>JAEOAD010000028.1:1800000-2400000 GCA_036365145.1 Orientallactaga sibirica | reverse complement strand
GGACTAGAATAAGACCCTACCTTAAAACCAAAGATAAATCCCAGCACTCAGGAAGCTGAGGTAGGAGGATAGTTGTAAGTTTCAGGCCACCCTGAGACTACATAGTGAATTCCAGGTCAGCCTGGGCTAGAGTGGTGAGACCCTACCTTAAAATTAAAAAAAAAAAAAAAAAAAAAAAAAAAAAAAAAAAGAGGACTTCCCAGTAATATTTCAGTAAGCATAGGAGCTACACCAAAGCAGCCTGGGGAAAAATAAGCAGAAACACAACAAAATTCATTCCTCTAACAAAAAGTGAAGGTGTATAAGAAATTATCAACCACAGCAGAGAAGTAGGAGAGACCCAGAGCTTCTAGAGACCACAGAAGCAGGCAGAAGTGACTCCAGCTGTGGTGTGGGCTGTCAAGGCTGCCAGGCTGTGCCTAAGACACAGGACACACTCCAGCCTCCTTGAAAACTCAAGAAGCCTGAAGGAGAAGACAGCAGGGACCAGCTGAGCAGCTCATGAGGAAGAGGACCACCAGGACAGGCACACAGCTCTGGTACAATTTCAGACACCCTCCTCTCCCCCAACCTCCAGTGCCAGCAATGACGGACACTTGGGGATGGGAACTCAGCTACACAGCTAGCAGCACGGATGATCAGAGCAGCTACCGACCCAGCCAGCCTACCTGAGACCACAGCACAGTAAAGAGGGACCCAAGTGGACACACTGCTTAGCTGAGACCAAAACCATCCCAAAAGGTAACAGTGCATACTTACACCAGGATAATACCTGCCCAAAAAAGCTTGGCATAGATGGGTGTGGTGGTGCACACCTTTAATCCCAGCACTCAGGAGGCAGAGATAGGAGGATCACTGTGAGTTTGAGGCCACCCTGAGACTACATAGCAAGTTCCAGGTCAGCCTGAGCTAGAGTGAGACCCTACCAAAAAAAAAAAAAAAAAAAAAAAAAAAAAAAACGAGAAAAGCCTGGCATCTAGGACTGCACTGGAAGTGCTGATCGCACCTTCCATGTCAAAGCAAGTTATGCGTTAAATTTGATGGATGGTCAGATTTGCCTTTTTTGTTTGTTTGTTTGTTTTTTTGAGGTAGGGTCTCACTCTAGCTCAGCCTGACCTGGAATTCACTATGTAGTCTCAGGGTGGCCTTGAACTCATGGTGATCCTCCTACTTCTGCCTCCCGAGTGCTGGGATTAAAGGCGTGCGTCACCACGCCCAGCAAGATTTGCCATTCTTAAATAAACTATATTTTGGGGTTGTCCTTTGTTGCTTCCAGATTTATAGTGCCTTTGTCTCTTCTGTCATTTGTGGGGGCAGGGTTTCACTCAGCCACAGATTGAACTGGAAGTCTTAGCTGTAGCAATAAGGCAAGAAACACACATAAAAAAGATACAAATTGGAAAGGCAGAGATCAAATCATTATTATTTGCAGATGATATGATTCTATACATAAAGGACCCTAAAGACCCTACCAGCAAACTGTTAGAGCTGATAAACACTTTTAGCAACATAGCGATACAAAATAAAGACACAGAAATCAGTAGCTTTCCTGTATACTAACAACAAACATGCAGAGGATGAAATCAGGGGATCACTCCTATTCACAATGGCCTCAAAAAAAAATTAATAAATAAAGTACTTTGGAATAAAGCTAACCAAGGAAAGGAAGGATCTCTACAATGAAAATTTTAAAACACTAAAGTGATTAATTGCAGAAGACACTAGGAAATGGAAAGACATCCTTTGTTCTTGTATTGGATGAATCAATATTGTGAAAACATCTATCTTACCAAAAGCAATCTACACATTTAATGCAATCCCCATTAAAATTCCAATAACGCCCGGTGTGGTGGCACACACTTTTAATCCCAGCTCTCAGGAGGCAGAGGTAGGAATATTGCCATAAGTTCAAGGCCACCCTGAGACTACATAGTTAATTCCAGGTCAGCCTGGGCCAGAGTGAGACCCTACCTCAAAAAGAAAAAAAAAAGCCGGGCGTGGTGGCGCACGCCTTTAATCCCAGCACTCGGGAGGCAGAGGTAGAAGGATTGCCTTGAGTTCAAGGCCACCCTGAGACTACATAGTTAATTCCAGGTCAGCCTGGACCAGAGTGAAACCCTACCTCGAAAAACCAAAAAAAAAAAAAAAAAAAAAAATCCAATGGCATTCTTCACAGAAATAGAAAAAATAATCCTAAAATCTATTTGGAAGCACAAAAAACCTTGAATAGCCAAAACAATTTTGAGCAACAAAAATAAGTCTGGGCCGGGCATGGTGGCACACGTCTTTAATCCCAGCACTTGGGAGGCAAAGGTAGGAGGATCACCATGAGTTCAAGGCCACCCTGAGACTACATAGTGAATTCCAGGTCAGCCTGGGCCAGAGTGAGACCCTACCTCAAAAAAAAACAAACAAAAAAAAAAAGGTCTGGCAGTATCACCATACCTGATTTTAAGCTATGTTACAAAGCCATGGCAAAAAAGCAACATGGTACTGACTCAAAAACAGACACAAGAATAAAGCCCAAATGGATCAAAGACCTTAATATCAGACCTGAAACTCTGAAACTGCTAGAGGAAAAAGTAGGGGAAACTCTTTAACATATTGGCATAGGCAATGATTTTCTGAATATGACCCCAGTTGCTCAGAAATAAAACCACTAATCAACTGCTGGGACCTCATGAAATTACAAAGTTGTAAATTTTTTGTATAGCAAAGGACACTGTGCATAGAGCAAAGAGGCAACCTACAGAAAGGGAGAAAATCTGCCAGCTATACATCTGACAGAGGATTAATATCCAGGATATACAAAGAACTCAGAAAACTAAATAACATGTTCTCTCTCATATGTGGCTCCTAGCTACAAATGATTGGACTTCTATGTGAGTAGGAATAAAACTCAGTAGCAAAAGCCAGTAAGTTAGAAAGGGGATACAAAGGGAATAGAAAGGGAGGGAAGGGGGACTCAATAGGATGGTATTATATATACGTAAGTAGAAGAACATATTAATGAGGGTGAAAAGGCCTAAGTGAGGTCAGAAGAGACTGAGTAAAGGAAAGGTGGAGGGAGGGCTAATCAAAATCTAAGAGGATATAAATAAGTCATAGGGAAACCTACTTTTCTGGACAATGGAACACTCAGAAGCAATAGATTGTTACTAGAAATTTTTCAGTGCCAGAGATGGGATACCTTCCAGTGAGTTGTTGGCCAGGGAAGTCACTGATACCCCCAAAACATTATAGGCCATTGCTGAGGCCCTTGATTTCCCACCAGGAATAGATGCTAAGACTCTATTGCTGAAGACTCCACATACTTGGGCTGCAAGGTCACTGAGAAATCCTGCTGGAGCTGAGCTGAAAGCCTCCTCCATGTGGACCAGCTGACAGAAAGCTAGAAAAACCTATGCTGCATGCAGTTCAATGGGAGAGAGAAAACACCAGTGAAGGTACTCAGCAGTGAACACTGCAAGCTTTAAATTTGGCCAGCCAGGCCAAATGAGCCAACGGGTGTAATAGTCGCACGTCTGTTATGGGGGAAACCAACCACTCTCTACTTGGACTGGAAGCCAGCTCCATGGGAGGGAATACATCCCTGATACTGAAATTTACAATACGGGTAGTCATGAGCCCTAGGGGTATAATGTCTGCTGGTGTCTCGCTAAATGTACATACTATGCTCACCAAACTGCCCAGTAAGCACTTCTCTTAATGTCCATACCCATATATTAATGCTACTCTCCCTTTTGGTTAAAGAAGCTTCTTTTTTTAATTTTAATTTAATTTAATTTTTTTGGAGAGAGACACAGAGAGAGATAGACAGAGAGGGAGAGGGAGACAGAAACGGGCGTGCCAGCAGTCTCTCAGCTGCTGTGAATGAAATCCAGATGTGTGCGCCCCCTTGTGGGCAAGTGCAGCATTGTGCCCTTGCCTCACTTTGCATCTGGCTAAATGTGGGACCTGGAGATTGGAACTGCTGGAGATTGGAACCGGCGTTCTTAGGCTTAGCAGGCAGGCGCCTTAGCCACTAAGCCATCTCTCCAGCCCAAGAAGCTTCTTTTTTAAGATAGTGGTGACCTTGGATGACGCAGAAGGCACCATGGTGCTGAGAAGAAGGGACAGAGGAGTGCTCAGCATTGAAACATCTCTAACCCACCTTCTAAGGCTCAGGGTCCATTGTGGAAGAGGGGGCAGAAAGAATGTAAGAGCCAAAGGAAGGGTAGGACTCCTTACAACGTGCTCCTCCAGACACAAAATGGCCTGGATTTCCATGACCTCACAGTGCCTGACACTACCTACACAAGACCATCATAATAGGAGGAAAAAATGATGACATCAAAATGAAAAGAGAGCCGGGCGTGGTGGCGCACGCCTTTAATCCCAGCACTCGGGAGGCAGAGGTAGGAGGATCGCCGAGAGTTCAAGGCCACCCTGAGACTACATAGTTAATTCCAGGTCAGCCTGGACCAGAGTGAGACCCTACCTCTCAAAACCAAAAAAAAAAAAAAAAAAAAAAAAAAAAAAAAAAAGAGAGACTGATTCAGAGGGGGAGGGGATATAATGGAGAGTGAAATTTCAAAGGGGAAAGTGAGGGGAGGGAGTGAAGTACAATGGGATATTGTCTACAATTAAGGAAGTTGTCAATAAAAATAAAAAAAAGCCGGGTGTGGTGGCGCACGCCTTTAATCCCAGCACTCGGGAGGCAGAGGTAGGAGGATCGCCAAGAGTTCGAGGCCACCCTGAGACTACATAGTTAATTCCAGGTCAGCCTGAACCAGAGTGAGACCCTACCTCGCAAAAAAAAAAAAAAAATAAAAATAAAAATAAAAAATAAATGGGCCTTTAATCCCAGCACTCAGGAGGCAGAGGTAGGAGGATCACCATGAGTTTGAGGCCAGAATGAGACTGCATAGTTGTATTAGTCAGGGTTCTCTAGAGGAACAGAATGGATAGAATGAATTGTATTAAAAGGGAACTTATTGGATTAACTTACAACAGTCCAGCAATAACAGGTTGCAGGTCCCAGAGTCAAGGAACCCGGTAGCTGCTCAGTCCACGAGGTTGGAGGCCTCAGCAGTCCCAATCCGGCACTGAAGGCCTGGAGGCGTCCTAGAGACACGCTGCTCTTCAGTCCACCCTGGTCTTCAGTCCGAAAGCAGCAAGCAGCAAGTAGCAAACACCAAGCAGCAAGCAGCAAGCAGCACCAGCAGCCAGGTGGGAGAGAGAGAGCCTTTCTTCCCAGAGCTTCTTTTTTATCAACCAGCCCCCTCCTCCAAGAGGGACCTCCCACTCTGGGGGAAGGGCTCACCCTGGGGGAAGGATTATTCCTTTAGTTAATCCTTCCTAGAGGCAGCCTCAGAGACACACTTATGAGGAATGTCTGTGGATTCCTAAACAAATCAAGTTGACACAAACTTAACCATCACAATGGTGAATTCTAGGTCAGCCTGAGCTAGAGTGAGACCCTACCTCGAAAAACCAAAAAAGAAAAATAAAAGAAAAGAAATTAAGCTGGGCATGGTGGTGCACGCCTTTAATCCCAGTACTGGGGAGGCAGAGGTAGGAGGATCACTGAGTTCAAGGCTACCCTGACACTACATAGTGAATTCCAGGTCAGCCTGGAATAAAAAAAAGAAAAGAAATGAAATTACAATAAATGTTGAGGAGGATGCAGAAAAAGAAGAACTCTTCTACAGTGTTAGTGGGAATGTAATCTGGTACAACCATCATAGAAATCAGCGTGGAGGTTCTTGAGACAGCTAAAAATAGATTTACCATATGACCCAGCTATAGCACTTCTACGCATATATCCTAAGGACTCGTCTCACTACCTTAGTCATAGTTCCACAACCATGTTTATTGCCACTCTATTCACAGTAGTGAGGAAATGGAAACAGCCTAGATATGCAATTGATGAGTGGATAATGAAGATGTGGCACATTTATACTCAGCGGTAATGAAAAAATGAAATTATGAAATTTGCAGGAAAATGGATGGATCTGGAAAGTATTATATTAAGTGAGGCAACTCAGTCCCAGAAAGCCAAATGTCACATGTTCTCTGCCATATGTATATCCTAGCTACAAATGTTTAGATTTGCATGTGAGTTGGAGTAAAAAAAATTGGTATCAGAGGCCAGTGAACCAGAAAAGGATATAAGAGAGGGAGGAGAGGGGAGGGCTTAAGGGGATGGTATTGTGTATATGTAAATAGAAGAACAGATTACAGGGAGTGGAATGGCCTAAGTGAGGTCAGGGGAAGAGATTGAGTAAAAGAAGGGTGGGGGGAGGGTTAATCAAAATTCAGGATATTGGGCTGGAGAGCTGACGTAGTAGTTAAGGCGCTTGTCAGCTAAGCCTAAGGACCCAGGTTCAATTCTCCAGATCCCATATAAGACTGATGCACATGGTGGCACATGCATCTGGAGTTTGTTTGCAGTGGCTAGAGGTCCTGGTGTGCCCATTCTCTCTCTACCGCCCCTAAGAAATAAATAAAAATAAAATATTTTTTAAAATTCAGGATAATGTGAATAAGCCAAAAAACCTACTTTCTTGGATAATGGCAGAAGCCATATATTGTTAGTAGAAAATGTTCACTGCCAGGGATGGTATACCTTCCAGTGAATTCTTGGCAGGGAGGTCCCTGATGCCCTCAAAACATTACAGGCTCTTGGTTTCACACCAGGAATAGATGGTAAGACCCTAGTGCTGAAGACTCCACATGCCTGGGCTGCAAGGTCACTGAGAAATCAAGCTGGGGCCGAAATGAACACCTCCTTCCTGTATACCAGCTACCAGAAAGCTGGAAAAGCTTCACAGTAGGCAGCCCTGTGAGAGAAAGAGAAGTCATCAGCAGTGAAAACAGTGGACACTGCAAACCTCAACTTTGGCCAGCCAGGCCAAACGAGCCAATGGGTGCAATAGTGGCATGTCTGGTATGGGGGAAACCAACTGCTCTCTTATTTGGACTGGAGGCCCATGCCATGGGAGGAAATACATGCCTGGCACTGAAAACCTAACCAAAAGCCTATGGTGGGGGAGGTCATGAGCTGCAGGAGTGTAATGCCTGCTCTTATCTGGCTAAATGCATATACTATGCTCACCAAACTGCCCTGTAAGCACTTTATTTAACATTCATACCCATATGTTAATTCTACTCTCACTTTTGGTTAGAGAAGCTTCTCTTTTCAGAAGGTGGTTGTTGGGTCTTTACCGTTACCATTTCCCAGGCTCGTTGACCACCAAAGTCCTGGGCGAGGGAGGGAGGAGTTGGGAGGAAGCAGCAGGGTCCATCCTGGAGCAGCGGGTGAGTGCGACGATGAAAACAGGCAATGAACACCAGGGAGACCGTCTAATGGACAGCACTCGTTTATTCAAAAGGGGAGCGGGTTTATAAACACTTGGGGAAGGTTGAGATGGCACATACAGACTATATGGCAATCGGATGCATAGTTTATGGGCTGTTATAGGTGGCAGAAGAACTAGTAACTTCAAAGCTGTGGGGGGAGGAGTTGTGAGAGAAGATAATGGGAATGGCGGAAGGCTGTGACTTCAAAGGTTGTGGGATGAGATAGATGGTGGAAAGACTATGTGACTTCAGCCACATAAGGGTCTCTTGGGCAGCTAGCCACAAGGTCAGGAACTGTGGGGGGCAAAGTCTGACTTATGGAATGGTCAGAGCCTTTTGGGGTCTAGGGGGAGGGCCTCTCCAGTTCTGCCACTCTGGATGATGACAGGGCACACTACAACCTACAACATAGGGAAGGCCAGTCACCGTCGCCAGGGACTCCTGATGATAGGGCCAGCTGCAACCCCACAGCCCAGGGTCCCTGGCCATGTCCAACAGTTCAGGCCAGCCTCCTCACAGTCCCAGCCTGTTTTTAGCAATGCCCAACTTGTGGTGACCACTGGAATGACCCTAAAGGCACCATAGTGCTGAGAAGTGTTGGAGAAATGTCCATCACTGAAACATCTCTATCACACCTTCCAAGGCTCAGGGTCCATTGCAGAAGAGGTGGTGGAAAGAATGTAAAAGCCAAAGGAAGGGTAGGACTGCTTACAATGCAACACAAATTGGTCTTGATATCCTTGCAGTGCCTGACGCTACCTTCACAAAACCCTCATAATAGGAGGGGCTTATTATATGGCTTAGTGGTTAAGGTCTTTTCCATTAAAGCAAAGGGCCCAGGTTCGATTCCTCAGTACCCATGTAAAGCCAGATACACAACATGGGGTACACATGTGGAATTTGTTTGCAGTGGCTGGAGGCCCTGGCACATCCTTCCTCACTCTCTCTCTTTCTCTCTCTCTTTCTTTCTCCCTCCCACTCAAATAAATCAATAATTTGTTTTAAAGGGTAAAGAGAAAGGGATGGTGGTGCTGGGGATATAGCTCAGTGGAAGAGCATTTGCCTGGCATGTTTGAGGCCATAGATTCAGTCCCTAGTAACACACACATGCACTCAGGGTTTGCTCTTATTTTTGGCACTGGTGAGGTAGTTGAGAAGGTAGAAGTGGCCCGTGTCAAAGCAGCCTCAGTCTCCATGCTGGTTCAGCAGCCAGCCACTCTCATTTGGTGCCACCAGACTCCAGCAGCCTGGAGGCAATAGACTCCCGAGTTTCCCTTTGCCTGCAGATGGGAGGCTGCAAGTGTAATGCCCAGTTCACGGCGCCCCCAGTGACCACCAAGGAAGACCAAACACGTATGCAAACGCAAAGAGCTTTACTCGGGCTTAAGCTCGGTTTCTTGCCTTCACCAATGCAGTGGATTCGAGCAAGAGCCAGGAGAAGCAGAAAAGTGGGCATTTTATTGAGGTTTGAGCAAGGGGGAGAGCACTCTCACCTATGCAACTACATGACTGGCTAATTTGAACATTAACTGTACTTGGGGGTTCTCAATTGGTCTTAGGATTTTGGCGGGCTAGGTCTAGGGGAATTTCAAACTTAATTGGCTAAGCAAGCGGCGGTTACATTTGAACAGGTTGGCGCGCACGGTTACATTCATTTGATTGGTTGACATTTACAAAACTCTGAGACGGTGGATCTTATTGGGCTATCCAACCCAGGACCGCAAGAATGTTGAGTCATGCTCACATAGCAAGTTTATGGTTTTTCCTGGTACTGCTTGTTCTTCCCTTGATTCCGGGAACTTGCCCTTGTGGCCTACAGAGTGACTGAGGCCTGTCATGGTGCTACTCTGGCCTGGGTCTTTCACAAGCAAGAGGTATTGACTCTCAGTTTCCCTTCAGATGCCACCACATGACTGTGGAGACTCAGGCACTTAGGCAGTCACAGGATAATTGAGACCCAGGTTTTGTTTTTCGAGGTAGGGTCTCCCTCTAGCCCAGGCTGACCTAGAATTCACTATGTCTTCTCAGGGTGGCCTTGAACTCACTGCCATCCTCCTACCTCTGCCTCCCAAGTGCTGAGATTAAAGGCGTGCCCCACCATGTCCCACTCAGACCCAGTGTGGTTTATAGTCTACTATCCAGAAATAAAATTATAATCCAAGAGTGGTGGGGCTGGAGAGATGGCTTAGCAGTTAAGGCGTTTGCCTGAAAAGCCAAAGGATCCTGGTTAGATTCTTCAGGACCCACGTAAGCCAGATGCACAAGGGGGCGCATACATCTGGAGTTCGTTTGCAGAGCTAGAGGCCCTGGCATGCCCATTCTCTTTCTCTCTCTCTCTCTCTGCCTCTTTCCTTCAAATAAATAAATAAACAAATAAACCAAGAGTGGTGTTCATGCCTTTAATTCCAGCAGAGGTAGAAGAATCACTATGAGTTTGAAGCCAGCCTAGGACTACAGAGTGAGTTCCAGGTCAGTCTGGGCTAGAGTGAGACCCTACCTCAAAAAAGGGGGGGGGACTAGGGATATGGCTCAGCAGTTGATAGCACTTCCTTACAAAGCCTGCTGTCCTAGTTCAATTCCCCCTACCCAGATGCACAAAGTGAGAGGCGAGCAGTCCACCTTTTTCTGTTTCTCTCTCTCTGTGTCTCTGTCTCATAAACAGATAGATGGATACATGATAGATAGATAGATAGATAGATAGATAGATAGATAGATAGATTATTTTATCTTTAAAAATGGGGTGGGGCTGGGCATTGTTGTGCCTGCCTTTAATCCCAACACTCCGGAGGCAGAGGTAGGAGGATCATCTTGAGTTCAGGGCCACCCTGACACTACATAGTGAATTCCAGGTCAGCCTGGGCTAGTGTGAAATCCTACCTTGAGAAACAAATAACAACAAAAAAGGGGGTGGGGGCTGGTGGATTTGCTGGTGCATTCCTTACTCTCCATGAGTTTGAGGTCATTCTGAGGCTATGGAGTATCATAATTTCGTCACTGCAAGCAATCTTATAGTGTTGACACAGGCTGTCATGTGGCTTTCACCTCCCAAATGGGATGGTTTATAGACTTATACCACCTTGCTTATAATACGCCTAGTTGTACAATAAGCACCTTACTCACTGAGCCATCTCATAATCTTATGGTTTTAAAGTATTCAGTTGGGCTAGCGGGATGGATCAGAGGTTGAAAGTGAATGCTTGCTGTGAAAGTCTGACTAGGGTTCGGATCCCAGAAGAAGCCTGAGACATGAGGCATTAGGCAATTAGCACATACATCTGTAATCCCAACACACCTATGGCAAAGGGAGGCAGGGAGGAGAATACTGGAGCTCCCAGCCAACATTTCCCAGTGGCAAACAAGAGAGATCTGGTCACAAACAAGGTGAAAGGCTTGGATCCTCCTGTCTTAGCCTCTCTCTAGCTTGCTAGGATTGTAGTATGAGACACCACAACTACGTCATGATAGATGATTTCTAAGGAAGACCAGTAAGGAGGGGACATTTATTTATTTATTCATTAATTCATTTATTTTATTTTGTTTTATTTTGGTTATTTATTTATTTATTTATTTATTTATTTTTGGTTTTTTGAGGTAGGGTCTCACTCTAGCTCAGGCTGACCTGGAATTCACTCTATAGTCTCAGGGTGTCCTTGAACTCAGGGCGATCCTCCTACCTCTGCCTCCCAAGTGCTGGGATTAAAGGTGTGCGCCACCATGCCCGGCTCTTTTCTTTTTTTTTGAGATAGAGTCTCACTCTAGCCCAGGCTGACCTGGAACTCACTATGTAGTCTCAGGGTGGCCTCGAACTCTCGGTGATCCTCCTACCTCTGCCTCCTGAGTGCTGGGATTAAAGGCGTGCGCCACCACGCCCGGCTCAGGGTAGCTTTGAATTCACATAGATCCTCCTATCTCCGCCTCCTGAGTGTTGGGATTAAAGGCGTGCACCACCATACCAGGCTGTGTTTTGTTTTTTTAAGGTTTATCTCCCAGGCTGACCCAGAACTTACTCTGTAGTCCCAGGCTGGCCTTGAACTCACAGTGATCCTCCATGCCTGGCTAGGAGGGAAATATTTAAATATTTTATTTATATTTATTTATTTGACAGATAAAGAGGGAGAGGGAGAGGGAGAGAGAGAGAGAGAGAGAGAGAGAATGGACACGTGCCAGGGTCTCTAGCCACTGCAAATGAACTCCAGACGCGTGTGCCCCTTTGTGCATCTGGCTAACGTGGGTCCTGGGGAATCGAACCTGGGTCCTTTGGCTTTGCAGGCAAACGTCTTTAATGCTAAGCCATATGTCCAGCCCTAGGCAGAGATATTCATTTATTTTATTTTATTTTGGTCTCAGAGTAGCCTTGAACTCACAGTGATCCTCTTACCTCTGACTCCTGAGTGCTGGGATTAAAGGCAGACACAACCACGCCTGGCTTTTTTGTTTTGTTTTGTTTTGTTTTTGAGGTAGGGTCTCACTCTGGCCCAGGCTGACCTGGAATTAACTATGTAGTCTCAGGGTGGCCTCGAACTCACGACGATCCTCTTACCTCTGCCTCCCGATTGCTGGGATTAAAGGCGTGCACCACCACGCCTGGTGGCTTTTTTTTTTTAAATTTATTATTTATTTGACAGACAGAAAGAGGGAGAAAGAGAGTCGCCAGGGCCTTTGGCCACTGCAAATGAAGTCCAGACATGCACTACCTTGTTCATCTGGCTAACGTGGGTCCTGGGGAATCGAACCTGGGTCCTTTGGCTTTGCAGGCAAACCGCTACCACCAAGCCATCCCTCCAGCCCAGGAGGGGATATTTAAACTGAGCCTTTTCCCTTTGTGTGTATGTGTGGTGTGTAAGCAAGTGTGTGAGTGCATGTACATGTGTGCATGTGTGTGTGTGGTGTGAATTCACGTGCATGTAGGTGCATGTGTGTGTGTGTGCACATGTGGGTGGTGTGTATGCAAGTGAGTATGCATGCAGGTGCATATGTGTGCAGGGCCTTATTCCCCTCTCTGTCCTCCCTATTTGGGCACTGGGGATGAACACAGGACCTTGAGCTTGTGCAGCCAAGCACTTCATCAGGCTATATCTGCAACCCTCAGGTATTCTGTCACAGAATACCCCTTCTCTACTTGCCTTGCCATACACTTTTTTTTTTCAAGGTAGGGTCTCACTCTAGCTCAAGCTGACCTGGAATTCACTATATAGTCTCAGGGTGGCCTTGAACTCACAGCGATCTTCCTACCTCTGCCTTCTGAGTGCTGGGATTAAAGGCGTGCACCACCCGGCTCTGACATACACTTCTCTCCTCAGTAACTTTTTTTTTTTTTTGTTTTTCAAGGTAGGGTTTCACTCTAGTTCAGGGTGACCTGGAATTCACTATGTAGTCTCATGGAGGCCTTGAACTCATGGTGATCCTCCTACATTTGCCTCCTGAGTGATGGGATTAAAGGCATGTGCCACCACTCCTGGCTTTTTCCTCAGTAACTTTAAAAAAAATTATTTATTTATTTATTTATTTATTTATTTATTTATTTATTTATTTATTTATGAGAAAGAGGCAGAGAGAGAGAGAGAGAGAGAGAGAATGGGCACGCCAGGGTTTCTTCCAGCCACTGCAAACGAACTCCAGATGCATGTGCCCCCGTGTGCATCTGGCTTACGTGGGTCCTGGAGAGTTGAACTGGATCCTTTGGCTTTGCAGGCAAATGCTTTAACCACTAAGCCATCTTTTCAGTCCCCCAGTAACTTTTAGGGGCTGGAGAGATGGCTTAGTGGTTAAGTGCTTGCTTGTGAAGCCTAAGGACCCCCATTCAAGGCTCAATTCACCAGTACCCACGTAAGTCAGATGCACATGCATCTGGAGTTCATTTTGCAGTGGCTGGAGGCCCTGGTGCACCCCATTCTCTCTCTCTGCCTCTTTCTCTGTCACTCTCAAATAAATAAATAAAAATTTTAAAAATTGAAAAAAAGAGTGTTTTATTTGTGTATTTATTTCAGAGAGAGGGGAAAGAGGCAGAGAGAGAGAGAGAGAGAGAGAGAGAGAGAGAGAGAGAGAGAGAGAGAGAGAGAGAGAATGGGCATCCCAGGGCTTCTTGCAACTGCAAATGAACTCCAGATACATGTGCCACCTTGTGCATGTGCCTTTACTAGGGTACTAGGGAATTGAACCTGGGTCCTTAGGCTTTGCAGGCAAGTACCTTAATCGCTTAGCCATCTCTCCAGGCCTTTTTCAGTAACTTGTGAAGTAGTGTCCTTTCCACAAATTACTACAGCACCAGTCTTCCATATCATAAGGTTGGGTTTTAGGTTCACTATTTTTTTTATTAATGTACATATATATATATATATTTGGTTTTTCAAGTTAGGGTTTCACTCTGGCCTAGGCTGACCTGGAATTAACTATGTTATCTCAGGGTGGCTTCAAGGTCACTGAGATCCTCCTACTTCTGCCTGCGGAGTGCTGGGATTAAAGGTGTGTACCACCACACCCGGCTATTTGTTTATTTATTTATTAGAGGAAGAAATACAGACAGTGAGCGAGAATGGGCCTGCCAGGGCCTCTAGCCACTGCAAATAAACTCTAGTCGCATGTGCCACCATGTACATCTGGCTTACGTGGGACTTGGAGAATTTAACCTGGGTCCTTAGGCTTTGCAGGCATGCGCCTCAACCACTAAGCCATCTCTCCAGCCGCTAGGTTCACTATTTTTAATTTCATGTGCCCCGTTTGGGAAGAGGCTTATTTTTGAAGTAAAAGCCCTGTATTTCAGAGGACCAACCTCTCCTGAAATGGGCTTATTAAAATGGGTTGTTTACAACAGGTGAACAAAACTGATGGACAAACCCATGCTTTCCGCCGTCATGAAAACGAATTTCTTCTCTTATAGGCTTTTTCTTTTTCTTTCTTTTTTTGCTTTTGTGTTTCGAGGTAGGGTCTCCCTCTAGCCCAGGCTGACCTGAAACTCACTATGTAGTCTCAGGGTGATCTGCCTACCTCTGCCTCCTTAGTGCTGGGATTAAAGGTACCACTATTTATTTATGAGAGAGGCAGCAAGGGAGAGAGAGAATGGGCACATCAGGGCCTCCAGCCACTGCAAACAAACTCCAGATGCATGCGTCACTTTCTGCATCTGGCTTTATGTGGGTTCTGGGGACTCAGATCCCCAACTGTCTTTGCAAGCAAGCACTTTTAACCACTGAGCATCTCTCCAGCCGTAGGCTTTTTTTGTTTTGTTTTGTTTTGGTTTTTCGAGGTAGGGTCTCACTCTAGCTCAGGCTGACCTGGAATTCACTTTGTAGTCTCAGAGTGGCCTCCAACTCATGGTGATCCTCCCACCTCTGCCTGCCAAGTCCTGGGATTAAAGACGTGCGCCACCACGCGTGGCTGCCGTAGGATTTTTCTTTTGAGGGACTCTGTAATCCAGGCTGACCTGGAACTCACTGTTTGCGCCAGACTGGCCTTGCACTCAGCGTGATTCTCCTACTTCAGCCCAGCTCCCCAGTATTTACTGCACAGCCCCCTAGCTCGGCTTTGTGTGTTTTTGTTTCTGTATGTGTTAAAAAAAATTTTCAGCCGGGCGTGGTGGCGCACGCCTTTAATCCCAGCACTCGGGAGGCAGAGGTAGGAGGATCACCGAGAGTTCAAGGCCACCCTGAGACTACATAGTTAATTCCAGGTCAGCCTGGACCAGAGTGAGACCCTACCTTGCAAAACAAAAAAAAAAAAAAATTTTTTTTTTTGGAGGTAAAGTCTCACTCTAGTTTAGGCTGACTTGGAATTCACTATATAATCTCAGGCTGGCCTTGAACTCCCTGCCATCCTCCTTCCTCTGCCTCTGGGATTAAAGGCATGCACCACCACAACCGGCCTGTTTTGTTTTTTTAAAAAAAATATATTTATTTTCATTAATTCTTTGAGAGAAGAAGCGAGCAAGCGAGAGAGAGAGAGAATGGGTGTGCCAGGGCCTCGAACTGCTTCAAACTAACTTCAGACTGCCACCTTGTGCATCTGGCTACATGGGTCCTGGGGAATCGAACCTGGTGGGCAAAGGCTTTAACCGTTAAGCTACCTCCCCAGCCCACCAGCCCGTTTTATAAGGTAGGGTCTTGCAGTGACACTCCCACCAGTGCTGGGATTAAAGGCGTGCACCACCGTGCCCAGCCCTGCTTTATCTTAATCTTCCCCCCACCCCAAACTAGCTCCTCCCAGGCCCCGCCCCCGACACGTAACCACGCCCACGTGTCAAAGCCCCGCCCCCAGACGACCCCTCCCCCCGGTTCCATTTAATTGTTGGATTGTCACTCTGCAATCCCGCCAGCGGCCGGCAGGGGGCGGCGTTCGCGCCCGGGCTCTTATCCCCCCCCCCCGTTGCCCTTGGGGAGGCGGCGGCGCCGTGGGGGCGGGGCGGGGCAGGCGGAGCTCGAGGCCGCGATCCGAGGCAGCCGCCGCGCTCCTTTCGGTCCGGATCGGCTGCGAGGCCGCGGGCAGCGCATCACCGCTGACGTCGGAGACGGCGACGTGCGTCGGCGGAGGGCGGGCGCGGGCTGTGTGCGGCGGCGGCTCGGCGCGCCCACCGCCTCCTCCTCCTCCGTCCGTCCGTCAGCAGTGACGACGGCCGCTACGTAAGTCCCTTCGCGGCCGGTAAGTGGCGCGTCGGCCCGCCGCGGAGGTGGAGGGCGGGAGGGCGGGCGACGCGCGCAGGACGCCGCCGGGGCGGAGACGGGGCGGGGCGGACGGGCGAGAGGAGAGGCGAGGACCGGCGGGGACCAGGAGAAAGGAGGAGACGGGGGAGGAGAGGAGCGGCGGGGACCGGGAGAAAGGAGGAGACGGGGGAGGAGAGGAGTGGCGGGGACCGGGAGAAAGGAGGAGACGGGGAGGAGAGGAGAGGGCGGGGACCGGGAGAAAGGAGGAGAGGAGCGGGGGGACCGGGAGAAAGGAGGAGACGGGGGGGACCGGAAAAGGAGGGACCGGGAGAAAGGAGGAGGAGGAGCGGAGGGGACCGGGAGAAAGGAGGAGACGGGGAGGAGAGGAGCGGCGGGGACCGGGAGAAAGGAGGAGACGGGGGAGGAGAGGAGTGGCGGGGACCGGGAGAAAGGAGGAGACGGGGGAGGAGAGGAGTGGCGGGGACCGGGAGAAAGGAGGAGACGGGGGAGGAGAGGAGGGCGGGGACCGGGAGAAAGGAGGAGACGGGGGAGGAGAGGAGCGGAGGGGACCGGGAGAAAGGAGGAGACGGGGGAGGAGAGGAGCGGCGGGGACCGGGAGAAAGGAGGAGACGGGGGAGGAGAGGAGCGGCGGGGACCGGGAGAAAGGAGGAGACGGGGGAGGAGAGGAGCGGAGGGGACCGGGAGAAAGGAGGAGACGGGGAGGAGAGGGAGCGGCGGGGACCGGGAGAAAGGAGGAGACGGGGGAGGAGAGGAGCGGCGGGGACCGGGAGAAAGGAGGAGACGGGGGAGGAGAGAGGAGGGAGGGGACCGGGAGCAAGGAGGACCGGGGAGAAGGGAGAGGGGAACCGGGAGAAAGGAGGAGGAGGGGCGGGGGGTCCGGGAGAAAGGAGGAGACGGGGGAGGCGAGGAGCGGCGGGGACCGGGAGAAAGGAGGAGACGGGGAGGAGAGGAGGAGGGCGGGGACCGGGAGAAAGGAGGAGACGGGGGAGGAGAGGAGCGGAGGGGACCGGGAGAAAGGAGGAGACGGGGGAGGAGAGGAGCGGAGGGGACCGGGAGCAAGGAGGAGACGGGGGAGGAGAGGAGCGGCGGGGAACCGGGAGAAAGGAGGAGACGGGGAGGAGAGGAGCGGGCGGGGACCGGGAGAAAGGAGGAGACGGGGAGGAGAGGAGTGGCGGGGACCGGGAGAAAGGAGGAGACGGGGAGGAGAGGCGTAGAGGGAACCGGGAGAAAGGGAGACCGGGAGAAAGGAGGAGACGGGGGAGGAGAGGAGTGGCGGGGACCGGGAGAAAGGAGGAGACGGGGGGGAGAGGAGCGGAGGGGACCGGGAGCAAGGAGGAGACGGGGGAGGAGAGGAGGAGGAACCGGGAGAAAGGAGGAGAGGAGCGGCGGGGTCCGGGAGAAAGGAGGAGACGGGGAGGAGAGGAGTGGCGGGGACCGGGAGAAAGGAGGAGAGGAGCGGGGGAGAAAGGAGGAGAGGGCGGGGGGACCGGGAGAAAGGAGGAGACGG
Source organism: Orientallactaga sibirica (assembly GCA_036365145.1). NCBI lineage: Eukaryota > Metazoa > Chordata > Mammalia > Rodentia > Dipodidae > Orientallactaga > Orientallactaga sibirica. The sequence goes on along the minus strand of JAEOAD010000028.1, from coordinate 2,382,495 downwards.
GGGAGGAGAGGAGTGGCGGGGACCGGGAGAAAGGAGGAGACGGGGGGAGGAGGGAGCGGAGGGGACCGGGCAGAAGGAGGAGACGGGGGAGGGAGAGGAGTAGGGGGAACCGGGAGAAAGGAGGAGAGGAGCGGGGGGTCCGGGAGAAAGGAGGAGACGGGGAGGAGAGGAGCGGCGGGGACCGGGAGAAAGGAGGAGACGGGGGAGGAGAGGCGTAGCGGGGAACCGGGAGAAAGGAGGAGAGGAGCGGCGGGGTCCGGGAGAAAGGAGGAGACGGGGGAGGAGAGGAGCGGCGGGGACCGGGAGAAAGGAGGAGACGGGCGAGGAGAGGCGCGGCGGGGAACCGGGAGAAAGGAGGAGAGGAGCGGGGGGTCCGGGAGAAAGGAGGAGACTGGGGAGGAGAGGAGGAGGGCGGGGACCGGGAGAAAGGAGGAGACGGGCGAGGAGAGGCGGAGGGGGAACCGGGAGAAAGGAGGAGAGGAGCGGCGGGGGGACCGGGAGAAAGGAGGAGACGGGGGAGGAGAGGAGCGGCGGGGTCCGGGAGAAAGGAGGAGACGGGGGAGGAGAGGAGTGGCGGGGACCGGGAGAAAGGAGGAGAGAGGGGCGGGGTCCGGGAGAAAGGAGAAGACGGGGGAGGAGGGAGGGGGACCCGGGAGAAAGGAGGAGACGGGGGAGGAGAGGAGTGGTGGGGACCGAGAGAAAGGGGACGGGGAAGGACCGGGAGAAAGGAGGAGACGGGGAGGAGAGGAGTGGCGGGGACCGGGAGAAAGGAGGAGACGGGGGAGGAGAGGAGCGGCGGGGACCGGGAGAAAGGAGGAGACGGGGGAGGAGAGGAGTGGTGGGGACCGGGAGAAAGGAGGAGACGGGGGAGGAGAGGAGTGGTGGGGACCGGGAGAAACGAGGAGACACGGGGGAGGAGAGGAGTGGCGGGGACCGAGAGAAAGGAGGAGACGGGGGAGGAGGGGACCGGGAGAAAGGAGGAGACGGGGGAGGAGGAGGAGCGGGGGGACCGGGAGAAAGGTGGAGACGGGGGAGGAGAGGAGCGGAGGGGACCGAGAGAAAGGAGGAGACGGGGGAGGAGAGGAGTGGCGGGGACCCGGGAGAAAGGAGGAGAGGGGGAGGAGGGAGTTGCAGGGGACCCGGGAGAAAGGAGGAGACGGGGGAGGAGAGGAGTGGCGGGGACCCGGGAGAAAGGAGGAGACGGGGGAGGAGAGGAGCGGAGGGGACCGGGAGAAAGGAGGAGACGGGGGAGGAGAGGAGTGGCGGGGACCGGGAGAAAGGAGGAGAGGAGTGGCGGGGACCGGGAGAAAGGAGGAGGGAGACCGGGAGAAAGGAGGAGGAGGAGTGGGGGGACCGGGAGAAAGGAGGAGACGGGGGAGGAGAGAGGAGGGCGGGGACCCGGGGACCGGGAGAAAGGGGAGGAGAGGAGTGGCGGGGACCGGGAGAAAGGAGGAGAGGAGCGGCGGGGACCCGGGAGAAAGGAGGAGACGGGAGAGGAGAGGAGCGGCGGGGACCGGGAGAAAGGAGGAGACGGGAGAGGAGAGGAGCGGCGGGGACCCGGGAGAAAGGAGGAGACGGGGGAGGAGAGGAGCGGCGGGGACCGGGAGAAAGGAGGAGACGGGGGAGGAGAGGAGCGGCGGGGACCCGGGAGAAAGGAGGAGACGGGGGAGGAGAGGAGCGGCGGGGACCCGGGAGAAAGGAGGAGACGGGGGAGGAGAGGAGCGGAGGGGACCGGGAGAAAGGAGGAGACGGGGGAGGAGAGGAGCGGCGGGGACCGGGAGAAAGGAGGAGACGGGGAGGAGGAGAGGAGCGGCGGGGACCCGGGAGAAAGGAGGAGACGGGGAGGAGGAGAGTGGAGGGGACCGGGACCGGGGAGAAAGGAGGGAGAGGAGCGGCGGGGGAGGGAGAAAGGAGGAGACGGGAGAGGAGAGGAGCAGCGGGGACCGGGAGAAAGGAGGAGACGGGTGGGGAGAGGAGAGGTGCTGCGAGCTGCGGAGGGCACCTGGACCGGAGGGGCAGTGGATCCAGTCGGGCGGGGTGGGCTGCTTGCTGCAGCAGGTCCTCCACCATGGTGTCCTCGGGTCCTCGGACGATGGAACCCCCAGCACTCCGGGGCACGTCTGCTCGCCTGCGCCCTTCCCTGGCCTGCTCTGGGGACCGGCGCGGTCTCAGTTGGATGCTCGGTCCTTGGCCAGGAGGCATCCTTGTGTCCCTTCGCAGTCACTCTTGTCTTCACATGTAAGGCGGCTCCGCCGGGAAAGAACCAGTGTGTAAAGCTCATTGAAATTGGGGTGTCTCTCCATTCTTGCTTGCATCCGCCTTTTCCCTGTGGGGGACCAACTAGTGAAGTTCTCAGACCTGTCCAGGAGGAGAACCAACCGTACCCCACATGGTTCTTAAACTTCCTGCCTGTTAACTGTACGAAAATGCGAAATTGGAGTTTAATCATTTAGAAGTTCCCAGCACCCAACTCAGTAAAAGCAGCTGTGAGTTTGCAGTCACGTTTTAGGAAACTTGACTCTCACAACCAGCTTGAAAAGTCTTAACTAAAACTGAATCTCCCTCTTTTAATGACGAGGCTTAGACTCAGTTTCTTGCTTTTTTTGCTTGGTATGAAGTTTGGCAAGAGTGCAGTCACCTACAGTTTATATTTTCTAATCATTAGTTATATTTCTCCTAGTTGATCTGGATAATAAGCTTGTTTCCTTTCATAATCTTTGAACTTGAAACCACTTCTACAAAGGACACAAATTTCAAACAATGCCTTGGTATTTAACGCTGAGTATTTATAGTGCTGGTCTGTGTGTGTGTGTGTGTGTGTGTGTGTGTGTGTGTGTGTTTAAAAAACAAGAACCCTAGAGTGAGACCCTACCTCGAAAAAACAAAACAAGACAAAAACAAGAACCGAAGTAGCTCAGACTAAGCTCAGATTCACCTTGTGGGAGAGGATGTCCTTGAACTTCTGCCCCCTTACATCTATCTCCTAAGTGCTGGGATTACAGATGTGTGTCACCCTCCTTGCATTCTCCAAACAAAACTAAAAGTATTTAAATGGTCTTAAGTGTACATGAGTAAACACTTTGTCATATTATTGATGACACTTGTTCTGGTGAATCTGTAAAAAATCAATGTAATAAATGATTTTCTAGTGACTGGGTGGTTCATGTGAAATCTTTGGGGAAGTGTGAATTTGTAGTTGTTTTGTGTACACACTTTTTGTAAGATACAAATAAATACTTATTTAATGTGTAAATAGGAGCTTTCTTTGTGTTTTCCCCAGAGTTAACAGAATTTGCCTCTGCTGATGGATTTTAATAAACTCAAGCACTGTTTGCATTTTGGTTTACTACAGACCTACTACTGGATAAAATGGATGCTTAAAATATAGGGTCTAGGGGTCTGGAGGGATGGCTTTGCTGTTAAGGCACATGCCTGCAAAGCCAAAGGAACCAGGTTTGATTCACCAGGAACCTATGTAAGCCAGATGCATGAGGGGGTGCATGCGTCTGGAGTTCGTTTGCAGTGGCTGAATCCCTGGCATGACCATTCTCTCCTCTTTCTCTGTCAAATAAATAAAAATATTTTAAAAAACAAGGTACAATCAGGAGGAGAGTTCAAGGCCAGTCGGAGACTACATAGTCAGCCTGAGCTAGAGCAATACCCTACCTTGAAAAACAAAGGGAGCTGGGCGTGGTGGTGCACGCCTTTAATCCCAGCATTTGGGAGGCAGAGGTAGGAGGATCGCTGAGAATTCAAAGCCACTCTGAGACTACATAGTTAATTCCAGGTCAGCCGGATCAGAGTGAGACCCTACCTTGCAAAACCAAAAAAAAAAAAAAAAAAAAAAAAAAAGGAAAAGGGCTGGAGATGGCTTAGCAGATAAGGCACTTGCCTATGAAGCCAAAGAACCCAGGTTCAATTCCCTAGGACCCATGTAGGCCAGATACACAAGGGGCACATGCATCTGGAGTTCATTTGCAGTGGCTAGAGGCCCTGGTGTGCCCTCTCTCTCTGTGTCTCTTCTCTTTGCTTGCAAAAAAAAAAGTAAGACCTTTTTAAATTTAATTTATTTATTTGAGAGAGGGAGGCAGAGGCAGAAAGAGAATGGGTGCACCAGGGCCTCCAGCCACTGCAAATGAGCTCCAGATGCATGCTCCACCTTGTGCATCTAGCTTACATGGGTCCTGGGGAATTGAATCAGGGTCCTTGGGCTTCACAGGCAAGCACCTTAACTGTTACGCCATCTGTCCAACCCCAAAAAGACCTTTTAAAGAAAAGATTTATTTTTATTTATTTATTAGAGCCAGTGAGAGGGGGAGAGATAGGATGGGCAGGCCAGGGCCTCTAGCCACTGCAAACAAACTCCAGATGCATGTGCCACCATGTGCATCTGGCTTACATGGGACCTGGAGAATCAAACCTAGGTCCTTGGGCTTTGCAGGCATGCGCCTTAACCGCTAAGCCATCTCTCCAGCCCTCCTTTCTTTAATTCTGGGATAAAGCAAACTTTAGTTCTCCTGGAAAGTGGGTTTTCAGGGGCATATTTTAAGTTAAAAATATTTTCAGGCTGGAAAGATGGCTTAGAAATTAAGGCATTTGCCTGCAAAGCCAAAGGATCCAGTTCAATTCTCCAGGACCCATGTAAGCCAGATGTACAAGGGTGCACATGTGTCTGGAATTTATTTGCAGGGGCTGGTGGCCCTGGCACACCCATTCCTTCCCTCCCTCCCTCCCTCCCTCCCTCCCTCCCTCCCTCCCTCCCTCCCCCTCCCTCCCTCCCTCCGCCTCTTTCCTCTTTCAAACAAATAAATAAAATATATTAAAAGTATATTTTCATATTAAACACCTCATGAGGGTATATTAGGACATTTGTGTTCTTATTTTGTGGTGGTGGGGTGCTGGGTTCAGATCTTTTTTATCCAACAAGAGTAGATACTGAGACATTTAAACCAGATTTGGGATGAGATCAATAATGCAGAAAGCAGAAGCTGGGCTTGGTAGCTCATTCCTGGTGGTACTGGACTGTGTAAAACCAAAGCAAACCACACCACACCAACAAGTGGGCTGCGGAGCTGGAGAGAGGGCTCAGCAGTTAAAAGCACTTGCTTGCAAAATCTGCTGGCTTAGATTCCCCAGTACCCATGTAAAGCCAGATGCACAAAGTGACATATGCATCCAGAGTTTGCAGTGACAAGAGGCCCTGGGACATACACTCTCTCTCTCCGAAATTATATATATATATATATATATAAATTTTTTTTTGTTTTTTTTGGTTCTCTGAGGTAGGGTCTCACTCTAGCCCAGGCTGACCTGGAATTCACTATGTAATCTCAGGGTGGCTTCGAACTCTCGGCAGTCCTCCTCCCTCTTCCTCCCGAGTACTGGATTAAAGGCATGCACCACCATGCCTGGTTTATATAATTTTTGTTTCATTCTAGTCTAGGCTGACTTGGAATTGACTATGTAGTCTCAAGGTGGCCTTGAACTCCTACCTCTGCCTCCCAAATGCTGGGATTGAAGGTATGCACCAGGGCTGGAGAAATGGCTTAGTGTTTAAGGAGCTTGCCTGCAAAGCCAAAGGACCCAGGTTTGATTCCCCAGGACCCACATAAGTTAGATGCATAAAGGGGACACATGCATCTGGAGTTTGCAGCAACTGGAGGCCCTGGTGTGCTTGTTCTCTCTCTTCCCCTGACTATTTCCCTGAAATAAATAAAGAAAAGAAAATATTTAAAAAATAATAAAGGCATACACCAAAAAATATTTTTAAAAAGCTGAAGAAGAAGCCAGACATGGTGGCGCACACCTTTAATCCTAGCACTCGGGATCACTGTGAGTTCGAGGCCACCCTGAGACTACATAGTGAATTCCAGGTCAGCCTGAGCTAGAGTGAGACCCTACCTCGGAAAACCAAAAAAAAAAAAAAAAAAAAAAAAAAAAAAAGCTGAAGAAGTAGATTAGTGATTGGGTGCTTGCCTAATATGCGTGAGGCCTGATGCAGTCAGCTTCATGTTGCTGGCAGAAACACCCCACAAAGACCAGCTTGTAGGAAGAGGAAAGGGTTTATTTTGACTTAAGAGACTAGAGGGGGCAGCTCCATGATTGCAGGGAAAATGATGGCATGAGTAGCGTGTGGACATCACCTCCTGGCCAAGATCAAGTGGACAACAACATCAGGAGAGTGTGCCAAACACTGGCAAGGGGAAACGCTATAGCATCCATAAGCCCATCCCCAACAATACACCATCTGGGGACTTAGCACTCAGAACACATTAAGTTTATGGGGGAATCAAACCACCACAATCTGACCCTGGTCTCCATAAACTGATAACCATCCACGATGTAAAATATAATGCGTTTAATCTAGCTTCAAAAGTCCCCATAGTTTTTATCAATAATGTTCAAACATCCCTATAGTCCAAGGTCTTTTTGTTTTTCGAAGTAGCCCAGGCTGTCCTGGAATTCACTATGTAGTCTCAGGTTGGCCTTGAATTTATGGTGATCCTCCCACCTTTGAGTGCTGGGATTAAAGGCTCGCGCCACCATGCCAGGCCCAAGGTCTTTTAAATGGGCCATAAAAAAAAAAACACCCACTCATAATGGCATAGAATAAACATTCACACTGCAAAAGATGGCATACCAAAAAAAAAAAAAAAAAAAAAGGTTGAATCAATATAAGATTTAAAACAAGCAGGACCAACATCAAATTCTGTAAGTCTAAGTCCTACAACTCTTTTTTTTTTGTCCCTTTTAAGAAATATTTATTTATTTGAGAGTGGGAGAAAGATGGAGGGGGTGGAGAGAATGGGTGTGCCACCCACTGCAAATGAACTCCAGATGCATGCGCCACCTTGGTCATCTGGTTTATGTGGGTACTGAAAAATCATACCTGGGTCCCAGGTTTCACAGACAAGTGCCTTAACCACTAAGCCATCTCTCCAGCCCATGGATTTTTTTTTATTCTTTTTTTACTGACAACTTACATACAAAAAACACATGATATTTCCCTCCCCTCCCCAATTCCACTTTAGAACTCCAATCTCCATCATATATATATATATTGGAGGTAGGGTTTCACTTTAGTCCAGGCTGGCCTGAAATTCACTATGTTGTCTCTCAGGGTGGCCTTGATCACATGGTGATCCTCCTACCTCTGCCTCCTGAGTGCTGGGATTAAAGGCATGTGCCACCATGCCCGGCTCCTACAATTCTTAACCAGTGAAAGTCTTCAAATCGATAATTTTTTAAAGTTTTTTTTTTTTTATTTATTTATTTATTTTTTTTTTTTTGGTGTGCGAGAGAGAAAGAGGCAAGTAGAGAAAGGATGGGTATGCTAGGGCCTTCACCTGCTGCAAATGAACTCCAGATGCATGCACTACCTTGTGCATCCCATGGGTCCTGGAGAATTGAACCTGGGTCCTTTGGCTTTGCAGGCAAGGGCATTAACTGCTAAGCCATCTCTCTAGCCCTGTCTGGATAATTCTAACCATTGATGAGTCTATGGGGTTCCAGTTCTGCCCCTCCATCTGGGGTACTCATAGTCATGGAAAACTTCATCCAGTGCCAGCAGCTCTCCTTGGCAGCCATCCCATAGTCCTGGCATCTCCATTGGGTCTCCACTATAACCTACTGTTCATCTTCATGGCTCCATTGGGCCTCCAATGCAGGTAATTCAACAAGCCTGCTTCACATTGCCCATGACCATTTTAAAAAAAAAATCGTGGTGCAAATTCAATGACCTCTTTTTCCTGCATTTATTACACTCCCATAGTACTAGGTGGGCTACCAGTTTGTTAACCCATGGGGGTAATAAATATGATTTTGAAGAACAGGACACTCCTTCAGCATTCAGTCCCCTTCAAAAGAGTGCATTCTTCCTGATATCCCAATGCAGATCATCTGGCCCAGTCTCAATGATTGTAATGTGTCAAACAATTGCAGATGAACAGGTAGCAGTTTTCCCAAAATTTCATTGTTTTTGGGTCATATCCTTTTGCTCATACCAGTCCATTCTATGCAGTACAGCCCTGCACAGATTCTCAGGACATGGGCATAACAGCAAGCCTGTCACTCAAACTGTTTCTAGCCCAATCCAGGCAAAGCTCTTTCTCACTCTCAAAAGCCAAACTTCACAGTCCATTGTTCTTACTGCATTCTGATCTTTCAACTCTGACTAGACTGATCCATCAAACAGTACTTACAGCACTGCAAGGCATCTCTTTGGCCAAGGTTTCAAGTCCATCCACTTTCCTCCTGCAAATCAATTCCAATTGACTAAAGATACACTGTCAGGTTATAACCCCGCTCCTGGTACCAAATGTACTGTTGCAGTCTCATGTTGCTGGCAAAAAAACTTGACCAAGAGCAGCTTGTAGGAGAAAAGGGTTTATTTTGGCTTACAGACTCAAGGGGGAAACTCCATAATGGCAGGGGAAAATGATGGCATGAGCAGAGGGTGGAATCACTTCTTGGCCAACATCAGGTGGACAGTAGCTCCAGGAGAGTGTGCCCAACACTGGCAAGGGAAGCTTAATATTTTAGCACCTGTAATCCCACTCCCTACAATACATTGCCTTTAGGAGGCTCCAATTCCCAAATTGCTGCCAGCTTGGGACCTAGCAAGTTTATGGAGGACATCTGAATCAAACCACCACAAGGCCCTAGGTTCAATTTCTAGTACCAAAAAAGAGAAAAACATTTAATGTGTGCCTTTAATCTCAGCATTTTAGATGCTGAGGTAGGAAGATTGTCATGAGTTCAAGGCCAGCCTGGGCTACAGAGTGAGTTCCAAAGCAGAGCCATCTGACAGATTCTCAGGCTTGAGTTCTGGAGAGAACTGTAGGCTTGGATTAAAATTTGAGAATCATCAAATAAGGATGAAATGACTCAAGGAGTGTGGGTAGAGGGGATTGATGTACTTGGAAGCATAGGGAGTGCTAATCTTTGAAGGGTGTGCCAGACAGTGTTGACATAGGAATTTTGAGTTCCTTGTACATCAACATACTGAGAATCATATTTTTAACCTTTTTATTGACAGCTTCCATAATTATAGACAATAAGGCATGATAATTTATTTCTCCCTTCCCCCTTGATATTTTAAAAATATTTATTTATTTCAGAGAGAGAGAGAGAAAGAGAGAGAAAGAGAGAGAGGCAGATATATAGATAGAATGGGTCCATCAGGGCCTTCAACTCTGTAAATTAACTTGAACTCCAGACACATGCGCCCCTTGTGCATCTGGCTTACGTGGGTCCTGGGGAATTGAACCTGGGTCCTTTGGCTTCGCAGGCAAATGCCTTAACTTCTAAGGCATCTCTCCAGCTCCCCCTTGATAATTAAAAATTTTTTTCTTTTTTTTTGGTTTTTTGAGGTAGGCTTAATCACTCTAGCACAGGCTGACCTGGAATTCACTATGGAGTCTCAGAGTGGCCTCAAACTCACAGTGATTCTCCTTCCTCTGCCTCCTGAGTGTATTAAAGGCGTGCACCCCCACGCCTGGCTAAAATATTTTTATTTATTTATTTGGAGAGAGAGAGATTGAGTGTGAGAATGAGCATGCTAGGGTCTCTGGTCACTGCAAACAAACTGTGCCATCTTGTGCATCTGGCTTATGTGGGTACTGGGGAATTGAACCTGGGTCCTTTAGGTTTTGCAGATAAGCACCTTAACCACTAAGCCATCTCTCCAGCCCTTGATAATTTAAAAAAATATTTTGCTTATTTATTTGAGGGAGAGAAAGAGGCAGAGAGAGAGGGGAGGGAGAGAGAGAGAGAATGGGTGTGCCAGGGCCTCCAGCCACTGCAAATAAACTCCAGATGCATGTGCCCCCGTGTGCATCTGGCTCACGTGGATCTTGGAGAATTGAACTGGGATCCTTTCACTTTGCAGGCAAAAGACTTAACTGCTAAGCCATCTCTCCAGCCCCCATTTTTTTTATATTTTGTTTTATTTAAGAGAGAAAGAGGCAGATAGAGAATGAGCATGCCAGGACCTCTAGCCGCTGCAGATGAACTGCAGACACATGTTCCACCTTGTGTATCTAGCTTACATGGGTGTTGAGGAGTTGAATGTTAGGCTTCACAGGTAAGTTCCATAACTGCTAAGCCATCTCTCCAGCCCTCATATAGATTTTATTATAGCTTAAAACTTTAGGAGGAAGAAGAGAAGGGGTGGAAAGGCTTAAGCCCAAAATGTAAGAGAAGAAAGCAAGGTGGAGCTCTTGCCTAGGGAAGCCAGAGGAGGTTTGAGAAGACCACAGCAAGACTTAGGTCTGGGTTTTTTATGGTGAGCGGCACAGACCAGGGTTACAGTTTTGTTGTTGTTGTTTGCTTAATTTATTCATTTAACAGAACGAGTCAGAGAGAGAGAGAGAACAGGCATGTCAGGGCCTCTAGCCACTGCAAACGAACTCCAGATGGGTACACCCCCTTGTGCATCTGGCTTACGTGGGTCCTGGGATTCTTAGGCTTCACAGGCAAGTGCCTTAACCACTGAGCCATCTCTCCAGCCCTGTTTTTTTCTTTTTTGTTTTAATTTTTTTAAAATTTATTTGCCAGCAGAGAGAGGGAGAGAGAGAGAGATAGAAGAGAGGCAGACAGAGAGAGAATTGGCACGCCAGAACCTCTAACCACTGCAAACAAACTCCAGATGCATGTGCCCTTTGTGCATCTGGCTTATGTGGGTCCTAGAGAATTGAACCAGGATCCTTTGGCTTCACAGGCAAATGCCTTAACTGCTAAGTCATTACTCCAGCCCCCCCCTTTTTTTTTTTGAGGTAGGGTTTCACTCTAGCCCAGGCTGTCCTGGAATTCACTCTGTATTCTCAGGGTGGCCTTGAACTCACTGTGATCCTCCTACCTCTGCCTCCCGAGTGCTGGGATTAAAGACATGCGTCACCACGCCCGGCTTTGTTTTTTCCTTTTTTCTTTTCTATTTTTTTAATTATTTATTTATTTATTTGAGAGAGAGAGAGATACAGAAATAGGCAGGTAGAGAGAGAGAGAGAGAGAGAGAGAATGGGTGCGCCAGGGCCTCCAGCCACTGCAAACGAACTCCAGATGCATGCACCCCCTTGTGCATCTGGCTTATGTGGGTCCTGGAGAATTGAGCCTTGAACCAGGGTCCTTAGGCTTCATAGGCAAGCGTTTAACCGCTAAGCCATCTCTCCAGCCCATCTTTTCTAATTTTTTAAATTTATTTTTTATTTTATTTTATTCATTTTTTTATTGACAACTTCTTTAATTGTAGACAATTTCCCATGGTACTTCCCTCCCTCCCCCCACTTTCCCCTTTGAAACTTCACTCTCCATCATATCCCCTCCCCCTCTCAATCAGTCTCTCTTTTATTTTGATGTCATGATCATTCCCTCCTATTATGATGGTCTTGTGTAGATAGTATCAGGCACTGTGAGGTCATGGATATCCAGGCCATTTTGTGTCTGGAGGAGCACATTGTAAGGAATCCTACTCTTCCTTTGGCTCTTACATTCTTTCTGCCCCCTCTTCTGCAATGGACCCTGAGCCTTGGAAAGTGTGTTTGAGATGTTTCAGTGCTGAGCACTCCTCTGTCCCTTCTTCTCAGCACTGTGGTGCCTTCTGAGTCATCCCAAGGTCACCACCATATGAAAGGAGAAGTTCACCGAAAGTGAGAGTAGCATTAATATATAGGTGTGAACATTAAGAGAAGTGCTTACTGGGCAGTTTGGTGAGCCAGACACCAGCAGATGTTACATCCTTAGGGCTCATGACTACCCCTGTTGTAGGTTTTCAGTATCAGGGATGTATTCCCTCCCATTGAGCAGGCCTCCAGTCCAATTAGAGAGTAGTTGGTTTCCCCCATAACAGACATGCCACTATTACACCCGTTGGCTCATTTGATCTGACTGGCCAAATTGAAAGCTTGCAGTGTTCACTGTTGAGTACCTTCACTGGTGTTTTCTCTCTCCCATTGAACTGCGTGCAGCGTAGGTTTTTCCAGCTTTCTGTCAGTTGGTCCACATGGAGGAGCTTTCAGCTCAGCTCCAGCAGGATTTCTCAGTGACCTTGCAGCCCAAGTATGTGGAGTCTTCAGAAATAGGGTCTTACCATCAATTCCTGGTGGGAAAACAAAGGCCTCAGCAATGGCCTGTAATGGCCTGTAATGTGTTGGGGGTATCAGTAACCTCTCTGGCCAACAACTCATTGAGAATTCCCGACACTGAGAATTTTCTAGTAACAATCTATGGCTTCTGACTGTTCCATTGTCCAGAAAAGTAGGTTTCCATACTTATATCCTCTTAGATTTTTATTAGCCCTCCCTTTACTGTCCCTTCACTGACCTCACTTAAGTAAGGTACTTTCTTGAAAAGTCTTAACAACCCAGGTTCAGTTCCCCAGCATCCACATAAAGCCAGATGCACATGCAGGGCTGGAGAGATTGTTCAGTGGTTAAGGCACTTGCTTGCAAAGCCTAGCTACCTAGGTTTGATTCCCTAGTACCACATAAAGTCGGATGCACAAAATAGCATATGCATCTGGAGTTAGTGGCTGTAGGCCTTGGCGTGTCCATTTTCTCTGTCTCTTCTATCTCTCTGCTTGTAAATAAATAAAAGTAAAGGAATTTAGTGGATTAGTTTATGCAGTCCAATAATTGCAGACTTGAGAGTCAGGGAACCCAGTAGCTGCTCAGTCCGCGTGGCTGGATGCCACAGCAGTCCCAGTGCAGCACTGAAGGCCTGATGGCTTTTTGGTGATCTGCTGGTCTTCAGTCCCTACTGCAAGGCTGAGGAAATTTGGTCTCAACGCAGAGGAAGGACAGCAGAGCAGGACAGATGCCCATGCAAAGGAAGGCATTCGCCAGCAGCAGCACTGGCAGGAGCAAAAAGGGGTCATTTCCTTTCAAAGCCCTTCTTAACCACAGCCCACCTCAGGGAGGGAGGCTGGAGGGAGGATTTCCTCCTTCAGTCCGTCCTTCCTGGAAGCAACTCCAAAGAACTGTCATGTTGGTCCTAGCCAGGCTGGAATGAGGGACCGACTCACTGTGGTGAGTGGGTGTTCAAGCCGGGTCACAGGGCAAAAAGAAAAGGAGAGAGGGAGAAATGACACCAATCATGGTGAGCCTCGTTATCAGACTCAGATGTGTAAGCAGAGTCCTGATTGGCTCATGGACTCAAGGGACCCGGGCTGACCCAGAGAGGCTGGGCTGAAGAAGAAGTGAGAAGTTCTTGCTGGGAGAGACAGGATCTGACACAAGTTTCATTTTTGCCAAGATGGACAGAATGGCAACTCTGGGCTTCTGTCCCTGACTATCTGAAAATAAAACTACCTTACACCTATTTCTCCTTCATTATGTCTTGTCTCTGTTGGGCAGGTGGGAGAAGTGGCAGAATAACCATGGCTTCACTAAGGAAGGCGGGCCTAACTTGTCTATTGTCTCCAGTTTTCACAATTAACTGGGATGGAATGGTACTCCTTTAGAGAGGGCCACTGAGGAGGGAATATATCCATGGCAAAGCACCCACTTTGCTGGCATAACACTTAACAAATATTTAGGGATAGATGGGCTTTATTCTTTCCAGTCTGAAAGAAAAACCTCTAGATGAAGTTGTCTTTTTTTTTCTTTTAATTATTTATTAGAGACAGAGAGAGGGAGAGAGATGAGGGAGAGAAAGAATGGGCATGCCAGGGCCTGAACCACTGCAAATGAACTGCAGACTCATGAGCCGGCATGTGCATCTGGCTGACACGGGACCTGGAGAATCGAACCCGGGTCCTTAGGCTTTGCAGGCATGCACCTTAACCACTACGCCATCTCTTCAGCCCTGGTTTTGGTTTTTGAAAGTAGGGTCTCGCTCTAGCCCAGGCTGACCTGGAATCCACTCTGTAGTCTCAGGGTGGCCTTGAACTCATGGCAATCCTACTTCTGCCTCCCAAGTGCTGGGATTAAAAGCATATGCTGCCATGCCCTGCTGAACCTGTCTTTTTCTTTGCCAGGGTTACCTCACTTTGCAATGTCAAATGTCTTTTTGTTTTTGTTTTTTTGAGGTAGGGTCTTACTCTAACCTAGGCTGACTGGCTCTCACTCTGTAGTGCCAGGCTGGCCTCGAACTCACAGCAGTCCTCCTACCTCTGCCTCCTCAGTGCTGGAATTAAGGGTGTGCACCACACATCCTGCCAAGTGTCTTTTTTTTTTTTTTCTTTTTTGAGGTAGGGTCTCACTTTAACCCAGGCTGACTTGGAATTCACTATGTAGTCTCAGGCTGGCCTTGAACTCATAGCAATAATCTTTCTACCTCTGGCTCCCAAGTGCTGAGATTAAAAGCATGTGTCACTACACCCGGCTTTTAAAAAAATTTGTTTTTTTCACAGATTGTACTTTTGTTCCCTTTTCCCTGGGGCTGTCCTCTGTGGAGTTACGGGATTCACTGTAGGGTCACAAAGGCCTCAGTCAGTCCCAATGAGAGAGTTGGAGGACTATGCCTCTGGGTATCCCTACCCACTCTGGCTCTTACAATCTTTCTGTCCCTTCTTCCACAATGTTCCCTAAGCCATGGCAGGCCTGTTGGCAGTCTGAGTTAGTGTTGAGCTCTTTGTAGCCTCTGGATTTCTGCTTTGACAGGTTGTGCTTGATCACAGTGTCTGCCACCATCTCCCTGGAGCTGGTTGTCAGGCGATCAGTAAGAGCAGTGTTCACAGAGCTGCTTCCACTGTAAGCTCTCCTGAGCCCTGGCAGATGTGGAGGAGGTGGTAAGTCTCATGGTGGGCAGTCGGTTATCTTCTTGTCTTACTGATGGATCTTAACTCTCCTCCGTTTTTTCTGCCATCTGTAAAATAAAGCAGACTTGAGCTGGAGAAATGGCTTAGCAATTAAGTCACTTGTCTACGAAGTGTGAGGACCTAGGTTCAATTCCTCAGAACCTGCGTAAGCCTGCGTAAGCTAGATCCACAAAGTGGAACATGTGACTGGAGTTTGTCTACAGTGGCTAGAGGTCCTGATGTGCCCATATTCTCTCTTTTTCTATATAATATATAAAATAAAACAAAAATAAAGCAGTCCCCAACTAAGAGTGAGAGCCCCCAAACGTCTTTCTTTAAAGAAATGCTGGAAGCCGGGCATGGTGGCGCATGCCTTTAATCCCAGCACTCGGGAGGCAGAGGTAGGATGTGCTATATTGCGCGCTTGCTTCACTGTGTCTTGCTACGTAGGACCTGGAGATTTGAACATGAGTTCCTAGGCTTCACAGTCAAGTGCCTTAACTGCTCAGCCATCTATCTCTCTAAGCCCGAGAGGTAGCTTAATTGAAAAGGACTTAACAGGGTTGGAGAGATGGCTTAGCGGTTAAGGCGTTTGCCTGCAAAGCCAAAGGATCCGGTTTGATTCTCCAAGACCCACGTAAGCCAGATGCACAAGGTGATGCATGCTTCTGGAGTTTGTTTGCAGTGGCTGGAGGCCATCACACACCCTCCCTCTTTCTCTCTTTCTCAAATAAATAAATATTTTAAAATATTAAAAAAAAAAAAAGAAAAGGACTTAACATGCATGAAGCCCTGGGTTCCATCCCTAGCACCTACAAAAGTGATCCTTTTTTGGAGTTGAAATTCTTTGACCAAACTTAATTTGGAATTTAAGATAAATGAAAATAGCTACAAATTTTGGAGTAAAAGTTAAGGGCAGGATAGGGGGCTGGAGAGATGACTTGTGGGTAAAGGTACCTGTTTACAAAGCTTAGTGACCTGGTTCGATTCCCTGGTACCCAGGTGTTGTGTAGCAGATTTCTTCCAATTGAAATATTCTCTCCTGAAGAGAGAAAGGAGGCTGGGATTCAGGAAGTCTGGAAGACCTGAAACTTAAAGGTCATACAACCACTCCCCAAGGTTATGTTAATTAGAAACTGAAACATTCCTTTCTGGAGGGCAGGCAGTAAGGAAGTTCCAGACACTCAGGAAGTGTGCAAAACCCCGCCCTAAGGCTATATAAAGGGGAAACCACTCTCTCCAAGGAGATGCCAGTTGAACTGCTTTTGAGTCAAAGCAGCTGTGCGGAGGTTACCCTCCAGGGTGGAGGAGACTTCTCATTGTCTGGCTGCTGCCATAGCTCATTGCGCCTGTAAGCAACCCCTCGTCCTGCTCTTTGGTCTGTCATTTGTGCCCTATTTGGGAAGACCTTTTCTCACTACCATGTCAAGCCAGATACACAGAGTAGCACATGCCAATTTAAAATGGTGCACAGCTGGGCTGGAGAAATGGCTTTGCGGTTAAGGCAATTGCCTACAAATCCTAAGGACCCAGATTCAATTCCCCAGTACCCACATAACCTAGATGCACAAGGTGATGCATGTGTCTGGAGTTGGGGAAGCCCTATGGTGCCCATTCTCTCTCTTGATCTGCTCTTTCTCTCTTAAATAAAGTAATGAAATATTTTTTAAAATGGTACAGAGTTGTTTGCAGTTTTTTAAAAAAAATAATTTTATTTATTTATTTATTATTTTTTGGTTTTTCAAGGTAGGGTCTCACTTTAGCTCAGGCTGACCTGGAATTCACTATGTAGTCTCAGGGTGGCCTCGAACTCACAGCAGTCTTCCTACCTCTGCCTCCCAAATGCTGGAATTAAAGGCATTTGCCACCATGCCCAGTTACTTGTTTGAGAGGGAGAGGAGGAGGTAGATAACGAGAAGGAGAATGGGCACACCAGGGCCTTCAGCTACTGCAAATGAACTCCAGAAATATATGCTACCTTGTGCATCTGGCTTACATGGGTCCTGGGGAATCAAACCTGGGTCATTAGGCTTTACAAGCAAATGCCTAACTGCTAAACCATCTCTCCAGCCCTGCAGTTTGTTTGTTTGTTTTTCTTTAAAAAAATGCAATTTATTAACTCTTAGTTAAGCTTAGAACAAGTTACACTAAAATTAAATCTTAAGAAAATGCTTCAACATTAAGGTATTGTAGCCATTTTCAGGGACCTTAACGACCTCAATGTTCTTAAGGCTCGTAACATGGCATCACTATTGCCAGCTCTAACATTTCTGCAGCCTGCAGTTTTTTTCATAATATTAATATTTATTGCTTTATATGAATACTGTATTGAAATCCCAAGCATGCAGTTTACACACGAAATTATACAATTATATACCGCTTCACAAAGGCAGTGAACACATTACATTCTACAAAATCTACTTTACAGAAATTTAAAAATTCTAAATATCAAAAGGTACAGCTGAAGAAACAGGTATAAATTTGGCAGCCAGTAATTTTGACAGGGAAGTTGCAGCTTGCATAAGGTCTCACTCTAGCCCAGGCTGACCTGGAATTCACTATGCAGTCTCAGGATGGCCTCAAACTCATAGCAATCCTTCTATTCTGCCTCTCAAATGCTAGGATTAAAGGCATACATCACCATGCCTGGCAGTTTTAATTTTTTTTTTTTTTTTTGGTTTTTCGAGGTAGGGTCTCACTCTAGCTCAGGCTGACCTGGAATTAACTATGTAGTCTCAGGGTGGCCTTGAACTCTCGGCGATCCTCCTACCTCTGTCTCCCGAGTGCTGGGATTAAAGGCGTGTGCCACCACGCCCGGCCAGTTTTAATTTTTAAAAATATATTTTTTATTTTTATTTATTTGTTTGAGAGTGACAGGGAAAGAAGAAGAGAGAGAGAGTGAATGGGCGCACCAGGGCCTCCTGCCATTGCAAATGAAGTCCAGATGCATGCGCCACTTTGTACATCTGGCTTATGTGGGTCCTGGGGAATTGAGTCTTGAACAGGAGTCCTTAGGCTTCACAAGCAAGCACTTAACTGCTAAGCCATCTCTCCAGCCCTTAATTTTTTTTTTTAGATTTTATTTTTTTATTAGAGACAGACAGAGGAAGGGAGAGAGAGGGGGAGAGTGAGAATGGGCGCGCCAGGGCCTCCAGCCACTGCAAACGAACTCAGACGCATGTGCCACCATGTACATCTGGCTTATGTGGGACCTGAAGATTCAAACTGGGGTCCTTAGGCTTCACAGGCATGTGCCTTAACTGCTAAGCCATCTCTCCAGCCCTAGCCCTTATTTTTTTTAAAGACTTTATTTTATTTATTTATTATTTGCAAGGAGAGAGAGAGAAAGAGAGAGAGAGAGAGAGAGAGAGAGAGGAGACAGAGAAAGAATGGGTGCACCAGGGCCTCTAGCCACTGCAAACGAACTCCAGATGCATGCACCCCCTTGTGCATCTGGCTTATGTGGGTACTGGGGAATTGAACCTGGGTCCTTTGGCTTCATAGGCAAACACCTTAACCGTTAAGCCATCTCTCCAGCCCTAGCCCTTATTTTTTTAAATGCAATGTTATATTCCCTAAACTCAACATTGTGATTTTGTTGCAGGATATATAAAGAAGAAAACATTGAAGGAGGAAAGCATTGGTTGCAAATGTCTTAATAATGAGCAAATTTGCCAAGAAAAAGTATATGAAGACAAATATAAGGTAGGTGGATATGTTTTTTTTGTTCCTTTTTAACTTATTTTTATTTGTTTAAAATTTTTTTTTTATTATTTTATTTATTTTTGGAGAGAGACACAGAGAGAGACAGAGAGGGAGAGGGAGACAGACAGAGATGGGCGGGCCAGCAGTCTCAGCTGCTATGAACAAAATCCAGATGTGTGCGCCTCCTTGTGGTCAAGTGCGGCATTGCGCCCTTGCGTCACTTTGCATCTGCCTAAATGTAGGACCTGGAGATTGGAACTGGGTTCTTAGGCTTAGCAGGCAGGCGCCTTAACCGCTAAGCCATCTCTCAAGCCCTTGTTCCTTTTTTTTTTTTTTTTTTTGGTTTTTCGAGGTAGGGTCTCACTGTGATCCAGGCTGACCTGGAATTAACTATGCAGTCTCAGGGTGGCCTCGAACTCTCAGCAATCCTCCTACCTCTGCCTCCCAAGTGCTGGGATTAAAGGCGTGCGCCACCATGCCCGGCTCCCTTGTTCCTTTTTTAAAAAAGATTTTATTTATTTGACAGAGAAAGAAGCAGATAGATAAAACAGATAGATGGAGAATAAGCATGCCAGGGCTTCCAGCCACTGCAAACAAACTCTAGATACATATGCCACTTTGTCCATCTGGCTTTACTTGGGTACTGGGGAATTGAACCTGAGTTCTTAGGCTTTGCAAGCAAGTGCCTTAACTACTCTCTCCAGCCCTGTTTTTGATTCTTTCAGAGGTTTTACATAGCTAAAAGTTACAGTGATGAAGGAATTGATATCTGTATCTATGTAAAGACGTATGTAGAGGGTGAAATGGACATTTTATTTTTCATTTAAAATTTTTTAATTTTATTTAAGCCGGACATGGTGGTGCACGCCTTTAATCCCAGCACTCGGGAGGCAGAGGTAGGAGGATCGCTGTGAGTTCGAGGCCAACCTGAGATAACATAGTGAATTCCAGGTCAGCCTGGACCAGAGTGAGACCCTACCTCAGGAAAAAATTATTTTATTTATTTGTAAGCAAAGTAAGAAGAGAGACACAGAGAGAATGGGCATGCCGGGGCCTCAAGCCCCTGCAAATGAACTCTAGATGCATGTGCCACCTTGTGTATCTGGCTTACATGGGTCCTGGGAAATTGAACCTGGGTCCTTTGGCTTCACAGACAAGCACCTTAACTGCTAAGCTATCTCTCCAGCCCAAAGTGGGAATTTTCTTGGCTTTTGCTAAGTGCTAGTGGCCTTAAGCAGACTTCATACCTGTGGCCAGTTCAGTAAAGTCTTAGAATTAGAGCAGTCCCCAGAGGTTTAGTCATTTCTCTTCCCTTATTATTTTATTTATTTATTTTTTAGTTTTTCGAGGTAGGGCCTCACGTTAGCCCAGGCTGACCTGAAATTCCCTATGTAGTCTCAGGGTGGCCTCGAACTCATGGCGATCCTCCTACCTCTGCCTCTCGAGTGCTGTGATTAAAGGTGTGCGCCACCACGCCTCGCTTCTTCCTTACTTTTTTTTTTTTTTTTTTTTTTTCCTTACTTTTTTTAAAAAATTTTTTTCTTTTAATTTAATTTATTTGTTTGCAAACAGAGAGAGAGAGAAGAGAGACAGAGAAAGAAGGGGCACGCCAGGGCCTCTAGCCACTGCAAACCACCTCCAGACGCATGTGCCCCTTGTGCATCTGGCTTACCAGGGTCCTGGGGAATCGAACCTGGGTCCTTTGGTTTTGCAGGCACACGCCTTAACTGCTAAGCCATCTCTCCAGCCCCTTCCTTACTTTTAAGCTATACTTGTACCTGACTTTGCAGCAGAAGAGTCTACAATGGTTTAGAGAAATACAAGTCAGGCATTTTGAACACTGTTTTATCAATTGGATATAGCTCTAAAGACAGAATTTTCTGACACTTTTGGAAAGCAATTAAAAAATATAAAATAAAACAACTTTTGTGCTGGGGATGTAGCTCAATTGGTAAAGTGCTTGCCCTAGAATGCATGAATCCCTGGGTTCCATTCCCAGCACAACCTAAACTAGGTATAGTGGTGCAAGCCTTTAACCCCAGACCTCCGAAGGTAGAGGAGGTCACCCTGGACTATATAACCTAGCTACAGATTTTTTTTCTTTTTGAGGTAGGGACTCACTCTAGTCCAGGCTGACCTGGAATTTACTATGTAGTCGCAGGGTGGCCTCGAACTCACAGCAATCCTCCTACCTCTGCCTCCCAAGTGCTGGGATTAAAGGTGTGTGCCACCATGCCTGGCCTAGCTATAGGTTATATAGATGAGTTTAGTTTTGGAAGCCCTGGTGCACCAGTTCTCTCTCTCTCTTTCATAAAAACAGCCAAAAAAAAAAAAAAATCCCCAAAAGCAAAACTAAAGGTGTTCTGAGAGACAAAAAGAAAGAAAAGCATACCTGACAGGACTAGTGTGGGCTTCCCAAACGAGCCAAAATTAAATGTCTTTGGGGTTTGTTTGTTTGTTTGTTTTTTAATTTTATTTGAGAGAGAATGAATTGGCACACCAGGGCCTTGGCCTCTGCAATTGAATGCCAGATGCTTGTGCCATCTGGTGGACATGTATGACCCTGTGCTTGTTTCACCTTTGTGTGCCTGGCTTACATGGGACCTGGAGAGTAGAATGTGGGTCCTTATGCACGCAATACCTTAACCACTAAGTCATCTCTCCAGCCTCCCCTATTTCTTTCTATTTTTATGGGTGTGCCAGGGCCTCTAGCCACTGCAAACTAACTCCAGATGCATGCGCCACCATGTGCATCTGGCTTATGTAGGTTCTGGGGAATTGAACCTAGATCCTTAGGCTTCATAGGCAAGGGCTTTAACCACTAAGCAATCTCTCCAGCCAAAGTGTCTTTGTAACAGGTTTTATAGGGTTTGGTGGCTCTCAAGTTACCTATGAAAAGTTGCTAAGAAACTGCCCCTCCCTTTATATTACTGTCCAAAGAATGTACTTTGTGTTTTCAATTCCATGTCTCCCCATTCACAATGCAGCCAGGCATAGTGGCCTAGGCTGAGCTGTACATGGGGTTGGTTTACTCTGCCTCCTCTTTCTACACAGTCAGTGTAAGAACCCAGCCTGTGGTAACTTGAAGACGATAATTTGGAACAAGATTAAAAGTAAGGAATTTTTCTCAGTTAAAAAAAAGTCAGGGCTGGAGAGATGGCTTAGCAGTTAAGGCACATGTCTGTGAAGCCTGAGGACCCAGGTTTGATTCTCCAGGTCCCATGTTAGCCAGATGCACATCGTGGCTCATGCATCTGGAGTTCGTTTGCGGTGGCTAGAGGCCTTGGTGCGCCCATTCTTTCTCTCTCAATCTCTCCCTCTGTCTCTAATAGATTAATAAATAAAACAATAAAGTTTTTAAAAGTCACAAGGATTTATGTATGACATAATTTAGGTCTAGGAGAGGGAAGTGCTGGGAACTTAAGGTTATAGGTCATTTTTTGGCCCTAACTAAGCACAATTTATTTCTTGTTTTTGACAGGATGTCTTTAGGAAAACATGCACTATTTTTTTTTTTTTTTTTTTTTTGGTTTGTTTGGTTGCTGTTAGCCATGTGGGTTCATCAATGGCATCTGAAGTTTCCTGCCTTTTCCAGTAAGGAAAGAGAGAGAGAGAGATCAGATCCTGGGAACAGAGCCTCCCCCGCCGTCCCATGCTCCTTTCCCCACGTAATCACCATTTCCCTAACCCTGCCTCATATCAGGACAGCTCAGGAAGATAGATGTCCACAGTTTATTGCTGCTGAGATGGTCAAATGAGATAGGACTGAAAGTGAATATTACATTTAGTGGCAGACTTGAGCTCTCTTTTCTAGAGAAGTTCAAGAGAGAGAGGCTGAGGCCATTTTGGGGTATCAGGAGTAAATAGGCCATAGGTAAGGAAAGGAGATAGTGTTTGTAGTTCTTTCAGATGTGTAGTGATGAGTGGAGGGTTCAAGGTGTTGCCAGGGAACAGAGTTCCTTTTGCAGGTTCTTAGTCTTCTTGAGAAAGAATTTAAAAGTGGCCTTCAATGGACTGAAGAGATGACTTAGTGGTTAAGGCACTTATATGTGAAGCCTAAGGACCCAGGTTCAATTCCTCAGTACACATGTAAGCCAGATGCACAAAGTGGAGCATACTTCTGGAGTTTGTTTGCAGTGGCTAGAGGTCCTGGTGTGTTCATTCTGTCTCTTTTCTCTATATGTCTCTCTCTTTCTCTGCTTGCAAATAAATAAATATTGAAAAAACAGCAACAATGTCAATTTCACTATATATGTAAAGGCTTCAAATATTTGGAATGGAACTTCCTAGATTTCCTATGAACTTGTGTATTATGGGATAGACTAGGACTTGGACTTCTGGAGTTGGATGAACTATTGTGCTGTGTCCTTGTGGCTTTGTTTTTGAGGCATTCACTGTAACCCAGGCTGCCAGTCTTCCTACCTCAGCCTCCCAAGAGCTGGTATTAAAGGAATGAACCACCAAAAAAACAAAAGAAAACAAAACAAACAAACAAAAAAAAAACCCCAAAAAACAGCAACAACAACAACAAAAGAATTTAGGGGATTGAGAGGTAGAGAGATGGTTCAGTGGTTAAGATGCTTGCCTTTGAAGCCTAACAACCTAGGTTTGATTCCCCCATACCAATGTAAAGCCAGATGCAAAAAGTGGAGCATATGTCTGTAGTTCATTTACAATGACTAGAAACCCTGGCGCTCCCATTTCCCAACCTTCACCTTGGAAATAAGGAAATAAAATATTTAGGCTGGAGAGATGGCTTAGCTGTTAAGGCACTTGCCTGTAAAGCCAAGGACCCAGGTTTGATTCCCCAGGACCCATGTAAACCAGATGCACATGGTGGCACATGCATCTAGAGTTCATTTGTCTCTTTCTCTTTTTTTTCTCTCTTTCTCAAAAATCAATCAATAAAAAATTTTTAAAAGAATTTTAGGGATCAAGAAACCATGGTTAAGGGCTGGAGAGATGGCTTAGTGGTTAAGGTGCTTGCCTGCAAAGCCTAAGGACACAAGTTCAATTCCTCAGTACCCACGTAAGCTAGATGCACAAGGTGGCACCAGTGTTTGGAGTTCATTTGCAGTGGCTAGAGGCCCTAGAGTGCCCATTCTGTCTTTCTTTCTGTTTTTTTCTTTATTTTTTATTGACAACTTCCTTAACTTTAGACAATATCCCATGGTACTTCCCTCCCTCCCCCCACTTTCCCCTTTGAAACTCCACTTTTCATCGTATCCCCTCCCCCTCTCAATCAGTCTCTCTTTTCATTTTGATGTCATGATCTTTTCCTCCTATTATGATGGTCTTATGTAGGTAGTGTCAGGCACTGTGAGGTCATGGATATCCAGGCCATTTTGTGTCTGGAGGAGCACGTTATAAGGAGTCCTACCCTTCCTTTGGCCCATTCTCTCTTTCTATCTGCCTCTTTCTCTCAAAGAAATAAATAAAAAATTTTTTTAAAAAAAAAGAAAAGAAACTATGGTTATGTGAGAAACTATCCTACCTGGCCAGGGTAGAAAATTAAGAAAGGGGCTGGGGCTCTATCTCAGTGGTAGAGTGCTTACCCAGCATTAAATGTAGTACATAGAAAAGTGATGGTGATGAAGCCGAACTTCACAGAGCACCAGGAAGAAGAGCTAAGGAAAGAAAGAATTAAGAAAGGAGGAAGCATAGCCCGGCACCATAACTCCTGCCTATAATCCCAGCATTTAGGAGGCTGAGGCAGGAGGATTGCTTATTTTATTTATTTATTTATTTATTTATTTATTTATTTATTTGGTTGTTAAAAGGTGTAGGGTCTTGCTCTAGCTCAGGCTGACCTGGAATTCACTATGTTGTCTCAGGCTGGTCTTGAACTCATGGTGATCCACTTTAGTCTCCTGAGTGGTGGAATTAAAGGCATGTGCCACCACACCCATCAGAGAGAGGGAGAGAGAATGGGTACATGAGAGTCTCCAGCCACTGCAAAGGAACTCCAGATGCATGTGTGGGTACTGGGAAGTTGAACTCAGGTTGTTAGGCTTTGCAGATAAGTGCCTTAGCCACTGAGCCATCTCTCCAGCCCTCTAGAAGACATTTTATGTCATCTCTCTTTTTTTTTTTTTTTTTGTGATGGAGGTGTTTTGACACAGGGTCTCATGGAGCCCAGGTGGTCCTCACACTTATGGTGAGGCTGGCCTTGAACTCCTGATCCTCCTGCCTCTATCTCTCAACTACTGGTATTAAAAGTATCTGCTACCACACCTGGCTTTATATATTTTAAAACGTATTTTATTTATGTATTTATTTATTTATGAGAGAGAGAGAGAATGAGCATGGCAGGGCCTCTAACCACGGCAAACGAACTCCAGATGCATGCGTCATGATGTGCATCTGGTTGACATGGTTACTGGGGAATCGAACCTTGGTCCTATGCTTCTCAGACAAGCAGCTAGACCACTAAGCCATCTAAACAGCCTTTTCTTTATTTAAAAAATTTAATATAAATATTTATTTATTATGTAGAGAGAAATTGGTGTGCCAGGACCTCCTGCAAATGAACTCCAAGTGCATGCACCATTTTGTGCATCTGGCTTTACCTGGGTGCTAGGGAACTGAACTCAGGCCATCAGACTATATGCAAGTAAATACCTTTAGTCCCACAGTCATCTCTCTAGCCCCCCAAATTTTAATTTTATATATATATATATATATATATATATATATATATATATATTTTTTTTTTTTTTTTTTTTTTGAAAGAGACAGAGAGAGGGAGAGGAAGACAGATAGAGATGGGCGTGCCAGCAGCCTCTCAGCCACTGTGAATGAACTTCAGATGCATGCACCCCATTGTGGGCAAGTGCGGCATTGCACCCTTGGATCACTTTGTATCTGGCTAAACATGGGACCTGGAGATTGGAACTGACATTCTTAGGCTTAGCAGGCAGGCGCCTTAACTGCTAAACCATCTCTCTAGCCCAACTTTAATATTTTTATGTGTTTATTTATGAGCAGAGAGAGCGAGGATAAATTAATATGGGTGTGTCAGGGCCTCTTGCCATAGCAAACGAACTCTATGCATACACCATTTTGTGCATCTGGCTTTACGTGGGTGCTGGGGCCACCAGATTTTGCAAGCAAGTACTTCTAATGCTCAGCCATCTCTCCAGCCCCTGAAGCTACTTTAAACAAAATGAGGAAGTCCAGTTGGCTGCCAGAGTGAAGACCAGAAAGCTACATAGAAATAGTCAGTGCCACCATGAACTTCAGTTAGTGTCTTACTGTTTCTTCTTTCCAGACAAATGACCATGGAAACAGTTGACTCTCAGCACAATGGAGATGTGCTACGTCCTGTGCCAGAGCGCAGCATTGCTCACACGCAGACGCAGATGGGGCAGATCGCGATCCCTGCTTTAGCTCAGGTATGCCCCAGTCAGCACTGATGAAAGTCAGAGCGCGTGGAAATGAGAGCTCTGTGCAGGTTCTGTTTTCCCCCAGCTATCTTTTTTATAAAATAATTTTATTTTATTTGAGAGAGAGAGAGAGAATGGGCACGCCAGGGCCTCTAGCCACTGCAAATGAACTCCAAACACATGCGCCACCTTGTGCATCTGGCTCTACATGGGTACTGAGGAATTGAACCCGGGTCCTTTGGCTTTGCTGGCAAGCACCTTAACTGCTAAGCTATCTCTCGCCTCCCCTTTTTTGAGGTAGGATCTCACTGTAGCCTAGGCTGACCTGGAACCCACTATATAGTCTCAGAATGACCTGGAATTCACAGAGATCCTCCTACCTCTTGCCTCCCTAGTGGTGGGACCAAAAGCGTGTGCCACCATGTCTGGCTCCTCCAATTATCTTTTATTTATTTATCTGAGACAGAGAGAATGGGTGTACCAGGGCCCCGGGCCACTGCAGATGAACTCCAGACACATGCACTACCATGTGCATATGGCTTATGTGGAACCTGGAGAACTGAACCTGGATCCTTAGGTTTCACAGGCATGTGCCTTGACTGCTAAGCCATCTCTCCAGCCCCCCCCCTTTTAAATATTTGATTCAGGTGTGGTGGTGCACACCTTTAATCCCAGCATTTGGGAGGCAGAGGTAGGAGGATTGTTGTGAGTTCGAAGCCACCCTGGGATTTCATAGTGAACTCCAGGTCAGCCTGGGCTAGAGCAAGACCCTCCGTTGAAAAACTGAAAATCCAAAACAGAAATTTTATTTATTTACTTGAGAGAGAGAGGAAGAGAATGGGCGTGCCAAGGCCTTCATGCCACCGCAGATGAACTCCAGATGTATTTGCTACCTTGTGCATCTGGCCTACCTGGGTACTGGGGAATCCAACCTGGGCCCTTAAGCTTCACAGGCAAGCATCTTAACTGCTAAGCCATCTCTCCAGCCCTCTCCAATTATCTTTAATTTCCCATGTTTACTGATTTGATATTAAGAGAAGATATACTCGAGCTATTTTGAGCTATTTTGCAGTGTAACAGGCACTTGGGGTAACCCAACCTCGACTGTCACCCCCACTGTGGGAAAGAAAGCCAAAAGCTCCTCCATGATATGTAATCATGAAATTACTCGAGAGCTATGTGGGGCTCAGCGGATAAAGTGCTCGTAGTGTGTGAGGGCCCGGATTTCCATCCGCAGAACCCACATCAAGGTGAATGCTATAGCGGGCATCTGTAATCCCAGCACTTCTATGGCAGGAAAGGAGAATCTCCCAGAGGGCTGTGGGCCAGCTAGCTTGGCATATATAGCAGCAAACAAGAAGCACTGCCTCAAACAAGGTAGACAGTGAGGGCCAACACCCAAAGTCGTCCTCTGATCTCGAGATCACAACACATGCTGTGGCACTTGCCTGTCCACACTCCTGCACGTGAATGCTGAGCAGAGGGACACACACACCAAAAATAATCCAGCTGGGGAGATGGCTTAGTGGATAAAGTACTTTGTCACGTAAGCATGGTGATGTGAGTTTAGAACCCAGCACCCAAGCAAATGCCAGGGGATATGGCAGCCTGCCTGTATTCCCAACACTGGGGAGGTGGAGACAGGTTCCTCACGGCAGGCTGGATTCAACAGAGAGACCCTGCCTCAGTAAATGACTGATCAGAGAAGGAACCCAAAGTCAACCTCTGGTCTAAACATGCACGCACACACACATGCATACCACCCCCACATGCAAAACATATTACTTGAGTAGGCTGTTTATTCCCAATCTATGCAGTTGTAATATTCCTCACTATGAGATGGTAGAAATTATGCTAGTTGCATGTTATGTATTTGCTTGATTTGTCAGATTTTTTTAAGATTTATTTTTATTTATTAGAGACAGAGTGAGAGACAGAAAGAGTGAGAATGGGCACGCCAGGGCCTCTAGCCACTGCAAAAGAACTCCAGACACATGTGCCGCCATGTGCATCTGGCTTATGTGGGTCCTGGAGAACTGAACATGGGTCCTTAGGCTTCGCAGACAACAGGCAAGTGCCTTAACTGCTAAACCATCTTTCTAGCCCTGTCAGTTAGATTAAAAAAATTCTATCTATCCATCTATCTATCTATCTATCTATCTATCTATCTATCTATAATATATACACACACATATATTCATATTTGTATTTTTGGCACGTGTTTATAGTATGTGCGATGTGGTGTGTGTATACACATGTGTACACCATGCATGCTCATGGAGGTCAGGGGGAAAATCTTATGTCCTCCTCTATTATCTATGTGATTCCTTGAGTCTGTCTGAACCTGGAGCTATAGATTTCATGAGCCACAGTGATTCTTGGGTCTCTGAATCCAACGGGAATTTGTGACCAAGCACAGTTTTTTTTTTTAATGTTAATGTTTACTTATTTATTTGCAAAGAAGAGAGAGAGCAAGGGAGAATGGGCAACTGAGGGCCTCGTGTTGCTGCAAATCAACTCCAGACACGTGCCACTCTGTGCATCTGGCTTTAAGTGGGAACTGCCGAATTGCACCTAGCAACCCCTGAGCCATCTCGGCAGTCAGTGTGGGAGACAAAGCCTAGCTTTTGACATGGGTACTGGAGGGATCAAACTCAAATGGTCTCAGGCCTTCACGTTTGCATGGCAAGTGCTCTTTACCACTGAGCCATCTCTCCAGCCCCTATTCGTGAATATTTTTCTATAGTATTTTGTAAACTTTTTGTGATTTTTTTCTTGCGTGGTAGCTAATGTATTTTGATCATTACTTTAATTACTATCATTACTTTCTTGTGTCTTCTCTCCCCTATCCTCCTATCTCCCTTCCACTGACCCCTTCTTTCCAATTAGCCCCTCTTTTATTTTATTTATTTATTTTATTTTTATTTTTATTTATTTGAGTTTTTAAAAATTTTTAATTTATTTTTTAAATTTATTTTTTTGACAGAGAGAAAGGCAGAGAGATAGGCTGTGAGAAAGAGAATGGGCATGCCAGGGCCTCCAGCCATTGTGAATGAATTCCAGATGCATGCGCCGCCTTGTGCATCTGGCTTACGTGGGTCCTGGGGGATCGAACCTGGGTCCTTTGGCTTTGCAGGCAAGCGCCTTAACCGCTAAGCCATCCCTATAGCCTATTAAATGTTTTTGTTTATTTTTTATTTATTTATTTGAGAGCGACACAGAGAGAGAAAGAGGCAGATAGAGAGAGAATAGGCATGCCAGGGCCTCCTGCCACTGCAAACAAACTCCAGATGCATGTGCCACCTGGTGCACCTGGCTTACATGGGTCCTTAGGCTTCACAGGCAAGTGCTTAACTGTTAAACCATCTTTCCAGGCCCTCTTTTATTTTTGATGTCATTTTTTTTGGCCCTCCTCCATTATCCATGATGAAATGTTGATGAGCCTGGTATCGTACAGGTCCTGGCAGTAATGGTAGCTATTTTGAGGGATGTTGGATTTTGTCAAATGCCCTTTCTGCATTGATTGAGATGATAATGTGATTTTGGTTTTGTTTTGTTTTT
Source organism: Orientallactaga sibirica (assembly GCA_036365145.1). Taxonomy (NCBI): domain Eukaryota; kingdom Metazoa; phylum Chordata; class Mammalia; order Rodentia; family Dipodidae; genus Orientallactaga; species Orientallactaga sibirica. Next base: position 2,353,110 of record JAEOAD010000028.1, on the reverse strand, counting down.
TTGGTTTTTTGAGGGCTGGCATTAAAGGCGTGAGCCACCATGACTGGCTCGTTGGTTTTTGTTTTCTGAGGTAGGGTCTCACTCTAGCCTAGGGTGACCTGGAATTCACTATGTAGTCTCAGGGTGCCCTTGAACTCATGGTGATCCTCCTGTCTCTGCCTCCTGAGTGCTGTGATTAAAGGGATGTGCCACCACATCCGGCTTTTTTTTCCTTCCAGAACAGGATCTTGTTCCGTGTCCCAAGCTGGCCTAGAACTTAGTACGTAGTCTCATCCTCGAGGTAGTGCTCCTCGGCCTCCAAAGTATGAGCACTGCGCTCAACTTCAGCTTGTCTTGAACTGTGAACTGCTTTCATTCAAAGAGGGCGCCAGTAGCAATTAATGCCTTGTATCAGCTTCTTCCTTCTTTGAGGCAGTCTCACTGTGGCCTGAGCTGACCCGGAACTCATTCTCACTGTGATCCTCCTACCTCAGCCTCTCCAGTGCTTGCACTAAAGGCCTGCACCACCACAACTTGCTGTTTACCATGTTTAAAAATCTATTTATGAGCCAGGCGTGGTGGTGCACGCCTTTAATCCCAGCACTCCAGAGGCAGAGGTAGGAGGATCGCCGAGAGTTTGAGGTCACCCTGAGACGACATAGTGAGTTCCAGGTCAGCCTGAGCTCAGTTCCCTAGCACCAGCATACAGCTAGATGCAAGCTGGTGCATGCACCTGTGATCACAATGCCATGGATGTAGAGCCAGGAGAACCCAAAGCTCATGGCCAACTAGTCTAATGTTTCTTTGCAGTGGCAAGAGACCAGCCTCAAAGAAGGAGGAGCACAGACACCTTGAGGTTGTCCTTTAACCTCCACATGCTGTGACGTGTGTGTGTGTGTGTGTGTGTGTGTGTGTGTGTGTGCGTGCAGTTTTCATCCAGCTGTATGCTGGTGCTAGGGAATTGATACCAGGCTGGCAGGTTTTGCAAACAAATGCCTTTAACTGTTGTACCACCTCCCCAGCCCCTGCTTAATCAGCTTCTAAAGCCAAATTCCGAGGTATCTGTAAAAAACACAATGTAATAAAACCAGCTTCATGAATTAGTTTATCAAGTATTTCTTGAATACCTCCTGAACACAGGCACAGTTCTAAATGCACAGGGACTTATAGTTCCTGGCTTCAGCGTATTGTGGTCTAGTGGGTAGACAAGCATGTTAATGATTCAAGTCCACACGGAGTGCTATTAAGTGCTGTGTGCAGAAGGGAGCAGCCTGAAGAGGAGGGAGCAGCCAACTGACCAGGAGCCTTACAGAGGACTTTTCAGTTGAAAGAGATGTAAAAGGTAGGTAGGAGTTTTCTGTATGGATTTCAGGAAGGAAGCTTGTTCTGGGTAGAGGAAAGAATGTGTATAGAAGCACAAAGTTATTGGATGGGATGTCAGAACTAGAGACCATTGGTATTCAACAGGACCCTGGTTTCTAGGCTGGCAAGGTGCTGGAGATATTTCAGACCTCAGACTATTTTGTACTCTATGCTTGAAATATTTTCTTTTCTTTTTCTTTTAATTTAATTAATTAATTTATTTATTTGAGAGAGCGAGAGAGAGAAAGAGGCAGAGAGAGAGAGAGAGAGAGAGAGAATGAGCGTGCCAGGGCCTTCAGCCACTGCAAACGAACTCCAGATGCATGTGCAACCTTGTGCATCTGGCTTATGTGGGTCCTGGGGAATCAAACTGGGGTCCTTTGGCTTTGCAGGCAAATGTCTTAACTGCTAACCCATGTCTCCAGCCTTTGAAATATTTTCAACACTCACTGTGTTTAGAACATTCACAGCCATGTGGAGATGGGACATGTCTGGTTAATGAGCCACTGAGGGGGAATCATTAGGATGCCTGGTGGAGCCTTGTAATGTGGGATAAGAAGTACTGAGATTTTAAAAGAATTTTAATGAGTAACTGAAGAGCTCCTGGTGCCTGACGGGAAGGCCATTGGAAAAGCTTGCCCTTCTCAGGTTGTCCCAGGCCAGGCTGAGTCCTGTGAGATCTCTTCTTCCCCAAAACTGGGCTCATAGCCCCAGACTTTTCTTTTCCCTTTCAAGTTAACAATACCCATTCATTCCCTGGAGGCTTCCTGCATCTCCCTTAGCAACAACCTGCTCTGTTACACTGGAAAGCAGGTGTGATGGCCTTTTGCTTAAAAAAATAAATAAAAGCATAACCTTTATTTATTTAAAAAATTAATGTTTATTATATAATTTTAAAAATAAATATTATTTAAAAGAAAACAAAACTTTCTGTATGCTGGTGCTAGGAATTGATCCCAGGCTGGCAGGTTTTGCAAACAAATGCCTTTAACTGTTGAACCACCTCCCCAGCCCCTGCTTAATCAGCTTCTAAAGCCAAATTCCGAGGTATCAGTAAAAAACACAATGTAATAAAACCAGCTTCATGAATTAGTTTATCAAGTATTTCTTGAATACCTCCTGAACACAGGCACAGTTCTAAATGCACAGGGACTTATAGTTCCTGGCTTCAGCGTATTGTGGTCTAGTGGGTAGACAAGCATGTTAATGATTCAAGTAATCAAAACCATTGGCCACATTTTTGGGTATATCTTTTTGTCTGTGAGAATAGAATAGGAGAAAAATATTTATCTTTTCTCAATGAATTTGGGATCTTCAGAATTTTAAAAACTCTGTCCTGAGTTATAATTTTACCATTCCTTGCTGAGGTTATAGTTGAAAACTAACCTTACTTTTAGCTCCTCTCTCTCTCTTTTTTGTTGTTTTTTTCTAGATAGGGTCTCACTCTAGTTCAGGCTGACCTGGAATTCACTATGTAGTCTCAGGGTGGTGTCAAACTCACAGCGATCCTCCTACCTCTGTCTCCTGAGTGCTGGGATTAATGGTGTGCGCCACCATGCCTGGCTTTTCTCTCTCTCTCTCTTTTTTCCGAGGTAGGGTCTCGCTATAGTCCAGGCTAACCTGGAATTCACTATGTAGTCTCAAGGTGGCCTTGAACTCACAGTAATCCTCCTACCTCTGCCTCTGGAGTGCTGGGATTAAAGGTGTGCGCCACTACGCCTGGCAAACTCCACTCTCTTTATATCTCTTCTACACACATCATTTCCTGGGGCAACATAGTCAGAATAGCAGATCCCCTTCATCAAGGTCTCTGGCCTCCACATACATGTGCAAATGCTCACTCATACCTGCACTATACTCACGAACATGCATATATATACATATGAACACTACACACACATACACAGGCACAGTCCCAATTACCTAAGCCATTTCTACAGTCTAGGCTTTATCATTTTCATAGTACTTTTAAAAATATGATGATGGGGGCTGGAGAGATGGCTTAGTGGTTAAGGCATTTGCCTGCGAAGCCTAAGGACCCATGTTTGACTCTCCAGATCCCACATAAGCCAGTTGCACAAAGGCAAGGCAAGTGCAAGGTCACACATGCCCACTAGGTGGCGCAAGCATCTGGAGTTTGATTGTAGTGGTTGAGGCCCTGGCGTGCCAATTCTCTCTTTCTCTCATATATATATATATATGAATACAAAAATATGATGGGGCTGGAAATATGGCTTAGTGGTTAAGGCCCTTGCCTGCAAAGCAAAAGGACCCAGGTTTGATTCCATAGGACCCACATAAAGCCAGATGAACAAAGTGGTACATGTGTCTGTAGTTCATTCACAGTGGTTATGAGACCCTGGCACATCCATTCTCTCCTTCTCTCAAATAAATAAATAAATAAATAAATAAATAAATAAATAAATAAATAAATATGATGAAAATAGTGGGGCATGATGGCGCATAGCTTTAATCCCAGCACTCAGAAGGCAGAGGTAGGAAGATCATTGTGAGTTTCAGGGCAGCTTGAGCTACAGTGAGTCCCTACCTCAAAAACAAACAAATAATACAAAAACAAAAAAGAAATGATAAAAACAAAATTAAAAATTTAGAAAATTGGGTCAGGTGTGGTGAAGCACGCCTCTAACCCCAGCACTTGGGAGGCAGAGGTAGGAGGATCACTGTAGGCCAGCCTAAGACTACTTAGTGAATTCCAGGTCTGCCTGGGCTAGAGTGAGACCCCGCCTCTGGGGGCAGGCGAATAGAGAGTTAAAAGCTAGCCTGGAGTATATATCAAGATTGTCTCAAAACAAAGCCCAGGCATGGTGGCAGATTTGAAGCCAGCCTTAGCTACATGGTAAAACAAAAGCAAGTTACTGGATCCTGATATTTGCTTTGATATCACAGGTAAATTTTTAGTGATGCTACCTGCCTGGAATCCCAGCCCTTGAGAGGGTAAGGCAGGGATCAGGAGCTTTTGGTCGGTCCAAGTTGTGCTATGAGATATTATCTCACATTTTGTTTTATTGCCAAAAATGCAGCTCCATGCTGAATGCTTGCACAGCACGTGCAGAGCTGTGGGTTCAGTCCCTAGTACGCAATAAAGAAAACCAGTGGAGTCCAAAGCCTGAAGAAGGGAGACTAGGTCTTGGTGTCTAGCCCGGACTGGCCTGGAGCTTGCTCTGTAGACCAGATGGGCCTTGAACTTTAAAAGATTCCCGTGCCTCTGCCTTCTGAGCTCTGAAATTACAGATGCGTGCCACCACATCCAGCTAGCCAAGGGGTGAATTTTTTTAGTGGTCTACAATTTGGCCATTTATATTCACAATAAAAAAAAGTGAGATAGAGTGTTACTCAGATTTTATATATATATAAGTTTTGTTTTTGTTTTTGTTTTTTTTTGAGGTGGGGTCTCATTGTAGCACGTTGACTTTAGCTGGGGGACATTTGCTCTTTGATCTCAGACCTCTGAGTGACTGAAGCCTGCTGTGTTGTGAACTCACACCTCCTGAATCCTGTATTAGCCTCTGGAATGCAGAGCTGCTTCTGTGACGCTCTTAGCTGCACTGTGACGTCATAAACCCCATGGTGAGGGAACCTGGTTACAGACTGGAGCTGGTCAACTAGGTGCTGATCACATCCTGTGCTACAACACTGTGAGGTTTTCCCGGCTGAAGTGTCATTATTAGAACTTTTTTAAGTTCCAAAGCCAAGAAAGGCTGCTGGTTGCGTCATCTTAGCCTGATTCTTCACGGTGACTGCTGTCGGTAGTGGCTCCCGGTGGATGTGGTGGCATCAGCATAACCTATGTTTCCGGCTCCCTATAGAAGAAGATTGTTCCTCAGGGGATCTGGATAAAAAGGTAAATTCTTGCCCACTGTGAGTTCATTCTGTGCATTTTTAGAGCCTCACAGAAAGAGGCTTAGAGCTGTAAAATACATAGTGGATGCCTTTAGGTTTGTCACTTGTTTTTGGAGTAGTTGCTTATTCAAGGTTTTTTTGTTTGTTTTGTTTTGAGGTAGGGTTTCTCTCTATCCTAGGCTGACCTGGAATTTACTGCGTAGTCACAGGCTGGCTTTGAACTCACAGTGATCCTTCTGCCTCTGCCTCCCAAGTGCTGGGATTAAAGGAGTGTGCCACCACACCCAGCTATTCGAGTTGTAAGACATAATGATCACACTCTTAGATCTCCCTGCCTGTGACTTTGCCTTCTCTTTCTTCAGGCTTTTCATGCCAGTGAAACTTGTTACCACCAAATTGCCTCTTCCCATTCCAGGGATGGCTCATCACGTTTTAATCCCTTGCCTGCCTCCCTCCCTCCCTCCCTTCCTTCTTCTCTCCCTCCCTTTCTTTCTTTCTTGGTATCCTTCCTTCCTTCCCTCCCTCCCTCCCTCCCTCCCTCCCTCCCTCCCTCCCTTCCTTCCTTCCTTCCTTCCTTCCTTCCTTCCTTCCCCTCTTTCCTTCCTTCCTTCTTCCCTTCCTCTTTTCTTTCCCTCTTTCCTTCCTCCCCTCCTCCCTCCTCCTCCCCCCTCCTTCCCCCCCCTCCCCCTCCCTCCCTCCCTCCCTCCCTCCTCCCCTCCCTCCTCCCTCCCTCCTTCCTTCCTTCCTTCCTTCCTTTCCTTCCTTCCTTCCTTCCTTTCCTTCCTTTCCTTCCAGAGACAGGGAATGGGCATGTGCATCTGGCTGTTAAGTGGTACTGGGGCTTACAGGGTGCTTGAGGAATCGAACCCAGGTTATTAGGCTTTGCAGGCAAGTGCCTTAACCGCTGAGCCTCTCTGGCCTCTGTTTATTTATTTTTTTTGAAGAGTTGAGCACCACCCAAAATTACGTAGTGATTTCTGTCTGTTTTCTGTCTCCTCATGAACTAGGAGAGCAAAGCCTTTCATGTTTGCTGCTGAATCCTTACTGTCTGGACTAGTCCATGGCAGGCTCCCAGGAAACATTGTTGAATGAATAGAAGAATGAGTTAATTTGAAAATGATATACATTTCTGTGACCTTGCTGCTTACAAAGCATCTTTTTGTTCTTGTTGTTTGTTTGTTTGTTTGCGAGGTAGGGTTTCATTCTAGCCCAAGCTGACCTGGAATTCACTATGTAGTCTCAGGGTAGCCTCGAACTCATAGCGATCCTCCTACCTCTGCCTCCCAAGTGCTTGGTTTAAAGGCATGTGCCACCATGTCTGGCTCTTACAAAGCATTTATTTTAGGCCAGGCACAGTGGTGCATATAATCCCAGCACTCAGGAGATTGAGGCAGTAGGATTGTAATTTTGAGACTATCCTGAGCTAAGTAATGAGACTGTCTAGAAACATAAAACACGTAAAGAAAAAAAACCCAAACAATAATGTCCAGTTTATTTATTTATTTTGGTTTTTCGAGGTGGGGATTACACTCTAATCCAGGCTGACCTAGAATTCATTATGTAGTGTCAGGGTGGCCTTGAACTCACAGTGATCCTCCTACCTCTGCCTCCTGAGAGCTGGGATTAAAGGTGTGCACCACCACGCCTGGCCATTTATTTATTTTTGAGGTAGGGTCTTACTCTAGCCCAGGCTGTCCTGGAACTCACTATGTAGTCTTGGGGTATCCTTGAACTCCCAGTGATCCTTCTACCTCTGCCTCCCAAGTGATTTCATTTCATTTTTATTTTTATTTATTTATGTATTTATTTGAGAGAGAGGAAAGAGAAAGAGACAGATAGAGAATGGGAACGTCACGGCCTCCACCCACTGCAAACAAACTCCAGACGTATGCATCACCTTGTGCATCTGGTTTATGTGGGTACTGGGGAATTGAACCTGGATACTTAGGCTTCTCAGGCAAGTGTCTTAACTGATAAGCCACCTCTTTGGTCCTGATTTCATTTTTACTGTTTGGTTTCCTTTTCGCTGGACGAGGTTGCACACGCCATAATCCCAATACTCCGGAGGCAGAGGTAGGAGGATCACCATGGGTTCGAGGCCACCCTGAGGCTACAGAGTGATTTCCAGATCAACCTGGGCTAGAACAAAACCCGACCTTAAAAAAAAAAAGTAAAAGAAACCAAAAAAAAAAAGACAAAACAAAAAACAAAACTTTTGCTGACTGTGGTAGTGCACGTCTTTAATCGCAGCACTTGGGAGGAAGAGGTACAAGGATTTCTGTGAGTGTGAGGCCAGCCTGAGACTACAGAGTGAATTCCAGGTCAGCCTGGGCTAGAGTGAGACCCTATCTCAAGAAACAAACAACAACAAAAAAAAAACCCTAAAACTTTTTATTGATAACCTTCACACATATACACAATGTAACTTAATTATAATAATCCCCTCACACTGTCCTCTTGTTTTGTTTGTTTATTTGTTGGTTTTCAAGATAGGGTCTCACTCTATCTCAGGCTGACCTGGAATTCACTATGTAGTCTCAGGCTGGCCTTAAACTCATGGTGATCCTCCTACCTCTGCCTCCCCAGTGCTGGGATTAAAGGCGTGTGCCACCACGTCCGGCTTTTGGTTTTGGCTAGAGTGACACCCTACCTTGAAAAACCACACACACACACACACACACACACACACACACACACACACACACAAAATGCACTTGAGGGCTGGAGAGATGGCTTAGTGGTTAATGTGTTTGCCTGCAAAGACAAAGGACCCTGGTTCAATTCCCCAGGACCCACATAAAAACAGATGTACAAGGCGATGGAGTTAGTTTGCAGTGGCTGGAGGCCCTGGTGTGCCCATTCTCTCTCTCTCTCTCAATCTGACTCTTTCAAGTAAAAAAATTTTTTTTAAAACTTAAAAAAAAAAGAATAGCAAATTCCTGAGGAGAGCAGGAAGTCATGTACATTTATTTATTTTTGGTTTCTTGGTCAAGGTAGCTCAGGATGATTGGCATTCACTGTGTCGTCTCAGGCTGGCCTCAAACTCAGGACGATCCTCCTTTCTTTGCCTCCCCAATGCTGGGATTAAGGGCATGCGCCACTAAGCCTGGCTTCATGTGCACTTAAAAAATTTTTATTTATTTGCGTGGTGGCGCAGGTTTTTAATCCCAGCATTCCAGAGGCAGAAGTAGGGGGATTGCCATGAGTTCGAGGCCACCTTGAGAATAGAGAGTGAATTCTAGGTCAGCCTGGACTAGAGTGAAACCATACCTCAAAACAAAACAAAACAAAACAAAACAAAACAAAACAAATATTTATTTATTTGAGAGAATGAGAATAGTTGCACCAGGGCCTCTAGCCACTGCAAATGAACTCCAGACATATGCGCCACCTTAAGTGCACCTGACTTAAGTGGGTTCTGGAGAGTCGAACCTGGATCCTTAGGCTTCACAGGCCTTAACTTGCGTGGGACCTTAGGCTTCACATGCCTTAACTGCTAAGCCATCTCTCCAGTCCTTGTGCTTTTTTTTTTTTTTTTTTTTTTTTTTTTTTTTTGGTTTTTCGAGGTAGGGACTCACTCTAGGCTGACCTGGAATTTACTATGTAGTCTCAGGGTGGCCTTGAACTCATGATGATCCTCCTACTTCTGCCTCACGAGTGCTGGAATTAAAGGAGTGTGCCAACACACCTGGCTCTCATGTGCATTTAAAAAAATATTTTATTTGGTAGAGAGAAAGAAAGAGGCAGATAGAAAGAGAATGGGCACACCAGGGCCTTCAGCTGCGGCAAACAAACTCCAGATGCATGTGCCATCTTGTGCATCTGACTTACACGAGTCCTGGGAAATCAAACCTGGGTCCTTTGGCTTTTCAGGCAAGTGCCTTAACCACTAAGCCATCTCATAAGCTTGCCTCATGTGCATTTAAAAATTTTAAATTAATTAAGTAATTAATTAATTTGAAGGGGGGAGATAATGTGTGTGTCAGGACCTCCAGCCACTACAAAAGAACTCCAGATACATGTGCCACCTTGTGCATCTGGCTTATATAGGTCCTGGGGAATCAAACCTGGGTCCTTTGGCTTTGCAGGCAAGCACCTTAACCACTAAGCAATCCCTCCAGCCCTCAAGTACATTTTGTGTGTGTGTGTGTGTGTGTGTGTGTGTGTGTGTGGTTTTTCAAGGTAGAGTTTCACTCTAGCCCAGGCTGACCTGGAATTCACTATGTAGTCTCAGGCAGCCTCGAACTCATGGTGATCCTCCTACCTCTGCCTCCCAAGTACTGGGATTAAAGGTATGTGCCACCATGCCTAGCTCTCATGTGCATTTAAAAGTTATTTATTTATTTATTTGGGGGGAAGAGGCAGAGAGAAAGAGAGAATGGCTGCGCCAGGGCCTCTAGCCACTGCAAACAAACTTCAGACACGTGCACCCCCTTGTGCATCTGGCTTACTTGGGTCCTGGGGAATCGAACCAGAGTCCTTAGGCTTCACAGGCAAATGCCTTAACCTCTAAGCCATCTCCCCAGCCCTTATGTGCATTTTTATTTATTTATTTATTTATTTATTTATTTATTTATTTATTTATTTATTTACTTATTATTTATTTGTTTGTTTTGAGAGAGAGAAGACAGAATGGGCGCGCCAGTGGCCTCTCAGCTGCTATGAATGAATTCCAGACACATGTGCCCTCTTGTGGGCAAGTTCAGCATTGCGCCCTTGCGTCACTTTGCATCTGGCTAAACAATGAGCCTGGAGAATCGAACAAGTGTTCTTAGGCTTAGCAGGCAGGCACCTTATGCTAATCCATCTCTCAAGCCCTATTTATTTTTTAAGAGATTTTATTTTTACTTATTTATTAGAGACAAAGGGGGAGAAAGAGAGAGAGAATGGGGATGCCAGGGCCTCTGGCCACTGGAAACGAACTCCAGATGCATGTGCCCCCATGTGCATCTGGCTTACGTGGGACCTAGAGAATCGAACCTGGGTCTTTAGGCTTTGCAGGCATGTGCCTTAACTGCTAAGCCATCTCTCCAGCCCCCTCATGTGCATTTTTAATAAGTAATGGTGAAAGTGAGAGAGAACTGTGGGTGAAACTCAGAACACTTCACAGGTTTGTGAGGATAGATACCAACAAATCCTCTTCCCCATCCTTCTCCTTCCTCCAGTTATGCTGAGATGTAACTTTCTTATTCCTCTGTATTAGCATTCACACTGATTGGGAGGGGGCAGAAATAACATCCGTCCTAGCCTGTGATGTTAGTGGTACCCAACTATACCTATATGCCTTTTTTAAAAAAAATTATTTATTTATTTGCACGCAGAGATAGAAAGAAAGAGGGGAGACAGACAGAGAACGGGCACGCCAGGGCCTCCAGCCACTGTAAATGAACTCCAGATACATGTGCCCCTTGTGCATCTGGCTTACGTGGGTCTTGGGGAATCTAGCCTGGGTCCTTTGGCTTCACAGGTAGATGCCTTAACCGCTAAGCCATTTCTCCAGCCCTACCTATATGCCTTTGTGCTCTTCATTATTAGTAATTTTCATGCAATTTGTTAGTTTTTTTTCAAGTTTCATTAAGCTTAGAACAAGTTACAGTAAAATTATAATTAAAAGTCTTTTGAGAGCCAGGCATGGTGGTACACGCCTTTAATTCTGACACTCAGGAGGCAGAGGTAGGAGGATCATTGTTAGTTCAAGGCTAGCCTGAGACTGCATAGTGAATTCTAGGTTAGCCTGGGCTAGAGTGAGACCCTCAAAAAAACCAAACAAAACAACAATAAATCAAACAAACCTCCCCCCAAAATTCTTTTGAAACTTCTACATTGTACTATCTCAGCTATTTTCAGGGACCTTGGTGACCTCAGCGGTTCTTCAGGCTTGTAACGTGGTATCACTCTTGCCAGCTGTTTCTAAATTTCTGCAAGAAACACATTCATATGAGCTGATCTTCACTATTACTCATTTGCAATTAAAATAAACAAGAAGCTGGGCGGGGTGGCACATGCCTTTAATCCCAGCACTCGGGAGGCAGAGGTAGGAGGATCACCATGAATTCGAGGCCACCCTGAGACTGCAAAAGTTAATTCCAGGTCAGCCTGGGCCAAAAAAAGAAAGAAAGAAAGAAAGAAAAAAAACAAACAAGCAAGCCAGTTTAAGACTCTCCTTTATGAATGAGTAAAAGGGTCACTTGGACATAACTTGCCCTTTGAGTGCATAGTCCCTTTACTATTCTGTCATGAGTTGGTGTGGCAGACAGCTTCAGGTTTGCCAAGATGAACTTCCAGACCAGGCACAGTTATGGAATAAAGGATATTTATTGGGCTGGAGATATGGTTTAGCTGTTAAGGCTCATGCCTATGAAGCCTAAGGACCCAGGTTCGATTCTCCAGGTCCCATGAAAGTCAGATACACATGGAGGCAGATGCATCTGGAGTTCGTTTGCAGTGGCTAGAGGCCCTGGTGTGCCCATTCTTACTCTCATGCTCTCCCCCCCTGTCTCTAATAAATGAATAAATAAAAATGAAATATATTTTTTTTAAAAGGATACTTATTGAAGCTTACAGATCCTGGGGAAGTTCCATAATGGCAGAAGAAACTGGCCTGCTTTTCACAGGACCAAACCCAGAGAGAAAAGCCACAAGCCAAAAGCCACACAACACACTTCAAGAATTCCAGCTAGGCACACTTTGCATATCTTTAGATTGGAATCTCAAACTCACCACCACACCTTAGGGCTGGACTCTAAAACCCACCCAGTGACACCGCCTCCAGCCAGGTGGCTGCAGATCCAAACTACAAACACTGACTATATTGTGGGTATCTATTCAGACTACCACAGGTGAGATTCACAGAAAGCACTTGTGTCTGTCCTGAAGACTGATCTGTTTTGGAGGAGCAGCACTCTTTTTTTTTTTTTTTTTTCAGGTAGGGTCTCACTCTAGCCCAGGCTGACCTGGAATTCACTCTGTAGTCTCAGGGTGGCCTCGAACTCACTGTGATCCTCCTACCTCTGCCTCCTGAGTGTTGGGATTAAAAGCGTGCACCACCATGCCCAGCAAGGAGGAGCAGTACTCTTGTTACTGTGTGGCAAGATAAATTACCTGTTTTTTTTTTTTTTACAGAAAAAAAATCATTTTTCTCAAAAGAATGACTAATCGTGAAACTGTCTGTTCAGACTTGACATTTCCTCAAAAAGGAATGTGGTTGTCACGGTGAGGAAAGCGACAGACAGTGTTTATTGGCAATGATGAAATCCAAGCTTTGAAGCAGATTTTTTTTTTTTTTTTTTTTTGTTTTTCAAGGTAGGGTCTCACTCTAGCCTAGGCTGACCTGGAATTCACTATGTAGTCTCAGGGTGGCCTCAAACTCGTGATGATCCTCCCACCTCTGCCTCCCAAGTGCTAGGAAAAATCTATGAGCCATCATGGTTGACTTAAAGAAGAAATTTTTAAATTATATTCCTTTTCTGTTGGGGAGGTGTCAAGGTATGGTCTCTCTCTAGCCCAGGCTGACCCACAATCACCATATAACCTCCGGCTGGCCTTAAACTCACATTAAAGGAATGTGCCACTATTCCTGGCAGATGTTTATTTATTTTTTAATTAAAAAATTTTTTTTGCTGTATGTAGTGGCTCACGCCTTTAATCCCAGCACTTGGGAGGCAGAGGTAGGAGGATTGCTGAGAGTTTGAGGCCACCCTGAGACTACATAGTAAATTCCAGGTCAGCCTGGGCTACAGTGAGACCCTACCTCAAAAACCAAAAAAAAAAAAAAAAAAAATTTTTTTTTGAAGCCAGGTGTGGTGGCATACACCTTTAATCTTAGCACTTGGGAGGCAGAGGTAGGAGGATCACTGTGAGTTCGAGGCCACCCTGAGACTACAGAGTGAATTTCAGGTCAGCCTGGGCTAGAGTGAGACCCTACCTTGAAAAGCCAAAAAAAAGTTTTTTTGTTTGTTTTTTAATTTATTTACTTTTTTAAAGAGAGATAGTGAGAGAGAGGGAAATCATTGATGTTCCTTAAAAAATGAGATCACAAACTGGGCTTGGTGGTACACGCCTTTAATCCCAGTACTCGGGAGGCAGAGGTAGGAGGATTGCCATGAGTTCAAGGCCACCCTGAGACTACATAGTGAATTCTGGGTCAGCCTGGTCTAGATTAAGACCCTACCTTGAAAAAGAAAAAGAGCTGAGATCTTGGCCTGAGTATGCAGTTCTTTTGGTAAAATGTTTGCCTAGCATGCACAGAGCGCTTGGTTCAGTCCCTACCACAGCATAAAATCAAACTGGTGACAAGGGTTGTCTGTCATCCCAGCAACTAGGGGAGGGGAGGCAGGTGGGTCCAAGTTCCAATCCATCCTTGACTACTTGACTACATAGCAAGATAGAGGCCAGTTTGTCTCAAAAAAAAAAAAAAAATCTTGAGGGTCTACTGCTACTCATGATAGAAAGTAGTGGCTTTTTTCATTTCCAGGGTCTGACTGGTGTGAGCCAGTCATGGTGCATAGTGAAGTATTAAAGTGAAGAAGTGACAGTGGTCTGCAGGGCAGAATGTTTACTACTGAGAAACTTGAGTAGGTTTTAAGTCTAGGAGAAATGGCATTACTGTTCTTTTCCTTTCCTTTCCTTTCCTTTCCTTTCCTTTCCTTTCCTTTCCTTTCCTTTCCTTTCCTTTCCTTTCCTTTCCTTTCCTTTCCTTTTTCCTCTCCTTTTTCCTTTCCTTTCTTTGGTTTTCGAGGTAGAGTCTCACTCTAGCCCAGGCTGACCTGGAATTCATGCTGTATTCTCAGTCTGGCCTTGAATTCACGGAGATCCTCCTACATCTGTCTCCCGAGCGCTGGGACTAAAGGTGTGTGCCACCACGAGACAGCTTTTGAGTCCAGGGGAGGGGCATCACTGTGCCTTGCTGGCAGGGTGATGACTGAGTTAGACTGTCAGCTCAGAGCTGGCTGTTGGGGCCCTCTCTCTGCATGTTCCTTCTTGGGAAGAGTCGTAGGAGGCCATACGCGCCATGAGATTGCATCTCTGGATAGAGGACTCCATGAGATTGCATCTCTGGATAGAGGACTCCATGAGATTGCATCTCTGGATAGAGGACTCCAAAGGCTTCAAACAGCCTGAACTGCCTTCTTTGTGCCTTTTGTGTGTTTGTGATTATGGGACGGGAAAATTAATGTGTTTTTTTAGCCATACAGGAGCAAGACTTTGACTTGCATCTATTTATTGTTTATTTATTTATGAGAGAGAAAGAGGCAGAGAGAGTGGGAAGGAGAGAGAGAGAATGGGCGAGTCAGGGCCTCCAGCCACTGCAAATGAACTGCAGATACATGCACCACCTTGAGCAATCTAACCTGGCTCCTTAGGCTTCACAGGCATGCACCTTAACTGCTAATCCAGCTCTCCTGTCCCAGTTTGCATCTAAAGTAGTACAAGAGTAACATATAAACTGTTTATAAAAAATAATCTACTATATTTAAATTCCCTTTAGTTTCTCTTCAGAAGTTAAAGAGGGTAGTTCATGCTCTGGCCAGCCTTCCCAGGGCCTCACTGTTAGTAGCCATGAGGGCCTAGCGAGGTAGTTTAACTGCCTTAGAACTTTGCACTTGGAACATTCTTAGCCACCGAAGCATGGGCACCAAAAGTGAGGCGCATGGGTTCTTTCTTATCTGTCACATCAGAGAATGACAGTTCCAGGACGGTGACCACCTCCTGATGGTAAGTACCCTGCCTGTCTGTCATTTCTTAAATGAAAGAACAAGAAGAGAGAAGTAGGCCAGGCCTGGGTAGTGAGCGGTGCTCTTCACAATAGACCAGAGCACTGAAAGTGTAGCTTTAATCACCAACACTGTCACTGTAGCTGGGCCAGCCCTGGAAGAGGCTCGCTGCCTGCCTGCTGTGACTCTAGTACAGTTAGCTACCTTTGGGGCACACTAAACAAGTATAGGGAGTGAGTCATTCAGTCGTTCAGTCCCCACACATACAAACTGTCCAGGCCAGCTTCCTTCCTTGACTTGCATAAGCTTAGAAATTCTTGCTTTTACTAAATCATTTTCGTCACTTTTCTTTGTGTTGTTTTTTAATTTTTATTTTATTTATTTGAGAAAGAGAGAGAGCAAGAAAGAAGCAGAGAGAGAGAGTTAGTATGGGCACACCAGGGCTTCCTGCCACTGCAAAGGAACTTTAGGCACATGTGTCATTTTGTGCTCTGGCTTTAGGTACTGGGGAGTTGAACCCAGGCCTTCAGGCTTTGCAAACAAGTTCATTTAACCATCTCTTTATCCCCCTCCCCCCCCCCTTTTTTTTTTTTTTTTTTTTTTTTTTTTTTGAGGTAGGGTCTCACTCTAGCCCAGGCTGACTTGGAATTTACTATGTAATCTTAGGATGGCCTCAAACTCACAGCAATCCTCCTACTTCTGCCTCCCGAGTACTGGGATTAAAGGCATGTGCCACCATGCTTGGCTTCTTTTTCTTTTTTTTTTTTTTTTTTTTTTTGGAGAGAGTCAGAGGGGGGAGAGAGAGAGAGAGAGAATGGGCACGCCAGCAGCCTCTAAGCCGCTGAGAACAAACTCCAGATGTGTGCGCCCCCTTGTGAGCAGTTGCAGCATTGCACCCTTGCATCACTATGACTGGCTGAATGTGGGACCTGGAGAATTAACAGACGTTCTTAGGCTTTGCAGGTAGGTGCCTTAACTGCTAAGCCATCTCTCCAGCCCCTCTTTTTCTATTCTTTAAAAAATGCTTTTTTATATTTGAGAGAGACAGAGACAGAGAGTGAATATGGGCACACAATGGCCTCCTGCCACTGCAAACAAACTTTGGACACATGTGCCACTTTGTGCATTTTTTTTTTTTTGAGGTAGGGTCTTGCTCTAGCCCAGACTGACTTAGAATTCACTATGTAGTGTCAGGGTGGCTTCAAACTCATGGCAATCCTCCAGCCTCTGCCTTCCAAGTGCTGGGATTAAAGGCATGTGCACCACGCCCGGCTGTGCATCTGCCTTTATGTGGGTACTGGGGAGTGGAACATAGGCCTTCAGGCTTTCCTGTTTTGTAAACTTTAATCTCTCCAGCCCTCGTTTTTTTTTTGTTTTTTTTTTTTTTACATAATTTTAAAAAAGACAGTCTCACTTCTTAGCTCAGCCAGGCCTTGAACTCGTGCCATGATCTTCTTCATTGGCCTGTCACGTGCTGAGATCACAGTCGTGTGCCATCACACCCCGGTGCATTCTGTACCTCACACTCCAGTGTTCTTAGACACTTGCTCGACGAACTTCATCTTCTGTATGAAGTTCCCCGGGTCGTGCTGGGCTCACAGACTCCACTAAGGGTTGGAGCTGCCAGGTGTGTAGTACATAGCCCTTAGTTTCCTGCGCTCACTCAGGGTTAGCCAGCAAAGCTCTCTAGTGGTAGTTGAAGGGGTCTTTGAGATATCCACCACACACAGTATTATAAAGATTATAGGGGCTGGAGAGATGGCTTAGTGGTTAAGGTGCTGCCTGCAAAGCCAAAGAACCAAGGTTCAATTCCCCAGGACCTACATAAGCCAGATGCACAAGGTGGCACATGCATCTGGAGTTTGTTTGCAGCATCTGAAGGCCCTTGCACACCCGTTCTCTTTCTGTCTCTTCCTCTCTCTCTCTCAAACAAACAAACAAATAAATAAATATAAAACATCTTTAAAGATTATAGTATGTTAACAAGTATTCATATTAGTAGGAAAGTAGAATATTTGACTTGTTTCCCATAAGGTTTCCCATGCTGGCCTTGAACTCATGTAGCCAAGGTTGGCTTCAAAGTTTAAGTAGTCCCCCTGCCTCAGCATCTTGAGTGCTGGGATTACATGCATGCACCATCATGCCTGGCTCAGAAATTTGTTTATTTTATTATTTTGTTTTTAAAATTTTATTATTTGCAAGGAGAGAGAGAGTGTGAGAGAGAGAGAGAGGAGAAGAGAGATAGAGAGAAGGAATGAGTTATGAGATGTGAGAATGGGTGTACCAGGGCCTCTTGCCACTGAAAACAAACTGCAGATGCATGTGCTAATTTGTGCATCTGGCTTTATGTGGGTACTGGGGATTTGAATCTGGATTGTCAGGCTTGTGAGAAAGCGCCTTGACTGCTAAACCATCTCTCTAGCCCTTTATTTACTTTTTAAAAAATTAAATATTTTATTTTTATCTATTTATTTGACAGAAAGAGGAAGGGAGAAAGAGAGAAAATGGGCACCCCAGAGCCTCCAGCCACTGCAAATGAATTCCAGGTGCACGTGCCACCTTGTGCATCTGGCTAACGTGGGTCCTGGGGAATTGAATCTGGGTCCTTTGGCTTTTTTAATTTTTAGTTTTTTTGGTTAAGGCAAATACCTCAACCACTAAGTCACCCCTCCAGCCCTTATTTGCTTTCTTTTTAAAAGATTTATTTATTTTATTTTATTATTCTTTTATTTATTTATTTGAGAGCACGAGAGACAAAGAGGCAGAGAAAGAGAGAGACACACAGAGAGAGAGAATGGGTATGTCAGGGTCTCTAGCCACTGCAAACAAAATGCAGATGCATACGCCACCTTGTGCACCTGGCTTATGTGGGTCCTGGGGAATTAAACCAAGGTCCTTTGGTTTTTCAGGCAAAGCCCATCTCTCCAGCCCTTAGACAGAGAGAGGGGGAGAAAAAGAGAGAGAGAGAATGGGCATGCCAGGCCCTCTAGCCACTGCAAATGAACTCCAGATGCATGTGCCACCATGTGCATCTGTCTTACGTGGGACCTGGAGAATTGAACCTGGGTCCTTAGGCTTCGCAGGCATGGGCCTTAACCACTAAGCCATCTCTCCAGCCCCTTTATTTGCTTTTTTGAGGTAGAATCCCACTCTAGTGTAGGCTGGCCTCAAACTCAGTGATCTTCCTACTTCTGCCTCTTGAGTACAAGGACTAAAGGCATGCACAACCATGCCTGGCTTTGAAGTTTACTGTAGAATCAGTGCATGTGATCCTTATAAAGTAATATGGTGTTGCTGTGTTTTATTTAGGTGCTGGGAATGGAACCCCAAGGTCTCTCACACACAAAACACATGCTTGACCACTGAGCTTTGCTTCCTCACCCCAAAGTAATATTGGCACTTGGCTGTTTTGTTTACATATCACGTATCTCCTCAAATTGAACCTGGACTTTTGTAGATGTTATTATTCTTGTAATTGTGACCCAAATATGTATTTTACTATTTATTTTATCAAAATGGTCATAGATCCTTAACAGTTCTCGAAAGCTGTATTGGGCAGCTTTTTCTCTGGGGAGACATGAGCACAGTCTGTTCATCCAGATGGGACCGAGGCACCAAAGCCCAACTGGCGCTCTGGTGAGTCTGTGCAGGCGACTGACAGAGCAGGGCGAGGTGCTGATCACAGGAACAACGGGTGACTCTAAGGCAACTGCATGACCAAAAGTCCCACCCCACAGAGCAAGCATCCAGAGATAGACCCCAGTCCAGTCAGACTGGTTGTTATTCCCATAGGATTCAGGCCACTATTGTATCACCACACCTGGCTGGGAAAATAATTTTTTGGGTTTTTTTCTTCGAAGTAGGGTCTCACTCAAGTCCAAATTCACTATGTAGTTTCAGGGTGGCCTTGAACTCATGGTGATCCACCTGGACATTCTAAGATAAGATCTCTCTACAATGACAATTAAATCACTGATTTAACAACTGCATTAACAAGTCTTCTGAACCTAAGATTTTCTTCCAAATCCAGCCAACTTAAAAGTAGGAGAAATCCCAGTAAAAGCCACCAAAGGATGTGGGAAATGTTCTTGCTTTATAATTAGGGTTAGAAAGAGTGACGGACTACTGGGATCAAGGAGCATCATAGAAAGTAAGCCAGTGATGGCTGGAGAGATGGCTTAGCGGTTAAAGCACATGCCTGCAAAGCCAAAGGACCCAGGTTCAATTCTCCAGGACCCACATAAGCCAGATGCACAAGGGGGCATATGCATCTGGAGTTCGTTTGCAGTGGCTGGAGGCCCTGGCATGCCCATTTTCTTCCTATCTCTATCTCTGCCAGTTTTTCTTTGCTTTCTTTCTTTCTTTCTTTCTTTCTTTCTTTCTTTCTTTCTTTCTTTCTTTTTTCTTTCTTTCTTTCTTCCTTCCTTCCTTCCTTCCCTCCTCCTTCCTCCTCCTCCCTCCCTCCCTCCCTCTCCCTCTCCTTCCTTTTCTTTCTTTCTTTCTTTCTTTCTTTCTTTTTTCTTTTTTTTCGAGGTAGGGTCTCACTCCAGCTCAGCTGACCTGGAATTCACTATATAGTTTCAGGGGGCCTCGAACTCACAGTGATCCTCCTACCTCTGCCTTCTGAGTGCTGGGATTAAAGGCATGCACCACCATGCCCGGCTATCTGTGCTTCTTTCTTTCTGCTTCGTTCTCTCTCTCAAATAAATAAATTAACTATAAATAGTAAGTAAGCCAGTGTTAAGAATTATTCCATTGCTGCTTTTGTTTTATGTGGGTGCTAGAGATTGAACTCAGTCTGCATGCTTGCACAGCTGAGCCATCTCCCTAGTCCCTATTTCTACACTTTGGGCAACAAAGAAAAGATACTTATTGTGGTAGTTTGAATAGATGGCCCCCAATATAGTCAGTGTTTTATTAGATTATAGTTTTCATCTGCAGCCACCTGGCTGGAGGCAGTGTCACTGGGTGGATCTTAAGGTGTGGTGATGGGTTTAGGATTTCAATCTAAAGATATGCAAAGTGTGCCTAGTTGGAGTTCTTGAAGTATGCTGTGCTCTGTGGCTTTTGGCTTTGCTCTGTGTTTGGTCCTGTGAAAGCAGGCCAGTCTCTTCTGCCATTATGGAACTTCCCCTGGATCTGTAAGCTTCAATAAATATCCCTTCCTCCATACCCGTGCCTGGTCTGGAAATTCATTTCAGCGAACCTGAAGCTGTCTGCTACAGAAAGTGGTACCAGGAGTGGGGTGAGATGAACCTAACCATATGGATTTTCATCTTTTGGAACCTTTGTTTTGGAGGAACAGGCATAGACTTGGTGCTTGCAACTGAAGATGCCTTCTGGAGTGGTAAGCCAAGTTTTATGGACTATTCTGATGAGAGTTTGAGAATGCTAAGTGCAGACAGTATTGAACTTCGAGGCTTGGCTTATGAGTTTTCTAAGGGGAAGGGAAGACTGCAGAGGACTTTGTTGGAACTGGGCTACTGGCATAAGGGATAGCCGTGTTCTGCTGCCCAGGCCTAGAGAGTTTGATCATGGTTAAATTTTTAATGGACTGACATGCTTGGCTAAAGATAATGGACTTAGAGATTTAAAATTTTAAGTTGGAAAACCTCAATCAAGTTACAGTCACAGATACTGAGACTGGTTTTAGGTTACTGAAGCTGCTGTTGTCAAACACATTAGCAATCTTAAGGAAGATGGCCCAACTGCTTTACATTAAAACAATGGAGAGGATGCCTGAGGAAAGACTGTTAGAAATGTAAACTCTTTTGGAAAGAGTTGACTGGAGAAGGAACCTGCTTTTCAAGGCTATGACTTATTTCGTCCCTGAATTAAGAATATGGCTGTGTCCTGCACACCTGGTATTAGTTTTGGAAGCATGAAAAATGCATGGAGTGGTCATGAATTGCACACAGTTCCAGGAGCTGCTGCTGAGATGTGGCATGAGGCAGGGTGTGATGCCCTGATAGGCTGAGAGCCTTTGGAAGATGGACCATGGTTTGCATGGAGACCTGAAGATATTTTGGATATACCAGGATTGTGCAAGGGCTACCATGGAGTGCACTGTTGGCCTGGGATGGAAGTTTTCCCTGGCTACTCTGCCCAGCTGGAGGGGCGGAATTGGAAAACCTGGAGACTGTCAGTCTCTGGTTATATTGAACTTGAACTGCAGAAGTTTGATGACTGCTGATGATGGTTGAGTTTGCATTGTTTTAGTCTCTCCTCTCCTTGCTATGCCTTATACCAGTTAAAAATGTTTACTCTGTGCACTTACATGTTGAAAGTATTTAACTTGTTTGATTTTACAGGACTCACTATCTTAAATTGATCAAGACTGTGAGAACCTTTGAAATTGGACTGAGTACAATTTACAATGTGTGATAGTTATAAATCTATTGGGGGCCAGGGGTGGAGAGTGTGGTAGTTTGAATAGATGGCCCCCAATATATTCAGTGTTTTATTAGGTTATAGTTTGCATCTGCAGCCACTTGGCTGGAGGCAGTGGCACTGGGTGGATCTTAAGGTGTGGTGGTGGGTTTAGGATTTCAGTCTAAAGATATGCAAAGTGTGCCTAGCTGGAGTTCCTGAGGTGTGCTGTACTGTGTGGCTTTTGGCTTTGCTCTCTGTGTTTGGTCCTGTGAAAGCAGGCCAGTCTCTTCTGCCATTATGGAACTTCCCCTGGATCTGTAAGCTTCAATAAATATCCCTTCCTCCATACCTGTGCCTGGTCTGGAAATTCATCTCAGTGAACCTGAAGCTGTCTGCTACATTTATGCTGAAGGCAGCCACCTATTGTGTATGCATGTTCATGTGTGTCAGTGCAGATGTGCATGCCAGAGTCCAGTCCTTATCTAGCCAACTCATTTTTTTTCAAAATTATTTTCCCAGACTCAGACGTGGTGGCACACATCTTTAATCCCAGCACTTGGGAGGCAAAGATAGAAGGATTGCCATAAGTTCAAGGCCACCCCGAGACTATAGAGTTAGCAGTAGTCTCTAGTCGTCATCATGTTACAGCAAGAACTAGATATTCTTGCTTACATTCTTGACTTTTAATTTTTTTTGGTTTTTTGATTTTTCGAGGTGGGTTCTCACTCTACCTCAGGCTGATCTGGAATTCACTTTGTAGCCTCAGGGTGGCCTTGAACTCACGATGATGCTCCTACCTCTGCCTTCCTAGTACTGGGAATAAAGTTGTGTACTACCACACCTGGCTAATATTTTACATTTATCTGTTTATTTGAGAGTGAGACAGAATGGGCATACCAGGGCCTCTAGCCACTGCAAACAAAACTCCAGATGCATGTACCACCTAGTACAGCTGGTTTACATGGGTTCTGGGGAATAGAACCTGGGTCCTTAGGCTTCATAGGCAAGTGCCTTAACTGCAAAGCCATCTTTCCAGTCCAACCTTTTCTTTTGTTTTGTTTTCTTGAGGTAGAGTCTCACTCACTTACCCGGAACTCACTCTGTAGTCCCAGGTTGGCCTCAAACTCAGTGATTCTCCTACCTCTACCTCCTGAGTGCTGGGATTAAAGGCATGAACCACTGTGTCTGGCTCTTGACATTTTAGTAACCTCTTGTTTTTCCCCAAATAAAATTATCTTGTAATTGTATAAAATGAGTTTTGCCTTAGGGTTCTATTTAAAATACAACTTCAGGGGCTGGAGAGATGGCTTAGTGGTTAAGGTGTTTGCTTGCAAAACCAAAGGACCTCGGTTCAATTTCCCAGAACCCACGTAAGCCAGATGCACAAGGTAGCGCATGTGTCTGGAGTTCGTTTACAGTGGTTGGAAGCCCTGGTGTGCCCATTATTTATTTATTTTTTTTCCAAGGTAGGGTTTCACTCTAGTCCAGGCTGACCTGGAATTCACTATGTAGTCTCACAGTGATCCTCCTACCTCTGCCTCCCAAGTATTGGGATTAAAGGCATGTGCCACCACACCCAGCTGGTGTGCCCATTCTCTCTCTGCCTCTTTCTCCCTCTCTCAAATAAAATAAAATAAAAATAAAATGCAACTTCAATAACTAATATATGGCTGAATGTATTGGCAGCAGGTATGTTGTTGTAGAGATTTATTATTTTAGTTTTCTGACTTAATTATCACATTATTGTATTTTTCCTGACTTGAAAATTGAAATCTCTGATACTACATTAAAAAAAATTTTTTTAATTAGTTAATTTTATTTATTTGAGAGTGACATATATATATAGAGAAAGAAGCAGATAGATACAGAGAGAACGGGCGCACCAGGGCCTCCAGCATGTGCCACCCTGTGCATCTGGCTTATGTGGGTCCTGGGGAATCAAGCCTTGAAGCAGGGTCCTTAGGCTTTACAAGCAAGCACTTAACCACTAAGCCATCTCTCCAGTCCCCTCTGATAGTACTTTTAAGGAGAAAATTCTTTTAATCTATTTTTTTTTTTTTGTTTTTAAACATTTTAAAAAATATTTATATATTTATTTGAGAGAGAGAAAGAGGCAGAGAGAGAGAGAGAGAGAGAGAGATAGGGATAGGGAGAAAATGGGTGTGCCAGGGCCTCCAGCCACTTCATACTCCAGATGCATGCACCCCCTTGTGCACCAGACTTAACGTGGGTCCTGGAGAGTCAAACCAGGATCCTTTGGCTTTGCAGGCAAATGCCTTAACCGCTAAGCCATCTTTCTAGCCCTAATATTTTTTTTTTATTTGTGAGAGAGACTAGGGGTGCATCAGGATCTATTAGTGCTATAGTCTCTAGATGTATGTGCCACTTTGTGCATCTGGCTTTACCTAGGTACTGGGGTATTGAACCTGGGTCTGGACTGGCAGGCTTTGTAAGCAAGCACTTTTTTAAAATAGAAAGGTAAAGGGCCTGATTTTAAATATATTTATTTATTAGAGAGAGAGAGAGAGAGAGAGAGAGAGAGAGAGAGAGAGAGAGAATGGACATGCCAGGGCCTCCAGCCACAAATGAACTCCAGATGCATGTGCCACCATGTGCATCTGGCTTATGTGGGTTCTGGGGAGTTGAACTTGGGTCTTTAGGCTTCGCAGGCAAGTGCCTTAACTGCTCAGCCATCTCTCCAGCCCTGTTTGTCCTTTCTTCCCAAGCCTCAGTTCCCTGCAGAGACTCTGCCCAGTGCATCCCCGCACTAGTTATCATGTGGAGATGCCTTGCCTCCCAGCCCAGTGCTGCCCACAAAGACCCTTCGTCACCCACTGGTTTTGAGTGCATGTGAAGCTTGTGTCTTTTTCAGTGCATCTCAGAAGGTCTTGTATTGCAGGTAGCAACAATTGCAGCGACAAATGAGCCTGCAGAATCAGAAGGTGTAATCGATTCCCATAAACGGCGAGAAATCCTTTCACGAAGACCTTCCTATAGGTGAGTTTAGCTAAGTTTCCCTCCTCCTAGAGTGAGTGCTGTTCTTTCCAAAAAGGTCCAGTAATCATAGATCAGAACAGTTCTTCCTTTATAGCTTTTCTGTTGTGCCTCTCATTCTGTATCCTAATTGAATATGTTATTAAATTATATTTTAGAAAAATACTGAATGAATTTTCCTCTGATGTGCCTGGTATTCCCAAGATTGAAGAAGAAAAATCAGAGGAAGAAGGAACACCACCTAACATTGCTACCATGGCAGTGCCAACTAGCATTTATCAGACTAGCACGGGACAATACAGTATGTATGCAGCCATTCCATTGATAAGAGACGAGCTTTAGACTGTCCTACTTACAGTAAAGCACCCTGGGCCTGTCTTGTTCTATTTAAAATGTAACTTCAGGGGCTGGAGAGATGGCTTAGTGGTTAAGGCGCTTGCCTGCAAAGCCAAAAGGACCCCAGTTCAGTTCCCCAGAACCCACATAAGCCAGATGCACAAGGAGGCACATGTGTCTGGAGTTTATTTGCAGTGGCTGGAGGCCCTGGTATGCCCATTCTCTCTCTCTCCTGCTCTCTCTCTACCTCTTTCCCTCTCTCTCTCTCAAATTTAAAAATTCCTGGGGAATCAAGCCTTGAAGCAGGGTCCTTAGGCTTTACAAGCAAGCACTTAACCACTAAGCCATCTCTCCAGTCCCCTCTGATAGTACTTTTAAGGAGAAAATTCTTTTAATCTATTTTTTTTTTTTTTTTTTAAACATTTTAAAAAATATTTATATATTTATTTGAGAGAGAGAAAGAGGCAGAGAGAGAGAGAGAGAGAGAGAGAGAGAGAGAGGGATAGGGATAGGGAGAAAATGGGTGTGCCAGGGCCTCCAGCCACTTCATACTCCAGATGCATGCACCCCCTTGTGCACCAGACTTAACGTGGGTCCTGGAGAGTCGAACCAGGATCCTTTGGCTTTGCAGGCAAATGCCTTAACCGCTAAGCCATCTTTCTAGCCCTAATATATTTTTTTTATTTGTGAGAGAGACTAGGGGTGCATCAGGATCTATTAGTGCCATAGTCTCTAGATGTATGTGCCACTTTGTGCATCTGGCTTTACCTAGGTACTGGGGTATTGAACCTGGGTCTGGACTGGCAGGCTTTGTAAGCAAGCACTTTTTTAAAATAGAAAGGTAAAGGGCCTGATTTTAAATATATTTATTTATTAGAGAGAGAGAGAGAGAGAGAGAGAGAGAGAGAGAGAGAGAATGGACATGCCAGGGCCTCCAGCCACAAATGAACTCCAGATGCATGTGCCACCATGTGCATCTGGCTTATGTGGGTTCTGGGGAGTTGAACTTGGGTCTTTAGGCTTCGCAGGCAAGTGCCTTAACTGCTCAGCCATCTCTCCAGCCCTGTTTGTCCTTTCTTCCCAAGCCTCAGTTCCCTGCAGAGACTCTGCCCAGTGCATCCCTGCACTAGTTATCATGTGGAGATGCCTTGCCTCCCAGCCCAGTGCTGCCCACAAAGACCCTTCGTCACCCACTGGTTTTGAATGCATGTGAAGCTTGTGTCTTTTTCAGTGCATCTCAGAAGGTCTTGTATTGCAGGTAGCAACAATTGCAGCGACAAATGAGCCTGCAGAATCAGAAGGTGTAATCGATTCCCATAAACGGCGAGAAATCCTTTCACGAAGACCTTCCTATAGGTGAGTTTAGCTAAGTTTCCCTCCTCCTAGAGTGAGTGCTGTTCTTTCCAAAAAGGTCCAGTAATCATAGATCAGAACAGTTCTTCCTTTATAGCTTTTCTGTTGTGCCTCTCATTCTGTATCCTAATTGAATATGTTATTAAATTATATTTTAGAAAAATACTGAATGAATTTTCCTCTGATGTGCCTGGTATTCCCAAGATTGAAGAAGAAAAATCAGAGGAAGAAGGAACACCACCTAACATTGCTACCATGGCAGTGCCAACTAGCATTTATCAGACTAGCACGACAATACAGTATGTATGCAGCCATTCCATTGATAAGAGACGAGCTTTAGACTGTCCTACTTACAGTAAAAGCACCTGGGCCTGTCTTGTTCTATTTAAAATGTAACTTCAGGGGCTGGAGAGATGGCTTAGTGGTTAAGGCGCTTGCCTGCAAAGCCAAAAGGACCCCAGTTCAGTTCCCCAGAACCCACATAAGCCAGATGCACAAGGAGGCACATGTGTCTGGAGTTTATTTGCAGTGGCTGGAGGCCCTGGTATGCCCATTCTCTCTCTCTCCTGCTCTCTCTCTACCTCTTTCCCTCTCTCTCTCAAATTTAAAAAATGCAACTTCAGTAACTAAACTATGTCATAACATGAAAAGTACATGTTAAAGAATAAGAGATGTGTACTAACAGCTGAAAAGTAAAAGGTTTTATTGTTGAATATAGAAAAAACATGGATTAAAATAAAGGGAGAGATTTTTTTCTTATTTATATGTTTATGTTCATCTCAAGTAACAGTTGTTTTTTACTGTCTTTATGGCACAAATGCCTGTATTTCGTAGCTTTTGTCACCAGCAGCCGCCGTTTGCTAACCTGGAAGAGGTTTCAAAGCAATGCTTTCCGTGCAGTTATGTTCTCGCCACTCTCTGCTATGTTCACTTGTGCTGCAGTTTTTCCTAAAACTAACAATTTGATAGATCATTTTATTTGACATTTATACACTGAAAGCTCTAATAAACAGATACATTCACATATAGTCTTGTGGATTTTAATGAACTGTTAATTCTGTGCTTTTTGCTATAAGTAGAGCACTAGTGATTTTCCCAAATTAAGAATGTGTAAGTTGCCAGGTTTGGTGGCGCACTTTCCCTCTTTCTCTGTCATATAAATAAATTTTTTTTTTTTAAAAAGAATATATAGCCAGGCATGGTGGCGCATGCCTTTAATCCCAGCACTTGGGAGATAGGAGGATCACTGTGACTTTGAGGCCAGCCTGGGACTACAGAGTGAGTTTTGGATTAGTCTGGGCTAGAGTAAGACCCTACCTCAAAAGAAAAAAAAAAAAAAAATAAAAAAATCCAGGCGTGGTAACGCACACCTTTAATCCCAGCATTTAGGAGGCAGAGGTAGGTGGATCGCTGTGAGTTCGAGGCCACCCCAAGACTACACAGTGAATTCCAGGTCAGCCAGAACTCTTAGAAACAACAACAACAACAACAACAAAAAGCTGGGCATGATGGCTAAAATAAGCTATCATCTTTTACTGGAGGAGCTCTTATGTAGTCATTAGTATTTTGTTTCATTTTCTAGAATTTTTCTTATGGCAATAGATATTTACAAGTAAGAAACTGAATCTCCTTTGGTAGTTTCAGGTTGCTCCTCTCATGGTACTTGTCAGAATTGGGTGTAATTTATCCACATCCCGTACAGGATACTGAATGGATATGTCCAAAGAAAGTGTTAGGAAAGCTCCCCTACCTGCAAGAATTAGACATTGAGTGCTGGAGAGAGGCTTAGCGGTTACGGTGCTCACCTGCAAAGCCTTAGAGTGCATGTTCAAATCTCAAGGTCCCACGTAGCCAGATACACAGTGATGCAACATACAATGTCACACATGCACACAAGGGGGCACACATGTCTGGAGTTCGTGCATAGCTGCTAAAAAGCCCTGGCATGCCCATTTTCTCTCTTTCTGCCTTTTTGTCTCTCTGTGTGTCTTTCTCAAAAATAATAAAAAAGAATTTGGTAGCTGGGTGTAATGGCACATGCCTTTAATCCCAGCAGTTGGGAGGCAGAGGTAGGAGAATTGTTGTGAGTTTGAGGCCACCCTGAGACTACATAGTGAATTCCAGGTTAGCCTAGGCTAGAGTGGACCCTACCTTGAAAAAAAAAATTAGACATTGAAATTTTCACTGTCATCTCTCTCTCTCTCTCTTTTTCTTTTGGTTTTTCGAACCCAGGTCATCAGGCTTTGCAGGCAAGCTCTTTAACCACTGAGCCATCTCTCCAGCCCTCATTTCTCTTTTGTTCTTTGGTTATATGTTTATCTGGCTCACTGGGACTATGTGGCAGGTGTCTCAGGACTGTAAAACAGAGCTTTTCACCTGGTGTACAGCTGCAGAAGAGTGCTAGGTTCCAGGAGGGCCAAGGGCCAAGCTCCTAACTGCTTGTCCCTAAGAGGGGCCAAGCAGGTGTGGGAGTGGCTGGAGCCTCTAGGTGCACATGGTACTGTTTTATGTTTGTATCCTGACGAAGCAGGATGGAAAGCACTGTTGAAACAGTCTTGAACTGGGAGAATGAGCGAAGAGGCTGATACCTTGATGTTTCTTTGGCATAGCCTCATGCTGTTTAAGGACTCTCAGAGCAGCAGTGATGGAAGAGGAGATGACACAGGTTACTTCACATAGAATATTACCTGAGAGTGTGACACGGGGAAACACGTGGGTTCAGAGAACTTGTAGCCCAGAGAGGATGTGGAGGAGTCTGGTCTCTGCTATCTGCTAACTAAATGAGGAGGCCAGGAAGCACCTGGAGTTGTAGGGAATCATTTAAATGGTCAAAGGCTGAGGTTAGTGTGAAGACAAAAGGAGGAGGTAACGGGCTGGAGAGAAAGCTCAGTGGTTAAAGGTACTTGAACCTCATGGCCTGGGTTCAATTCCCCAGTACCCATGAAAGGCCATGTAAGGCTAAATGGCACATCCATCTGGAGTTTGTTTGAAGTGGCAAGAAACTCTGGTATGCCCATTCACTCTCTCTCTCTCTTCTTGCAAATAAGTAAATTAAAAAATGTTTTTAAAAAGGGGGTATTAAGTGCTGGACAAATAGCTCAGCAATTAAGGCATTTACCTGCAAAGCCCGATGACCTGGGCTCAATTCCCCAGTACCCATGTAAGCCAGATGCACAAAGTGGTACAAACATCTGGAGTTCCTTTGCAGTGGCTGGAGGCTCTGGCATGCCCATTCTCCCTCCTTCCCTTCCTCTTTCTCTTTCTAACTCTCTGCTAAAAAATAAATAAAATATTTTTTAAAAATTAAACTTAAGCCGGGCCTGGTGGTGCATGCCTTTAATCCCAGCACTTGGGAGGCAGAGGTAGGAGGATCACTGTGAGTTCAAGGCCACCCTGAGACTACATAGTGAATTCCAGGTCAGCCTGAGCTATATAATGAGACCCACCTTGGAAAACAACAAAAACAAAATTAAACTTAAAACAGGCAGAGATTTATTATTGTCATCATGTAAGTAGCCCATGTGCTTGACTGCTAGAAGTACTGATCTTAGCAGTAGGTTTGCTGCCTAGCAGTTTAGTGGAGCTGGGAGTGTGACTTCATGGTCCCTGGGTACAGTCTTCAACACCACAAACAATCAGATGGTCTGGCCAAAGCATGTCTGCTCTATCATTCATAAGATGCTGTTTGAGATAGTCTTAGCACTAGCAAAGAATGTCACTTGCTGTTCATGACATTGAAGACATAAATTAAAGAGTAAATGCGTGGTGGCACATGCCTTTAATCCCAGCACTTGGGGAGGCAGAGGTAGGAGGATCATTGTGAGTTCAAGTCCACCCTGAGACTACATAGTGAATTCTAGGTCAGTGTGGGCTAGAGTGAAACCCTACCTCGGAAAAAATTAAAAAATAAGAAATAAATAAATAATTTAAAAAATAAAAAAGTAAATGCATAGACCAGCCATGGTGGCACACATTTTAATGCCAGCACTCAGGAAGCTGAGGTAGAAGGATTGCTATAGTTCTAGGCCAGACTGGAGCTACACAGTGAGTTCCAGGCTAGAGTGAGACCCTGCCTCAAAAAAAAAAAAAATCACTGGGGCTGGGAAAATGGTTTAGCGGTTAAGACATTTGCCTGTGAAGCCTAAGGACCTGGATTCTATTCCCCAGGACCCATGTAAGCCAGATGCACAAGGGGGCACATGTGTTTGGAGTTTGTTTGCAGTGGCTGGAGGCCTTGGTGCACCCATTCTCTCTCTCATAAATAAAAATAAATAAAATATTTTTAAAAAGTAGTGTTGGAGAAATGCCTTAGCAGTTAAGGCACTTGCCTGCGAAGCCTAAGGACCCATGTTGTACTTTCCAGATCCCATGTAAGCCAGATGCACAAAGGTAAGGCAAGCTCAAGGTCGCACATGCCCACTAGGTGGCACAAGCATCTGGAGTTTGATTGCAATGGCTGAGGCCCTGGTGCACCAATTCTGTCTCTTTGTCTCTCTAAAACAAAGATATAAATAAGTAAATAAATAAATAAATAAATAAATAAATTTATTCATAAAAAGAAAAAGAAAATTAAATGTTTTAGATAAATTTAAGAGGCTAGGAAGATGACTTAGTGAATAAGAGCTTACTGTGCAAGCATGAGGACCTGAGTTCAACCCCCAGTATGCATATATAAAAGCTGAGCTTGAGTGGCATGTGGTGGCGCATGCCTTTCATCCCAGCACTTGGAAGCCATGAGTTCAAGGCCAGCCTGAGACTACATGGTGAATTCTAGGTTAGTCTGGGCTAGAGTGATACCCTACCTCCAAAAATAAAACAAAAGAAAACAAAACAGGTGAGCTTGGCTATGCATGCCTGTAATCCCCGTGCTAGGGAGGGGTCAGAGACAGGAGCATCACTGTGCTTGCTGGTCAGCCATCCTAATCAAAACAGGAGAGTCCAGGTTCAATGAGAGACCTTCTCAGGAAAATAAGACAGAAGAACAAGAGCAGGAAACCCCTAAAGTACTCCAATGTCCTCTGTACACACTCACAGGTACACACGTTTGCACTTGCTCACACATGAATATACCACATACAGGCATACAGCACACAAAACAAAACAAAAAGAAAAGAAAAAGAAATTTGAATGATTGAAGGGTTTTTAAATATATAATGTTTATTTAGTCAGTTTTTAATTTTTTCATGGGTACTGGGGATTCGAACTCTGGTCATTAGGCTTTGCAGGCAAGCACCTTAACCTCTGAGCAATCTCTCCAGCTCAATAATTTATTTATTTATTTTCAAAGGGGGAGGGAGAATGGGTACACCAGGGCCTCTAGCCACTGCAAGTGAACTCCAGGTGAATGAACCACTTTGTGCGTCTGGTTTTACGTGGGTTCTGTGGAATCGAACCCACGTTGTTAGACATTGCAGGCAAGCTCCTCAATTGCTGAGCCATCTCTTCAGCCCTTATTTTTATTTATTTACTTGTTTATTTATGAAAGAGATAGAGAGAATAGGCATGCCAGAGCCTTTAGCTACTTGCAAACAAACTCCAGATGTTGTAGCCCCAGGCTGGCCTCAAACTCATGTGGTGATCCTGTAGCCTCTGGAGTATTAGGATTAAAGATGTATACCACCACACTCAGTTGAAGTTTTAAAAAAATATTTCGTTTATTTATTTATTTATTTGAGAGAGAGAAAGAGGCAGATAGAGAATGGGCACACCAGGGCCTCTAGCCACTGCAAACTCCAGATGCATGTGCCATCTTGTGCATCTGGCTTACGTGGGTACTGGGGAATTGAACCTGGGTCTTTAAGCTTCACAGGCAAGTGTCTTAACCACTAAACCATCTCTCCCACCCCTCAGTTGAAGTTTTATAATTCAGTAAATTTTCTCTTATGAGAAAGATATTTAAATTCTTCACCCTATTTCACTTAATTTCACCCCTGTCACCAAAACTTTCAGGACTCTTTTTTTTCTGTATGTCCTGTGACTCTTGTTTGCTAAGAACCTTATTAGAATGAATCTCTGTGACTCATCTTTACTGGAATTTTTGTCCGTGGAAAGTAAGTGGGTCAGACCCAAACTCACCAGAATAGGAAGATGGGGGTGAACTTTGTGGACTGCTTAAAGAATTCAGAATACTACAGACACTCATGAATAAGCACTATTTTCTCATAAGAGAATTGGCACATTCTAGAGAATCATATCTGCCTGTTTGTAACACTAAAGATGCTTATGTTCCCCTGGGTAACTTTCAAAATGATTTAAGGTTAATTCACATAATAGAAATATGGCTACTTAATCTTAATCTTGTGTCCTCTCTGTATGTCTGTGTCTGATCTCTCTCTATATATGTGTGTATGTATTATGTATATTTGTGGTATGAGGTCTCAAACCTAGGGTTTTGTACATATTCAATGCACACTCTGCCACTGAGCGAGCCCCAGTCCTACTAACCTTGTTAAAGTCAGTGTCGTGAGATTTCATTTATGAATCTTTTTTTGTTTGTTTGTTCTGCTTTTTCAAGGTGGGGTTTTCTCTAGTCCAGGCTGACCTGGAATTCACTATGTAGTCTCAGGGTGGCCTTGAACTCAAGGTGATCCTCCTACCTCTGCCTCCCAAATGCTGGGATTAAAGGCGTGCACCAACACTCCCAGCTCTATTTTTTTCTCCCTAGAGTCAGCTTGTTGTGGGTATGCTTTTATTTTCAATATCCAATATATACACGTGGACTTAGTTTTTTAGGTAGGGTCTCACTCCAGTTCAGGCTGACCTGGAATTCACTATGTACTCTTAGAATGACCTTGAACTCACAGCATTCTCCTACCTTGGCCTCCCAAGTGCTGGGATTAAAGGCGTGTGTCACCACACCTGGCCTTCACATTTTGACTTCATCAGAAATAAAATGACAAGACCTGGAGAAATGACTTAGTGTTTAAGGCGCTTGCCTGCAAAGCGAAAGGACCCAGGTTCGATTCCCCAGGACCCATGTGAACCAGATGCACAAGGGGGTGCATGCATCTGGAGTTTGTTTGCAACGGCTGGAAGTTCTGTCTTTCTCTTTCCCTGCCTATTTCTCTCAAATAAATAATGAAAGATAATTTTTTTTTTTTTCAAGGTAGGATCTCACTCTAGCCCAGGCTGACCTGGAATTCACTATGTAGTCTCAGGGTGGCCTTGAACTCATGGTAATCCTCCTACCTTTGCCTCCCGAGTGCTGGAACTAAAGGTGTGTGCCATCATGCCCGGCTTAATAAAGTATTTAAAAAAAAAAAAAGGAATAAAATGACAAGTAGACCTTCATGTCAGCTATTCATAGTGTGAAAGCAAAGAAATTCTGGTTGAAAATTTAGGGCAAAATTACTTTGGAAAAAAAGAAAAATGGGAGGCAGAGGTAGGAGGATCACTGAGTTCAAGGCCACCCTGAGACTACATAGTGAATTCCAAGTCAGCCTGGGCTAGAGGGAGACCCTATCTCAAAAAAAAAAAAAAAAAAAAAAAAAAAAAGAAAGAAAGAAAGAAAGAAAGAAAGAAAGAAAGAAAGAAAGGGGGAGCTAGAGAGATGGCTTAGCGGGTTAAGATGTTTGTCTGCAAAGCCAAAGGACTCTCAGGTTCGATTCTTTAGTAACCACAAAAATCCAGATGCACAAAGTGGTACAAGCATCTGGAATTCATTTGCAGTGAGAATCTGGGGGCTAGGGATGTAGCTCAATTGGTATACTGCTTTCCTGGTGTGTAGGAAGCTTTGGGCTTGACACCAGCCCCACATAAAACCAGGCGTGGCGGTGATAACACCAAGCTAGAGAGTTGGAGCTAGAAGTTCAAGGTCAGGCTTGGCTAAAAAAAGAAAAAGAAAAGCTCTGTAATTAGAGTTTGAAACTTCATTTAACTCAGAATATGCTCTGTTGTGAGGAAATGATAGCCAGTTTTCATTGTATTTATCAAGTGCTTGCTCTATGTGAGGCTTTGTGCTTGAAACACATTGTGCTTGTGCTGCTGTTGACTTCTCCGTCTGGCATTATTTCTGTCACTTCAAACTCATAATCAGCTGTAAATGTTTCTGTAAATATGTAGCCGGGCGTGGTGGTGCACGCCTTTAATCCCAGCAGAGGTAGAAGGATCACTTCAGAGTAAAATTCCAGGTCAGCCTGGGCCAGAGTGAGACCCTATCTCAAAACACCAAAACAAGAACAACAAAAAGGTGATAACATTAAAATTTTCATGTATAACCATGAAGATCCAAAAAAAAAAAAAAAAAAAAAAAGTATGTCTTCCCCCCCCCTTTTTTTTCTCTTTTCTTTCTTTTCTTTCTTTCTTTCTTTTT
The DNA here is from genome assembly GCA_036365145.1 of Orientallactaga sibirica. NCBI lineage: Eukaryota > Metazoa > Chordata > Mammalia > Rodentia > Dipodidae > Orientallactaga > Orientallactaga sibirica. The sequence goes on along the minus strand of JAEOAD010000028.1, from coordinate 2,318,829 downwards.
TTTTTTTTTTTTTTTTTTTTTTTGGTATTTCAAGGTAGGATCTCACTCTAGCCCATGCTGACCTGGAAATCACTATGAGGTCCCAGGCTGGCCTCGAACTCACAGTGATCCTCCTACCTGTGCCTCCTGAGTGCTGGGATTAAAGGTGTGTGCCCCCACGCCTGCCTTCTTTTTCATATTTAAAAAATATATTTTTATTTGTATTTGTTTATTTATTAAGAGAGAGAAAGAATGAGCATAACAGGGCCTCTAGCCACTACAAACAAACTCCAGATGCACATGCTACCTTGTGCATCTAGATTACAGGGTTCTGGGGAATTGAACCTGGGTCCTTAGGCTTTGCAGGCAAATGCCTTAAATACTAAGCTGTCTCTCCATACCTTCTTTTTCATATATATATTTTTTCTTTTTTCAAGGTAGGGTCTCACCCTAGCTCAGGCTGACCTGGAATTAACTCTGTATTTTCAGGGTGGCCTCAAACTCACAGCCATCCTCCTACCTCTGCCTCCCAAGTGCTGGGATTAAAGGCGTGTGCCACCACACCCAGCTTCTTTTTCATATTTTTTTTTGAAAAACTTAGATTTCTTCTAAAGCCTTTAATGATAAGGACTGAATCCTGAGACTTGAAATCTTTACAGAGTTGTGGTTGAAGGTATCCTGCTACTAAAATGTGCACAGAGCAGAATGTTCTAGGTGTGCCTGATCATTGTCACCTCACGGTTTCTCCACCTCAGCGCTGTGGACATTTTATAACTGATTTTCCATTTTCTGTCAGTTGTGCTCTTAATAGCAGTGGTCTGCCAGGGAACTAAAACACAGAGTATGCATGTATTGAAATCTTATAAATGTTAACTTATGTCTCTGCTAGGATGATCTGAAAACTCGTTTAGTGTTCTGTAGTTCCAAAAACTTTAAGCTATCAGGTTCTCACTGAGTGCTGTTTTGCTCACATGCCATAAAAACATTTGGAAATGATGTGTGGACATACTGAGAGTATACTTCATTATTATTTTTTTTCCAAGAAGGCTCACTCTTATCTTAGCCCAGGCTGACCTGGAACTCACTCTGTAGTCCCAGGCTGGCCTTGAACTCACAGTGATCCTTCTACCTCTGCTTCCTGAGTGCTGGGGGATCATAGGTGTGCAGCACCACTCAGATTATGAGAGTACACTTTAAACACTACTTTTACATTGACACTGATTTAAAGGTTCTGTGTTATTGTGTGATACGTTTCTTAGATTTTAGTCATAAAGTCCAGTTAGCTACTTTACATGTGACTTTTATTAAAAGAAAGGATAGCCCTTGGTTCCAATTCATTTCTACCATTTAAACTAAAATATGCAGCTGTAATCTTTTTTTCCTTTTTTTTTGAGGTAGGGTTTTGCTCTAGACCTGGAATTTACTCTGTTTTGTGGACATCAGTTTTAAAACCAGAATATAAAATATATATGACTTAAAAAACTTTTTTTTGTTTTTTTTTTTTTTTTTGGAGGTAGGGTTTCACTCTAGTCCAGGCTGACCTGGAATTCACGATGTAGTCTCAGGGTGGCCTTGAACTCATGCTGATCCTCCACGCCCAGCTTAAAACTTTCTTTTTTATGAGAGAGAGAGAGAGAGAGAGAGAATTGGCATGCCAGCGCCTCCAGCCACTGAAATCAAACTCCAGATGCGTGCACCACCTTGTACGCATGTGTTACCTTGTGCAACTGGCTTACATGGGATCTGGGGAGTTTAACATGGGTCCTTAGGCCTCACAGGCAAGTGCCTTAACTGCTAACCCATTTCTCCAGCCCTAAAAACTTTTATATTTTGAGTACTGGGTATTGAACTCCAAGTCCTAGTGTCTAACCTGAGCATGCACTCTACCCTCAGCTAGAAGAATATATTTAACTAAAAACACCCAGGAGAACAGAAATCCACGAGGCTGGACTCTCCTTGACTGCTTTTTCCCTTTTCCTCTTTTTTTTTTTTTTTGGTTTTGGTTTTCACGAGGGTGGAGTCTCCTCCTACCTCTGTCTCAGGGTGGCCTAATGGCACTCCACAACGGTGATCCTCCTTTTAAATAGTTCAATCTGCCTCCCAAGTGCTCTAGGATTAATGGCATGAAATGCCACAATGCCCAGCCCACACTTTTCCTCTTAAATAGTTCAATTGAATGTGTACCCATGAGCAAAACCATGTAAACTCTAGGAATTTTTTAAAAATTCAGAATATAAACTGGGCGTGGTGGCTCACGCCTTAATCCCAGCACTCAGGAGGCAAGAGGTAGGAAGATCACCTTGAGTTCAAGGCCACCCTGAGACTACATAGTGAATTCCAGGTCAGCCTGGACTGGAGTGAGACCCTACCTCAAAAAAAAATCAGAATATAAAATACTCTCGTAAACAACTAGGCATGATGGTGCACGCCTTTAATCCCAGCACATGGGAGGCAGAGGTAGGAGGATCTCAGAGGCCAGCCTGGCGCTACACAGTGTGTTCCAGGTCAGCCTGGGCTAAAGTGAGACCCTATCTCATAAGAACAACACTAACCAACAAACAGACCGAAACAATAGCAGTGACAAAAGCAAAATGCACTATATTAAAATTTTACAATCTCTAAAATAAGTCTGACCCAGCCGGGCGTGGTGGCGCACACCTTTAATCCCAGGACTCAGGAGGCAGAGGTAGGAGGATCGCCATGAGTTGGAGGCCACCCTGAGACTACATAGTTAATTCCAGTCAGCCTGGACCAGAGTGAGACCCTACCTTGAAAAACCAAAAAACAAATAAATAAATAAAAATAAAAAGTCTGACCCTATGAAGAAGCCAACGATCAGAAAAGTACGAGTCATGACAAGGAGCAGTAGTAGTGCACAGAATGAGGATATGCTCCCGTTAGGAGATTGGAAATGAAAGTTGAAGTTCTCTAATATGTCTTTTCCTTTTCTATTAAGTTGCTATAGCCCAAGGTGGAGCAATCCAGATTTCTAACCCAGGATCTGATGGTGTTCCTCCGGGACTGCAGGCATTAACAATGACAAATCCGGGAGCTCCTCCGCCAGGTGCAACAATTGTGCAGTATGCAGCCCAGTCACCTGATGGCACACAGCAGTTCTTTGTCCCAGGCAGCCAGGTTGTTGTTCAAGGTATATTTTATTCCTCTCGTCGCGTTAGAATACCTGTGGGTTGCTGTATCATACCCTTCAGTGGCGCCTTCATTGTGTTGTGTGAAATGTGTAGGAGGTGGACTTGGGGTATGGAGTAGGAGACACTTAAAAAAGGCTTGAGGAAGAAATATATTCATTCATTAAGTCAATTGCGATTTTCGCTGGTTTTATTGGTTTTAAAGAAACGCTAATTTTAGAGTAGCATGCTAAAGGGAGTTGGGAGCATAAATGGTTATGTATTTCTTCTTTTTTTTTAAAAAAATTCTATTTATTTATTAGAGACGGAGCAAGAGAAAGGCAGATAGAATGGGCACACCAGGGCCTCTAGCCACTGCAAAGGAACTCCATACACAAGTACCACCTTGTGCATCTGGCTTACGTGGGTACTGGGAACCAACCTGGGTCCTTAGGCTTTGTAGGCCTTAACCACTAGACCATCTCTCTGGCCCCTCCTTTTTTCTTTTGGTTTTTCAATGTAGAATCTTCCTCTAGCCCAGGCTGACCTGGATTTCACTATGTCGTCTCAGGGTGGTCTCAAACTCATAGCGATCCTCCTACCTCTGTCTCCCATGTTGTGGGATTAAAGACGTGTGCCACCACACCCAGTTCTATTACATTTTCTGAGTATTAAACCCTGAATTTGTTTCCCCCCAGCTATTACATTTAAATCTAATTTCTGTATAATTCACTTAAAAACAACTGCTGATTTTTGTATCTTTTTCACAGTGATCCTCTTACCTCTGCCTCCCAAGTGCTGGGATTAAAAGTGTGCGCCACCACGCCCAGCTTGATTTTTGTATCTTTAAAACTGTTAGTAGGTGAGGGATCCATTTGAGCTCTTGTAAAAGCTGACTGTAGTGAAACAAAACAGTTGGGATGTAGCCCTAAGCTAAGGTTATCTAAGATACTAAGTTTAAGCTATGCATTATTTATTTTCATTCATTTGTTCTTACAATAACTATAATAAATGAATTTAAATACAACGGGCATGGATTGTGCATGCCTTTAGTCTCAGCACTGAGAAGGCTGAGATAGGAGGATTGCTGTGAGTTCAAGGCCAGCCCGAGACTACATAGTGAATTACAGGTCAGCCTGGGCTAGAGTGAGGCCTTACCTCGAAAAACAAACAAAAATGACCTTGAACAATTTTATGTTTGAGCTGGGAGTACAGCTGACTTGATCTTGCCCAATATTCACAAATCTCTGAGTCCAGTCCCCAGCACCACCTAAACTGGGTGTGGTGGTGTACATGTAATCTCAGTACTCAGGAGGTAGAGGCTGGAGGATCATAAGTTCAAGGTCCATGTTGGCAACATACTAAGTTTGAGGCCTGCCAGGCTGGGCTGCATGAGACCCTGTCTTAAAATGGACATACAGAGATACAATTAATTCTATTTTGGGGGGTCCATTTGCTTAAGACACCAATTTTAAGGAAAGAAGACAGTTATATCACCTCTTTTATCCTGAAAGTCCTGGAACTATTGGCCCAGGCTGGCCTGGAACTTGCAACAGTCCTTCTGCTGTAGACTTCCCAGAGCTAAGATTATAAGCATATGCCACTAGACCTGACAAATAAATCCCGTAATGAACTTACTCTTACATATCTGAGGAGTTAATGTAAGCTATAGCTGGGACTCAAACCAGGTGCAATGGTTCATGCCAAGAATCCCAGCCCACAGGAGGCTAAGATGGGAGGATTGCTATGACTTTGAGGCCAGCCTGGGCTGCATAATGAGTTCTCCTGGCCAGCCAGGGCCTCAAAAAACATAAAAAGCATCAGAGAGATGGCTTAGTGGTTAAGGCGCTTGCCTGCAGTGCCTATGTTCAATTTTCAGTACACACATAAGCCAGATGTGCAGTGTTGCATGTATCTGGGATTTGTTTGCAGTGGCTAGAGGCCCTGGTTCACCCATTCATTTTCTCTCTCTCTCTCTCTCTCTCTCTCTCTGTGTGTGTGTGTGTGTGTGTGTGTGTGTCTTTTCTTTTCCTCTGCAAATAAATGAAATAAAATAAAAACAGGGCTGGAGAGATGGCTTGCGGTAAAGTTGCTTACCTGCAAAGCCTAAGTACCCAGATTTGATTCCTCAGTACCCACGTAAGCCAGATGCACAAGGTGGTACATCCATCTGGAATTCCTTTGCAATGGCTAGAGGCCCTGTCATGCCCATTCACCCTCTATATCAGCCTCTTTCTTTCTCTCAAATGAATAAATAAATAAGTAAAATATTTTAAAAAGAAAACAAAGACAAAAAGATGTGAAGTGGTGATATTTTCTGGGGTAAAAATAGTAGGGTCTCACTCTAGCTCAGGCTGACCTGGATTCACTATGTAGTCTCAGGGTGGCCTTGAACTCACTGCAATCCTCCCACTCTGCCTCCTGAGTGCTGGGATTAAAGGCATGAGCCCCCATGCCCAATATATTCACACAATATTTAATACTTTATTTTATTTTTAAAATATTTTATGTATTTATTTGAAAGAGTGAAGTAGAGAGAGAGAGAAATGGGAGTGCCAAGTTTAACATGGGTCCTTAGGCCTCACAGGCAAGTGCCTTAACTGCTAACCCATTTCTCCAGCCCTAAAAACTTTTATATTTTGAGTACTGGGTATTGAACTCCAAGTCCTAGTGTCTAACCTGAGCATGCACTCTACCCTCAGCTAGAAGAATATATTTAACTAAAAACACCCAGGAGAACAGAAATCCACGAGGCTGGACTCTCCTTGACTGCTTTTCCCCTTTTCCTCTTTTTTTTTTTTCCTTTGGTTTTTCGAGGTAGAGTCTCATGTCTCAGGGTGGCCTCGAACTCACGGTGATCCTCCTACCTCTGCCTCCCAAGTGCTAGGATTAATGGCATGTGCCACAATGCCCAGCCCACACTTTTCCTCTTAAATAGTTCAATTGAATGTGTACCCATGAGCAAAACCATGTAAACTCTAGGAATTTTTTTAAAAATTCAGAATATAAACTAGAGGAGTGGTGGCTCACGGGCCTAATCCCAGCACTCAGGAGGCAAGAGGTAGGAAGATCACCTTGAGTTCAAGGCCACCCTGAGAACTCTACAATAGTGAATTCCAGGTCAGCCTGGACTGGAGTGAGACCCTACCACAAAAAAATCAGAATATAAAATACTCAGAATATAAAATAAAACAACTAGGCATGATGGTGCACGCCTTTAATCCCAGCACATGGGAGGCAGAGGTAGGAGGATCTCAGAGGCCAGCCTGGCGCTACACAGTGTGTTCCAGGTCAGCCTGGGCTAAAGTGAGACCCTATCTCATAAGAACAACACTAACCAACAAACAGACCGAAACAATAGCAGTGACAAAAGCAAAATGCACTATATTAAAATTTTACAATCTCTAAAATAAGTCTGACCCAGCCGGGCGTGGTGGCGCACACCTTTAATCCCAGGACTCAGGAGGCAGAGGTAGGAGGATCGCCATGAGTTGGAGGCCACCCTGAGACTACATAGTTAATTCCAGTCAGCCTGGACCAGAGTGAGACCCTACCTTGAAAAACCAAAAAACAAATAAATAAATAAAAATAAAAAGTCTGACCCTATGAAGAAGCCAACGATCAGAAAAGTACGAGTCATGACAAGGAGCAGTAGTAGTGCACAGAATGAGGATATGCTCCCGTTAGGAGATTGGAAATGAAAGTTGAAGTTCTCTAATATGTCTTTTCCTTTTCTATTAAGTTGCTATAGCCCAAGGTGGAGCAATCCAGATTTCTAACCCAGGATCTGATGGTGTTCCTCCGGGACTGCAGGCATTAACAATGACAAATCCGGGAGCTCCTCCGCCAGGTGCAACAATTGTGCAGTATGCAGCCCAGTCACCTGATGGCACACAGCAGTTCTTTGTCCCAGGCAGCCAGGTTGTTGTTCAAGGTATATTTTATTCCTCTCGTACGTTTAGAATACCTGTGGGTTGCTGTATCATACCCTTCAGTGGCGCCTTCATTGTGTTGTGTGAAATGTGTAGGAGGTGGACTTGGGGTATGGAGTAGGAGACACTTAAAAAAGGCTTGAGGAAGAAATATATTCATTCATTAAGTCAATTGCGATTTTCGCTGGTTTTATTGGTTTTAAAGAAACGCTAATTTTAGAGTAGCATGCTAAAGGGAGTTGGGAGCATAAATGGTTATGTATTTCTTCTTTTTTTTTAAAAAAATTCTATTTATTTATTAGAGACGGAGCAAGAGAAAGGCAGATAGAATGGGCACACCAGGGCCTCTAGCCACTGCAAAGGAACTCCATACACAAGTACCACCTTGTGCATCTGGCTTACGTGGGTACTGGGGAACCGAACCTGGGTCCTTAGGCTTTGTAGGCCTTAACCACTAGACCATCTCTCTGGCCCCTCCTTTTTTTCTTTTTGGTTTTTCAATGTAGAATCTTCCTCTAGCCCAGGCTGACCTGGATTTCACTATGTCGTCTCAGGGTGGTCTCAAACTCATAGCGATCCTCCTACCTCTGTCTCCCATGTTGTGGGATTAAAGACGTGTGCCACCACACCCAGTTCTATTACATTTTCTGAGTATTAAACCCTGAATTTGTTTCCCCCCAGCTATTACATTTAAATCTAATTTCTGTATAATTCACTTAAAAACAACTGCTGATTTTTGTATCTTTTTCACAGTGATCCTCTTACCTCTGCCTCCCAAGTGCTGGGATTAAAAGTGTGCGCCACCACGCCCAGCTTGATTTTTGTATCTTTAAAACTGTTAGTAGGTGAGGGATCCATTTGAGCTCTTGTAAAAGCTGACTGTAGTGAAACAAAACAGTTGGGATGTAGCCCTAAGCTAAGGTTATCTAAGATACTAAGTTTAAGCTATGCATTATTTATTTTCATTCATTTGTTCTTACAATAACTATAATAAATGAATTTAAATACAACGGGCATGGATTGTGCATGCCTTTAGTCTCAGCACTGAGAAGGCTGAGATAGGAGGATTGCTGTGAGTTCAAGGCCAGCCCGAGACTACATAGTGAATTACAGGTCAGCCTGGGCTAGAGTGAGGCCTTACCTCGAAAAACAAACAAAAATGACCTTGAACAATTTTATGTTTGAGCTGGGAGTACAGCTGACTTGATCTTGCCCAATATTCACAAATCTCTGAGTCAGTCCCCAGCACCACCTAAACTGGGTGTGGTGGTGTACATGTAATCTCAGTACTCAGGAGGTAGAGGCTGGAGGATCATAAGTTCAAGGTCCATGTTGGCAACATACTAAGTTTGAGGCCTGCCAGGCTGGGCTGCATGAGACCCTGTCTTAAAATGGACATACAGAGATACAATTAATTCTATTTTGGGGGGTCCATTTGCTTAAGACACCAATTTTAAGGAAAGAAGACAGTTATATCACCTCTTTTATCCTGAAAGTCCTGGAACTATTGGCCCAGGCTGGCCTGGAACTTGCAACAGTCCTTCTGCTGTAGACTTCCCAGAGCTAAGATTATAAGCATATGCCACTAGACCTGACAAATAAATCCCGTAATGAACTTACTCTTACATATCTGAGGAGTTAATGTAAGCTATAGCTGGGACTCAAACCAGGTGCAATGGTTCATGCCAAGAATCCCAGCCCACAGGAGGCTAAGATGGGAGGATTGCTATGACTTTGAGGCCAGCCTGGGCTGCATAATGAGTTCTCCTGGCCAGCCAGGGCCTCAAAAAAACATAAAAAAGCATCAGAGAGATGGCTTAGTGGTTAAGGCGCTTGCCTGCAGTGCCTATGTTCAATTTTCCAGTACACACATAAGCCAGATGTGCAGTGTTGCATGTATCTGGGATTTGTTTGCAGTGGCTAGAGGCCCTGGTTCACCCATTCATTTTCTCTCTCTCTCTCTCTCTCTCTCTCTCTCTCTCTGTGTGTGTGTGTGTGTGTGTGTGTGTCTCTGTCTTTTTCCTCTTGCAAATAAATGAAATAAAATAAAAAACAGGGCTGGAGAGATGGCTTGCGGTAAAGTTGCTTACCTGCAAAGCCTAAGTACCCAGATTTGATTCCTCAGTACCCACGTAAGCCAGATGCACAAGGTGGTACATCCATCTGGAATTCCTTTGCAATGGCTAGAGGCCCTGTCATGCCCATTCACCCTCTATATCAGCCTCTTTCTTTCTCTCAAATGAATAAATAAATAAGTAAAATATTTTAAAAAGAAAACAAAGACAAAAAGATGTGAAGTGGTGATATTTTCTGGGGTAAAAATAGTAGGGTCTCACTCTAGCTCAGGCTGACCTGGATTCACTATGTAGTCTCAGGGTGGCCTTGAACTCACTGCAATCCTCCCACTCTGCCTCCTGAGTGCTGGGATTAAAGGCATGAGCCCCCATGCCCAATATATTCACACAATATTTAATACTTTATTTTATTTTTAAAATATTTTATGTATTTATTTGAAAGAGTGAAGTAGAGAGAGAGAGAGAGAATGGGAGTGCCAGGACCTCTAGGCACTTCAAATGAACTCCAGGCACATGCACCACCTTGTGCATCTGGTTTATGTGGGTACTGGGGATTCAAACCTGGGTTCTTTGGCTTTGCAAGCAAGCGCCTTAACCACTGAGCAATCTTTCCAGTTCCTAATGCTTTCTTTTCTATGTAAGATTATAGGCATTTGTTACATTTTTTCCAATACTCCTGAAACTTGTACATCTAAGTGAATAATTTATATCATCTTTTTTTTTTTTTTTTTTTTTTTTTTTGTTTTGCGAGGTAGGGTCTCACTCTAGCTCAGGCTGACTTGAAATTCCCTAGGTAGTCTCAGGGTGGCCTTGAACTCATGGTGATCCTCTTACCTCTGCCTCCCGAGTGCTGGGATTAAAGGTGTGCGCCACCACACCCGGCTATATCATCTTTTTTTATGTGGGAAAAAGATACTTGTTCTCCTATGAATTTTATAGGGGGTCAGGGCCTTTTTTCACTTGGTTGTGGCACATCTTTGTGTAGTTGGATATGGGATCCAGTGCTTCTCTCTGTATGGAGCTCCTGCCCACGGTTTGTCCTTTCCTCACCTATTTATTTATTTATTTTGAGGTAGAGTCTTGCTCTAGCCCAGGCTGACCTGGAATTAGTTTCATGCTGACCTCAAACTCACAGTGATCCTCCTACCTCAGCCTCCCAAGAGCTGGAATTAAAGGCATTTGGCACCATGCCCAGCTTCTCATTTATATATGGAGTGATCTTACTCTAGCCCAGGCTGACCTGGAACTCACTGTAGCCCTAGGCTGGCCTTGAACTCACAGCAGTCTCCTACTTCAGACTCCTAAATGCTGGCAATAGTTGTGTGTATGTATATGTGTTCATGAGTGTGTATTATATGTGGGTGTAGGCACACATGTGCCAGTGTGTGTGTGTGTGTGTAGGTCAGAGGATGACTTTCAGGTCAGCCCTCGCCTTGGCACCTCCTTTAAGGCAGGTTTCTTGCTCTGGATTCTTGCTCTGCTGTTCTTTGCTGGGTTTGCCACGAGTTTCCTGGAGAGTCTCTCCTCCAGTCTCACTGCCACCGTGGCAGGCTGCCTTGCTTTGGGAATGGAGCTCAGGTCCTCCAGCTTGAGTGGTGAGGACCCCATGGGGCAATCTTAATCATTGAGTAAGTACTGTTGCGGTCAGCTTCTCATTGCTAGCACAAATCACCTGAGAAAAGGCAGCTTATGAGAGGAAAGGGATTTATTTATGAGAGGAAAGGGGAAAATGAGGGCATGAGCAGAGGGTAGACATCACCTCCTGGCCAACATCAAGTGGACAACAGCAGCAGGAGAGTGTGCCCAACACTGGCAAGGGGAAGCTGGTTATAACACCCATAAGCCCACCTCTAACAATATACTCCCTCTAGGAGATTTCAATTCCCAAATTGCCCAAGCTGGGGAGCTATCATTTAGGACACCTAAGTTTATGGGGACACCTGAATCACAGCAGCACAGTGCACCTCCACACTTGGATCTGTCTGTCTTCTCTGTTCTGTGTGCTGTCTTGTTCTACATGCCAGCGCCATTCTGGTTTCTGTCTCAGGACATATTCCCTTGGTTTCCTAGTTTAATGCTGACTTAACTATTCTTTCATATATGTTTCCAATAAATTTGACTTCCTAATAGACTATAATAGTAATAATAAATAAACCAATGAAGGAATTGTTTTTTTCTTGTTGTTGTTTTATTTTTGTTTTTTCGAGGTAGAGTGTCACTGTAGCCCAGGCTGACCTAGAATTCACTCTGTAGTCTCAGGGGGGCCTCAAACTCACGGCGATCTTCCTACCTCTGCCTCCTAAGTGCTGGGATTAAAGGAGTGTGCCACCAAGCCTGGCTCAATGATGAAATTGCATTTAATTTATAAGTTAATTTTGGGAGAATAGAAGGTTTTGTAACATAATGTTAAAGTGACCTAACTCAAACCACAGAATGTCCCATTTATTCAGATCATTTTTTGAAATATTTTATTTGTTTATTTATTTATTAGAGAGAAAGCCAGGCGTAGTGGCACATATCTTTAATCCCAGCACTCGAGAGGCAGAAGTAGGAGGATCGCCGTGAGTTTGAGGCCCCCCTGAGAATACAGAGTGAATTCCAGGTCAGCCTGAGCTAGAGTGAGACCCTACCTCAAAAAAACAAACAAACAAAGAAACAAAAAAAAAAAAAAAGAGAGAGAGATGCAGATAGAGAATGGGTGTTCCAGGGTCTTTAGCCACTGCACATGAACTCCAGATGCATGAACTCCACTTTGTACATCTGGCTTTATGTGGGTACTAGGGAATCAAACTCGGGTCGTTAGGCATTGCAGGCAAGTGCTTTAACTGCTAAGCTATGTCTCCAGCTCCTTATTTTTATTTATTTGAGAGAGAGAGAAAGAGAGAGAGAGAGAGAGAGGCAGATAGCAAGAGAATGGGAGCGCCAGAGCCTCCAGCCATTCCAAACAAACTCCAGACGGATGCACCACCTTGTGCATCTGCTTTTATGTGGGTACTGGGGAATTGAACCAGGGTCATTTGGCTTTGCTGGTAAGCACCTTAACCACTAAGCCATCTTTCCAGTCCTTTATTTTGTTTTAACAGTTTAAATTTTTCTCCGTGGAATTCTTGCTCAGTTGGTTCATAAATTATGGTTTTGTTGCTCCTATGAATGGTACCTCATTATTTATTACACTTCCCAGTTGCTGCTGGGAATATATAGAAATACTGTTCATGTTATTTTATTTTTCATGTGTATATGTGTATGTTGTGCATGCAGGTATGTATGTGTGTTCATATGTGTGGGTGCACATGTGGGTGCATACATGAGCACGTGTGTGGAGGCCAGACAGAGTTCTATGTTTGGTGTCTTTCTCAATTGTTCTCCACCTTATTTATTTATTTACTTATTTATTTACTTTTAGTTTTTCATGGTAGGGTTTCGCTCTAGTCCAGGATGACTTGGAATTCACTATGTAGTCGTAGAATGGCCTTGAACTCATGGTGATTCTCCTACTTCTCCTTCTCAAGTGCTGGAATTAAACGCATGTGCCATCACGGCTGGCTTGTTCTCCACCTTATTTTAAAACTTTTATTTATTTTATTTTATTTATTTATTTACTCATTTAAGCAAAAGAATGAGTATGGATGGGCACACGGGGTCCTCTAGTTGCTGTAAACAAACTCCAAACATATGTGCCACTTAGTGAATCAATACTGGGAATTAAACCCAGGCTGGCAGACTTTGCAAGCAAGCACTTAAAAAAATTATTTATTTTATGAGAGAGAGCGTGAGAGAGTAAAAGAATTTGCACACCAGGGCCTCCAGCCACTGCAGTCAAACACTTGCGCTACCTTGTGCGTATATGTGACCTTGTGCATGCTTCACCTTGTGGCTTATGTGGGATCTGGGGAGTTGAACATGGGTCCTTAGGCTTTGCAGGTAAGCACCTTAACTTCTTTTTTTTTTTTTTTGGTTTTTCGAGGTAGGGTTTCACTCTAGTCCAGGCTGACCTGGAATTAACTATGTAGTCTCAGGGTGGCCTCGAACTCTCGGCGATCCTCCTACCTCTGCCTCCCGAGTGCTGGGATTAAAGGCGTGCGCCACCACGCCCGGCCTGCACCTTAACTTCTAAGCCCTCTCTCCAGCCTAGCAAGCAAGCACTTTTAACCACTGAGCCACACCTCCCATGGAGTCCCTTCACCTTATTTATTTATTTATTTAGTTTTTGGAGAGAGTCAGAGAGAGCGAGAGCGAGTGAGCGAGAGAGAGAGAGAGAGTTAAGAGAATGGGTGTGTCAGCAGCCTCCCAGCCACTGTGAACAAACTCCAGACACATGTGCCCCCTTGTGGGCAAGTGCAGCATTGAGCCCTTGCCTCACTTTGAGTCTGGCTAAACGTGGGACCAGGAGAATTGAACAGGCGTTCTTAGGCTTAGCAGGCAGGTGCCTTAACCGTTAAGCCATCTGTCCAGCCCTCTTCACCTTATTTTTTTGAGACAGGGTCTTTCACTGAATGTGGAGCTCACTAATTAGGCTAGACTAGTTAGCTAGCAAGCTCGGAGGATCCTCCTGTCTCTCTTTCCCCAGTGGGGATCACACTTGTGTGCTGTCATGCCCAGCCTTTATATGGGTTTCGAGGATCTAAATACAATTTATATATAATCCCAGCACTCAGGAGGCTGAGGTAGACTTGCAAATTTGAGGCCTACTTGGGCTACATAGGAAACCGTTCCAAAACAAACAAACAAACAAAAAAAAACAGGGAAAAAAATCTTACATGCCTGAGATATTGGTTACATAGTCTGGTGGACAAGTACAGCTAGCTTAGAGGCCATAAAAGCTTTACTAATGCCAGCAGCCAACTCAACAACCACTCCTGCTTCTTCCTCCCCCCTTTTCTTTATTTTATTTAATTTGTTTTCAAGGTAGGGTTTCACTCTCGTCCAAGCTGACCTGGAATTCACTAGGTAGTCTCAGGCTGGACTCAAACCCACGGCAATCCTCCTATCTCAGCCTCCTGAATGCTGGGATTAAGGTGTGCAACACCATGCCCAGCTAAAATATTTTATTTAGTTTATTTCAGGGAGACAGACAGACAGACAGAGACAGAAAATGGACACACGAGAGCCTCCAGACGCATGTACTGCCTTGTGCATCTAACTGTATGTGGGTACTAGGAAATCGAACCTGAGTCTTTAGGCTTTGCAGGCAAACGCCTTACCTGCTCAACGATCTCACCAGCCCTCACCCCCTTTTCTTTATACTAATTCTTTTTTTTAAAGATTTTATTTTTATTTATTTATTAGAGAGAGAGAGAGAAAATGGATGTGCCAGGGCCTCCAGCCACTGCAAATGAACTCCAGACGCATGCTCCACCATGTGCATTTGGTTTATGAAGGACCTGAAGAATTGAACCTGGGTCCTTGGGCTTCACAGGCATGTGCCTTAACTGCTAAGCCATCTCTCCAGCCCCTTTATACTAATTCTTTAGAAAGATTTGTTTGTTTATATGTGTGTGCACATGTGTGTGTGCCAGGGTCTCTTGCCACTGCAGATGAACTCCAGATGCATGTGCCAACACACCCAGGTAGCTATTCAAGTAAAAGTGAACAGTAAGAATTTACAAGTAGTAAATTGGGCATGGCGGCTGACACTTGTAATCCCAGCATTTGGGAAACTGAGCTAGGAAGATTGCCAGGAGTTCAAACTCCGCCTGGGCTACAGAATGAGTTCCAGGTCCTCCTGAGCTACAGTGAGAGACCCTGCCTCAAAAAGTCTCCCTCCTGCAGACCACAAAATTACTCATAATAATCGTGATTTTACTAGATTGGTTCACAAATTGCTCTTTTTATGGGTCAAAGGCAAGTTCACCTGATCCAGTCAGACAGTTGAGGGAAATGCTGTATCACGTTTGCTACACTGGCCCTCTGAATTTTTTAAACAAAAGTTTTAATCATTTTATTTTATTTATTTGAGAAAGAGGCAGACAGAGAGAGAGGGAAGAAGAGAATGGGCACCACAGGGCCTCCAGCTCACGCGCCCCCTAGTGCTTTATGTGGGTCCTGGGGAATCAAACCTGGGTCCTTAGTCTTCACAGGCAAGTGCCTTAACAGCTAAGCCATCTCTCCAGCCCCAGCCCAGTGAAGTTTTTAAATACCAGTATTTACTTCCTTTTAGTGAAATTAGCAAATTCCATGTCCCTTTAGGAACAGCTGGATTTTCTGATGTGGCAGCAGTTGGTTCAGGAAATTAGTCTAAGTGAGTCAGAGTAGTAAGTATTTCTTTGTTGGTAAAATGTAAAAATGTCTATGAAACAGTATTTCCACACTGATCCTCAGTGTGTTTTTTAATCCCCAAATCTGAATCTCTGCTTTGTTCTTGGAGTTACGAGAAAGAGATAGGGCTCGTGGCTCCCTGTGTTTACCTAGAAGCCTTGCACGCAACAGCTCGGAGGAGGTTCCCCCTGGAACTTTTCGTGCTTGTGAGGAGGCATTGTTTTCCAGAGCCATCGCACCCGATGGCCAAGTAAAAATGAGAAACAAGAGCATTCGGAGAGTTTATTACAGGAAGGGTTTTTACAGGGCTTTGGTTTCATTGAGCTCGTCTGTGACAAAGCAAATTGATGGCAGTGATAGGCTAGTGATGTCACTGTGATGTCAATGCTGCTACTTATCTTACACATGCTTGCTAGTTTGGAACACTTTCATGTCGAGCCGCGAAGGGGGAAACCAGACCGGCTGTGCATGCAGAAGCCCGTCATGGCTGTAACTGGAGACGACACAGGTAAGATTGTAGAGGTCGGGCTGAAGTTAATCCTGCAGATAGCTTTTGTTGTTGTTGTTGGGGTTTAGAAGTATTCGGGAGCCTCCAAGGGAGGAGTCCGAAGTTTCATGAGCGCATGTCTGCACCGGGAGCTCCGGGTCGAGGCTCCGGTCTCGAGTGACCGCTGCTCTGCGTGGGTTTGCCTGCCTCCCTCCAACCGAGGCAGCAATCCCCTGTCCCGCTGCGTTCCTCGCCCTCCTCCAGCCCTGTTGTCTTACCCTGGGCACCTTCCGCCCCAATAAAACAAGCTAGAATTTCATGTGCAACCTGTTGCAAATTCAGTTTAGCTGGGAGCTAAACGCATCCTCCGCTCACGCTGTAAACAAGCTGCTGGGTGCAGAGAGAGCTCTAAAGAGTAGGAAAAACCGGGGTGTTAAGAGACCGTTTTCGAGTCTCCGGGTTACTGTCCTCTGCCTCGCAAATAAATGGTCAGTTCCTGCGCGAGCTAATTGAGTTCAGAGGGCTGACGTCATTACATTTCCTGGAATCGTGTTTCAGTAGGGAAGTGGAAAAGTTAAACTCCAGGCGAGCTGCACGTTGACGTCAGCCCCGGTCAGGCTGTGATTTAGTCAGTTCCTTTCTGCTTTGTCCAGCGCCGCCGCTGGCCGGTTGCGGGCTCGTTAACGTGAAGTTCGCCGCTGTGCTCTTGTAGGTCCGCCTCGAGCCTTTCTCCCGGGGTAAGTGTCTGCTGAAGGATGGGGGACACGCGGGACCCCCGGGATCTTGCATGAGCACACGCAGGGGCTGTCTGGCCAGCTTAGCGGTCAGGTCCTGCGTCCTGGGAGGTTGTCCCTGCACCTGCCTGGTGACTCGTGGGCTATATTTAGGCCGGAGGGGATCTGGGCTCTGCGCGGAGCTGTAGGACTTGGGATTCAGAGCACCCTCTAGTGCCGAGTCATGGACGTGCTTGTCTTTTCATTGTCCCCACCCCCTCCCCACCTCCCAGCTTCTGGAGTTTAAGTTGGTAATCAGTAATGATTTACCGTTGGTTTGCTTTCTTAGTTATAGATACGTGATTTTGAAAGACTTAGTTATTAGCGACCTTTGTATGGTTGCAAAATTGTTTATTTAAGTTGGTCTTATTTGTAACCCAATTCTGAACTTGTATTTGGATTGTAAAGGAACAGTTGATCATACAGCTTCACAGTTCAGCTCTCTCCAGTGACTGACTGGGTTTGAGCCCTTCCGGATTGGAACAGGTCATTGGCTGAGCACCTACAACCTGCATTAAACAGTTTTTTATTTTTATTTTTATTTATTTATTTTTTTTTAGTTTTTCGAGGTAGGGTTTCACTCTCTAGCCCAGGCTGACCTGGAATTCACTACGTAGTCTCAGGGTGGCCTCGAACTCACAGTGATTCACCTACCTCTGCCTCTGAAGTGCTGGGATAAAAGGCATGCGCCACCACGCTGGGCTACATTAAACAGTTTTTTTTTTTTTTTTTCGAGGTAGGGTCTCACTTTAGCTCAGGCTGACCTGGAATTCACTATGTAGTCTCAGGGTGGCCTCAAACTCATGGTAATCCTCCTACCAGTGCCTCCTGAGTGCTGGGATTAAAGGCATGTGCCACCATGCCCGGCCATTAAACAGGATTAAGATTGTTTCTTAAGGAACTATTTTTTTTTTGTCAAAAGATATTTCTTTGTGAAATCATAGGAGTGCTGTGGACTGCAGAGGCTCTCAAATGACAAGTTTATTAGAGATATAGACAAGCTTAAAGGGATCTCAAATACTGTGTACAAAACCAAAAGGCATTTTTGTGCATTTACTTGTTTTCTAAAATGGTTGGCTTATATCTTCCTTTTAAAAAGAATATTATTTATTTATTTAAGAGAGAGAAAGAGGCAGAGAGAGAGAGAGAGAGAGAGAGAGAGAGAGAGAGTGCATGCCAGGGCCTCCAGCTACTGTAAATGAACTCCAGATGCCTGCACCCCCTTGTGCATGTGGCTTGCATGGGTCCTGGAGAGTCGAACCAGGATCCTTTGGCTTTGCAGTCAATGCCTTAATCACTAAGCCATCTCTCCAGCCCAGCTTATATCTTCCTTTTAACTAAACTTTTTATTTCTTTTTAAAAAATTTATTTACTTATTTGAGAGAGGAGAAATAGATGTGCCAGGGCCTCCCAAGATACATGTTTCACTTTGTATGTCTGGCTTTATGCGGGTCCTGTGGAATGGAACCTGGGCCATGAGGCATTGCAAGCAAGTGCCTTTAACAAACTCTGAGCCATAGCCCCAGCCCTAAACTCTTAATTTCTATTCACCAATTGGCTTGCCTAATTAAAGTAATTAAAATACTGAGTATATTTAAGGCACATAGTTTATAAAAAATTTAACCATTACTTATAAATCAAATATTTGTGTACATTTATTTACAGAATGGACTTACCATCCTTAAAGTTTTTTTTTCTCTCACCATCTGTTATCATTACTCATCCATGAATTTTCTTCTCAGTGTAAACATTTCAAAATGTTAAGATTTACAAACGTCAAACAGCATTGAACATTTTCCGCAACACCTGATTGTGGTTTTGGAAATAGTTATTTTCCAAACTGTTGTCACTGCTCACAGAATCAGTGTTATTTGAAAATGAGAAATGAAATGTTTCCTTTTTAACGAGTTAATTGCATATGACTGACTCAGCAGCTAAAAGGGGTTTGCTTGTACAGTTGCACATGACTTAAGAAAATTGTGGAGGGTGTGCAAAGGAGCTCAGAAGAGGACTTTGAATTCTCATTTCTGTGCTAGCTGTGTAGTTGGCAAGCCATGGTCAGTGGCTTAGGAGCTTACTGAGCACGACCTGCCTCTGTGTGTGTTTCTCCTCTACATTGTCATGACACAGTTTTCACACGTAACCCTCAGTTTCATTTTCTATTGTATTTCTTTCTTTCTTTTTTTTTTTTTTTTGGTTTTGCAAGGTAGGGTCTCACTCTGGTCCAGGCTGACCTGGAATTAACTATGCAGTCTCAGGGTGGCCTCGAACTCTCGGTGATCCTCCTACCTCTGCCTCCCGAGTGCTGGGGTTAAAGGCGTGCGCCACCACACCCGGCTTATTTCTTTTTTTAAAAATATATTATTTTTATTTATTTGAGAGAGAGAATGGGTGTACCAGGGCCTATAGCCACTGCAAATGACCTCCAGACGTATGTGCAAACTGTATGTGCATCTGGCTTACATGGTTACTGGGGAATTGAACCTGGGTCCTTAGGCTTTGTAGGCAAGTACCTTAACTGCTAAGCCATCTTTTCAGCCCTTAAATATTTTTATTTATGTATTCATAAGCAGAGAGAATGAGGGAGGATGGGCACACCAGAGCCTCTTGCCACTGCAAATGAACTCAAGATGTATGCATCACTTTGTGTATCTGGCTTTACATGAGTACTGGGGAATCAAACCCAGGCCATCAGGCTTTGCATGCAAGTGGCTTTAATCACTGTTCCATCTCTCCATCCTTCTATTTCTTTTCTTTTTTTCTAAAAAACATTTTATTTATTAATTTATTTGAGAGAGAGAGAAAGAGGCAGATAGAGAGAGAGGGAGAGAATGGGCACATCAGGGCCTCTAGCCACTGCAAACGAACTCCAGACACATGTACCACCTTGTGCATCTGGCTTACATGGACATTGGGTAATTGAACCTGGGTCCTTAGGTTTCACAGGCAAGCATATTAACCACTGAACCAGCCCTATTTCTTTTCCTCTTTCTTTTTTTCTTTTTTTCTTTCTTTTTTCTTTCTTTCTTTCTTTCTTTCTTTCTTTCTTTCTTTCTGTTCTTTCTTTCTTTCTTTCCCTCTCTCTCTCTCTCTCTCTTTCTTTCTTTCTTTCTTCTTTTTGTTTTTTTGAGGTAAGGAATTCACTCTGTATTGTCAGGATGGCCTCGAATTCATGGTGATCCTCCTATCTCTGCCTCCCAAGTGTTGGGATTAAAGGTGTGTACCACCACACCCGGCTATTTCCTTTCTCTTTCTCTTTTTCTTTTCTTTTCTTTTCTTTTTTTTTGAGGTAGGGTCTCACTCTAGCTCAGGCTGACCTGGAATTCACTATGCAGTCTCAGGGTGGCCTTGAACTCATGATGATCCTCCTACCTCTGCCTCCCGAGTGCTGGGATTAAAGGTGTGCACCACCACGCTCAGCCTATTTCTTTTTTTAATGCTATTCTTGACCCATAAACTTGGTCTTGTGACCCATTAATGGTCTACAGTTTACAGCTTGAGAAACGGCTCTATACCCAAATCAGGGTTCTGAATAATGACTGGCCTAGAAAATACCTCCATAGCATTTATTTGTAGGACTATAGAATCGAACATAAATAGTGACTATCTCAAGTTTATAGGAGTATATTATTGACTGTGTTGGGTGTAATTTAAATTTTTATTAGGATTTTTTTATTCACAAGTTGATCACGTTGGGAGCTTAATTTCCTGTTTTACACCTTGAATTATAATAATTTATATTGAAGCTGGGTTTCTGAATTGTTAAAACAAATTTTACAACTATTCAAATATGGGAAATAGTTTTTTAGTTCATATTGGGTACATTAGAAAAGGGTGCATATCACCTTGAGAAAGACTACTGAAAGTAAGTCTTGTTAGGGAAATTTGACATAAGGAAATGATTTGGATTAGTTCATTTTTTTGAGGCAAACCCAACAGACTGGCTTTTTTTTTAAAGTGTGTGTGGGGGAGAGAGAGAGAGACAATCAGTTGGTATACCAGGGCATCCAGCCAGTGCAATTGAACTCCAGGCGTGTGTTCCCCCTTGTGCACTTGTGTGACCTTGCGTGCTTGTATCGCTGTGTTCCTGGCTTATGTGGGACCTGGAGAGTTGAACATGAGTCCTTGGGCTTCACAGGAAGCCTTAACTGCTAAGCCGTCTCTCTAGCTAGGATTAAGGATTTTTGTTTGTTTGTTTGTTTTGGTTTTGGTTTTGGTTTTTCAAGGTAGGGTCTCACTCTAGCCCAGGTTGACCTAGAATTCATTATGTAGTCTCAGGGTGGCCTGGAACTCATGGTGATCTTCCTACCTCTGCCTCTAGAAGGCAGGATTAGATTTTAACCTTCAAGGTGGCATTAGAGAATTATACTCATGTTGAAGGTGGAAATAAGCCATTATCCACCTTTAATCTTCAGTGAAACTCCAAAGCTCATGGAGGGGGAAGCTGAAAATGGCTATTTTGCTATTTCCCCACTATTTTTTATATATTGTTATTGACTGTTATCATTCACAAGCATAATGTATTTTAATCTTAATCTCTTCCCAGTTCTTTCTTTTCTTTTCTTTTCTTTTCTTTTTTCTTTTTCTTTCTTTTTTTTGGGGTTTTTTTTTTTTTGGTTTTTTGAGGTAGGATTTCACTCTAGCCCAGGCTGACCTGGAATTCACTATGTAGTCTCAGGGTGGCCTCGAACTCACGGCGATCCTCCTACCTCTGCCTCCCAAGTGCTGGGATCAAAGGCGTGCGCCACCACACCTGGCTCCCATTTCTTTCTTTTGTCCTCCTGCCCTATTCACTGAACCCCTTCTTCTAACTAGTTCCTCTTTCTCCACTACTTTTGAAATTGTTTTAACGTAGTAGTTGTGGTAGTGATTTGATTTTGCCCATTTTGTCTGTGTGCACACATTGCCTAATAAATAACAAATTGGGTACTTATCACTTACATAAATATTAAAATGAAAAACATTTAATGTTACAAGTAAGCATAAGTGCAAATGCTATCGTGGTGGTGCATGTCTTTAATCCCAGCACTCGGAGGCAGAGGTAGGAGGATCATCATGAGTTCAAGGCCACCCTGAGACTACATAGTGAATTCCAGGTTAGCCTGGGCTAGAGTGAGACCCTACCTCAAAAAGGGGGTGCTAGAGAGATGGCTTAGCAGTTAAGCTGCTTGCTTGTGAAGCCAAAGCACCCAGGTTCAATTCCCCAGGACCCACGTAAGCCAGATGCACAGGTGGCACATGCATCTGAAGTTTATTTGCAGTGGCTAGAGGCCCTGGTGCGACCAGTTCTCCCTTCCCTCTCTCTATCTGCCTCTTTTTCAAATAAAGTATTTTTTAAAAAAGGAAAAAACAAAATTCAGATTGTGGGTGACACACAGGAAATAGAGGTCAGAAGGTCATAGGTTAAAGGACCAATGAGAGGGAGCTGTACTTAATACTGAGAACGAAGAACCACTTTATGTGTGTTCTTACTGATATACACAGGCGGTTACTATCAGACCAGTTTTGTCTGTAACCCAGTGCAGCTCAGGCTGGGTAAATGATGTCCAAGCTCACAAAGCCAGCACATAGTGACCTCATTTGGCTCTTTAGACTCCTGGTTGTGTTCATACCACGTTACTTGCTCTTTAAATTCACCTGACACTCACAAATTAAAGCTAAGTTAACATGAATTGCAGCATGCTAGACCCTGCTTTTAGAATACATAAAATGACGGGCTGGAGAAATGGCTTAGTGGATAAGGTGCTTTCTTGCAAAGCCAAAGGACCCAGGTTCAATTCCCCAGGACCCATGTAGACCAGATGCACAAGGGGGCACATGCATCTGGAGTTCATTTGCAGCTGTTGGAGGCCCTGGCATTCCCATTCTCTCTCTCTCTCTCTCTCTCTCTCTCCATGCCTTTTTCTCCCTCTCTCTCAAATAAATAAAAATAAAAATAAAATATATTTAAAAACTAGCTTCATTTTAAATAATCAAAATAGAATTTTCTAGACTGTCATTGCTCTGAAAAGAGCATATGTCTTTATGTAAAATATTAAATTTCAGCATTCATAATGTCTATCTTTTATATTCACTCTTAAAATATTTTATTTTATATATTTACTTATTTATTTGAGAGAGAGAGAGGGAGAGGAAGAGGATGGGCGTTCCAGCACCTCTAACCACTGCAAAGGAACTCCAGATACATGCACCACCTTGTGCATCTGGCTTATGTGAGTACTGGGCAATCAAACTGGGTCCTTAGGCTTCACAAGCAAGTGCCTTTACTGCTAAGCCATCTCTTCAGCCTCCACTCTTTTTGTTGTTGTTGTTGTTTCAAGGTAGGGTCTCACTCTAGCCCAGGCTGACCTGGAACACATTGTAGTTCCAGGCTGGCCTCATACTCCCAGCAGTCTTCCTATCTCTGCCTCCCAAGTGCTGGAATGAAAGGTGTGCGCCACCATAGCCAGCTATATACACTCTTGACACTAAGATTTTCACTGAATAAACAGTCAAGAAGGTCCCTCTGTGTAACTCCATCTGATGATAATTATTTCACAGTATGTACCTGTCAATGCACAATACTCTGTTCACCTTCAATATAATTTTTACCTGTCAACTATACTATCATAAAATTGAAAGCATTTAATGCCTTAAGTCTATGTGGTCTATATGTTATAGTAACAGTTAACCAACAAATTTGAAAGTGTTCAGTGCTGAAATAGTCACTTCTATGTAAGATTTAGTTTTCCTAGAGAAAAAGGAGCGATGGGGAAGGGAAGGTTTTTGACAGCATGGGACACAGGTGTTGGTAGGTACACCAGAGGTTGGAGTTAGAAGCATGGATGCGCTGCCCAGGAGGTAGAGAACAGGAAAACATGTGGATGATGCCAGTTGCTTACTGGTGCTGGGGACGAGCCACCCCTCTCACCACCTCTGTGGCTTACTAAGGTTAGTGGTGCCTGGTGTCTACTGAAAGGAGGTAAGGTAGGAAGTCTGTGTGTAAAAAATGTTTTGGCTGGGTGTGATGGTGCACACCTTTAATCCCCCAGGTAGGGAGGATCACTGTGAGTTCAAGGCCACTCTGAAACCACAGAGTGAATTTCAGGTCAGCCTGAAAAATAAAACAAAAATAAAAAAGTTTTCAGTGGGTGTGGTTTATGCCTATAATCTCAGAACTCGAGGCTGAGGCAGGAGGAAGGTTTATGAGTTCAAGGCAAGCCTGGGCTACATAGTGAGAACCTGTTTCAAATAACAAAATAAACCAAAACCTCTTATCCAAAGAAGGTGCTCAGTGCTATACCATCTTAATATAAAAATAAATAAATAAGGTAGTAAAATTACCATCATTTGGAGAGGCTAGTAAGTAGTTTCAATTTTGAAGCCATCAAAATGGGCATTTGTCTATGTTCCTTATTTTTTTATTTCTTTGATTTGTGGGTTTTTTTCACCATCTCACCAGTCTGACACAAGAGTGTATTATTTAGTCATCTGTAATTCTCTGTCATCTAGCTTCTATTTTAAATGATTGACACACTGAAAAGAGCATTTTATATTATCTTTAAATTTTTTTTTTATTTTAGGGGCTGGAGAGATGGCTTAGCAGTTAAGGCACTTGCCAGCAAAGCCAAAGGACCCAGGTTCGACTCCCCAGGACCCACATAAGCCTGATGCACAAGGGAGCACATGCATCTGGAGTTCATTTGCAGTGGCTGGAGGCCCTGGCATGCCCATTCTCTCTCTCTCTACCTGCCTATTTCTGTATCTTTCTCTCTCAAATAAATAAATAAAAATTAAATATTAAAAATTTTATTTTATTTGAGAGAAATGAGAGAGAGGAAGAGGCAGACACAGAAAGAGTGAGTATGGGCATGCTAGGGATTCCAGTCATTGCAAATGTACTCCAGATACAGGCGCCACTTTGTGCATCTGGCTAACATGGTTACTGGGGTATGGAACTCTAGTCCATAGGCTTTGCAGGCAAGTGCCTTAACTGTTGAGCCATCTCTCTAGCCTTTATCTTTAAATAATATATTCTATAAGGGATATAACACTATAAATCTAAAAATTTTGGGGGCTTTTTAAAATAAATAAAATAAGGAATAAATGTTATACGTTTTGATCTCTCAGACTTGTTAGGTAGGAGGGAAACTCAAGAAAATAATTTATGGATGTTATAAGCCTTTTAAGTACTATACAGTTTAAGTATAATTTGGAACATTGTCTTTGAGAAATTAAGGGAGGGAAGTGGAAGGGAATTAATATTGTTGAATGTCTACTGTGTGCTAGGCCCTGGGCTAGATACTTTGACATACATTATGGGGTTTATTGTGAGTATTCAATGAGATCATGTATCCCCATTTTACAGATGAGGAAACTGAACTTGCCCCAAGTCACATGGCCGGTAAGTGGCAGAGCTGGACTAGAACCCAGATCCAAGCCCCCATGTTCTTTCTGTTGTACGCATTTAAAGCTTTCAAAGAGAGGTATGCAGTTAATAATCAGAACTGACAGTTCTAGGAATTGTTTCATGTCAGGCATCAGATGGTTGGAAACATTTTATAATCAGAGCTCTGCTTCTAAAATCTTGTGAGAGGAGTCTAGAATATATCTAAAGAAAATAATGGCCGGGCGTGGTGGCGCACGCCTTTAATCCCAGCACTTGGGAGGCAGAGGTAGGAGGATCACCATGAGTTCAAGGTCACCCCAAGACTATATGGTGAATTCCAGGTCAGCCTGAGCTGGAGCGAGACCCTACCTGGAAAAACCAAAAAAAATAAAAAAGAAAAGAAAAGAAAAGAAAAAAGAAGAAGAAGAAAATACCTTTTGTTGAGTACAGCCATTTGAAATGAACATCTCATAGAGCTTTAGAGCTTTTCATAGCTTTGTGTTAAAAGCATAGTTAAAATAAATAATGTGTCTATAAGAAAGACTCCCCTTTAAATGTTCCAGATGACAGTGAGCCTGTGTGCACCTATGAAGCTTGAACTACATGTTGTGGTGCACAAATAAATTTCTGAAGTATCCATTATGTGCCAGGCACTAGGCTAGATTCTACAGCATGCCCAAGGAGGAAGATTCCATTCCTAATCTGTCTGGAAGTTTTTTCCTTGCCAGAAATTAAAATTAGTGTATAATATTACTTTATAAATCATTTTTCTTATATTCAATTATGATTTATAAGCCCCCACTGGTGACACATGTATTTTCAGAAAATGAAAATGAAATTCTAAAGTCAGACATGGTAGTACATTGCTATAATCTTAGTACTCAGGAGGCTGGGGCAAGAGGATTGTAAATTTGAGGCTAGCCTGGGCTACATAGTTGGACATGGTGGCGCATGCCTTTAATCCCAGCACTTGGGAGGCATAGGTAGGAGGATTGCCATGAGTTCAAGGCCACCCTGTGCTACAGAGAGAATTCCAGGTCAGCCTGTGCTAGAGTGAGACCCTACCTCAAGAAACCAAAAAAAAAAAAAAACTATAAAAAATAATTTGAACACTTTTATTAGATGAGATATGAGGGATTGTTGGCCTTTATAAATAGTACAGGAATAAACATGTCATCAGAAAATGTAGTATGGTTCTTTGAACTATGGTTGGTCCTTGATACATTGAATCTTCTTGAAATTATCACTGAATTCATGATGTTAGAAACCAAAGCAAGATAAACACTTTATGTGACCTGTTTCAAAAATAAAACCTTTTGACATTTTAGGTTTTCTCAAAGCAGGAGATTTTCTTTGCCTTTATTTATTTATTTATTTATTTATTTATTTATTTTGTTTGTTTTGTTTGTTTGTTTTCAAGGAGGGGTTTCATTCTAGTCCAGGCTGATCTGGAATTCACCATGTAGTCTCAAGGTGGCCTCGAATTCACGGTGATCCTCCTACCTCTGCCTCCTGAGTGCTGGGATGAAAGGCGTGCGCCACCACGCCTGGCTTCTTTGCCTATCATTTAAATGTGCTTTATTAATAGGATTATATTTGAATATTTGGAAGTTATCCATTGACCATTAAAAGTATACCATCAAAAAAAAGAAGTGTACCACTTTGTAGATCCTAGAAATTTATTCTAACTTCTGATTTACCATAATTCATATTTCTGGCTTGAGGTGTAGTGAGTTTTTTAATCTTTAATTTTTGTTAAAGCAAATAAAGTGAATGTATATCTGAGCCATAATAGAGTCAAATTTATCTGACATCTCAGAACTATATCCAGATAGGTCATCCCTCTCAACATTATTTATTTATTTATTTTTGAGGTAGGGTCTCACTATGCCCAGGTTGACCTGGAATCTATTCTGTATTCTCAGGGTGGCTTCAAACTCATGGTAATTCTCCTACCTCTGCCTCCCGAGTGCTGGGATTAAAGACGTGCGCCACCACGCCTGGCCTCTCAACATTACTTTAAAGTGACGTTTTTTCCTGAGGTAGGGTCTCACTGTAGCCCAGGCAGATCTGGAATTCACTCTGTAATCTCAGGGTGGCCTCGAACTCATGGCCAACCTCCTACTTCAGCCTCCCAGGTGCTGGGATGAAAGACGTGCACCACCTGCCTGGCCTAAAGTGACTTTGTAAAGCTCCTGCTCAAAATGTTTTAAGAATTCTCCATTTGGAATATCCATTACCCTTTCGTCATCCAAGGCTGGTTGTAGCCTCTGCCAACCATTGCCTGAGACCATTTCTGGTATCTAGTTACATCTGTGAAGTATTTTTATAAAGAGAGGATCCTCTTAAACCAGCTTTTATTCACGCAAGTATTCTGTTCCCACTTCATATTGCAGAAAATGACAAATGTATACAAACCTGGAGCATATAATACAAAAGCACGCACACACACAGAAACAGTAAATTTAGTCCTCTGCAAAGAGGCAATGGGCATGGTTATCAAAGACCCGCTGCCCTCTCCGTTCATTTCCATCACTGTTTTGTCACTTGTTTGTACACACTGTTTGAAAAGAACAATTCTCAAGCCAGGTCCGCATGCTGGTGCCTGTAAATGTCCACACAGTGACACATCAAATTCTCATTCGTCACTGGTGATGGTGCTAAGTTTAGAAAGCCCATGTAGGACTCCAGCTGTCACATTGTCTCAGCCTTTATTATAGTGGAACCTCCTTCTTTGTATGTGGGTAGAGAGAAAAGAAAACGTTCCATCTGCATTTCCCCTCAATAAGATAAATAGATTAAAACACATTTATGAGTTAGTGTCTAAGTAGTTTTAAAACATATTTTTTAATTTTAATTTTTGGGGGTGGGGGTTCGAGGTAGGGTCTCACTCTAGCTCAGGCTGACCTGGAATTCACTCTGTAGTCTCAGGGTAGCCTCAAACTCACTGTGATCCTCCTACCTCTGCCTCCTGTGTGCTGGGATTAAAAGCATGCGCCACCACGCCCAGTTGGCTAATTTTTATTTTTTTTTAATTATTTTATTTTTAAGAGAGAGAGAGAAAGAATTGGGTGTTCCAGGGCCTTTCAGCTGCTGTGAACGACCTCTAGATGCGTGCGTCTCTTTGTGTGCATGTGCAACATTGCATGCTTATATCACTATTGCATCTGACTTCGTGGGACCTGTAAATGCGAACAAGCATTCTTGGGCTTCTCAGGCAAGCACCTTAACCGCCAAGCTATCTCTCCAGCCTTAAAAATATTTTAAATCTGGCTGGGCATGGTGGTGCATGTCTTTAATCCCAGCACTCAGGAGGCGGAGGTAGGAGGATCACTGTGAGTTTGAGGCCACCCCAAGACTACAGAGTGAAATTTTCTACAACATATAGTGAAATATCTTTAAATAGACACAAAAACAAATTTAGATTTTCCCCGTTTATTAATTGGGTTTGGTTGATGACCACTCATAATAGTTATTATGTATTACATTTGTTTTGGAAGATTACAGAAAGAAAAGGCAGCATAACCTTATAAATATAATTTTATTAATTTTTTTCTGATATTTATTTATTTATTTATTTATTTATTTATTAGAGACAGAGGGAGGGAGAGAGAGAATGGGCTCACCAGGGCCTCTAGCCACTGAAAACGAACTCTAGCTGCATGTGCCACCATGTGTATCTGGCTTATGTGGGACTTGGAGAATCCAACCTAGTCCTTTGGCTTCGCAAGCAAGTGCCTTAACTGCTAAGCCATCTCTCCAGCCCATTTTTATTGATTTTATGAAGACCTTTGGTCTTCCCTCAGAGCCATAGTTTTTATTTGTAGTTATTTTCATTCACCCAGTCCTCCAACCCATGAGCAAATCAATTATTTTATTTTTTACCTGTTTAGAAGTACTTGGCTCTTTTCAGTGATAGGATCTTATGAAGAAAACCTTTTGTCTCCTGTTTTGGAAAATGTTCGATTCTTATTCAGTGGATGTAATACATTAAAAATGTAGATGGGTTTATATTCCCTCTTTGGATTTGCGTTTGGTTCAGATCAATTTTTATAGTCTTTAAAAACGTTTTAATCCTTTTCTTGCACTTAGCATTGAGAGTATTTACTTTGTAATCTCCCAGAGCATGAAGTACCTTGAGCATGTGATCTCATGTTGAAACACTACTGGTAGGAATGTTTTTCATCACTCCAACTCAGTGATATTTCTGGAAAGCTATGTTATTGCAGATATAGATGAAACTGTTTTTTTGTTTGTTTGTTTGTTTTTTGGTTTTTTGATGTAGGTTCTCTCTCTAGTCCAGGCTGACCTGGAGTTCACTATGTAGTCTCAGGGTGGCCTCAAACTCACGGTGATCTTCCTACCTCTGCCTCCTGAGTGCTGGGATTAGAGGCATGTGCCATCATGCCCAGCTTATTTTTTTATTTTTAATTTTTTCAAGGTAGGGTCTCACTCTAGTCAGGCTGACCTGGAATTCACTATGTAGTCTCAGGGTGGCCTCAAACTCATGGCGATCCTCCTACTTCTGCCTCCTAAGTGATGGGGGATTAAAGGCGCGCGCCACCACGCCCAGACCAGCTTAGTTTTTGAAAAGAATAACACTTGGAACTGTATTATTTTTGCTGGGAGTGCAGGTGCAGGCCTGTAATTCCAGCCCTCAGGAAGGTGATGCAGCTGGATGACGACAGGCTTGAGGCCAGCTTGGGCTATGTACTGAGTATGAGGTTAGCTTGGACTACATAGTGAAACTCTTTCTCAACAACTCATTCCTCTCCCCCCAAAAGAAAAAAGAAATGTATTATTTCCCCCAAAATCTAAGAAAGATAAAAATTACCTTTTCCCTTGAGAATCTAGTGTGTGTGTGTGTGTGTGTGTGTGTGTGTGTGTGTGTGTGTTTCTAAGTAGGGTTTCACTCTAGCCCACGATGACCTGAATTCACCATGGAGTCTCAGGGTAGCCTTGAACTCACGATGATCCTCTTACCTCTGCCTCTCAAGTGCTGGGATTAAAGGTGTGCGCCACCATGCCCAATGAGAAGCCAGTTTTAAGAAGGATTTTAGTGGATTTTTTTTTGTTGTTGTTGTTGCTATTATTTGTGACTAAAATTGCAGCGAGCTAGATTCCCTCCTCGCTCCAGTTCACTTTTTGGTAACTGACTCAGTATCTGCTTCAGGCCTGGGTAGAGGGGCATTTCTGTTTATTTATTTGAGAGTGACAGACAGAGAAAGAGGCAGATAGAGAATGGGCACACCAGGGCCTCCAGCCACTGCAAACGAACTCCAGATGCATGCACCACCTTGTGCATCTGGCTTACTTGGGTCCTGGGGAATCAAGCCTTGAACTGGCATTCTTAGCCTGCACAGGCAAGAGCTTAACCGCTAAGCCATCTGTCCAGGTCCTAGAGGGGCAGTTCTCAGTTGGAGCATTGGTTTAGTTAGAATACTGGTGGTCATGTGCCAGAGCTAGCTCCCTAGCTTTGATAGGGCCAATAGTTAACTCTCAACATCTTTGTGAGTGGGTTGTTTAGCCAGCCACTATTAAAAATTAAATATTTTCACACACCTAAGTAAATTGCATTTATAGTGATAATTACAAATTTATTCTCCCCAATGTTTTTCTCTGTGATCTTGGGATAGTTACACTGTGTGGTATGCAACTGACAGTGTGTCTTGTCCAAACTTCACATCCAATTGGTGTCTTTAAACTGGCCAATGTGAAAATACTTCTGTTACAGGAAACAATCAGATAATGCAGGTTAGGGATTGCCACCCCCCACCCAAAGAGCTGCTTCTTAAATACTAGCACAAAACTGATTTTAAATGAACTATAGTTAAAAAGCCTATCTGGTAAAATCACGTCTAAAATGGGCTATGACATTTTTCTGTCTAAAATGTCAAGAGCAGGCTGAAATATTCATATCTTTGTTCCAAATACTGAGGAAAATTTTTGCTATTTAAGCCTCCTATGATGCTCAGAACTGTCACTGTTAAAACATGATCTCTAGTGACATGTGGCGAGTAAGTCAATTTTATATACAGTATTAGCCTGTAGACTGTATATATAAGCTTATAATGTTTTGTTTAATTATAGCTGCCACAGGTGACATGCCAGCTTATCAGATCCGGGCTCCTACAACTGCTTTGCCACAGGGCATGGTGATGGCTGCCTCACCAGGAAGTCTGCACAGTCCCCAGCAACTAGCAGAAGAAGCTACCCGCAAGCGGGAGCTGCGGCTGATGAAAAACAGGTAAGGAGCTTTAAGGACACAGAGCTGTGGGACACAGCACTTACTACTGTGGGGCTTTAAAAAGTTATACTGTTTGCCAGGCATGGTGGCGCACGCCTTTCATCCCAGCACTCAGGAGGCAGAGGGATTGCAGTGAGTTTGAGGCCACCCTGAGACTACACAGTGAATTCCAGGTCAGCCTGGGCTACAGTGAAACCCTACCTTGAAAAATCAACACCCCCCCCCAAAGTTATTCTTTTCCTAAGCAGTTTCTTCCAACTTGCAGGGTTGTCCTGAGTTCACTACAGATGCTAGAGCCATGCTTTTTCATCATTTTGCTCAGAAATCTGAAAGGGGCTGAATGTATGGGACTCACACGCCATCATAGATATTAATCTAGGTGTGGTGGTAAACACCTGTCGTCCCTGATACTTTCTTTGGTGAGGCTGAGGCTGGAGGATTTCTGGACTCCACAAGTGCAAGACCAGCTTGGGCAATATAGCAGAATCCTGTTTCAAGAAGTAAAAATAAGTTTTTAACTTTGAGCTGGTAGAACAGTATAGATTCCTTAGAACTGTACTTTTTTTGAGATTTTAGGAGCTGTTAATACACTATTCTCAAAATGAATGTACAATGTGAAGTTCAGTTTGGAGAGATAAAGTGAACTAAAAATCAGAAATGGAAAATGTCTACTGATGTCTTAGTTTGACCAAGGAAAGTAAAGGGACAAATAGGAAGGAGTTGTATTTCTGTTTTGACATGATCCTCTGCCCTTTGTTTTAGAGTTCAAGACTTTGCGGTAGGAATATCAGTGTGAAATAAACAAAATATTGGGCAGTAAGTTCCTACAAATGTGTCACATAACTATCTACAGATATATAGGGTCTTGCTGAGATAAAATTTTTTATTTAAAATTATGTACTTAATAATCATTAGCATATATGTTTTGGTGGCAAATAACCAAGGAAAACTTGGCTGAAACAGGTGTTTTTTAAAACATTTTATTTATTTGAGAGAGAGAGAGAGAGAAAGAGGCAGAGTGAATATGGGCACGCCAGGCCTCCTGCCACTGCAGACAAACTCCAGACACATGTGCCACTTAGTGCATCTGGCTTTATGTAGATACTGGGGAATCGAATCCTGGCAAGTGCCTTTAACTGCTGAGCCATCTCTCCATCCCTGAATCCAGGTTTTTGGTCTTTATGTTAGGGGTAGAGGTGTGTGCAGCCAGAACAAAGGCCCGGCACTGTCCTCAAGGCCCTGGGCTCCATCTTGCCCATGTACCACATGTGGTTATGACACGGCATGGCCGCTGCTCCCTAGTGACAGCATGAGGCAGGAGGCGGGAGGATGGCCACAGTCCAGAGCTGTAGCTAGAGAGTTCCCTTCGGAACACTTCCTGGATGATCCTCCTGCACTTTCACCAACATTTCAGTGGCTAGAAACATGTCTCTGGTTTTTAGCTGTAAGGGATTCTCATTATTTTTGCTTGCCAAGAGTCCATTTCTTTCCTTCCTTCTTCCTCCCTTCGTCCCTTCCTTCCTCCCTCCCTTCGTCCCTCCTCTTTCTTTCTTTCTTTCTTTCTTTCTTTCTTTCTTTCTTTCTTTCTTTCTTTCTCTCTCTTCTCTCTTTTTCCTTTTTCCTTTTTTCTTTCTTTTCTTTCTTTTCTTTTCTTTTCTTTATTTGAGAGACAGAGAGAAAAAAGACAGAGAAAGAGAGGAAGAGAGAGAATGGGCATGCCAGGGCCTTTTCAGGCGCCGTGAACGAACTCCAGACATATGCACCCCCTTGTGCACATGTGCGACATTGTGTGCTTGCGTCACTTTTGTGTTTGGCTAAACGTGGGACCTGGAGATTTGAACAAGTGTTCTTAGGCTTCTCAGGCAAGCACCTTAATCACTAAACCATCTCTCCAGCACCCCGAGTCCATTTCTGAGCAACACAAAAGAAACGCAGTGGCAAATGGCTATTAGGTGTATCTTGCAGATTAAAAATTATTTATTTATTTGAGAGAGAGAGAAAACATGCATGGGTATGCCATGGCCTCTTGCCGCTGCAAATGAACTCCAGATGCATGCACCACTTTGTCTGTTTGGCTTTACGGGAGTACTGGGGAATTGAACCCTGGTTGGTAGGCTTTAACTGCTAAGCCATCTCCCCAGCCCTGCTTTGCAGATTTTAAGTGCTTGATTTCTACTGTTTCTTTTTTAAAAATTTTTATTTACTTATTTTCAAGCAGAGAGAGAGAGATAGAAGAGAGGCAAACAGAGATAAAATGGGCACACTAAGGCCCGAAGCTACTGCAAACAAACTCCAGATGTGCCCTTGTGCATCTGGCTTACGTGGGTCCTGGAGAATTGAACCAGGATCCTTTGGCTTTGTAAGCAAATGCCTTAACCGCTAAACCATAGTGTTTAACTCTTACTAGCTCTTCCATGAGAATCAGTCTGGTAATTATCCCCACTTTGTAGAAGAAATTGGAACGTTTAAGTATGTTGTCCCATGGCCTAAATTGAAGAGAGAGTTCTCATGCAGCTGGGCAGTTTTTCTTTCAGAACCCATTCATTACTCTGATGGTAGTTCTCACCTCAAAAGATCTGAGTATAAAGCTGCAGACCTAACTTCACGGAAAGCATGCAACTTTTAAAATTAACAATGAAAGAGCTCATATATTGGCTGCTGTGTATAATAGACATGTAATTACAGTTGTACTATCACAGCAATAGTTTTTATTTCTTTGTAACCTGGTCACCCTCCCACTTTTAAAATATAGTGTTTATTTATTTTTAAATATTTTTAAACATATATGTATTTTTTAAAATATATAATTTATTTATTTGAGAGAAAGAAAGAGGCAGAGAGAGAGAGGGAGAGAGGTATTGGGCATGCCAGGGCCTCCAGCCACTGCAAATGAATTCCAGATGTACGCACCCTTGTGCATCTGGCTTATATGAGTCCTGGGGAATCAAACCGGGATCCTTTAGCTTTGCAAGCAAACACCTTAACCACTAAGCCATCTCCCCAGCCCAATATTTATTTTTATTTATGTATTTGAGAGAAACAGAAAAAGTCAGATAGAAAGAGAATGGGCATGCCAGGGCCTTCAGCCACTGCAAACTCCAGATGTATGCGCCATCTTGTGCATCTGGCTTACATGGGTACTGGGGAATAGAACATGGGTCCCTAGGCTTCGCAGGTAAGTGTCTTAACCACTAAGCCATCTCTCCAGCCCTCATTTATTTATTTATTTATTTGAGAGGTGAGGAGAGAGAGCAGGAATGGGTGCTCCAGGACCTCTTGCCACTGCAAATGAACTCCAGACATGTACATCACTTGGTGTATCTGGATTTACGTGGGTCTTAGGAAACTGAACTTGAGCCAGCAGGCTTTGTAAGCAAGTGTCTTTAACCACTGAGCCCTCTCCCCAGTGTCTATCTCACTCCCATGTTGTCCAGGCTAGCTCAAACTCATGGTTTGTGCTGCCTTCCTTCATGTTCAAGTACTGGCATGACAGGTGTGCACAACACTCAAGACTGTGTGCAGCTTCCTCTCCATGCTGAGGACACGTGCACTAAAGGCAAGGCTTGAAAACTGAGCTAATTATTAATAGAAGAAGCAGGTGTTTTCCGTAGCTGAGAAACACTTCAGGAACGCACCAAGAGTTTGTGTGGTCACATAAAGCCTTGTGCTTGGAACACGTGGGCTTTTCTTAGCAAAGCGCATGCACGCACATGCACACACAAACACAGGTCAAATATGAAAGTGGATATTTACAATAAGTAGCTGAATAAATAAGATTTAAAAAAATTAAACACCCCACAACACTGCAACTGACATTTAAACTTTCATTTAATGGTAACTTGTTTTTATAGAAAGACTGTCTATCTTCTAGATTTAGAATTTAATGATTTAATCATGACTATTCATAAACTAAACTCAAGGTTTTTTTTTTTTTGTTTTTGGTTTTTCGAGGTAGGGTCTCACTCTGGTCCAGGCTGACCTGGAATTAACTATGTAGTCTCAGGGTGGCCTCAAACTCATGGCGATCCTCCTACCTCTGCCTCACGTCAAGGTTTTTTTTTGTGTGTGTGTATGTGGAAAATAATTGAGTTATATTCCCAAATTGGAACATTTGTGTGTTTGGATTTATTGTCCCATCTTCCCCTGTGTGTTGTTTGATTAGAGTAATCATTGTTTTATCTGGTTCAATTTACTTTTTTTTCTTTGAGGCAGGGTCTCACTCTAACCCAGGCTGGCCTGGAACTCACTGTGGTCTTCCTACCTCAGCCTCCTGAGTGCTGGGATATAGGCACAAGCCACTACCACACCCGGCTTTGATTTACTTTTATATATTTTTTCATTACCTAGTTGAGAAGTCCAGCACTTTGTGAGTTCACAGGTCGAGGGCATTGCTCTTTAGCTAAGAAGTAGCGGTTATCTTTTCCTGCAGTTCTTTGGGATTTCAAGGTTTCTTTCCTGCTGACTCTTACTTCCCATAAGGAAAACAGATCCAGTCAGTGAGAGTCAACTAGTCTAAAAATACACAGTTGCGTGGGTCACAGTGTGGGGTTGGCGCGGTGCTAATCGGCATCGTAGTAGCTGGTGTGTGGATGCGCAGCATCACTGCTGTGAAATCTAGTGGAATGACAACACCTGGAGCTGCTCTGGATTCGAGTGCTGAAAAGACAGCTGTTACCAGAGGCCATCTTCTGCAGGTGACCGCAGTCAAATGGTTGCCAACCCGTCCCACTTTGAGAGAAAGGAGAAAGAAAACTGTGGATAATATGAATTGTTTCTGTGTAATTATGCATGACAACAGCAAACTCATCTACTATCCTGGTTGCCGTCCTCACTGGTTTGTCTTCCTTTGGGCTGCTGAACGTGAGTTCAAGTTGTTACGTGAAATGAATCTTGTTAGGAAACAGTTTTGAAATGTGCCTTTCAATTATCCAATTGCTTTTTTCAGCATTTTATTTTGGTAGTTTATTTATTTGTCTTGATTTGTGTTTGAATCCTTGAGACATGTATGTCTCATGTAGCCCAGGTTGACCTTGAGCTTCCTATATAGTTGAAGGTGGCCTTGAACTTTCGATCTTCCTCCATTTGCTTCCCAAGTTCTGGGATTTCAGACATGTGTCACCATGCTTGGCTTCCTTCTTCATAATTTTAATTGTGATGGTCTCACATTTGTGGGTTCAGATTGTCAGAATTGTTGAATTTTGGGTCATGTAACCACATTCACCTTTCTTTAATTTTCACAATGTGCATTTCACTTTGGTTTATAAAAATGTACATGTTTTGTATATTGTTGTAATTTACCATGCTGTGTTTTCTAGTTAAAAAAAGAACTTTCTTGAAGTTGTGATTGATCTTGGTTTTCACTGAGATTTAGTCTTGAAGAATAAATGTCTTTAATATTGGCATTTGCTGTTTCTTAGGATTAATTCTTAAAATCATTTTGACCAAATCAAACTTACTTTTGAGCGTATTGAAAGGATCTACACTGTCTTGGTGGAAATTCCACTTGGGATACGGTCCCATAGTTGTAGTTCTGGTCATTTTTATCCTAGCATATGTGCTCTGAGATTCCACTGGTAAAACTGACAGCTCCTCATTTGTTCCTGTTGACTCACAGGCATGTGCTTCACTCCATGTGCTGGTCTGGGGGTGGGCGGAGGCTCATGCAGGCTCTCTGGACTGTACTGGGGGCTGTTCCTGTAGTCACTTGCCTTGTGTTGGTTCCAGGGAAGCTGCCCGGGAGTGTCGCAGGAAGAAGAAAGAATATGTCAAATGTCTTGAAAACCGTGTGGCTGTGCTTGAAAACCAAAACAAGACCCTCATTGAGGAACTCAAGGCCCTCAAAGATCTTTATTGCCATAAAGCAGAGTGACTGTCCTTGGCCTGGACCTTGTTGACTGTGAACTAATCAAGGCTCTTGTAGAAGGGACACTTGTGACCCTTACTTAGAATCCAGTTTGGCTTAGTGTGTGAATTGAGAATATTGTTCTGGGATTTGGAATGCAACATTAATCACATTAGCAGGCTTACTCTAATTTGTGTGTTGATAGCATGCAAACATGTTTTGTCTGCCCTCTTGCTTCTACTTTCTCCAGGGAAGCCGCCAAAGAATGTCGACGTAGGAAAAAAGAGTATGTCAAATGTCTGGAGAGCCGAGTCGCAGTGCTGGAAGTCCAGAACAAGAAGCTTATAGAGGAGCTGGAAACCTTGAAAGACATTTGCTCTCCCAAAACAGATTAGTAGAAATATTTTAACTATGAACTGATTACAACATGTACAGTCGCTTTTAAATGCAATACAATATATAGCCAGCAAGAATTATGGCTTTTTCCCTTTGTATCTTTCACCTTCCTTTCTAATACCTGACATTCCTAAAATGCTTCATTGTATTTAGTTAACTCTTACCTATAGGGACAATTTTTTTTAGAAGAGACAAACTGTAAAAAATGTATGTAACACATTCTTAAGTTGAAATATGTGTAAGACTTGTTCCAACACTACATATTTGCAGTTCCAGTCTCTGCCATGAATAGTGCCCTATGCATAAAGTTTTGCAGGTCTTTCACACGTCATTTTAGGAAAGGATGGTCAAGGGGAATGCATCTAGAAGAACAATAAGATCAAACCACAGAAATACCTCAGGAAAGAATTGAAAGTGTATCTTAATGACATGTCTATATGAGAAGAATAGCCTAGAAGTGAATTTATGGCATTTATAGATTTTTATATGTTACTTTGTAAAGAAAATATTGTACTGCTGTCCTTGGACGCCACAGTTGAAGGCAGTTTTGAATAGAACCATGTTGGTTGCTCTTTGTAGAATTTGGTGCTTATTTAAATATATGAACATTTACTACAGCTTTTTACTCTATCAGATCACATAAACAATCCTGCAGAAGTCCTTAGTGTGTGTTTGCTACTACCTGATGCAAGAGACAACACACTTTTACTGTTGGGAATGAGTCAACAGCCTTTGAGAATTGTATCGCACATCTCCAAGGGCACTGGCTGATTTCTGCACTGGGTCACGAGCCTTGCAGGTGCTTCACCATCTCACCAGAAGGACAACCCCATGACTGCGGACACAGCTCAGTGGTAGAGCCCTCACCCAGCATGTTCAAAACGTGCTTTGATGAGAAGGGCCATCGTAGAGCTTTGCACACAGAGGAATGAGTGGCGACTCGAGGTCAGCGTCCGTCCTAGACGAGGCCTCTCTGCAGACGGTCTAGAGCTGTGCTGGTGGCTCTGTTTGGAGGTTTAGCTAACAACCTCAGGAGCTTTAGAGAATGTCACTTGTTTGCTTCCGGGCTGACCTGGAATTCACTATGTAGTCTCAGGGTGGCTTTGAACACACAGGGATCCTCCTACCTTTGCTTCCAGAGTGCTGGGATTAAAGTCATGCGCCACCACGCCCCGCGGAGTTTTATAATAAAACCAAAAACAATCCAAGATTTAACTTTTCATTTCAACACACTTGAATGAAGTCTACATTGGATCTATTCTTTTGCTTTGTTTTAAAAAAATTTTTTGGGGGGTTGGAGAGATGGCTTAGCAGTTTAGGCACTTGCTTGTGAAGCCTAAAGACCCAGGTTCAGCTCCCCAGAACGCACATAAGCCAGATGCACAAGGTGATACATGTGCATAAGGTTGTGCATGTGCACAAGACGGTGCACATGTTTGGAGTTCTATTGCCCTGGAGTGCCAATTTTCTCTCTTTCATAAATAAAATAAAAAAAATAAAATATTTCATTTGTTATCTATTTGCAAGCAGAAAGAATGGTGTTCCAGGGCCTCCCTCCACTACAACTGAACTCCAGACACATGTTGCTCTCTGTGTGTCTGACTTTACTTACTGAGGAATTGACTGAGGACCAACAGGCCTTGAAAGCAATTGCTCTTAACTCACTGAGCAATTCAAAATGCAATTTACCATGTGGACCCAGGCTGGCCTTTGACTCCCAATACTTTCTGCCTCAGTGTCCTGAGTGCTGAGATTAATGGTGTGAGCCACCAAGCTGGCCCATAGCACCTTCAGGTGAAGTTACACTTGAGACAGCAGTGTTGCTACTGGTATCCACACATCATCTGTGTTTATGATGAAAAGCTTCAAGGGAGGGCTGGAGAGATGGCTTAGTGGCTAAGGTGTTTGCCTGCAAAGCCTAATGACCCAAGTTTGAGTCCCCAATACCCACATAAAGCCAGATGCACTGTGGCGCATGCATCTGGAGTTCATTTGCAGCAGCTGGAAGCCTTGGTGTGCCATTCTATCTCTCTGTCTCTCCTCTTTCTAGCTCTCTCTGATTACAAATATATAAATAAAAATATTTTTAAAAAAGCTTTAAGGGGGGGCTGGAGAGATGGCTTAGTGGTTAAAGCGCCTGCCTCCTAAGCCTAAGAACACTGGTTCCAATCTCCAGTGGTTCCAATCTCCAGGTCCCACGT
Source organism: Orientallactaga sibirica (assembly GCA_036365145.1). Classification (NCBI taxonomy): domain Eukaryota; kingdom Metazoa; phylum Chordata; class Mammalia; order Rodentia; family Dipodidae; genus Orientallactaga; species Orientallactaga sibirica. Next base: position 2,279,149 of record JAEOAD010000028.1, on the reverse strand, counting down.
TTAGCCAGATGCAAAGTGACGCAAGGGCGCAATGCCGCACTTGGCCACAAGGGGGCGCACACATCTGGATTTCGTTCTCAGCAGCTGAGACACTGCTGGCGTGCCCATCTCTATCTGTCTTCCTCTCCCTCTCTCTCTCTCTCTCCAAAAAAAAAAGAAGAAAAAAAAAATTTTTTTTAAAAAGCTTTAAGGGGCCAGGCATGGTGGTGCATGCCTTTAATCCTAGCACTTGACAGGCAGAGGTAGGAGGATTGCTGTGAGTTTGAGGCCACCCTGAGAGTACATAGTGAATTCCAGGTCAGCCTGAGCTAGAGTGAGACCCTACCTCTAAAAACAAAACAAAACAAAAAAACCCACCAACCAAAAAAGCTTTAAGGGGGCTGGAGGAATGGCTTAGCGGTTAAGGCGCTTACCTGCAAAGCCAAAGGACCCGGGTTCAAGTCCCTAGGACCCACATAAGCCAGATGCAAAAGGGGGCACATGCATCTGGAGTTTGTTTGCAGTGGCTGGAGGCCCTGACATGCCCATTCTCTCTCTGTCATAAATAAATAAATAAAAGCTTCAAAGGATAAGCCCAAAGCCCTAACCCTATGGTGCACTGTCATTTCTCTCCTTCCCTGACAGTAGACCATGTGCTAGAGAAATTGTTCATTTCCGACCTGTTAAGGATTGATTTCCCCCTCTGCAGCTGCAGTCATTAACCTGGAAATGGGTGCAGGGAGGCACACAGATAGAATGCTGCTTGCGTACCATCTAGCTGTTGCTTCCCTCTTGCTGTCTTGCCCTTCTCTGTAACTTCCAGAAGGGAAGGAGTGCCATTTTTGGCTTTCTTTTTAAAATACTTTTCCTGTGGGGCCTGAACTCTGAATTTCTTTTATCCCAATTTCAGACTTGTCCTCTACAGAGAAGTCAAATGAGGAATGAATACACAGAAGAGAACCAAGCAAGAAACACCCCAGGTTTCAAGTGAAGGAAAAGAGTGTAATACACTCCCAGGGCCAGTCACTGTGAGGCGGTCGTGTGCTCAGACACGGAGGGAGACACACAGGAATCCGCAGACAAGATGTAAAACCTTGGAGGCAGTCATCTCTGTGCTTGAAGTTAGAGATGCAGGCAGAGGCTGTGTAAGAAATTCCATGTAGGAGGTTGATTTGGAACAAAGGCTTGAAATGACTGAGTGTTAGGAGGAGGGTGTTCTAGACAGGGAGTGCAGAGCCCGAGTTCCATGCAAAGGAGCTTGGACATGGGGTCCATGGAGGTAAAGTGAACATGCCCACAAGGATTGACTCTCAAGCCAGGGGCTCTGAGCTCGTTGTCTTGAGACTCACAAAGAATTGACAAGTACAGACATGGCAGAAGAGCAAGTTAAGCAAAAATTTATTTTAGGAAAGAAAGAAAGTCAAGACTGGGGAGAAGGCTCAGCAGTTAAAGATGCTTGCTTGCAAAGGCCGCCAGCCCAAATTTGATTCTCTTTTTTATGGTTTTTTGAGGTAGGGTCTTGCTGTAGCCAAGGCTGACCTGGAATTCACTATGTAGTCTCAGGGTGGCCTCAAATTCACAGCGATCCTCCTACCTCTGCCTCCCAAGTGGTGGGATTAAAGGCGTGCACCACCACGCCCAGCCAGACTCGATCCTCCAGGACCCATGCAAAGCCAGATACACAAAGTGGTCCATGTGTCTGGAATTCATTTGCAGCAGCAAGAGGCCTTTCCTTTCCTTCCTCCCTCTTTCATAAACAAATAAAAAATATATTTTTTTACAATCTGAGCTCCTCCTGGGAGGGAGGTGTCTCCTGGATTTTTGTTGTTGTTTTGCTTTTGTTTTTTGAGGTAGGGTTTCACTCTAGTCCAGGCTGACTTGGAATACACTATGTAGTCTCAGGGTGGCCTCGAACTCATGACAATCCTACCTCTGTCTCCCGAGTGCTGGGATTAAAATCGTGCGCCACCATGCCTGGCGCTCTCCTAGGATTTAAATCTAATCCTACCATTGTGGTTGGTCAAGCTTAGAGATCAGAACTTGTCTGGACTCTGCCTGAGACAGCCCCTAGCCCAAACCAATTAGCAGCCCCTCAGCTCACCTGAGCCAGAAGGTAGGAGGTTGTAAATGTGTTTGCTAGAGGAGGGCAAGCTCTGAGCTGCCTGACTACTCACGAACCTCCAGCTGCTGGTGAGTTTCCCTAGCCCTGACTTTCCACATGGGCTCTTTCAGCACATGGCAGGAGCTCTTTGAGCTCTCTCTCCTGTCCTTTCCATGGTTTTCCCAGGTCCTCCATGTGGGCTCTCAAGCCACATGGGAGTCTTTCCTTAGTTCTGTATTCCCTAAATAATAATAATTCAATATTTTTTTAAAGAGAAAAGCAGAAAACTTGTGAGGGTTCCTGAGCAGTAGACATGTGGACATGGTGGATTGGATTAGGTTTTCTTTCATATATTTAAAGATTTATTTTTAGGGCTGGAGAGATGGCTTAGTGGTTAAGTACTTGCCTGCTAAGCCTAAGGATCCTGGCTCAAGGCTCAATTCCCCAATACCCATGTAAGCCAGATGCACAAGAGGGCGCATACATCTGCATACATGTAGAGTTCGTTTGCAGTGGCTGGAGGCCCTGGTGCACCCATTCTCTCTGTCTCTCTGCCTCTTTCTCTGTCTGTTGCTCTCAAATAAATAAAAATCAAAACAAAATTTTTTTTAAAGATTTATTTTTATTTATTTGAGACGTGGGGGTGGGGAGAAAGAGAGAGAGAGAATGGGCATACCAAGGCATCTAGCCACTGCAAATGAACTCCAGATGCATGAGCCACCATGTGCATCTGGCTTATGTGGTTCCTGAGCAATCAAACCTGGGTCCTTAAGCTTCATAGTCAAATACCTTAACTGCTAAGCCATCTCTCCAGTCTCAGGATCAGGTTTTCTTATATAATTTTGAGGATATAAATTAGGTATAGAGTTGGGATGAGCTTTACTGGTTAATTTTAAAATGTATATAGAGGACCTTGACTGGTTGGCAGGTCAGGGAGAAGAGCCCAGACTTGGAATGAGCCCACCAGAGGGGTAAAAAAAAAAAAATTAAAAGCCCACAAAAGATTCTTAGGCTGTGGTGGCACACGCCTTTAGTCCCAGCACTCAGGAGGCAGAGGTAGGAGGATCGCCCTGAGTTCAAGGCCACCTGAGACTACATAGTGAATTCCAGGTCAGCCTGGGTTAGAGCAAGACCCTACCAGGAAAAACAAAACAAAATTCTCCGGAGGGGGAAGAGCCAGGAATTAAAAGAGGCCTGCCCCTGATCGCCATCTTGATGGATCAAGGTTAGGTTCTGACTGGAATTCTCTCAGTCCTGCCAGAGCAGACTGACGTCTATGTTCTTTTGGTCCCATGTCCCTACCTACCTACGAAAGAAGGCTACCTTGATCCTCATCTCTGTCAGTTTCATTTTAAAGAGAAAGAACGAAGGTGTGCACATGTATTAATTACTCTACGAAATTCATCATGTTCGTTCAGAGGAAGAGGACTGTTCACCGACTTGACACGAGTCTCCCTCCCAAGCCCAAGCCCAGTGGTTGAAACAGAAAGGAAACGCTCTTACATCACATGAGCAGAAGTCCAGGGTTCAAAGCTAGCTGGGTTTGCTTAATTCAGGGATGTCCTGCACTCGTGACTACATGTCCCGTGCTCCTCTCCATCCTGATATTGGCAGCCGCAGTTCCAGGCAGCAAGACATGGACAAGTGGCACTCCTGACTCTTCTTGTCTTTTGTTGTTGTTTTAAATTTTTTTTAATTTATTTGAGAGATAGAGGCAGAGAGAGAGAGAGGAAAGGTGGAAGAGAATGGACACACCAGGGCTTTCAGCCACTGCAAACAAACTCCAGACGCATGCACCGCTTTGTGCATCTGGCTTACGTGGAGAACTGAACCTGGGTCCTTACACTTCACAGGCAAGCGCCTTAACTGCTAAGCCATCTCTCCAACCCAAACAAAATATTTTTTAAAGATTATTTATTTGAGAGAAAGTGAGAAAGGGCATGCCAGGGACTCTATCCACTGCAAATGAACCTGGGCCCTTGGGCTTCACAGGCATGCGCCTTAACCACTAAGCCATTTCTGTAGCCCCCAAATAAAATGTTTTAAAAAGCAAAGAAAACTTACCCAGAAGCTTTTCAGCAGCAGCCTGCATCACCCTAGCCAGATTTTTCACAATAATTTTGTTTCCTAACAGATTCCAGGCAAGAAGAATGGAACTAAAACACGGGGTTGCTCAAGGAGGTTAGACCTGAAGCATGCGCCATCAGTATTGAATGCAATTGGGGTTCAGGAAGAACAGTATGTAGTTGATTGGCAATGACTTCATGGGTTGATGAATTCGTGCTTAAACAGTTCATGAGAGGTTTGGGACTTTGGCCAAGTTCTCACAGATGCCACAGGAACTCATTCTTTTCTAATCTGTTCCCCAAACCAAGCCCTCTTGCTACCAAAAATAGCACTCTTCAGTGTCTCTCCATTCAATTTTCCAAAGCCTGTAGCCTCACCACACTGAGTGAGCAGTCACTTGGAAGCTGCATCGTATTTTGGGTAGATGGCTGCTGTGTCATTGCCCGAGTCTTGTTTTTTTCTTTTCTTTTCTTTTTTCTTTTCTCTTTTCTTTTCTTTTCTTTTCTTTTCTTTTCTTTTCTTTCTTTCTTTCTTTCTTTCTTTCTTTTTTTTTTTTTTTTTTTGGTTTTTTGAGGTAGGGTCTCACTCTAGCTCACTCTGGCCTGGAATTCACTCTGTATTCTCAGGTTGGCCTCAAACTCATGGTAGTCCTCCTACCTCTGCCTCTGGAGTGCTGGGATTAAAGGCATGCACCACCACGCCCAGCTTCGAGTCTTGTTTCTTGCTCGACCGTACTTCTCATTTTCTTCATGGACTCTTTATTTTTTATTTAACTTAATTTATTTATTTACTTGAGAGAGTGAGAGAGGGAAAGAGGCAGAGAGAGAAGAGAGAGAGAGAGAATGGGCATGGCAGGGCCTCCAGCCACTGCAAATGAACTCCAGATGCATGTGCCCCCTTGTGCATCTGGCTTATGTGGGTCCTGGAGAGTTGAACCAGGATCCTTTGGCTTTGCAGGCAAACACCTTAACTGCTAAGCCATCTCTCCAGCCCTCTTCATGGACTCTTCATGTGTCTGGTGTATGCTGTCTTCTATGTGCCTGATAGTATGCCTTTAGAAAATATAATTAAGTCTGGCATAGTGGCACATGCCTGTAACCAGCACTTGGGAGATGGAGGCAGAAAGATCAGTAGTTCAAGTTCATCGCTGTTTCATAATAAGTTCAAGACTAGCACAAGATACCTAAGACCCTATCTCAAAACAACACATTTAAAAATTTTATTTATTTATTTACACATGCGTGTGGAGGGGGAATTTGAGAGGGGGAAAAGAGAGTAGTGGGTGGTGGGAGGGGATTATGATCATGGTATATTATTGTCTTTATGTATGGAGGTTGTCAATAAAAAAACCCAAAAACATAAAAAAGGGAATGGTCCCTAACGCCTACAAAGCCAGCATTACGATAATAGCCAGACCAGGTCGAGACAGCCAAACAAGAAAACTGCAGACCACTATCGGTGGTGAACAAAGATGCAAACATTCTCAGTGAAATACTTGCAAACTGAACTCAAGAGCATGTCAAAAAGCTCATCCACCTCAGTCAAGTTAGCTTTTTCCAGAGATTCAGGGATGGTTCCATGTACATAAATCAATAAATGTAAAAGATCACACTAGTAGACTCAAGGACAGAAATCACATGACCAAAAGATCATTTCAGTAGGTGTAGAAAAGGCCTTTGACAAAATACCACATCCCTTCATTGGACAGGCAAGGGATGGAGGGGACATACACACCCCAGCATAATTAAGTTGTAGATAAACTTTCAGCCAGCATCGTACTAAGTGGAGAAAGCCCGAAAGCATTCCCTTTGCCTTCCAGGGGGCACGGGTTTGGAGGGGGTGCACAGGCTAGATAGGAAACTGGTGATGTGGGCCCCTGGGGGTGACCCCAGTCCAGTGGAGTCTCTGCATGGAAGGAGCCAGTCTTCATGTGCTGCGACAGGACATCACAAGTGCTGAGAGCAGAGAAGGGGGATCCCAGAGAGGATGTGGTGGACAGGGAGGTGCCTCTTCCCAGAGCGGAGCCCCTGGAGTCAGCCCCAGCTTCTTCCTAGGGGAAGCCTGCTCTACTCCTTTCTCTTGGGATCCAGTCCCAGGGTGTCCTCAATTTGAGCCTCAACTACAGCTCAGGCAGCAGTGGATAGGGTGTGTGTGTGTGTGTGTGTGACATTCCCAGTGGGAATAAGTCTCTTACAAAAGGGCCAGGAGAGCCGAGCATGGTGGTGCATGCCTTTAATCCCAGCACTTGGGGAGGCAGAGGTACAAGGATCGCTGTGAGTTCGAGGCCAGCCTGGGAATACAGAGTGACTTCCAGGTCAATCTGGGCTACAGTGAGACCCTACCTCAAAAAAAAAAAAAAAAAAAAAAAAAAAAAAAAAAAGGCCAGGGCAGAGGAAGGGAGCAGAGAGACCATAGACATGCCACAGAAGAATTGCAGAGATCCACCCTGCCTGCAGAGGCTGTCCTAGTAAGTGGATGTCTGCTTACTGCTGGCCCCACTCACCCACTTCTCCAGACTCCCGGCATGCAGTGGCCCTTCATCCCTCAGAGCCACCCTGTACCTTCTGGCCCTGCTCCTGCTGAGTCCCCTCTAGCCACTCCCTACCTCCAGCCCTGGTGATGGGATGGGGCATGATTCCTTCAGGGCCCTCCTGGCTCCTCCTGAGGACTTAAAGACCCCTGGGGCACGCGCATGTGTGTGTGTGTGTGTGTGTGTGTGTGTGTGTGTCCAGCATGTGTGTGTGGATGGCTTGTTTCCCTCTTCCTCCTGAGTCCCTTTACTACTTCAACAGTCAACATTGCATTAGGTATGGGAAAGGGGCTCCTGAGAACCTGTGATGGATAATACATGACTGGCTCATGAGGCCCAGCCCTTCCTGAGGAATTATTCACACCAATGGTTGCTGTGAACTCATGGTGATCCTCCTACCTCTGCCTCCCAAGTGCTGGGATTAAAGGTGTGCGCCACCATGCCTGGCTGACAATTTTTTTTAATGCTGAGCCATGTTTCCAGCCTGTTCCAGGGGTGTAGTCACTGGCATATTGCCTGTGCGCTGGTAATTAACCCTTTTCCCATGCTCATGAAAGTGTCCTAAACTGAGGGGGTTCCCCCCAAAAAAAGAGAGACTTGAAAGTAGAAGTGGGACAGGTTGGGGAAAAAGGAGTGCACTGGGAGGACAAAAGAAGGTACAGGGCTGAGCAGAGGGCCACAGGGTTTGAGGCGTCACGGGCATCTGAAGGGTCATATCCTGACTAGGAGTCAGTCATGGACTTAGAAATGCCCTGTGGGCGTCTGCAGAGTCATAGCCTCACTAAGGAGCCATGGAGGTGTCATGCACTGAAGAAGGGCTTCAGAGGCTCTGATGTCTTGGGCTGACCAGGGGACCATGGAGTCGTAAGGTGTCATGGGTATAGTATGGTACAAAAGGGCTCAGGGGCTGGAGAGATGGCCTAGTGGTTAAGGCGTTTGCCTGCAAAGCAAAAGGACCCAAGTTCAATTCCCCAGGACCCACGTAAGTGAGATGCACAAGGTGGTGCATGCATCTGGAATTCATTTGCAATGGCTGGAGATCCTGACGCACCCATTCATTCTCTCTCTCTCTCTCTCTCTCTGTCCAACTCTTTTGGTCTCTCTCAAATAAATTAAAAAAAAATTTTAATGTTATAAAAGGGCTGGAAAGATGGCTTAGCGGCTAAGGGTCTGCCTGCAAAGCATAAGAACACCAGTTCGATTTTCCAGGTCCCACGTTTAGCTGGACGCAAAAGTGATGCAAGTGCACAATGTCGCACGTGCGCACAAAGGGGATGCATGTGTCTGGAGTTCGTTTGCAGTGGCTGAGAGGCCCTGGCGCACCCATTCTCTCTCTAAAATTAAAAATATATATATATTATTTATAAAAGGGATTATGGGGTGTCATGGACTAACCAAACAGCCATGGCACCAAATATGTCATTGACCAAAAGACATAAGACCTGAAACAGGGATTAAATGGGGCCGTAGGGTGTGAAGAGTCATGAGCTGTCCAGGTGGCTATGAGTCTTGGGTGTCCTGGACCAAGCAGGGGACCACAGGATCCGAGGTTTCTTGGGCAGATAAGTAGTCCATGCACCTGAGGTCTCATGGGCTGGTCGGGAAGCTGTGAATCTGGAGGCATCGTGGCCTGAATGGGGTCTTGGAATCAAGCAGCATGACCAGGACAAGAAGGCTTCAGATCTCCTGAGCTTACCGAGTGACCATGGCTTCCGAGCTGCCGTAGACTGAGCAGGGGTCATAGCGTGGGATTCTGAGATGTGATGGGCTGACCAGGGGCTTCTGGGCCTGAGGTGTCAGGAAATGACTGGGGGTTAATGGGAGGTGGCTGACATGTCATGAGATGACAAAGGGGCCATGTGTTCTGAGATGTCCTAGGCTGATATGAGCCATGTGTTCTGTACTATTGTGGTCTGGCCACTGGCTAGTGGCCAGTGGGGTCTGAAGTGTCCTGTAATGACCAAAGATATCATAATCTGAGGTGTCATTTGTTGACCTGCAGCCATGGGGTCTGGGGTACTTTTGTTATTTATTTATTTATTTATTTATTTATTTATTTGCAAGTAGAGAGTGAGAGAAGAGAGACAGAGAGAAAATGGGCATGCCAGGGCCTCTAGCCACTGCAAACAGACTCTAGATGCATGTGCCCCTTGTGCATCTGGCTTACATGGGTCCTGGGGAATCGAACCTGGGTCCTTTGGCTTCACAGGAAAATGCCTTAACCACTAAGCCATTTCTCTAGCCTGGGTTTGAGGTTTAATAGACTGATGAAGGGCTTTGGGCCTGAGGAGTCATAGGTTGACTAAAAGGCCTGGGATCTGAGGTGTCATGGGCTGATCATGGCCCAGTGATGTCTAAGGGGATATGGTCCTACCAAGGGTCTTGGGTTCTGAGGTGTCATCAGCTGACCAGGGAGCCATGGGTTGTGAGGTGTCATGGGCTGATCAGGAGGTCGAGGTCTGAGATGTTCTGAGATGATCAGGTGGCATGAGTCTGAGTGGTCATCGACCACCCGGGAACCATGGGAACTGGCATCCTCATGGACCATGCTAAGTATGGTTTAAAAGGCCCTTGCTCACAGCGTATTTACAGTTGCTGGTCTTTGGCATTCAAATAGATTCATATTTCCTGGCACATTAAAAGCCACCCTGTAATAATGGAGAGAACTCAATAAATAGTTTTACATATAATCACATAGATTTTAGGTCAAGTCTCCCATCTAGTGGTACCAATTATTATTGCAGACACAGTTAGATCAAGAAACTTGAGACTTCAACCTGAACAGAAATTTAAGAGCTGACAAAATGAACAGGAAACATAAAATATCAAATTCTTGTCCTGTAAGACCAGCCGTTTTCTATTACATACAGGGCAAGTTTATCCACATTCTAATTCTTACCTAGTTGTAGAATCACATCTCCTGTAATTTTTATTACAAAAAGGAAATTAAACATAGATATTTGACATGTAAAAATACCAGCCATGATGTTTTCACTTCATATTTATTATAGCTTTAACAAAAAAACTCACATTTATAATTTACATATTAATACTACTCCTGAAAAAATAAACCCATAGGAATAATCAGACAAAATGATTTTTGTTTGTTTGTTTGTTTGTTTGTTTTTTTCGAGGTAGGGTCTCATTGTAGCCCAGGCTGACCTGGAATTCACTATGTAGTCTCAGGGTGGCCTTGAACTCACAGCAATCCACCTACCTCTGCTTCCCGAGTGCTGGGATTAAAGGTGTGTGCCACCACACCTGGCTTAAAATATTGTTATTTATTTGCAAGCAAAGAGAGACAGAGAATGGGCTATGCCAGGGCCTCCAGCCACTGCAAGCGGACTCCAGATGCATGCACCACTTTGTGTATCTGGCTTTGCATGAGTACTGGGGAATTAACCTGGGTTGTTAGGTTTTGCAGGCAGGTGCCTTAACCTCTGAGCCATCTCTCCAGGCCTGGTCAGTCCTTCTTTAGGAAGCTGTCTCCTCTCCACTGTCCTGTTTGCACCACATGAACACCCTGAGTGGACTCTGCTATCCCACACCATATCAATGCCTCCATGGTATGGGTACTCTCGTGACCTAGCTCAGCCTCTGGCACTCCGCTTGGCAGAGGCCTTCTTCAGTTGGGTTCTGATCGAGCCAGGCCTCACTTGATGCAAATATCTTCCCCCCTCTCGTGAATGCCCTACACACACTTGCTGATGAATCTCTAATTTAAACTCATACACTGAGAGGAAATTCCAAGCAAATTTAAATATTTTTATTTATTTATTTGCAAGCAGAGAGAGAGAGAGAGAGAGAGAGAGAGAGAGAAGGGCATATCAGGGCCTCTAGTCACTGAAAATGAACCCCAGATGCATGTGCCACCTTGTGCTTCTGGCTTTATGTGGGTTCTGGAGAATCAAAATCTGGTTGTCAGGCACTGCAGGCCATCTCTCCCGCCTCTAAGCAACTTTTTTCTTTGTTTTTGGAGGTAGGGTCTCACTCTAGTCCAGGCTGACCTGGAATTCACTATGGAGTCTCAGGTTGGCCTTGAACTTAAAGCAATTCTCCTACCTCTGCCTCCCAAGTGCTGGCATTAAAGGCGTGTGCCACCATGCCTGGCTCCTCCAAGCAAATTTAAAAGAAGTAAACATATTTACACACAAGTCAAGTATGCTGTTCATCCTAAAGATGGAAAGCAGCTACGCAGTGAGAAAGCCACCAGAACCATTTGCTAACTCACCTCACACTATAACGCTGGAAACTCCAACGGACAGCACATGACGTCAGTAGTTGAAAATATATAACCACGACCCAGAGAGGTAACAATTAAGTTTTCCTATCAGATGAACTCTACACCACACACACACATACTGATGAATCTCTGTCATAAGCTGAGAGGAATTCCAAGCAATTTAAAAGTAAAAAGCCTGGTATCGTGGCACATGCGTCTGGAGTTCATTTGCAGTGGCTGGAGGCCCTGGTGTGCCCATTCTGTGTGTGTGTGTGTGTGTGTGTGTGTGTGTGTGTGTGTGTGCCTCTTTCTCTCATTCTCCCAAATAAATAAATAAAATTTAAAAAAATTTAGCTGGATGTGTTAGTGCACACCTTTAATCCCAGCACTGTGGAGGCAGAGGTAGGAGGATCTCTATGAGTTCGAGGCCACCCTGAGATTACATAGTGAGTTCCAGGTTAGTCTGGGCTAGTGCGAAACCCTACTTTGAAAAACCAGACCAAAAAACAAAATGGGGTGTTGGGACCCCCCCTAAGCCAGCCCAGGAGGGATGGCAGGGTCTCTGCCAAGTTGGGGGTGAGCAGTGCCGACATAGACTCTGGGAGTTAGGTGGAAGCAACAGAGGGTGAGCTGCCACAAACTCCTTTATTTGAGGAAGTGCAGGGGGTTTTAAGGGGCTTGGCTGGCCAATCATTGTATGGGTGGTCCCCTTTTTGTGACCAATGGCAGCCTGTCTCTGGACAGGTCATCTTGTAGTAGGCTTCTCGTGAGCATGGGACTATAGCTGTTGTCACGCCAGGCCTGCACAGAACACCATGTTCACAGAAGCCACTTCCTGGTTTCTCTGCCATGTGGTCTGGCTAGGACCAGGCCTGCATTGTGCCATATGTAGCCTCCTTTTTGTTTTTATTATTGGCAACCCTGGGAGGTATGGTTTTTTGCCACGCCATTGTTGAACCCAGGCCCCAAGGGATCATCACATGCGATGGTGCCTGTCTTAGGTTGCCCCATCTCATGGAGTCTTACCCATCATTGGCTAACCGCCACCCTAGTGAGAAAACCTGAGGGGTATGGCCTGGTTTCTTCTGACATGCTGTCTGGCTAGGGCCAGACCTGCATTGTGCCAAAATCTGAGGGGTGTGGCTGTCACCTAGGAGGCATGGGAGGGCCAAGTGGTGGTGGCTCTGTGGCGTGCAAATGGTCCCAACGAGCAAGAATTAACTATAGAACCTGAAAAGGACTGGGGTAGGACAGGTTGCTGGGTGACTGTCATGAGCTCACCCTAGCGTTGTAATTAGTATCATTGAGTGTCTTTAACAGTAGCAGATCAAATGTAATCAAAGGAGTTGCAAAGGAATTTATGGCTGGTTGGAGGGTAGGATTACCATGAGAGGCATTAATAAGCAAAAAAAAGCAAAGGTGTGGCTAAGGAGAAGTACATGTTTGAAGGGGTGGGGGGGGGGGAATACAGAGAAATAGAGTGGCTAAAATAAAGCCTAGGAAAAGCATGGGAATCTAGGCCCACCGCACCAAACAAGTATGGCCCAAGAAGAATTGTCCGAAATGGTTTCTGGGAAGTGGTAGTAGGTAGAAAAGGAGATAAAAGGAGAAAAAAAAAGGGGGGATAAGTTTAAAGTCCCGTATCCGGCCTGAGGGGTTTGGCATCATCCTCTTCATTAAGGTCGATCCCTGAGTCAGTGGCTGGATGGATGTTTCTGATAGGGATCCAGATCGGGATCTGTGAAGTTTCTGGAAAGACACAAGCATACCCTTGGCCCTTCGTTAAAACGTTTGTTTTATAATTAGTTCCTTTAGGGTCCGGTTAGTTCTCTCCATGATGGCTTGTCCTTGTGGGTTGTAGGGGATCCCAAGGGAGTGTTTGATTCCCCAAGATTCCATGAAGGATGTGAATTGGGCAGATGTGTATGCAGGGCCATTGTCAGTTTTAATTGACCGGGGTACGCCCATGACCAACATAGTGGTTTTTGTCGCTTTAATGACATGAGACGCCTTCTCCCCTGAGAGAGCAATAGCAAAAGTAAGCTTAGAGTAAGTGTCCACAATGACATGGACATATTTGAGGTTACCAAAGGAAGGTGTGTGGGTAACATCCATCTGCCAGATAGAATTTGGGGTAAGGCCTCTAGGATTGACTCCTTGAGGCTGTAGGGGGCCCAGGGGGGCTAGGGGGGCACATGCCTTACAAGTACGGGTTAAATGTTTGCATTGGCTAAGCGAGAGCTCAGGATATAGGGTTTTTAGGTTACTGGGGGATAGATGGAACCTTTGGTGTAAACGTCTACCTTGTTCTAAAGGTGTCAAGGAGGAGACAGCAATAAATTTGTCTACCTGTGAATTCCCATCAGCAATAAAGCCAGGCAGACCAGTGTGTGAGCGAACATGCTCAATAAACCAAGGGTACGATCTCTTTTCCATCTGCAATTGTAAAGTGGAGATGGCAATGTCTATGGGATGATGAGAGGGCCTGGGATTGGCTAAGGGCAGTACCTTTGTCATTTGAACAGTGTAACTGCTGTCAGAGAATATGTTGACAGGCTCTTGTTGACAGAGCTCTAAGACGCTGATGATGGCACATAGTTCCCCTAGCTGGACTGAATGGGGGTTAGGGAACTTAAAGGCCTCATCTGGTCAATTGGCTCTCTTAATAATTAGTCCATAAGTATGATTATTGACATCTGTAAAGGCCGAGGCTTTTGACCCATGGTCAGGGTTTGTATTGAGGCAGCCAGGGCCTCGAAGGGGGCAGACATGATATCTTTGGTAGCTACAATCCATTTATGGAGATCCTCATTGTGCATGGCAGCAATAGCATTACGCGCTGCCATGGCTGCTCCCTCCCATGCCAGTTGCTTAACTAAAGCATCCCCGGTGGGGCCAGGGGAGTGCGTCGGTCCACGGACTCCGTCACATGAGAGAGGAAATCTGTGAAGCCCTCGGATGGGCCCTGGACCAGGTTACGAAAATAGGTATCTGGCTTCTGTGGGAGGCAGGCCTTAAGCCCTTGGAGGGATAAAGATTTTATTTGGTCAAAGTAGGCATGTATGCCCACTGTGGCTTGTGATACAGGGTCTTTATAAGGTCCTGTGCCCACTCACCCTTGGGCAACCATCAGCACGCAGAACAGCACGGGACTTTTCTCACCAACAATCAAGAAGGGGGCATCTTGCCAATGCCGGGGGGGGGGCCTGCTCACTGATGATCAAGGATGGGGGCATCTCGCCAATGCTGATGGGGCAGAGGGTCCCCATTCTTCATGAGGAAGAGAACCGTGGAAGTGTCCCAGATGTTGGCATCCCCAAGGCCAGCCATGGAGGTCAGGAGGGATGGCAGGGTCTCTGCCAAATTGGGGGTGTTTGAGGGCGGGCTGGGCTGGGACAGCAAAGCTGAGAATCACGACAAAGGATAATCAGACTCCGGGAGTTGGGTGGAAGCAACAGAGGTCTGGGGGAGGCTCAGCCAAAGCTGCTGCAAACTGGTTTATTCGAGGAAGTGCAGGGGTTTTAAAAGGGGCTTGGCTGACCAATCATCGGGACTTTTCTCATGGGGTGGTCCCCTTTCAAGTGACCAATGACAGCCTGTCTCTGGACAGGTCATCATGTAGCAGGTTTCTCAAACTCGTTTATTCGAGGAAGTGCAGGGGTTTTAGGGGCTTGGCTGAGCATGGGACTGTAGCTGTTGTCACACCAGGCCTGCGCAGAATGCCATGTTCACAGAAACCACTTCCTGGTTTCTTCTGCCCTGCAGTCTGGCTAGGACCAGGCCTGCATTGTGCCACATAGTGGTGGGCTGGAGAGATGACTCGACAGTAAAGGCACTTGCCTGCAAAGCCTAACAACCTTGGTTCAGTTCCCCAGTACTTATGGCTGGAGGCCCTGGCATGCCCATTCTCTCTATCTCTCAGCTATTTCTCTCTGCTTGCAAATATATAAATAAAAATATTTAGCAAAAATATTCATGACTCACCTTTTTCTTTTGTTTACTGGTTATCAGTTCTAAGCAGCCATGTTCATGGCTGAGAAGCATATATTTCTTTTTCTTTTTTGTGTGTTGTTTTTATGAGACAGAGAGCAAGAGTTGATGTGCCAGGGCCTCCAGCCACTGCAATGTAACTTCAGATGCATGTGCAACCTTGTGCATGCATTACCTTGTGTGTCTGGTTGTGGTAGTTTGAATAAATGTCCCCCAATATATTCAGTGTTTTATTAGTTTGTAGTTTGCATCTCCAGCCACATGGCTGGAGGCAGTGTCCCTCGGCAGATCTTAAGGTGTGGTGGTGGTTTTGAGATTCCATTGTAAAGTTAGGCAAAGTGGGTCTAGCTGGAGTTCCTGAGGTGTGCTGTGCTGTGTGGCTTTTGGCCTTTTGCTGTCTGTGTTTGGTCCTGTGAAAGCAGGCCAGCTTCTTCTGCCATTATGGAACTTCCCCTAGATCTGTAAGCTTCAATAAATATCCTTTCCTGCCAGGCGTGGTGGCACACACCTTTAATCCCAACACTCGGGAGGCAGAGGTTGGAGGATCACTGTGAGTTCAAGGCCACCCTGAGACTACATAGTGAATTCCAGTTCAGCCTGGGCCAGAGTGAGACCCTGCCTCAAAAAAACCAAAATAAATAAATAAATAAATAAATAAATAAATAAATAAATAAATATCCCTTCCTCCATAACTTTGCCTGGTCTGGAAGTTCATCTCAGCAACCTGAAGCTGTCTGCTACACTGGCTTATGTGGGATCTGGAGAGTCGAACATGGGTCATTAGGCTTCTCAGGCAAGCACTTTAACCACTAAACCATCTTTCTAGCCCTTTTTCTCTCTCTTTCTTTCTCTTTCTTTCTTCTTTCTTTTTCTTTTCCTTTTTTTTTTTTTTTTTTTGAGATAGGGTGTCATTCTAGCCTAGGCTGTCCCGGAACTATCTCTGTAGTCTCAGGGTGGCCTTGAACTCACAGCCATCCTCCTATCTCTGCCTCCCAAGTGCTGGGATTAAAGGCATGTGCCACCACACCCGGCTGGACGTTTATATTTCTTAGTGCTCTTTTACTCATTTTAAAATGTGCTATTCTCAGACTGGGGAGATGGGTCAGTGGTCAAAGGTGCTTGCTTGCAAAGCTTGCTGGCCCAGCTTCAGTGCTCACAGCCACTGCCCATCCTGCTCATGTGTGTGGCAGAAATTGAATGAAGAAGCGAAAAGACCTGGGCTCGAGTTCTATGCTACTGTCAGCTGAGCTGACAACACTGGGCATGTCCTCTGACTGTCCCTTTTTTTCTCTGTACTTGGCTGGATGGGAGCTTTGGTTCCCATGGTGATTCACATCAACTTCATCCCAGACTAGTTCTGAAAATCAGAGGGCCAGGGTGAAGGTCAGCGGTAGAGTGCTTGCCTACACGCAGGAGGCCCTGGCTCCCTCACCAGCAGCATCTGGAGGAGTGGAAACAGACTCCACCCTAGGCTTAGCTGCACTGAACCAGAATCTCCTGGGAAGACTTGCTGTAGCTAAACAGTGAAGAGGCCCTGCCTGCCCTCTCTTGCCTTCTTCTACACCATTTATCTAAGAGACCACCTTCCCATTGCTTTCCCCTTGGGAGAAATCCCTTGTCACTCAGGAGCAAGTTTGGGCTCTGTCCTCCCATAATATCTCTTCATTGCTCCCATGGACTCCTCCTCCTCTTCCTCCTCCTCCTCTCTTTTCTTCATGTTCCTCCTGCCTCCTCCTCCCTGGTGCTGGGAGTACAAGTGTGCACCACCGTGCCTGGCTGTGTCTCTGTCTTTTGAGACATATAAGCCAGAATGGTGGCCACGGGTTCTGTCCTTCCCCTGTGTCCTCGGGCTTCCTCTTCCCTCTCCCTTCCCTGCCTTTCCACATTTCGCTCCATGTCACCTCGGCCCCCAAAAGGGGGCTAGAGGTCCTGTTTAGGCTGTGTCCTGTTTAGGGCATCCAGAGGATTCTTAAATTATTCAGTTGCTATTACACACACACACACACACACACACACACACACACACACACTCACTCTGGTACTATTTTTTCAGCAGTACTGACCCCCTTAATTCCCTTGTAAGCACAGCCTCACGGGGTTTGTGGTAGTTTGAATTAATTTCCCCAAATAAACTCAAATGTTATTTATTTATTTAAGAGACAGAAAGAGAGAGAGAAAGAGAGAATGGGCACGCCAGGTCCTCTAGCCACTGTAAACGAACTCCAGATGCATGCACCATCAAATGTTTTATTAAAGCTTGTGGCTTGGATTTCTAGCCACGGGGCTGGAAGAGGTGTCACTGTGGGTGGATCCTGGGGTCCAGCCCTACGGTGTTTCTGAGGGTGGAGCTGTTTCCAGCCTGAGCGCTGCCTGGTCCCCGAGGTTGGGCCGCTGGTTTTGCTCTTGCTTTGGGTGGTGCTGCTGGCAGTTCCTCTTCTTTCTGTGTGGATCTTCAAAAGAGGGCCAGCTTCTGCCATTCTGGAACTTTGCCCTGGATCTGAAGGCCTGAAACAAATCCCTCCCTCCCATCAACTGTGTCTGGACTGGAGGGTCATCCGAGCAGTGTGGAGGTGACTCGACAGGGTTAATATCTTCTCTACTAGAGGCAGCGTCCCAGCTGTGTGACTTCTGTCAAATCACTTACCTTTCCGGCACAATGGGATGGCGTGGTTCTTATTTCACTGAAGTGTTCTGCATGCCATGAAGAGAAAATGAGCCAAAATGTAGAAAGCACCCAGAATAGCCTGAACATGGCATTGTGGTCACTTTCGGTCGTTGAGACAAATATCTGACCAGAGCAGCTTTCGGGTTTATTTCAGGTTTACCAATTCCAGGCGAAATACCGTCATGGCAAAGGAAGCTGGCTTAGTTTAGCATTCACGGGGGGAGAGAGAAAGAGAGAGCCAACACCAGCAAACACCAACAGCCAGAGCTCAAACTGGTTCTCTACGTACCCAGTAAGCAGGGCTGGACTTAAGATCGGCCCCCAGTGACACTTCCTCCAGTGGGCTGCTTGGAGACTTAAGGAGGAATCTTAACCTTAATCAAAAATCCCTGAGAGGCTGGAGAGATGGCTTAGCAGTGAAGGCGCTTAAGTGTGAAGCCTAAGGACCCAGATTTGGCTCCTCAGAACCCACGTAAGCCAGATGTACAAGGTGATGCATACGCATAAGGTCTCATATGCACACAAGGTGACACACATGTCTGGAGTTAGGTTGCAGTGGCTAGAGACCCTGGCGTGCCAATTCTCTCTCCCTCTTGCTGTCTCACTCTCTCATAAATGAAATGCATAAATAAAAAATTCTCTGAAGCTATGGGAGACATACCTTCACATCCAAACCACCAGATTCTGCTCCTGGCCCCTTCTAGACTCACAATCATCTCACAATACAAATTATACTCAGTCCAACTTCAACGGTCCCCATAATTTTTTTTTTACCAACTTTAACACTGTTCAAAAATTCAAAGTCTCACCTGAGATTCAAGACTATCTCATAACTGTATGATCAAAACACAAGTTATATACTTCCAACACATAATGGCACAGTGTAAACACTTCCATTGTAAAAATGCATAGCAAGGAGAGACTGGACCAATGTACAATCAATAACCAGTAGGCAAACATCAACTATCTGCAGTTCAAGGGCAACATCCATAACTAGTGATGAAAGTGCAGAGGTTAAAGGTGAGTGCCACCGCTCTCTGTGGCTACAGAGTGAGTTCCAGGTCAGCCCCGGCTAGACTGAGGTGCTCCCTGGAAAACAAAGAAAGAATAATTCAAAATGGCTAGTGGAGAGGATTCTGAATGTCCCAACAGGAGGAAATGAGGAATGCCCAAGGCGGTGGACATGCCAATCACCCTGATTCCATCCCTGTCACTATGCAGTGCATTGCAACAGCACACAGTCAAACATTTGAAAACGGGGCAGCAGTGGGGGCCTTGCAAACATGAGGACCAGACATCAATCACATTAAAAAAGAAAGCCAGGGAGGACTTCCGGTTAAGATGGCGACATAGGAACCTCGCCAAAAGAGAGTAGCGAATAATAGCAAAACAAACCCCAGCAAAATACACTTTTCTACTAAAAAGTGAGGTACATAGTAAACTTTCAAGCCCAGCAGAGAAGTAGGAGAGTTCCAGAGCATCTGGAGCCCACAGAAGCGGGCAAAAGCGGCTCCACAGCCGCCGCTGCGGCGCGGCTAGGCGCCGCCTGAGACAGCTGATCTGCAGGACTTTAAAAAGGCAGGTGAGGAGAATTTTCCACTCACACCGCCCACTCACAACCTCAAGAAGCATGGAAGGAGGACAGTAGAGACCAACAGAGAGGCTAGTGAGGAAGAGGATCGTGTAGAGGAACAGACGGACTTCAGCCGCCACTCACAGCCTCCCCTCCCCCACCACGAGTGCAAGTACGGCGAGCAAGAGAGATCACCAGCTCACCAGCAGCATTGGGCGCAGCGAAAGCAGAGACCAACAGACGCAGCTGACCTACTGAATCCACAACACAGCAAAGGAACCAAGCAGCCGTGCAGCATAGCTGTGATCAAACCCGTTCAAAAGGTAACTTGGTTTTCACTAGGTTAGTACCCACCAAATAAGCCTGGTATATAATCCTGATGGATGGTCAGATCTGACATTCCTAAATAAGCTATATTCTAGGCTGCTCATTTGTTGCTTCCTGATTTGTTTCCTCCTCTGTCATTCATTGGGGAAGGGTCTCTCTTGATCACAAGCTGACCTTGGAACTCTCTACAGATCAGAAATCTTAGCCTCCCAGCTGACAGGATTAAGGGCGTGGGCCAACACATATCCTTAGGAACTGTGACTTTGTCATAATACCTGCTTTTCCACAAATACTCTATGCTGTATTTCATTGAAGGGGTACATTGTTGAGTTAAATTTTTGGATCTTGACTGTATTCTGTTCCATTCACCCCACTTGATAATCTCATAGCAGGCAAGGGTCACTTCTGTGATTACTTTGAGAGCCTTAAGAACCACACTTAACACCTTTAACTCCTACACTGAAGACATATAATATCAGATTGATTGATACATCTAACATTACTGCAGATATTTAGAAAACCCAAGCATTAAATTAATTCAAGATGCAAAGATCTCTACATTACAATACAAGAAACACAAAACATCCAGACAATATAAATCCACCAAAAGTATTAATATATCAGAAATGACCTTCAGTGAGGCTGACTTAGAGGACATCCCCGAGAAAGATTTCAAAAGAATGATTATAATTATGTTCAAAGAACTCAAAGAGGAAATGAAAGGGTTCAAAGACCTCAAAGAAGAAATCAAAGGATTCAAAGAAAACACAGAAAACCAATTTAATGAAATAAGGAGGTCAATACTAGACATAAATACAGAAATAGAAAGAATAAAGAAAACCCACTCAGAAATGCTAGCAATAAAGAACACAGTCAGTGAAATTAAAACCTCTGTAGAAAATCTCTAGTAGAATGGATGAAGGAGAGAACAGGATATCGAAGCTAGAAGACCAAGTAGCTGATCTAATACAGTCCAACAGAGAGAAAGACAAAATAATAGGAAGGTATGAATGGGAATTACAGGATATTCAGGACACTATGAAAAGATCAAACATAAGAATTCAAGGGATAGTAGAAGGAGAAGAATTTCACTCCAAAGGCATAGTAGGTGTTTTCAACAAAATCATAGAGGAAAACTTCCCCAAATTGGGAAAGAGATGCCAATGCAGATACAGGAAGCCTTTAGAACACCAAACAGACAAAACCTGGAAAGAACCTCTCCCCGCCATATTATAATTAAACTACCAAACATACAAACCAAAGAAAATATATTGAAAGCAGCTAGAGAGAAAAAGCAAGTGACCTACAAAGGGAAGCCCATCAGACTCACAGCAGATTACTCAACACAAACTTTAAAGGCCAGAAGGGCCTGGAGTAATGTATTCAAGTTCTGAAAGATAAAAACTGTCAACCGAGATTACTTTATCCTGCAAAACTATCTATCCAAATAGATGGAGAAATAAGGACATTCCACAACAAAGACAGGCTAAAGGAATTTTTGGCAACTAAACCAGCTCTACAGAAAATACTTGCAGGAATCATTCATGCTGAGGAGAAAGCAAAGCACACACATCAGGAAATAGGAAAAAATAAACCATACTCAAATAACAGTTAAAACAAGTGAGTAAAGGGAAAACAGGAAAAACTAAAAATAAGAAGAATGGTGAGAATAAACACATATATGTCAATAATAACTCTTAATATCAATGGTCTCAATGCCCCTATCAAAAGACACAGACTTGCAGACTGGATTAAAAAGCAGGATCCTACCATCTGTTGCCTCCAGGAAACTCATCTCTCAATAAAAATAGAAACCTTCTTAGGGTGAAAGGTTGGAAAAAGGTATTTCAAGCAAATGGGCCTAGAAAAAGCAGGGGTTGCTATTTTAATTTCTGACAAGATAGACTTCAATCCAACATTTGTGAGGAAAGATAAAGAAGGTCACTTTATACTGATTAAAGGAACAGTCCAACAGGAGGACATTACAATCCTAAACATATATGCCCCTAACATGGGGCTCCCAATTTCATCAAACAAACACTATTAGAATTAAGGTCAGAGATATCTCCTAACACAATAGTAGTGGGGGACTTCAATACCCCACTCTCATCACTTGACAGGTCTACCCAGCAAAAAATAAACAGAGAGACATCTGCATTAAATGATACCATGGAACAAATGGACCTAACAGATATTTACAGAACATTCCATCCAAATGCTGCAGAATATACATTTTTCTCAGCAGCTCACGGGACATTTTCTAAAATAGACCATATACTAGGAAACAAATCAAATCTTAACAAATACAGGAAAATTGAAATAATCCCTTGTACATTGTCTGACCACAATGGGATTAAACTGCAAATCAGCAACAAGAAAATATACAGAGCATACAGAAACTCATGGAGACTAAACAGCACTTTATTGAATGATGTATGGGTCATTGAAGAAATTAAAAAGGAAATCAAGAAATTCGTAGAATCAAATGATGATGAGAATACAACATACCAAAACCTTTGGGACACAATGAAGGCAGTCCTACGAGGGAAATTTATAGCCCTAAGTGCATATATTAAGAAATTGGAGAGTTCACAACTAAACAATTTAATGCTTCACCTTAAGGCCTTGGAAAAAGAAGAACAAGGCAAACCAAAAATTAGTAGACGGGAAGAAATAATAAAGGTTAGGGCAGAAATTAATGAAATGGAAACCAAAAAAACAATCAAAAGATCAATGAAACAAAGAGTTGGTTCTTTGAAAGGATAAACAAGATTGACAAACCCTTAGCAAATCTGACCAAAAGAAAGAGAGAAGAGACAAAAATTGATAAAATTAGAGATGAAAAAGGCAACATCACAACAGATACCAAAGAAATTCAGAAAATCATACGGACATACTTTAAGAATATATATGCCTCTAAGTTTGAAAACCTGAAAGAAATGGATGAATTCCTTGATTCATATGACCTACCAAAATTAAATCAAGAAGAGATAAACCATTTAAATAGAACTATAACAACCACAGAGATTCAAGCAGTTATAAAAAGTCTCCCAACTAAAAAAAGCCCAGGCCCAGATGGATTCACTGCTGAATTTTACCAGACATTCCTGGAGGATCTAACACCAATGCTTCTCAAACTTTTCCATAAAATAGAAAAGGAAGGAACTCTACCAAAATCCTTCTATGAAGCCAGCATCACCCTGATACCCAAACCGGACAAAGACAGATCAAAAAAAGAAAATAATAGACCAATCTCCCTCATGAACATGGATGCAAAAATTCTCAACAAAATACTGGCAAACAGAATACAAGAATTTATCAGAAAGATTATTAACCCTGACCAAGTAGGCTTTATCCCAGAGATGCAGGGATGGTTCAACATACGCAAATCCATAAATGTAATACACCATATAAATGGTCTGAAGGACAAAAATCATATGGTCATCTCAATAGATGCAGAAAAGGCATTTGACAAAATCCAACACCCCTTCATGGTGAAAGTATTACAGAAACTGGGAATAGAAGGAGCATATCTCAACATAATAAAAGCTATTTATGACAAACCTACAGCCAACATAATACTAAATGGGGAAAAACTTGAAGCTTTTCCTCTAAATTCAGGAACAAGACAAGGGTGTCCACTTTCCCCACTACTATTTAATATAGTACTGGAAGTCTTAGCCACAGCAATAAGGCAAGAGACACTCATAAAGGGGATACAATTTGGAAGGGAAGAGATCAAATTATCATTATTTGCAGACGATATGATTCTATACCTAACAGACCCTAAAGTCTCTACCTGCAAACTGTTAGAGCTGATAAACACTTTTAGCAATGTAGCAGGATACAAAATAAACACACAGAAATCAGTAGCTTTTCTATATAGTAACAACAAACGTGCAGAGGATGAAATCAGGGAATCTCTCCCATTCACAATTGCCTCAAAAAAAAAAATACCTTGGAATAAACTTAACCAAGGAAGTGAAGGATCTCTACAATGAGAACTTTAAAAACTCGAGCGACAAATTACAGAAGACACAAGGAAATGGAAAGACATCCCATGCTCCTGGATTGGAAGAATCAATATTGTGAAAATGTCAATCTTACCAAAAGCAATCTATACATTTAATGCGATCCCTATTAAAATCCCAATAGCTTTCTTCACGGAAATAGAAAAAACAATCCTAAAATTCATCTGGAAACACAAAAAACCTCGAATAGCCAAAACAATTTTGCGAAACAAAAATCAGGCAGGTGGTATAACCATACCCGATTTTAAGTTATATTACAAAGCCATAGTAACAAAAACAGCATGGTACTGGCACAAGGACAGACAGGTAGATCAATGGAACAGAATAGAAGACCCAAATATTAATCCAAGCAGCTACAGCCACCTGATTTTTGACAAAAATGCCAAAAATATTAATTGGAGAAAAGATAGCCTCTTTAACAAGTGGTGTTGGGAAAACTGGACATCGGTATGTAAAAGGATAAACATAGATCCTTGTCTTTCTCCATGCACAAGAGTCAAATCCAAATGGATCAGGGACCTTGATATCAGACCTGAAACTCTGAACCTGCTAGAGGAAAAAGTAGGGGAAACCCTTCAACATATTGGCATAGGTAAGGACTTTCTGAATATAACCCCAATTGCTCAGCGAATAAAATCACTAATCAACCAATGGGACCTTATGAAATTACAAAGCTTTTGTACAGCAAAGGACACTGTGAGTAGAGCAAAAGACAACCTACAGAATGGGAGAAAATCTTTGCCAGCTATACATCTGACAGAGGATTAATATCCAGAATATACAAAGAACTCAAAAAACAGAATAATAAGAATTCAAACAACCCAGTTAAAAAAATGGGCTATGGAACTAAATAGAGAATTCACAGAAGATGAAATTCAGATGGCATATAAACATCTGAAAAAGTGTTCCACATCCTTAGCCATCAGGGAGATGCAAATTAAAACCACTTTGAGATTCCATTTCACTCCTTTCAGAATGGCTTCCATCAAGAAAACAAATGACAATAAGTGTTGGCGTGGATGCGGAAAAAGGGGAACACTTCTACACTGTTGGTGGGAATGTAACCTGGTCCAACCATTGTGGAAATCAGTGTGGAGGTTTTTGAGACAGCTAGAAATAGATTTACCATATGATCCAGCTATAGCACTCCTAGGCATATATCCAGAAGACTCTTCTCACTTCCTTAGAGATACTTGCAAAACCATGTTTATTGCCGCTCTATTCACAATAGCTAGCAAAGGGAAGCAGCCTAGATGTCCCACCACAAATGAATGGATAATAAAGATGTGGTACATTTACACAATGGAGTTCTACTCAGTGGTAAAGAAAAATGAAATTATGAAATTTGCAGGGAAATGGATGGATCTGGAAAGGATTATACTAAGTGAGGTAACCCAGGCTCAGAAAGCCAAACGTCACATGTTCTCTCTCATATGTGGATCCTAGCTACAAATAGACAGACTTGTGTGTGAACTGGAACCAAAAATTGGTACCAGAAACCAGTAAGCTGGTAAAAGGCTATAAGGGACGGAGGAAAGGGAAGGACTGAAGTGTTGGTATTGCACATATGTAAGTGGAAGGACTGATTACAAGGAGGGAATGGCCTAACCAAGGCCATGGGTAGAGAATGCATAAAAGAAGGGCAAGGGGAGGGTCAATCTAATTTCAAAAGATTGTGAATAAGACTTATGTAAAACTACTTTTTTGAATAATGGTACATCTAGAAGCTGTAGACTGTTACTAGAAAATTTTCAGTACCTGGGATGGGATACCTTCCAGTGAGTTGTTGGCCAAGGAGGTCCCGGTAGCCTCCAAAACATTAAAGGCTTTTGCCAAAGCCCTTGGTTTCCCCTGAGAAACAGATAGTAAGACCCTATTGCTGAAGACATCTCTTGCCTGAGAGGCAAGGTCACTGAGAAAGCAAGCTGGTGCTGAGCAGAAAACCTTCTCCCTGTAGACCAGCCAACTGAAAGCTGGAAAAAGCTGCACTGCATGCAGAGTATGGGAGACAGAAGTCATCAGCAGTGAAAACAGTGGACGCTGAATATTCAAATTTGGCCAGACAGGCCCAAAGACTGAACAGGTGCAATAGTGGCATGTCTACTCGTGGGGTAACCAACTGCTCTATAATTGGACTGAAGGCCCTCTCTACGGGAGGGAATACAAGCCTGGTACTGAAAAACCTAAGCAAAGTCTATGGTAGGTAAGGTCATAAACCTTAGGGGTATAAAGCATGCCCTTATCTAAATGTATATACTATTCCCACCAAGCTGCCCGGAAAATACTTCACTTAATGCTCATATTCACATATTAATGCTACTCTCACTTCTGGTTAGAGAAGCTTCTCTTTTCAGATGGCGATGACCACTGGGATGATCCAAGAGGCAACATAGTGCTGAGAAGAAGGGATGGAGAAGTGCCAAGCACTGAAACATCTCTGTCACACCCTCCAAGGCTCAGGGATCATTGCGGAAGAGGGGGCGGATAGAATGGAAGAGCCAAAGGAAGGGTACGACTCCCTACAATGCAACTGCCCAGACAGAAATTGGCCTTGATATCCATGACCTTGCTGTGCCTAGCAATACCTCCACAAGACCCTCATAGTAGAAGTAAAAGAGGATGACATCATATTAAAAAAAGAGACTAATGGAGAGAGAGAGGGGATATGATGGAGAGTGGAGTTCTAAAGGGGAAGGGGGGGAGGGGAGGGAAAAATACGCACCTTTGGTATGTAAGTATGTTTTTTTGTCAATAAAAAAAAGAAAAAAAAAAAAAAAAAAAAAAAAGCCAGGGGCTGGAGAGATGGCTTAGCAATTAAGGTTCTTGGCTGCAAAGCCACAGCACTCAGGTTTGATTCCCAGGACCCACATAAGCCAGATGCCTGCCTCAACAACTTGACAAGTTCCAGGCCAGTGAGAAATCCTGTCTCAAAAAAAAAAAAAAAAAAAAAAAAAAAAAGTCAACAATGGTTAAGGAACTACACCACTACACCTGACATTGTCCTCTGCCCCTCACACTCATGCCCACAATTCACATACACACATGAATGTGTGCACACACTGATTTAAAATGTGCTAGAACAGAAATTGCATCACTATCACCCAATAATATATTTTTCCACTTTATTTTTTAATATTTTTATTTATTTGTGAGACAGAGACAGAAGAAGAGAGACAGTGAGTATAGGGCACCAGGGACTCCTGCCACTGTAAGTGAACTCCAGACACATGTGTCACTTTGTGCATGGCTTTACATGGATACTGGGGAATTGAACCATCCAGCTTTGCAAGCAAGCACCTTTCACCACTGAGCCATCTCACCAGCCTTATTTGCCACTTTGTATGTATCGATATTTGGGATTATCAGATCCAGTACTCAGGGGACTACAGCTTACTGATGGTACCTACCAATTCAAAAAGAAAAAAATATATATATATATATATATATATATATATATATATATATATATATGTAATTTATTTATTTGAAAAAGAGGCAGATAGAGTGAGAGAGAATGGGTATGCCAGGGCCTATAGCCACTGCAAACAAACTCTAGATGCATGTACCACCTTGTGCATCTGGCTTACGTGGGTACTGGGGAATCGAACCAGAGTCCTTGGGTTTTGCAGGTTAGTGCCTTAACCACTGAGCCATCTCTCCAGCTCCTCTTTTTATTTATTTATTTTTCTTTCTTTTTTTGTTATTGACAACTTCTATAATTATAGACAATAAACCATGGTAATTCCCTCCTTTTCACACTTTCCCCTTCACAACTCCACTCTTCCATCATATCCCTTCTCCCTCTCAATCAGTCTCTCTTGGATTTTGATGTCATCATCTTTTCTTCCTATTGTGATGGTCTTGTGTAGGTAGTGTCAGGCACCATGAGGTCATGGATATCCAGGCCATTTTGTGTCTGGAAGAGTGCATTGTAAGCAGTCTTACCCTTCCTTTGACTCTTAGATTCTTCCCACCACCTCTTCTGCAATGGACCCTGAGCCTTGGAAGGTGTGATAGGGATGTTTCAGTGCTGAACACTACTCTGTCCCTTCTTCTCAGCACTATGGTGCCTTCTGAGTCACCCCAAGGTCACTGCCATGTGTAACCAAAAGTGAGAGTAGCATTAAGAGACATTAAGTAACATTAAGAGAAGTGCTTGCTGGGCAGTTTGGTGAGCATAATATATGCACTTAGCCAGACACCAGCAGACATTATACCTCTAGGGCTCATTACTACCCCTGTTGTAGGTTTTCAGTATCAGGGATGTATTCCCTCCCATGGAGCGGGCCTCCAGTCCAATTAGAGAGCGGTTGGTTTCCCCCATAACAGACATGCCACTATTGCACCCATTGGCACATTTGGTCTGGCTGGCCCAACTTAAGGCTTGCAGTGTCCACTGCTGAGTATCTCCACTGGTGATTTCTCTCTCTCCTATTGAACTGCATGCAGTGTAGTTTTTCCCAGGTTTCTGTCAGCTGGTCCACATGGAGGAGGCTCTCAGCTCAGCCCCAGCAGGATTTCTCAGTGACCTTGTAGCCCAACCATGTGGAGTGTTTAGCAATAGGGTCTTAACATCTATTCCTGGTGGGAAACCAAGAGCCTCAGCAATGGCCTGTAATGTTTTGGGGGTATCAGGGACCTCCCTGGCTAATAACTCACTGGAAGGTATCCCATCCCTGGCACTAAGAATTTTCTAGCAACAATCTATGGCTTCTGGATGTGCCATTGTATAAAAAAGTAGGTTTCCATATGACTTACTCACCCTCTTAGATTTTGATTAGCCTTCCCCACCCAAACTTCCTTTACACAATCTCTTCCCCTGATCTCACTTGGGCCTTTCCACCCCTAGTGATCTGTTCTTCTACTTATACATATATACAATACATCCCATTAAGTCCTCCTCTCTCCTCTCTTCCTTTATAGCCCCTTTCTAGCTTACTGGCCTCTGCTACTGAGTTTTATTCCAACTCACTTACAAGTCTAAACATTTGAGCTAGGACCCGCATATGAGAGAGAACATGTGGCACCTGGGCCTGAGTTACCTCACCAAGTATAATCCTTTCCCGGTCCATTTCCCTGAAAATTTTGTAATTTCATTTTTATTTACCGCCGAATAGAACTCCATTGTATAAATTTACCACATCTTCATTAACCATTCATCATTTGAGGGACATCTAGGCTGGTTCCATTTCCTAGCTATTGTGAATAAAGCAGCAATAAATATGGATGTGCAAGTATCTCTAAGGTAGACCAGCCCTCATTTTCTAAAAAAACATTATTTATTTATTTGCAAGCAGAGAGAGGGGAGAAGAGGCGAGGAGAGGAGAGAGAGAATTCCTTTGGCTCAAGTAAGAAGAAGCAGAACCTGGGTGTGGTGGCACATGTGTTCAATCCCAGCACTGGGGAAGCAGAGGTAGAAGGATCATTATGAGTTCAAGGCCAGCCTGAGAGTACATAGTGAATTCCAGGTCAGCCTGGGCTGGAGCAAGACCTTACCCTGAAAAACGAAAGAAGAAGAAGAGGAAGAGGAAGAGGAGGAGGAAGAAGAAAAAGAAGAAAATGATGGAGTTTGGCACCCAACATTCCCCGCTGGCTACCACTGGCGAGTGTACTGCATCACAGGCAACTGCATGGGATGCCACATGAACCTGCACCCATGCATACACTGTACTACACACACACAAACAAAGAAAGAAAAAAATATGTATTTTTAAGGCATGCACCACCATGCCCAGTTCTTTTGTTTTCTTTTCTTTCTTTCTTTCTTTCTTTTTTTTTTTTTTTTTTTGGTTTTTCAAGGTAGGGTATCCCTCTAGTCCAGGCTGTAGTCTTAGGGTGGCCTTGAACTCACAGCAATCCTCCTACCTCTGCTTCCTGAGTCCTGGGATTAAAGGCATGCACCATCATGCCTGGCCTCCAGCTTTTAAATTCTTTTAAAAAATATATTTTTTTTACTTGCAATAGAAAGAGAGAGGGAGGGAGGGAGGGAGATAGAGAAAGAGAGAGAGAGGGAGATAATGGATGCACCAGGGTCTTCAGCTGCTGCAAAGGAACTCCAGATGTATGTGCCACCTTGTGCATGTGGCTTATGTGGGTCCTGGGGAACTGAACCTGAGTCCTTTGGCTTAGCAGGCAAGTGCCTTAACCACTAAACCACATCTCTTCAGCCCAAGAAAATATATTTGAGATTGGCAAGTGAAGGAAATCATGAGGAAAACAACTAGGAAATTGGAGCCAATTATTTTAAAAATCAGTAGCTTGGGAGCCGGGCGTGGTGCACGCCTTTAATCCCAGCACTTGGGAGGCAGAAGTAGGAGGATCACCATGAGTTCGAGGCCGCCCTGAGACTACATAGTGAATTCCAGGTCAGCCTGAGCTAGAGTGAGACCCTACCTCAAAAAAAACCAAAAAATCAGTAGCTTGGAAAAATAATAGGATATTCTATAATCACTTTGAATGAAGCATTGTTTCACCTCTTAGACAAGGAATCACGTGAAACTGGACAGATTTCTCTTGAGCTCACCAATTTCCTGCTGAGAGTGTGTCAGACATCCTGTATACAGTGGAGCTAATGAGAAGCTGGCACAGTTCATCAGCCTCTTCTTACCTGGATTCAGCCAGGCGCCTCGGCCCACGTCTGCATAAATGGCTTGAATTCAGAATCCTGACCAAAGCAGGGGGATATTTGTCCCAGGGTGTGTCAGTAAGAGATGAGCAAAGATGAGATGGGTCTCAGTTCTGCGCTGGGTGCCCACAAATACCCAGTCTATGGCCTCAGACACTCCCGCAGAATCAAGTGATTCCTTCCTCGGCTGAGCTGTTGAAAAGTGGCCCGGGCTGTAGAGATGAAGCTCCCCCTCCGTGGAGATCGCCTGCATCCTCGGTGAGGAGGAAGATGTCTGTGGAGGTCTTTCCACTGACGACGCGGGGGCTTTTCTCCTAGTAACATTTCGGGCTCTTCCTCCCGCAGGTTCCCATGAGCGTGCGCGAAGTCCTCACGTTAATGAAGGTGATGAATGGCTTTACATGGACTGGACTTTCAGGACCATTTCTGGAGCACGTAATGGCTTTATCGACGTGACCAGCAGGGGGCGCCACATTTCCACCTGAATCATATGGAGCTGATCCTGGCATGCACTTGAAGATTCGTCATCTCTTGAAAAGAAAAGGAAAGAAAAGAAAAGAAAAGAAAAGAAAAGAAAAGAAAAGAAAAGAAAAGAAAAGAAGAGAAAAGAAAAGAAAAGAAAAGAAAAGAAAAGAAAAGAAAAGAAAAGAAAAGAAAAGAACCCAGGATACACACTCTCTGGTTTCCCACTCCCAGCAACTGCATAATTGTGGATCCTACTTTCCCCCAGGATCTGAACCTCTCTCATAGTTTCAAAGTAAAGTCTTCCCCAGGGCTCCCTTCCTCCTCAATTGATGGAACTTCAATGGAGCCAGAAATAAAACATGGTCTCAAGTGACAACCTGCCTACTTGCTTGTTTTTCTCTCTCGTGCATTTGTAGATGTTTCCCTTAAACAGGAAGGCGCCCTCTCCCCAGATCCGTCCAGCTGAGCTGCAAGCTTTGTACCAGGTCCACGTCCAGCCTATCTGCTCTCCTCCCTCCCCCCACTATGTGCTGGGCCATCAGGATACCCTGTTCCCATTTCTGGACCCTCAGAGCCTCTTAGTCTGCATTCAACCCAGACTGCTTGGCCTCTGGCCCTGCCTCACATGGACACGCTCACACATGGCCTGCACCCTGCCAACCGTGGAAGTCACCTACAGGAGGTTACAAATTCACCTACCAGGAAGCTTCCTGGAGGGCTTCTCCTGATTTAGCCTCCAGGAGTAAGTCTCTACTCATGCGTGTATGGATGGAAGGTTGGAGGATAGGCCCCCACCTTCCTTACCCCTCAAGGGACCATTCTGAGGCATGTCCACAAAGTCTTGGTGTTTCCAATGAGACAGAACCATTATTACCCATAGTGGACGTTTGCCCAGTACACAGGCTTTGCTGGAGGGGAATAGGAGTAATGCAAAATAAAATGATCCTTTTCCTTAAAAAAAAAAAAAGCCAATTTCATTCCCATTCATCGCTTGCTTACTTTCCTGACTGCTTCGAGAAAACTGTTCTCTTGAGAGTGACCACAACAAATCCAAAAGCCAGCCTACTCAGCCTTGTCCTCCTTGAACCTCGGTTGCAGGCAGGGCCCTTAACTGCTAAGCCATCTCTTTAGACCTTTTTTTTTTTTTTTTGATGTAGGGTCTTGCTCTAGCCCAGGCTGACCTGGAACTCAGGGTGGCCTCGAACTCACGGTCCTCCTACCTCTATTAGCATGCACCACCATGCCCAGCAGGGTCTTTCTTGACATTTCACACCCCTACTTCCTACCCAACCTCTGTTAGCCTCCTTATTATTTAGGGTTCCCTAGAGGAACAGAACCGATAGAATGAATTGTATTTAAAAGGGAATTTATTGGGTTTAGCTTATGGCTGTCCAACAATAGCAGTCAGTCTGTAGGCTTGAGAATCAAGGAACCCGGTAGCTACTCCATCCACGTGGCTGGATCCCTCAGCAGTCCCCACTGAAGGCCTAAGGGTTCCTTGGTCTTTAGTCCACACTGGAAGGCTGAGGAAACTTGATTCCAATGCTGAGGCAGGACAGCAGAGCAGGATAGATGCATGTACAGATGAAGCACTCGCCAGCAAGCAGCACCAGCAGCCAGGCGGGAGCAAGGGGCTTTTTCCTCTCATGGCTTCTGTTCATAAAACCCATCACCATGAGTACCGCCCACTTTGGGGGAAGGGCTCACTCTGGAGGGTGGACCTCCTCCTGCAGTCAGTCCTTGCTGGAAGCAATCTTCCTGGAAGGTCTGTGGGTTCCTCATAGATCAAGTTGACAACAGAACTTAACCATCACAG
Organism: Orientallactaga sibirica; assembly: GCA_036365145.1. Classification (NCBI taxonomy): domain Eukaryota; kingdom Metazoa; phylum Chordata; class Mammalia; order Rodentia; family Dipodidae; genus Orientallactaga; species Orientallactaga sibirica. The sequence continues at coordinate 2,246,758 of JAEOAD010000028.1, read as the reverse complement.
CCTCCGTCTCCGATTCTTGAAAAGAGTTCTCTAGTTTTCCTTTCTGTGCATGAGGCTTATGTGGGACCTGGAGAATCGAACCTGAGTCCTTAGGCTTCGAAGGCAAGCGCCTTAACCACTAAGTCATCCCTCGAGCCCCTGGTCCTCCTTTGTCCTCTGTCCCTGCACATCCATCCTTTCTTTTTCTTTTTTAAAATTATTTATTTATTTGCAAGTAGAGAGAGATAGAGAGAAGAGAGAGACACACACACAGAGAATGGATGTGCCAGGGTCTTAAGCCACTACAGACAAACTCCAGACACATGTGTCACTTTATGCATCTGGCTTTATGTGGGTACTGGGGAATTGAACCTGGGTTGTTAGGTTTTGCAGGCAAGTGCCTTAACCACTGAACCATCTCTTCAAGCCCACACCAGTCCTTTCTTGAGTTTTACTTCAAGTATCATCTTTCAGAGGCGGTGCCCAATCTCAAGCCTCTACAGACAACCTTTCTCAGAGATGCCAGCCACATGTCTGCACTTCCAGAAGCCTGCATTGCTGCACCCCCAGCCTCCAACTCTGCCCAGGCCCTGCAAGAGCATCAGTGACCCGACAAGAACATCCACTGACAAGCCGGTGCCTCCATGATGACGCTGCCTCCATGCTGGGTAAACCCGCAAATGTCTCCACTGCTTGCTCTCCTCTCTCTTTCTCTGCCTCTTTCCCTCTCTCTGCCTGTAGCCCTCAAATAAATAAATAAAAATAAACAAACAAAATTTGTATAGTGCTGGAGAGATGGTGTAGCAGACAGCTTTGGGTTCACTGAGATGAACTTCCAGACCAGGCACAGTTATGGAGGAAGGGATATTATTTATTGAAGCTTACAGATCCAGGGAAAGTTCCATAATGGCAGAAGAAGTGGCCTGCTCTCCACAGGACCAGGCAAGAGAGAGAAAAGCCAACAAGCCACCACAGCACACAGAGCAAAAACTACCGCCAAAAGGTCACACAGCACACTTCAGGAACTCCTGCTAGGCACATTTGCATATCTTTACAATGGAATCTCAAACCATCACCACACCTTAAGACCAGCCCCCAGTGACCTTGCCTCTAGCAAGGTGATTGCAGATGCAAACTATAACTAGTAAAACACTGAATATATTGGGGGACATATATTCAAACTACCACATTCTGCCCCTGGCCCCCAATATATTTAGCTCCTGGCCCCCAATAGATTTATAACTATCACACATTGTAAATTGTACTCAGTCCATTTCAAAGGTTCTCACAGTCTTGATCAACTTAAGATAGTGAGTCCTGTAAAATCAAACAAGTTAAATACTTTCAACATGTAAAGGCACAGAGTAAACATTTTAACTGTATAAGGAATAGCAAGGAGAGACTAAAACAATGCAAACTCAATCACCATCAGCCGTCATCAAACTTCTGCAGTTCAAGTTCAATATAACCAGAGACTAACAGTCTCCAGGTTTTCCAATTCCGCCCCTCCAGCTGGGCAGAGTCGCCAGGGAAAACTTTCATCCCATGCCAACACTGCACTCCATGGTAGTCCTTTTGCACAGTCCTGGTATATCCAAAACATCTTCAGGTCTCCATGCAAACCACGGTCCATCTTCCAAAAGGCTCTTCCAGCCTAATAGCACCTAAACCAGCCTCAATGCCTCTACTTTTAACTTGCTTTAGGTTTTCCAACTTAAAATCTTAAAATCTCAGTCTGATACCTTTAGCCAAGCACATCAGTCCATTACAAATTTAACTTTGATCAAACTTTCTGGGCCTGGATAGCAGAACGTAGCCATCCCTTATGCCAGTAGCCCAGTTCCAACAAAGTCCTCTGCAGTCTTTCCTTCCCCTTAGAAACCTCATAAGCCAAGCCTCGAAGTTCAGTACTATCTGCACTTAGCATTCTCAAACTCTCATCAGAATAGTCCATAAAACTTGGCTTACCACTCCAGAAGGCATCTTCAGTTGCAAGCACCAAGTCCATGCCCATTCCTCCAAAACAAAAGTTCCAAAAGACGAATATCCACACGGTCAGGTTCATCTCACCCCACACTCCTCGGTACCACTTTACTGTAGCAGACAGCTTCGGGTTCGCTGAGATGAACTTCCAGACCAGGTACAGTTATGGAGGAAGGGATATTATTTATTGAAGCTTACAGATCCAGGGAAAGTTCCATAATGGCAGAAGAAGTGGCCTGCTCTCCACAGGACCAGGCAAGAGAGAGAAAAGCCAACAAGCCACCACAGCACACAGAGCAAAAACTACCGCCAAAAGGTCACACAGCACACTTCAGGAACTCCTGCTAGGCACATTTGCATATCTTTACAATGGAATCTCAAACCATCACCACACCTTAAGACCGGCCCCCAGTGACCTTGCCTCTAGCAAGGTGATTGCAGATGCAAACTATAACTAGTAAAACACTGAATATATTGGGGACATATATTCAAACTACCACAGATGGCTTAGCGGTTAAGTGCTTGCCTGTGAAGCCTAAGGACCCTGGTTTGAGGCTCGATTACCCAGGACCCACGTAAGCCAGATACACAAGGTGGCACATGCATCTGGAGTTCGTTTGCAGTGGCTGGAGGCCCTGGTGCACCCATTCTCTCTCTCTCTCTGCCTCTGTCTCTCTCTGTCTGTCTGTTGCTCTCAAATAAATAAACAAAAATAAACAAAAAAATGTAAAAATGTCTCCATTGGCTCTACTCTTCATTTGGGGAAACATGGAGCCTGATGTGGGTGACAGGGACTGAATAGGACTGAATCCCAGAGTCACCCCACCTGAACCTGAGATGACCCTCAGAAGCGGGACACAGTTCCTACTCAGAGAGGGTTTTATTTGGTCCCTCACCACCTCTGGGCGCCAAACAGAGCTGCCCTCACTGTCTTCATTGTTCCTCGTGCTAAGGGCAGCTCCTTCTAGAACTGTCACCAGGCCCCAGGCTCAACACCTCAAAACTGAATAGCTCCCATCTTTCCTGACTGCCAGGGTGGTGTGACTGGCTAACTGGGGTGCCACAGGGTTTCTTATGTCTCCACCCCCCTTAGGATGGTTTGGGGTTATCAGCATGTGTGGCCAACACCCAGTTTTTTTATGTGGGCATTAGGGATCAAACTCAGGTCCTCATGCTGCGTAGCAAGCACTTTTACTTGCTGAGCCATCTCCTCAGCCACCCCATGACGCAAGTGGTTGCCAACACCTACTGCTTCCGAAGGGAGTGATCCGCTCAGGCCTGTGGTTCCCTCTGTGTCTGGTGGAGCCGGGCTAGCTGACGGCCATGGCTGGACTGTGACAACGGTTTCCCATTTGGCCTACCAATTCATTTCTGTGGGTTCTACTCAGAGAGGTCCAACCTTGGAATCACTACAAACAAGCCAACCAAAACAAAAGCCAGCAACAGGGTTGGAGAGATGGCTCAGTGGTTAAGGCACTTGCTTGCCTACAGAGCCCAATGACTGGAGTTCCATTCACCAGTACCCAAGTAAAGCCAGATGCACAAAATGGTGCATGCATCTGAAGTTCATTTGCAGCAGCTGGAGGCCCTGGCATGCTCATTCTCTCTGTCTCTCTTTTATCTCTTTCTGCTTGCAAATAAAGAAATAAATAAAAATACCAAAAACAAACAAACAAACAAAAAAAAAGGCCAACAACACAATTGCACAGGAATTCAGTGTCTTCCTACCACCTTCAGAATGATAGGTCAAATCTATTGCTTGGGTGTCAGCCTCTGCATGGCCTGGACCCCAGTTACCCTTTCATTTTTCCCCTTAACTGAGGATTTTTCAAATTCAGGTGAAATTCACATAATAATGTGGTGTCATTTGGTGCATTCACAATGTCAGGACACCATCAGCTCCCTCTTCTTTCAAGATATCTCCATCACTACCCAAAAGAAGCCCTGTACTGATTAAGTCATCGCTCCCCACTTTTCTCTCCTTCATCTTCTCATGAGATTCAATCTTCTTCCATCTCGACATGTCTGCCCACCCTGGAGATCACACACTACATGGCTTCTTGCGGGAAGCTTCTTTTACTTAGTCTGATGTTTTAAGCTTCATTATGTTTACCATATATGATAGGATGCAAGTGAATGAAATATCCGGGCGTGGTGGCACTCGCCCTTAATCCCAGCACTCGAGAGGCAGAGATAGGAGTTGCTCAGTAAACATTATTATCATATCCATGGTTGCTAAAGGTTTATTGACAACACAACTTTCTCTCTCTCTCTCTCTCTCTCTCTCTCTTGGTTTTTTGAGATAGGATCTCACTGTAGCCCAGGCTGACCTGGAATTCACTATATAGTCTCAGGGTGGCCTTGAACTCACGGTGATCCTTCTACCTTTGCCTCCCGAGTGCTGGGATTAAAGGCGTGCACCACCACGCTCTTACTCACATCTTTCTTTTTTTAAAAAAAATTCTTCTTATTATTTTGTTATTATTTATTTTTGGAGAGAGACACAGAGAGAGACAGACAGAGAGGGAGAGGGAGACGGATAGAGATGGGCGCGCCAGCAGTCTCTCAGCTGCTGTGAATGAAATCCAGATGTATGCGCCCCCTTGTGGGCAAGTGTGGCATTGCGCCCTTGCGTCACTTTGCATCTGGCTAAATGTGGGACCTGGAGATTGGAACCGGCGTTCTTAGGCTTAGGAGGCAGGCGCCTTAACCCGAAGCCATCTCTCCAGCCCTCACCTCTTTCTTTTAATAGCACACCAACTCCAGGTTCAGCAGAAACCCTCCGTCCTTCATGAAGCTTTTCCTACTGCCCTTGCTGAAAGACATTTTTTCCTCTTCTGAATCCTTAAATGCCAAATGCCTTATATTCTACCTTAAGGTCCTATGTTTTTATCTCCCTGTCTAGATTATGTTCCCTGGGGTCAAAGACTGTGTTGGTAACCTTGTGTGTCATGTGTTACTTTACAAATAAGAAACTAGAGAAATTTCTGCACAGCACAATGTTCATTTGCCCTTGAAGTAGTTCTGCTCTAATAAGTTTACCAAACACAGCCAGAACCTAAAGACACTTGTCAACTGACTTCTCATATTCATTGCCCGTCTCCTTCCTATTATTGTCAGAAGAATTCTTTATTTTAGTTTATATTTCTAATTTCTTGGCTTGGGTTTGTTTCTGTTATGACTGTCAGTCCCCAGCTCTATTGTTAAGGACAAGTCTCATTAGACTCCTGAGATCTGGCCTCTCCCCTAGGATGGGAGTGCTAAGAGGTGTGGCTAGGCAACTGCTCAACGGACTTACATCATAGGAGAGGCCCTGGGGCTTGTGGCGGGGTGTTGCTGTTCTGCAGTGGGCCTCCGAGGAGATGTTTGGTTTTTTTTTTTTTTTTTTTTTTTCGGTTTTTCAAGGTAGAGTCTCACTCTAGCTCAGGCTGACCTGGAATTCACTGTGACATCTCAGGGTGGCTTTGAACTCACTGCAGTCCTCCTAACTCTGCCTCCCAAGTGCTGGGATTAAAGGCATGTGCCACCACGCCCGGCTTGAGGAGATGTTTTTGTCACTGTCTCTGCTGTAGCTTTCCTGTCTGGCTCTTGGACACTCACGGTCACAGCTGTGTGGCTGCTGAGTCCAGCCTTGTGCATCTCTCTGCTCCTGACCTGGGCAATCTCTACCCTGGGAAGGAATCCTCACTCCTCTCCCATGTATCTTTCTTCCTTCCATCCATGACATTCCACTCACAATCACCTTCCTTCCTTCCTTCCTTCCTTCCTTCCTTCCTTCCTTCCTTCCTTCCTTTCTTTCTCTCTCTCTCTCTTTCCCTTTCTTTCTTTCTTTCTTTCTTTCTTTCTTTCTTTCTTTCTTTCTTTCTTTCTTCCTTTCTTTCTCTTTCTTTCTTTATTGTTTTTGCTTTTCAAGATAGGGTCTCACTCTAGCTCAGGCTGACCTGGAATTCACTATGCCATCTTAGGGTGGCCTTGAACTCACGGTGATCCTCCTACCTCTGCCTCCCCGAGTGCTGGGATGAAAGGCGTGTGCCAACCACACCCGGCTTTTATTTTTATTTATTTATTTGAGAGAGAGAGAGAGAGTATGCGAGTGACAGGGCCTCTTGTCTCTGCAAACAAACTCCAGACTCATGCACAACTTTGTGCATCTGGCTTTATGTGGGTACTGAGGAATCAAACCTGGCCTGGCAAGTTTTGCAAACAAGTGCCTTTAACTGCTGAGCTATTGTCCCGGCCCATGACAATGAAACTTCTTATGGCACTTAACTTAGTACCTAGAGGTGACATTTATGTTACCAACAGAACACACTTTGAACCAATGTGGTTGTGCTAAGGATGAGGATCCTTGCCAGTCCCCATGACACGAGCTTCCCATGGCCGTTGGGTGGTCAGATTTAGCAAGGTGACACTGAACACGTAAAGAGATCACAGTGGGACTGAGAATGGAGCTCAGGGGTACAGTACTTGCCTAGCATATGGAAGGCCCTGGGTTCTATGCCCAAAACCACCATAGAAAAGAAAAAAGATATTAGAATAAAGTATTCCAAGCTAAGTGTGGTGCCACAGGCCAGTAAATCCAGTGCTGTGGAGGCTAAGGCAGGAGGATTGCCAAGAATCCAAAGTCAGTCTGGCCTGCATTGCATGTTTGAGGCAAGCCTGGGAAACTTAGTGAGAATGTATCTTGAAAAAAGTACAGGGTTGGAAAGATGGCTTAACAGTTACAGGCATTTGTTTGCAAAGCCTGATGGCCCAGGTTTGATTCCCCAGTACTCAGGTAAAGCCAGATATACAAAGTGGCACATGCATCTGGAATTTGTTTGCAGTGGAAAGAGGTTGTAGTTTGCCCGTTCTCTTTCTCCTTGCAAATAAATACCAAATAATTTTTTTTTATTGAGGCAAGCCCAATAGACTGGCTCTTTTTTTTTTTTTTTTTTGAAAGAGAGAAAATTGGTGTGCCAGGGCCTCCAGCCACTGCAGTCAGACTCCAGATGTGTGTACCACATTGTGTACATGTGTAATCTTGTGCACTTGTGTCACCTTGTGCATCTGGCTTATATGGGACCTGGAGAATTGAACATGAATCCTTAGGCTTCACAGGCAAGAGCCTTAACTGCTAAGCCATCTCTCCAGTCCCCAAATATTTTTTAATTAATTAATTAATCAATTTGCAAGTAGAGAGAGATAGAGAGAAGAGAGACAGATTGAGAGAGAATGGGCATGCCAGGGCCTCTAGTCACTGGAAACAAACTCCAGACACATGTGCCCCTTGTGCATCTGGCTTACATTGGTCCTGGGAGATTGAACCTGAGTCCTTTGGCTTCACAGGCAAATGCCTTAACCGCTAAGTCATCTCTCCAGCCCTTCCAAATAAAGTTGTTTTTTTTTTTTTTTTTTTTTTTTTTTTTTTTTTGGTTTTTCGAGGTAGGGTTTCACTCTGGTCCAGGCTGACCTGGAATTAACTATGTAGTCTCAGGGTGGCCTCGAACTCTCAGCGATCCTCCTACCTCTGCCTCCCGAGTGCTGGGATTAAAGGCGTGCGCCACCACGCCCGGCTCCCAAATAAAGTTTTAAAATATGTGTTTGAATAACACAGTGCCATGTACAGTGAATATAATATATATATGTTTTTCGAGGTAGGTTTTCACTCTGGTCCAGGCTGACCTGGAATTAACTATGTAGTCTCAGGGTGGCCTTGAACTCATGGCAATTCTCCTACCTCTGCCTCCCAAGTGCTGGGATTAAAGGCGTGTGCCACCATGCCCAGCTACAATAAATTTTTTTAAATACTGAATAATAAATGAATGAATAAACAAATACTTCAAAAACCTGCTTAGGAATAATTTTAATAGTGCCAAGAGTTAATTCAGGGGCTGGAGATGGCTCAATGGTTAAAAGGCGTGTCTTCAAAACCTAACAATTTGGGTTCAGTTCCCCAGGACTCAAGTAAGCCATATGCACAAAGTAGCACATGCATCTGGAGTTCCTTTACAGTGGCTAGAGGCCCTGGCACACCTATACTCTCTTTCTTTCTCTCTCTGTATCTCTATGCTTGCAAAAAAAATAAGTATTTTTTAAAAGAGTTAATTCAGGGAATGTTAACATGACACAGAAGGCTCCAGTGACTTGGGCAACTCTCCGCCACCCCCAGATTCCAGCTTCTCTACCCATAGTCCTCTTCTTCTGCCCTGGGAAGTATCTTCCATTGTCCCCTGGAAAGGATGCACAAACAGTGAACCCAGGGTACCACACCAGTATCTGCAGCCCCCTCTCTCCCCCGCCCAGGTATCAAGGAGGGAAGCTTGTCAGCCCTCACCACTCAGCACATAAGGGAAACGGAAGAATGTCTAAGCCCACGGTTGTTTCCACAGCGGGTACCCCATCGCTCTCATCCCGGGTGACTCAGAGGATGGCTTGGTCCACCTTCAGCCCTTCATGTTCCTAAGGCTTCTGCTCTTCAGGAGCAGGCATACAGAGCTTGGGCTCGGTGGCTATCATGGGATGCCAGGTCTGAGTCCCTATCCCCTACTATCTCTTTGTGTGACCCTGGGAAGACGACCTTCTAACGCAGGTTCCGCTTCTGTAGGAGGCTCATGATAACAGTCCATGTATCGTCCATTCATGTAAAGGGTGGAATTAAAGGATCCATTTGACGAGTTTGGCACAGGGCTGGGAGTGTAGCTCAGGGCCTTGCTTAGTATGCATAAGGCTCGAGTTCGGCCCTCAGCACTGCAAAAGAGCGAAGTGCGCCATTTGTCCAACACTTAACCCTATACAAAATACCTCAGTAGTTCTGTTGCCTAGTTAAGTGTACTAATCTGTGTTTCCCCCAAATTCCATCAGTTTCACAGAGTCACATCCTGTCATCCACCCAAGCCAGCGGTCCCACTCCACCAATTCAGGAATTGCCTTAGAGTTTTCAAAGTCTGCCTGGCATCAGTTGTTTTTTTTTTTCTGAGTTTGTTTGGTTGGTTGCTTAGTGGGTTTGGGTTTTTTTTTGTTTGTTTGTTTGTTTGCTGTCCATATATATAAAATTTTAATTTTTTAATATTTTATTTATATTTACTTATTTGAGAGATACAGAAATAGGCAGGTAGAGAGAGAGAGAGGGAGAATGGGCGCCAAATGAACTCCAGATGCATGTGCCCCCTTGTGCATCTGGCTTACATGGGTCCTGGAGAACGGAGCCTTGAACTGGGGTTCTTAGGCTTCACAGGCAAGCATTTAACCAGTAAGCCATCTCTCCAGCCCTGCTGTGTTTTTTTTTTAAAAATATTTTATTTATTTATTTATAAGCAGAGAGAGAGACTGGGAGAGACACACACCACACACAAAGAATAGGCGCGCCAGGGCCCCCAGCCTCTGCAAATGAATTCCAGATGCATGCATCACTTTGTGCATCTGGCTTTACATGGGTACTGGGGAATCGAACCTGAGTCATTAGGCTTTGCAGGCAAATACCTTAATCACTAAGCCATCTCTCTAGCCCTGCTGTGCTTTGTTTTTTGTTTTTTTTTTTTTTTGGTTTTTCGAGGTAGGGTCTCACTCTGGCTCAGGCTGACCTGGAATCCACTATGAGGTCTCAGGGTGGCCTCGAACTCTCAGCGATCCTGTGCTTCGTTTTTATGACCAGCAATATAGATTGCCACACAGGCAGCCCCAGGTTATCCTCCAGAAAGTACCAGCATTGGGTTGGTGGGGGGAGAGGGGTCAGGTAATAATGAGCTCAGGTTTTATGGGGGAGGGGCTGTGGGCTGACTGCTCTGCAACAGGCTGAGTGCAGTTCCAGAAAATTCTCTTCTAGTAGATTCAGCTCTGTTGTGGTATAATAGAATAATATTTATTTATTTATTTATTTATTTATTTATTTATTTATTTAGTGAAAGAGACCAAGAGGAGAGAGAGAGAGAGAATGGGTGCACAAGAGCCTCCTGCCATTGCAAATGAACTCCAGAAGAATGTGCCAGCCACTTTGTGAATCTGGCTGTATGTGGGTGCTGAAGAGTCAAACCCAGACCATCAGGCTTTGTGAGCAAATGCCTTCGACCATGGACCCAATCCAGAAGAACTTTTCTTTTTTTTTTTTTTTTTTTTTTTTTTTTTTTGAGGCAAGTCCAACAGACTGGCCTTTCTTTAATGCAAGGGACTGAGAGAGAGAATTGGTGCACCAGGGCATCCTGCCACTGCCATTGAACTCTAGACACATGCACTACCTTGTGCCCATGTGGGACCTTGCATGCTTACATCACTTTGTGCGTCTGTTTTACGTGGGGCCTGGAGAGTCAAACATGGGTCCTTAGGCTTCGCAGACAAGTGCCTTAACTTCTAAGCCATCTCTCCAGCCCCAGAAGACTTTTTTTTTTTTTTTTTTTTTTTTTTTTGGTAGGGTCTCACTCTGGCCCAGGCTGACCTGGAATTAACTATGTAGTCTCAGGGTGGCCTTGAACTCACGGTGATCCTCCTACCTCTGCCTCCCAAGTGCTGGGATTAAAGGCGTGCGCCACCACGCCCGAGAAGACCATTTTTTAGATCACTATGCTGTTGGTTCTTCACAATTATCAATCAAGAATCAGTTATGTATATTGAATACACCTACAAGCCCAGCACTTGGGAGGAGGAGGGGGATGGCAGATTGCTACAAGTTCATGAGCAGCCTAATCGACATGTTGAGTTCTAGGCCAGCCAGGATTATATGACCTGTCTCATAAAAAGCCTAAAGAAGCCAGGCATGGTACACATGCCTTTAATACCAGCAAAGGTAGGCGCCTCACCATAAATTCAAGTCACCCTGAGACTACATAGTGAATTCCAGGTCAGCCTGGGCAAGAGTGAGACCCTACATCAAAAAAAAAAAAAACAAACAAAAAAAACAGGGCTGGAGAGATGGCTTAGTGGTTAAAGTGCTTGCCAGCAAAGCCTAAGGAGCCAGGTTCGATTCCCCAATACCCATATAAGCCAGATGCACAAGGTGGCGCATGTGTCTGGAGCTTATTTGCAGTGGCTGGAGACCCTGGCGTGCCCATTCTCATTCTGTCTCTCTTCCCTCTCTCTCTCTCTGTTTGCAAATGAATAAATAATATACATTTTTTAAAGCTCAAAGAAAAGGAAAACAGAGAAAAAAGAAAAAAATAAGAAAAAAGAAAGAAGTGATGGATATGTATAACGATAGATGTGGGAGGGAGTTTCTTATACAGTACCAGACCATCTGAGGGGATCGTGTTTAAAGGAGAACGGTTTGCTTTGGCTCATGGGTTCCTAGGTTTCAGGCCCTGGTCAATTGGCCATGTTATTTTGGGCCTGTGGTGAAGCAGAATGTCATGCTAGTCCATGGTAAACTTCATCTCATGGCCAAATGTAAGCTGAGGTTCCAATATTTCCTTCAAGGACACACCCACAATGACCTAACTTCTGCCCACCAGGCCACCTTCACTGAAGGTTCCACTACCTCCAATATTGTCACATGGGTCTTGGTGGGGGGGGGGGCACATAAAAACCATAGCAGAGAGCCGGCATGGTGACACACGCCTTTAATCCTAGCACTCAGGAGGCAGAAGTAGGAGGATCGCTATGAGTTTGTGGCCACCCTGAGACTACGTAGTGAATTCCAGGTCAGCCTGGGCTAGAGTGAGACCCTACCTCGAAAAACAAAACAAAACCAAAGCAAAACAACAACAACAAAAAAAAAAACATAGCAGAGAGTGACCTTGTAGCTTGTTGCAAATGAAGCCACTTCACTATAAGGCAGTTCAGTCTCAGAGAACAGCTGTCACGCCTATAAATGTTTACTAGCAAGCTGGCAAGCAGGAGTTGCCAAGCCTGCTCTGTAAGTTCCATGGAATGGAAGCTTTCTGTTCTTTCATAGAATATTTGTCTAAGCAATATCCAGCAATATCCTAGAGTAGGACTGGGCGAGGAACCTTTTAGAAGCCCAGAGCACAGGGCTATATTGAAAATCTTTGGCGCCAAGCCCATATAAGGGTAGTGAGCTTCCAGGGCAGGAGATGGCCATGCAATATGTCTGAAGCCATCTGTCATCTCTCCACCAACGTCAGTTATATATCCCATTGTTTCATAACAATGATAGCCCTCCAGAATATGAACTTTTTTTTTTTTTTGAGGTAGGGTCTCGCTCTAACCCAGGCCAACCTGGAATGGAATTCACTCTGTAGTCTCAGGCTGGCCTTGAACTCATAGCGATTCTCCTAACTGCCTCCCAAGTGCTGGGATTAAAGGTGTGCACCATGAGGTTCTGCTAGAATGTAAAATTTGGATTATCTTTTCGTATTTTTATTAGTGTATAGTAACTGTACAAAGTAAGAGGTTTTATTATGACATTTTCATATATGCATATAATGAATTTTAAGCAAATTTACCCATAATTTATTACACATTATCTTCTCCATACCCTTTTGCCGTCTTCCTTTACATTCCTGGTAAATTCCTCTTCTTCTTTTTTTTTTTGAGGTATGATTTCACTCGAGCCCAGGCTGACCTGGAATTCACTCTGTAGTCTCAGGGTAGCCTCGACTTCATGGCGATCCTCCTACCTCTGCCTCCCAAGTGCTAGGATTAAAGGCATGCGCCACCATGCCCGACAAATTTCTCTTCTTTATAATAAGTAAAACTCCATTATGTACATATGATATACTTTTTGGTAGTATAACTTTTTGTAATAGAAAGCTGCTGACCTGAGCCAGGTGTCGGGGTGCACGCCTTTAATCTCAGCACTCGGAGGCAGAGGTAGGTGGATCACCATGTGTTTGAGGCCTCCCTGAGACTACAGAGTGAATTCCAGGTCAGCCTGGGATAGAGCGAGACACTTACCTAGAAAAACCCAAAAAGGAAAGAAAAAAAAGAAAGAGCGAGAAAAAGAAAGAGAGAGAGAAGAGAGAGAGAGAGAGAAAGGAAAGAAGGAAGAAAGAAAGAAAGAGAAGAAGAAAAAGAAAAAGAAATCTGCTGACAATGCTACATAACACAGCAAATAGAAAACGTGATACAGAGGCAGGGAGTCAGTGGGGAAACAGAGTAGAGCTTTTCAATTGCCTCACAGTGGCCTGGAACCGCTACTTTAGCAGAGCCTTCTCTGGTGGTGACAGAATAAGCCTGGAGACCCCCCCCCCAGGGTCTGCTTGGAGCATAGGGTCCAGTCTTGACTTCCACACCAGTGGGAGGTGCAGGGTCACCTCCATGAGCTCCACATGCCCACCCTCACAGTAAACCCAAAGATGCCCATGTCAAGGGTTCCATGGTGGCCTCATTGGCACCTTCCCAAAGCTGTTGTAGTTCCATGGCTTCTCAGCAAGGTCCAATAGCTTTTTGAGAGAGAGAGAATTATGATGGTCTTATGTAGGTAGTGTCAGGCACTGTGAGGTCATGGATATCCAGGCCATTTTGTGTCTGGAGGAGCACATTGTAAGGAGTCCTACTCTTCCTTTGGCTCTTATGTTCTTTCCAACCCCTCTTCCGCAATGGACCCTGAGCCTTGGAAGGTGTATTTGAGATGTTTCAGTGGTGAGCACTCCTCTGTCCCTTTTCTCAACACCATGGTGCCTTCTGAGTCATCCCAAGGTCACCACCAGCTGAAAAGAGAAGCTTCTCTAATCAAAAGTGGGAGTAGCATTAATATATAGGTGTGGACATTAAGAGAGGTGCTTACTCCTGCCCGGCTTTCTTTATCTTTTGAAAGTATAGTATGTGTGTTGTGCGCGTATGTGTGTGTGCTGTGTGCATATGTATGCACAGAGGCATGCATGAGCAGAGACCACAGGAGAACACTGGGTGTCCTTCCTCCATGGCTCATCTGCGTATTTCCATGAAATGAGTCTCTCTCCGAACACCTCTCTGTGGTTTTTATGAGACCTAGCAATCCTCTGGTTTCTGCCTCCCACAGGACTGGGGTTGTAGACACACATGGCCACACTCAGCTTTTTATGTGGGTGCTGGGGAATTGAACTCGGGTAGTCTCAGTCTCCCTTGGGGCCTCATGTTTTCGGCAAGTGTGCTTACATGCTGAGCCATCTCCCAACTGCCCCTCCCTCCTGCTCAGATTTCTTTTTTTGTGAGACAGGGTCTCACTCTAGCCCAGGCTGACCCAGAACTCACCCTGTAGCCCAGGCTGGCTTCAAACATGTGGACATCGTCCTGCCTCAGCCTCTCTAGTGCTGAGATCCTAGGCATTAACCACCACTCTGGCTCCATCCACTTTTTTTTTCTTTTTCTTTTCTTCTTTTCAAGGTAGGGACTCACTCTAGCTCAGGCTGACCTAGAATTCACTATGTAGTCTCAGGGTGGCCTCGAACTCACAGCGATCCTCCTACCTCTGCCTCCCAAGTGCTGGGATTAAAGGCGTGCACCACCACGCCCAGCTTCCATCCACTTTTTTTTTTGTGTGTTCACATTAAAAAAAAATTATTATTTTTATTGACAACTTCTATACTTACATACAAAAAACACATGATATTTCCCTCCCCCCCCCATTCCACTTTAGAGCTCCAATCTCCATCATATCCCCTCCCTCTCTCCATTAGTCTCTCTTTTAATTTGATGTCATCATCTTTTTCGTGTAGTGCTTTCAGGGCAGCTTGGTGGGAATAATATATACATTTAGTCAGACAAGATTGCAGGCTTTATACCCCCTAAGGCTCATGACCTCACCTGCCATAGACTCTTGCCTAGGTTTTTCAGTACCAGGTATGTATTCCCTCCCATAGAGAGGGCCTTCAGTCCAATTATGGAGCAGTTGGTTACCCCAAGAGTAGACATGCCACTATTGCACCCTTTCAGTCATTGGGTCTGTATGGCCAAACTTGGATATTCAGTGTCCACTGTTTTCACTGCTGATTTCTTCTGTCTCCCATAGGGCTGCATGCAGTGCAGCTTTTTCCAGCTTCAGTTGGCTGGCCATCCACTTTTAATGCAGGGGCAAGAGATCAAACTCACATCCTCATGCTCAGGCAGCAAGAGCTCTTCCCCACTGGGCCTTCTCTCCAGCCCTAAATGTGAACAATTCTTAAAAGTATAAAGACTGGGCTGGAGAGGTTGCCAGTGGTTAAAGTGTTTGCCTGCAAAGCCCAATGACCTGAGTTCAATTAACCAGTACTCAAGTAAAACCAGATGCAAAGTGGCACATGCACCTGGAGTTCATTTGCAGTAGCTAGAGGCCCTGGCACAACCGTTCTCTCTCTCTCTCTCTGTGTGTTTCTCTTCTTTCTTTTTTCTTTTTCTTTTTAATTTTTTATTGACAACTTCTTTAATTTTAGACAATATCCCATGGTACTTCCCTCCCTCCTCCCACTTTCCCCTTTGAAACGTCACTCTCCATCATATCCCCTCCCCCTCTCAATCAGTCTCTCTTTTCAGTTTGATGTCATGATCTTTTCCTCCTATTATGATGGTCTTGTGTAGGTAGTGTCAGGCACTGTGAGGTCATGAATATCTGGGCATTTTGTGTGTTTCTCTTCTTTCTATCTCTCCCTATTTGCAAATAAATAAATAAAAAGTATAAGTACTGAAATCCTATTACTTGAGATGTTTCATTATCTTATTCACAGCTTCAAGGCTGACGTTTCAGGAAAGATTTAATAATACATATGTATAGTGTGGTGGTTTGAGTGTAAAATGTCCCCTGTAGACTCTTGGGTTTGCATATTTACTCCATGGCTGGTGGCATTGCTCAGGAAGGTTGTGGAACCTTTAGGAATTTGATGGAGGATGGGTGGCACTGAGGAGGGGCCTGGAGATGTTCCAGCCGGGGCCCAAGTGCATTCTCTCTCCACTTCCTTCCCGCTACGTGATGATGTTGGTTTTCTGCCAGGCTCTATGGGCCATGACAGTCTCTACCTTCTGAAACTGTAAGCTGAATTAAATCCTTTCCCTTTTATATGCTGTTTCGGGTTGGGCTTTTTTTTTTGCCCCAACAACAAGAAAGAACTGATACACGGGCTAAAAAGATGGCTTAGTGGTTAGGGAGCTTGCCTGAAAAGCCAGAGGACCCAGGTTCGATTTCCCAGGACCCATGTAAGCCAGATGCACAAGATGGTGCATGCATCTGGAGTTTGTTTGCAATGGCTAAAGGCCCTGGTGCGCCCATTCTCTCCCTCTCTCTCAAATAAATTTTATAAAAGAACTGATACATGCACTTTTAAATGGAATCATGGCACTCTGGGAATATTTAACTGAACGCCTTTATTTTTTTTTCTCTCTGAGCCTGACAAATAGAAGCCTGGCTTGGGATTTTAATTTTTTTGTTGTTGTTTGGTTTTCAAGGTAGGGTCTCACTCTAGCCCAGGCTGACCTAGAATTCACTATGTAGTCTCAGGCTGGCCTCGAACTCATGGTGATTCTCCTACCTCTGCCTCCTGAGTGCTGGGATTAAAGGTGTGCGCCACTACGCCCGGCTCGGGATTTTGATTTTTTAATTAATTAATTTATTTTTTATTTATTTATTTATTTATTTATTTATTTATTTATTTATTTATTTTTGTTTTGTTTTGTTTTCAAAATAGGGTCTTGCTCTAGCCCAGGCTGACCTGGAATTCACTATGAAGTCTCAGGGTGGCTTTGAACTAATAGCGATCCTCCTACCTCTGCTTCCCGAGTGCTGGGATTAAAGACGTGTGTCACCATGCCCAGCTTATTTATTATTTTTTGCTTGTGTGTTTGTGTGTGTGATGTATGCACATGTATGTGCCCTTGTGGTAAACTCATATGCTTTCCTGTGTGTACGTGTGGGAGAGGGAGGTGTCTCTTGCCCGCCTGAGTGGAACACCATGTCCTGCCCCGTTGTTCTTCTGTCTGGTCTTAACTTAAGCTGGAGTCTCTTTCCTGATTCTGGAGCTGCACTCCAGTGACTCCCGGTCTCCACTCCCCTGTGGGGCTGGAGTTACAGGAGTGTGTGGCTATACCCAGCTGTTGTATGTGAGATCTGGAGATTTGAACTCCAGCATTCTTGGGCCCTTTCAGACCTTCATGCTGGTGCAGAAAGTGCACCTAACCTCTGAGCAATCCCTTCAGCCATTGTTTATTTCCTTGACAAAAAAGGTTCTTATTAGTCACGGCTCTATGATTTTGCTTGCTCATTGATGTTCATGCAATAAAAATATGGGCTCTGGTTTTTTTTTTTTTTTTTTTCATAGTAGGCTCTCTAGCCCAGGCTGACCTGGAATTCACTATGTAGTCTCAGAGTGGCCTCAAAGTCATGGTGATCCTCCTACCTTTGCCTCTGAGTGCCGGGATTAAAGGTGTGCACCACCATGACGGGCTTGGGCTCTGTTTTTAATGCTCAGCACCACAAACAGCCCTGCAAAATGCCTTGGAGCTGGGTGTGGTGGCACACGCCTTTAATCACGGCACTCGGGGTGTGGGGAGGGGGTGGTCAGAGGTAGGAGGATCACCATGAGTTCAAGGCCAGTCTGAGACTACATAGTGAATTCCAGGTCAGCCTGGCCTAGAGTGAGACCCTACTTCAAAAAACAAAAAAAAAACAAAACAAACAAACAAACAAAAAAAGAGGGGTTGGAGAGATGGTTAAGGCACTTGCCTGCAAAGCCAAAGGACCCAGGTTCAATTCCCCAGTACCCATGTAAGCCAGATGCACAAGGGGGGTGCATGCATCTGGAGTTCATTTGCAGTGGCTAGAGGCCTGGATGTCTATCTCTCTCTCTGCTTGCAAATGAATAAATAATTTAAAAAAATTTTTTTAAAAAAAGAGGGCTAGAGAGATAGCTTAGCAGTTAAGTGCTTGCCTGTGAAACCTAAGGACCCCAGTTTGAGGCTCAATTCCCCAGTACCTATGTAAACCAGATGCACAAGGTATCTTACCTATGTAAGCCAGATGCACATGTATCTGGAGTTTGTTTACAGTGGCTGGAGGCCCCCGTGCACCCAATCTCTCTCTCTCTTTCTCTCACTGTCTGTTGCTTTCAAATAAATAAATAAAAATAAACAACAACAACAAGAAGAGATATTCCTTGGCCTCAAGTTTTTATAGAATTCAGGCAGAACTCTTGTTGTGCAAGGTGGTTCCGTTAGCTTTGGATGTGTGATAAACCACACCTACATTTAGCAGCTTAAGCAAATAAATAAATGATTTCGCTCAGGGTCACCTGTGTACCCCTGCTTGGGACTGACTGGTGCCTGCTGGCTTCCTGTGGCTGATTTTGGTCACGAGCAGTTGCTGGCAGCTAAATGGCCTCACTCACCTGTCTGGGGCTTGGTGGGCTGGTTGACCTGCAGCAGGAGAGTGGCAGCTCTCACGTCTTGTCTCTGTTCCTCCTGGGCTCTTCTTCCATAGGCTGACCTGGGATTTTAAATTTTTGATTTTATTTTAAAATATTATTTATTTATTTATTTATTTATTTATTTATTTATTTATTTATTAGAGAGAGAGAGAGAGAAAAGAGGCAGAGAGAGAATGGGTGCGCCAGGGCATCCAGCCACTCTAAATGAACTCCAGACCCATGTGCCATCTTGTGCATCTGGCTTACGTGGGTCCTGGGGAATCGAACCTGGGTCCTTAGGCTTTGCTCAGCCATCTCTCCAGCCCTTAAAATTTATGTCTATTTTGGTGCTTGCAGGGACCTGAAGCAGCAGTAAAGGGGGCAGAAGCAAATGTGCAAGTCCTTTTCACGTCTGCATGTGGAAGATGTGTTTTTGTCACACTGTCTCAGAAAAGGCAGGTATCTAAATCCAGAGACAGTTGACAGATGAAAACTCAGCACTATGAATGCGGGGTGGGGGTGGGGGCTGCACTGGCCGTTCTTGCGAACAATCTACCTTAGGAAGTATCTGCTAAGAGGCCCGAAAAGTTTACTAAGAAGCCGTAGTCTGGGGAAACTGGCAAGTTTAGAGGACAGGAGCTTGTCATTTCCCACCCAAAGATTGGTTCCAGCAACAAAACAAAATCAGCACATTTCAGCCGGGCGTGGTGGCGCATGCCTTTAATCCCAGCATTTGGGAGGCAAAGGTAGGAGGATCACCATGAGTTCGAGGCCACCCTGAGATTACATAGTGAATTCCAAGTCAGCCTGGGCTACAGTGAGACCCTACCTTGAAAAACCGAAAAATGAAAAAACCAAAAACAAAAAATCAGCATATTTCTAGTGACCCAAGTGTTGCAGAATTCACTCCAAGACACCTGGGATGTGTACTCTGGAAGAGCAAACACCATCTGCTCTGCCTTCCCTCCCTCCCTTCTTCCCTTCCTCCCTCCACTGATGCTCCCAGTAGACGCCTCTCTCATAGCTGCTATGTGCACCTGCTACGGGAAGCCTTGGGAAATTTCTTTCCTCCTTGGGTCTCAGGTGTGTGTGTGTGTGTGTGTGTGTGTGTCACACATGAGTATGTTTCCCTTGGAATAATCTGGTTGAAGAACACCCTTACCAGAACACCCATACTTCTGCTGGGATTATTTTTTCCTGGTGGCACTGGCGTCTCCAAGGATCACCTTGGACCTGCAGCCTGTGACTGCCCACGTGTATCCCATGACAACAGCATTAGATGGGAGGTTTGACTTGTGTATTCTCAGGCGAGTTGCTTTCTCTCTCTGGATTTCACGTTTTCCATCTGTTTAACAGAGGGCTGGCAGAGAACGGAGGCTCTGAGTTGACAAATGCACATGACTCACCTGGAGCTCTGGTGAGGCACGCAGAATTTCAAGCCCCACCTCAGAGCAGCTTCTCCTTGTTGACAGAAGCTCCTGGTATCTAACCGTTGTTCTCATTCTTGGCTGTACTTCCAAATCTCCTGGGGGTGTGGGGAGACTTCAGTATTGAGTTCTGTGTTCTTCCACCCAGAGATTCTGACTCAGTTTTGATATTAGGAACACCCTGGACATTGGGCACCTTGTATTTGGAGGGGTGAGGAAAAGAAAGGCTAGCGAAATCTAGAGAGAGGCTCCAGCCTGGCAGGGAAGTGGTTGGGGTTGAATAAATATCCCAGCCTTCCTCTCCTCCCATATCATTTCATTTCCTGCCAGAGCTTCCTCGTTCCTGTCCCAGCTGGACTGACACAAAGGCCCCAGCTGATGTAGTCCCAAAGTGTGGCGGAGATGAGAGAATGGATTTGAGAAGGCAAATGGGAATTATCCAGCAAAGGATGCTGGTTTTAAATGGGAGGCAGAGGTAAAGGATCGCCATGAGTGGACATGGACTGGTGAATTCCAGGTCAGCCTGGACCAGAGTGAGACCCTAATCCCAAATAGCCAGGCATGGTGGGCAGAGGCAGAGGTAGGAGGATCGCCATGAGTTCAAGGCCACCCTGAGACTACATAGTTAATTCCAGGTCAGTCTGGGCCAGAGTGAGACCCTACCTCGAAAAAAAAACAAAAACAAACAAACAAACAAACCCCAAGAAAAACCAAATAATAATAATAATAAATAAAATAATAATAAAATAAAATAAAATGCAGATTCAGAGCTGGAGAGATGGCTCAGCAGCTAAATTGTTTGCTGGCAAAGCCTAACGACCTGAGTTTGACTCCCCAGTACCCACTAAAAGCTAGATACACAAAGTGGCACATGCATCTGGAATTTGTCTGTAGTGGCTAGAAGCCCTGGTGTGCCTCTCTGTCTCCCTGCTGAGTGTGGTGGCACATGCCTTTAATCCCAGCACTTGGGAGGCAGAGGTAGGAGGATCACTATGAGTTCAAGACCACCCTGAGATCACATAGTGAATCAAGTCAGTCTAGGCTAGAGCAAGACCCTACCTCAAAAAAAAAAAAAGAAAAAGAAAAAAGAAAAAGAAAAAGGGAAAAGGTAGGGATCGAGCTCAGTGGTAGAGCACTTACCTCAGTAACAAGCGCGCGCACACACACACACACACATGCACACGCATGCACACACATGCACACGCAGTTACTTCACTGAGATTGCGTTTCAGTTTACAGTCATCCCTGAACCATGGAAGGAAGGTGGCCTGGCTTTGTCTTGAGCTCAGTAAGAGACGAGTCAAGTTCTGCTTGGGCCACAAACACCAAACTATCATCCTTTTCTTCTGGTTCCAACAACCACAGGAAGTGTCACCCAGAACTTGGGAGCTCGCTATGCAAACTGTTCTCTTCCCTCTTCTTCCAGCCGTGATGATGAGTTTCGGGGTTCCACGCAAACAACATGGAAGGGAACTTTGGAAAGCTGTGGGAAGTAACTCCTCTTAGGATGTTGATTTAAATATTTGCTGGAGAAAAGTGCAGAGAATATTCTTTTTTCTCGTGTGTCTCGGGTGTGGTACGCACACCTGTGTGCAGATGTGTGTGCCTCATGGGCATGCATGCCAAGAGCAGAGGACATTGGGTACCCTTCTCTGTCACGGTTCCACACTTCCTTGACATGCAGTCCTCAACATGAATGAATCTGCTTCCTTGCCAGTCCGCAACTGGCCTTTGGGGTGGGGTCAGGACAGTCAATTGAGGTGACTCTTGTGGTATGTTATATTTCTATACCAAATATGAGCAAAAGTTCCAAGAAGTTGCCATTGGTTGTCAAAACAGGTTAACAAAGGGGAGGGGATATGATGAAGAGTGGAGTTTCAAAGTGGAAGGTGGGGGAATGAGGGAAGTGCCATGGGATCTCTCTCTTTCTCTCTTTCTTTCTCTTTCTTTCTTTCTTTCTTTCTTTCTTTCTTTCTTTCTTTCTTTCTTTTGTTTTTGTTTTTTTGAAGTAGGGTCTTGCTCTAGCCCAGGCTGACCTGGAATTCACTCTGTATTCTCAGGGTGGCCTCGAACTCATGGCGATCCTCCTACCTTTCCCCAGTGCTGGGATTAAAGGTGTGCGCCACCATGCCTGGCTTTCATGGGATATTTCTACAATTAAGGAAGTTGTCAAAAAAATTTTTTTAAACTAAAACAACAACAAAAAAAACAAAAAAAAAAAAAAAAAAAAAAAAAAGAAAGAAAGAAAAGAAAAGAAAAGAAAACGGAGGTTAACAGTCCGAGTCACAGAGTCATTTATTTCAAATCTGGCTCCTGCACCCATTGTTGTCGTTTGCCACGGGCGTGGGAATGACTGAGTGTCGTCATGATGAGGCAACATGATGGTCCCACCCTGGGAGGCTCAGCCCTCCATCCCAGCATGGAGCCTCTTGTCCTACCGCCATCCCCAGGACTTGCCCATGCCTCCACCTTGTGTCCCCTCATCTTTCAGGCCAAGCTGCCAACTTTCCATTCTGGCCTCCAGAATTAAGACAAAAAAATTGTCCTTCAAAATCATGCCAGAGCTTTTATTTTTTTCTCTCTCTTTCCCTTTTGGCTTCCATGTTTTTAGTGGAAACTTGATTCACTTGTCATCAAAAAACAAAACAAAACAAAACAAAACAAAAAAAACCACCACCACCACCACCAACAACAACAACAAAAAAAAAAAAAAAAAACAAGAGTGCTGCATCAGAGGAGTTGGCAGGCTTGTCCTGTGGAATCCTGTTTCAGGGTGCTCATACTTCTTGCTAAAAGGAGCAATCAGAAACACCGCTGATGGACCACCTCTGAGATCCCGAGGGAACATTCTGGGCGTGGGGGGGAAATGGTGTTCTTTAAGCCCATGAGTGCCAAACTGTGTCAGCCCCAAGAGGATTCGCTTCTCTAGGATGAAACACACACACATTAATGATAGTGAATGTGGTGTCATTAAGATTCCGAAAGCTTTGCATCCCTACATCTTACTCTGCTCAGATGGGGGCTCCTCCAGGGACTAGCTGCTGGTTAAACTGTAAGATGGGAAAGGCTGAAGGACCTTTTATACAACAGATGTTGCTAAATTGAACTATTCCTCCTGAGGGGAGGAGGGAGGCTCTGGAGACACAGGAGGTCAAGTCTGGGAAAGCTAAAACTTAAAAGACCCCTCTCTAAGGTTACATAAAGAGTAACTGGGCTAGAGAGATGGCTCAGTGGTTTAAAACACTTGTTTGCAAAGCCTGACGGCCTGGGTTCAATTCCCTGCCATCCATATAAAGCCAGATGTACAAAGTGGCATGCATCTGGAGTTTGTCTGCCATGGCAGGAGGGCCCTGGCATGGCCATATCCTCTTTCTCCGCTTGAAAAGACACAAATAGAATTAAAATACTTAAGAAAAAGAATAAATTGCTTGGGGAGAGACTGCAACCTGCCCTGCAGAGCAGTGTGCTGGAGACTTTCTGCCCTGCCGAGCTGCCTACAAGGCTTGTAGAGTGATTCCCAAAGGTGCAGCTTCCATGGGTCATCACCTGTGCTGGAGTGAGCTTTCGGGTGATGCACTCCCTTTGAGTCACCCTCACATGCTCCTGTAAGTAACCCCTCATCCTGCTCTGTTAGTAACCCCAATAAACTCATTGGTTCACCAAAATTGGTTTGGGTGCAGTCTGTCACCTGTGGCTTATCTGGGGGTGAATAGTTGTGTTCACGTCTCCCTAGGGAAAAAGTTTCAAGGGACAGATAATAACCACTTCAGAGAACAGATTACAGGGAGGGGAAAGGCCTAAGTGAGGCCAGGGGAAGAGAATGTGTAAAAGAAGGGCAGGGGGAAGGTCAATCAAAATTCAAGATAGTCTGAATAAGACTTATGTAAACCTACTTTTTTGAATAATGGCACATCCAGAAGCTATAGATTGTTAATAGAAAATTTTCAGTGCCTGGGATGGGATACCTTCCTGTGAGTTGTTGGCCAAGGAGGTCATTGTAGCCTCCAAAACATTAAAGGCTATTGCCAAGACCCTTGGTTTCCCTTGAGAAACAGATGGTAAGACCCTATTGCTGAAGAAATCTCTTGCCTGAGCGGCAACGTCACTGAGAAAGCAAGCTGGTGCTGAGCAGAAAACCTTCTCCCTGTACACCAGCCAACTGAAAGCTGGAAAAAGCTGCACTGCATGCAGCCATATGGGAGACAGAATTCATCAGCAGTGAAAACAGTAGACACTGGAAACCTCAAGTTTGGCCAGACAGGCCCAATGACCAAACAGGTGCAATAATGGCATGTCTGCTCTTGGGGAAACCAACTGCTCCCTAACTGGACTGAAGGCCCTCTTTATGGGAGGGAATACATGCCTGGTACTGAAAAACCTAATCAAAAGTCTATGGCAGGGGAGGTCATGAGCCTTAGGGGTATAAAGCCTGCTCTTGTCTGGCTAAATATATATATTATTCCCACCAAGCTGCCCTGAAAGCACTACACTTAATGTTCATATTCACATATTAATGCTACTCTCACTTCTGGTTAGAGAAGCTTCTCTTTTCAGATGGCGATGACCACTGCGATGACCCAAAAGGCAACATAGTGCTGAGAAGAAGGGATGGAGGAGTGTCCAGCACTGAAACACCTCTGTCACACTCTCCAAGGCTCAGGGTCCATTGCGGAAGAGGGGGCGGAAAGAATGTAAGAGCCAAAGGAAGGGTACAACTCCTTACAATGCAACTGTCCAGACAGAAATTGGCCTTAATATCCATGACCTTGCAGTGCCTAGCAAGACCTTCACAAGACCCTCATAGAAGGAGAAAAAGATGACGACATCAAATTAAAAGAGAGATTAATGGAGAGAGAGGGGATATGATGGAGAGTGGAGCTGGGAAGGGGAAGAGGGGGAGAGGAGGGAAATATCATGGTTTATTGTTTGTAAGTATAGGAGTTGTCAATAAAAATAAAAATTATAATTATAAAGATGCAGGCACCGCCACTGACAAAAAATCTGCAGTTAAGGCATTTTCCTGCAAAGCCTAACAACCCAGGTTCGATTCCCCAGAGCCCACATAGAGCTACATGCACAAAGTGGCTCATGCATCTGGAGTTTGTTTGCAGCAGCTGGAAATCCTGTGTGCCCATTCTCTGTGTGTGTGCCTTTCTGCTTGCAAAAAAAAAAAAATCCCACTGAAGTGAAAGTGTCTGACATGAGATCCTTTCCTGATATCAGACTGGGTTGTGGCAGGAACAAAAGGGCGTTGGTTCCAGAAAGACAAGGCCAGGTCACGTTTAGGTCACCACTTACTACTTTCCTGGGAAGCTTTGTTTGCCCCAGAAACCTCTAATTTTTAATGTTTACTCCTCATTGAGTTGTTAGGCGTAAATTTGAAAATGAAAAAAGAACCTTTTCAATGTAAGTATGTGCCATGTAATATTTGGGACATAGTCAAATACTATTTGTATTTTAAGATGAAGTTCAGGTTTAACTGGGTGTCTGTATTGCACTTGGTCACCCTAGTTTCTTGACCTGAAAGTTTTCCACTTGGTATCTCTCAGACAGAAGGACAGTTTTATCAGCACCGTGACCACATACTTGGCATAAACAAGAACCTGCTCCCAGTAGTCTAGTTTCTCTACCTAGACTCCCACCTCTTGAAGTTTCCAGAACCTCCAAAAATAGATCCACCTGCAGGAGATAGTTTATATTCAAAGCATAATAAAGGAAGAGTCAAAAGTAGTTCATTCTGATTACCAAACCAAATCAATTTCTTTTCAATCTGTTTTTAAAATTTTAATTTTATTTTATTTATTTGAGAGAGAGAGAGGCCGACACAGAGAGAGAGAGAGAGAGAGAGGGAGGGAGAGAATGGGTGTGCCAGGGCCTTCAGCCACTGTAAACGAATTCCAGACACATGCGCTACCTCATGCATCTGGCTTTACGTGGGTCCTGGGGAATCAAATCTGGGTCCTTTGGCTTCACAGGCAAATGCCTTAACTGCTAAGCCATCTCTCCAACCCAAACCAAATGAATTTAAATAATTTAAAGTCTGTGGCTGTTATTAGTCAATATGTGGGAAAAGACTCTAGTCCCTGGTCAAACAAACACCCACAAGCCACTTGTCCCCTGTCCTACCATAGGCAACCCGAGGCTTTCGTGGCCAGCCTCTGAGAAGGCCGCCCTCCCCACCTCAGCCATGGTGTACAGCCAGTGCCCTGCAGAGTCTAGATGGGCTGCAGTCAAAGGCCTGGGTTCTGCTGGCTCGTATGGCTGTCACATAGCCCTGCACCCCTAGCCTAGGTACCCCTCTTCAGAGCTTCCATATGGGGATGTTTTCAGCAGTGGAACCAGACTTAGCAGGCATGGTTAGCATGTTTTTCTGCTCCTAGGCCTTGTGATCCTGGTCCTCACCTTTCAACTCTTCTCCAGGTCCAGAAACCTTCAGGAGTGCTTTGCCCAGAGTTCCTCAGCAGGGCACACTCCCTGCCCTTGGCTGCATCTGCATTGGTAACACTGACCCTTCCCTGGTGCCATTCCATGGGGGAAAATGGAATCGGGACACTGATGCCTTCTCCAGTTTGGCTTCTGCCTCCGGCCGCCGCACTTCATGCAGAAATCCTTCACGTGGCTTGTCTTCAGCAGCCCTGCAGCACAGGTTCAACAACAGTTCTTCGCAGCTCCGTGGAGCTCCATGCCACACGCCACAGCCTAGGGCCCCAGCATCATATGCCTGTGAGCCTGCTCATGCATTCACTTATTCAGTGATGCTTATTCAGCCCCAGTAAGGGCTGGGCACCTGCTGGGAGCCAGGCCTACAAAGATGAGTCAGTTCTGGTGTCACTGGCAGGAAGCTTACACTGCGTTTGTCCTATTACCATATGGTATCATTTATTGTCTCATCAAGTATTGATTGGAAGTCTAACTCCTTGTTTGAGATCTCATCTAATCCTCATGAACCTTTGAACTAAATTGAATGGTTATCTTTAGTTTTTTGGTTTTCTTTTTTTCTTTTTCTTTTTTTTTTTTTTTTTTTTTTTTTTTCAAGGTAGGGTCTCACTCTAGCCCAGGCTGACCTGGAATTCACTATGTAGTCTCAGGGTGGCCTTGAACTCTTGGCAGTCCTCCTACTTCTACCTCCCGAGTGCTGGGATTAAAGGTGTGTGCCACCACGCCCGGCTAGCTTTAATTTTTAGGTAAGTAAACTGAGGTCCTGAGAATAAAATCTTTTGTTGGTTTTGGTTTTGACACCGGGTCTCTCTCAATAGCCTGGTCTAGCCTTGAACTCAGAATCCTCCTGCCTCTGCTTTCCAAGTGAAAGGATTACAGGAGTGCACCCCATGCCTGGTGAGGGTAGAACCTTCTGAGTGACTATTTCGGCCCCTCCCCCTTCCGTACACACAGTAAGTGAAGAATCAGGGTTCAAAGGCAGAACTTCTAGTTCAAATTCAGCGCTCTGTCTCAGTCCTCCTAGCTAGAGATAAGCTCTCAATAAGGAAAGATCTGATCTTCCTGTGGACAAAAGATGGAAATGCTATAAGACCTCAGGAATTTGAAAAACAAAAACGCTTTGCCTGATCACTGCTACTATAATATCACCAACATGATTTAAATTCTCACTACTTTGTAAAAGACTTTTAAGGGCTGGGGAAATGGCTTAGCAGTTAAGGCACTTGCCTACAAAGCCAAAGGACCCAGGTTCGATTCCCCAGGGCCCACGTAAGCCAGATGCACAAGGTGGTGCATGCATCTGGAGTTCGTTTTCAGCAGCTGGAGGCCCTGGCGTGCCCATTCTCTCTCTCCCCCCACCCCCGCCTGCTTCTCTCTCTCTCTCTCTCTCAAAAAAAAAAAAAAAATCTAAAAAGAAAAGAAAAAGGCTTTTAAAAGTTCCCACTCATCCGTAAGCCACTGGGCAAAGACCTGGCTTCACTCAGAGATGGACAGGTCACTATGGACCCTGTCTTGGTCTTCGTCTGCAGGCAGATTTTCTGAGCTATGTGCTGATGCCAGCAATGCTCAAGACTGTGGCACGAATGGCCTTTTCCAGGAGGACTGTGGAAGTCAGTGTTTAGTGAGCCACTAAACGCAATGACTCGCAAAAACACTGGCTCTTTAAGGACGCCTTTTAAGGGCTGGAGTCCATTTATTCCTTCTTGCTGGCTCGATGGAAAAGCTTAACGTGGGTGTTTGCAGATGCTTGGTGACAATGAAGGGCGCAGCCCAACCGGGAGATGGCAGGAGAGCAAACGTGAGTGTGACGCAATGGTGTCCTCCCTGCAGTACTTCCGCTGCCTTTCCGGAGGAGAAAGGTATTGGCCAGCGCTTAGGGTAGGTGCTCTTGCCTTGTTCTGGAGCCGAGTCTTAACAGGGATGGTTGCCAGGGCGCTGGCATGAGCCTACTCCAAAGTGGTCTCTTATTTCTGTTGCTTGATTCCACCCCCACTCCTCAGCCCTTCCCTTCCAAGTTCCTCATGACAAATAGCAGCAGTCAGTGGAGGTACCAGAGGCCTGGCCCCTGGGCTCTGTAGCCATACAGCAGCACACGTTTCTCATCTCGGTTCACTTGGGATGGATTTAAACCAGCCAGGCCAAGGGACCACTCACAGCACTGACTTTCCTCTTCGATCTCTGCTCCTGCTAAACTTTAGTAAGGCTTCAAAGGACAAACAAGGAAGCCTGTGTGTCATCCTGCCAATTTGGGAGGTAATCCAATCATCATCTCCTCGCTCACCTCCACGGTCGGAGACATCAGACAGGACGAACATAAATAAGCTCAACCGGAAGTCTCAAAGAGTTCTTTGCTGAAGGGTGAACTTGGAAAGCTACCAAGTGCTAGGAATCTCCTTCCAGACACCCAGTAGTAATAATAATGTTGGAGTTCAATTCACTTGTATCTTTTCTCTTAATAAGCATCTATTGAGCACCTACTGCATTCAGAGCTCTCTGCTGAACATTCATGGAGAGGACAGAAACACGGTCCTGGTTCTTCCAGAGGTTACTGTCCATTATTAAAATAGGCAGAGTAGGGGCTGGAGAGATGGCTTAGCAGTTAAGGCACTTGCCTACAAAGCCAAAGGACCCAGGTTCAATTCCCCAGGACCCACGTAAGCCAGATGCACAAGATGGCACATGTGTCTGGAGTTCGTTTGCAGTGGCTGGAGGCCCTGGAGCATCCATTCTCTCAAATAAATAAAAATAAAATATTTTTTTAAAAAAATAGAGTCAAGCAGGGCATGGTGGCACATGCCTTTAATCCCAGCACTTGGGAGGCAGAGGTAGGAGGATCACCGTGAGTTTGAGGCCACCTTGAGACTACATAGTGAATTCCAGGTCAGCTTGGGCTAGAGCAAGACCTTACCTCGAAAAAAAAAAAAAAAAGAGTCCTGGAGAGGAGGAGCTAAAAGATGCTCTTGGTACTAAATATATGTCACAAACACGCCAAAGCAAGCAGGCGTTGCTGCCAACGGCTGACTTTCTGTGCATGCCTCTTCCGTCACTGGAGACTAAGGCCGAGCAAGCCCACACCCTCCACATCCTGCTCACCGTATGCGCCTAGTTTGGTATCTCCTTAAAGGTCAACAGAGTTCGTTTCAAGTCTGTTAGTGAGCACTTTGGAGCCATAAGTACATCATTTTTAATTCATGAAATTGCAAGCAGGCTCTGAAGTGGTTGGTTCTCAAGCTTTAACAGGCTGTAGGAGCCCCACCTCAACACGGGCAAGGAAAGTGATGACTCACCCCCCAGCCTTCTAGGCTGGGCAGGAAACAGCTGACTCCTTTTGCTGTTCCAGGCAGGGCCTGAATTTCCCCTTGGGACAGGTTGCATTAAGATCTTGGCAGTTTAACTGGTAGCTATTTTCTGTCTCTTTCTTAAGATTTTCCTGGGGATTTGGGGAAAGAATTGAGCCCAGGGAAGAGAAGGCAGGAGGCCAGCAGATCCGTGTCAGAAGCTCTGACATTTGGCAGGAAACCCTCAACCTGCCTGGGCCCTCCAGACCCCAGGCACCACTGAGTTGGACCCTTGGCCCCGCCATTATGACCTTCCTTCCTCTCCTCCTATTGCAGAATCCTCAGCTGCAATACAGGGTTAGTCACAAACGCCACCTGTAGAATTAATGAATCAACACACATGATTCCTGCTAGAGTAACGCGTGGGTAGCTATTCTTGTGAGAGCGTCAAGGGGAAGGGCAGGTGTCACCACCAACAGGTGTCCAGACACTGGTTGTTGAGTTACAGCTGCAAGGAGAGAACCAGATGTTTCTCCCGGTTTTAAGAAGCCATAATAGAGACACGCTCTGCAGGAAGTGACTCTGTTGAGCCGAAGCTGGAGGTAGCTCTTCCCTTCCTCAAGCCTCAGGGTGTGTTTCCTTGATTGTCTAGACCCCGTGCTTCTTTTTTAAAAAAATTAATTTAGTTTAATTTACTTATTTGAAAGAGAGAGAGAATGGATGTCCCAGGGCCTCTAACCACTGCAAATGAACTCTAGACTCATGTGCCACCTTGTGCATCTGGCTTGCATGGTACTGAGTCCTGAGTCTTTTGGCAAGCACCTTAACCAATAAGTCATTTCTCCAGCCCCCCATTTTTAAAGGAGTTAGTCTTCATCCCTTCCTTTTTATTAAAAAAATTTAATTATTTATTTATTTATTTATTTATTTATTTATTTATTTATTTGCAAGCAGAGAGAGGAAGAGAGCAGATAGAATGGCCACACCAGAGCCTCTATCCACTGCAAATGAACTCCAGATGCATGTGCCACCTTGTGCATCTGGCTTTATGTGGGCACTGAGGAATCAAACTCAGGGCATTAGGCTTTGCAGGCAAGTGCCTTAACCACTGAGCCATCTCTCCAGCCCCAACCAGTGCTTCTTAAATGGGAATGGCTGGGATCATCAAAAAAAAAAAAAAATACACTTCGTAGTTGTTGGTCATGGAGACCTCTAATGCCCTCATAACATTACAAGCTATTGCCAAGGTTCTTGGTTGCCTACCAGGGCTAGATGGTAAGATCCTCTTACTGAGATTCCACATGCTTGGGCTTCAGGTCATTGAGAAATCAAGCTGGAGCTGAGCTGGAAGCTTCCTCACTGTTGACTAACTATTATGATGCTGGAAAGAGCTATGCAGCCTGTTGGGGGAGAAAAGTCAGCCACAGTCTTAACCAGCACTGGACCCTAAAAGCTTTATGGCTGGTTGGCCAGGCCTAATGTACCAACTAGTGCAATAATGGCATATCTGTTAAAGGGGAAACCAACTGCTCTCTGTCTATATTTGAAGCCTGCTCCCTGGGAGGGAATTCATGCCTGGTACTGAAAACTTAGTCAAAAGCCTATGGCTGGGAAGGTCATAAGCCCTAGGGAGAAGCTACTACTACCACCAAACTACCCTCTAAATACTTATGTTTATGCCCATATATTAATGGCACTCTCACTTTTGTTTAGAGAAGCTTGTCTTTTCAGATGGCGGGGACCACTGGGGAGACTCAAAACTCATCAAAGAGCTGAGAAGAAGTGACAGTGACGTGTTCAACACTCAGACATCTCTATCAAACCCTCCGAGGCTCGGGGACTATTCAAAAGAGGTGGACGGCAGAAAAAAATGTAAGAGCCAAAGGAAGGGGTGGTGTGCTTACAACAGTGTCTTCCAGACACAAAGTGGCGGTGTTATTTATGACCTCACAGTGGCTGACACTACCTACACAATACCTGCGTAATATGGAGGGAAGAGAGATAAAGGCATTCAGTGGAGGGGGGATTCAGGCAGGGGAAGAGAGTGTTGCGGGAGGGATTATGACCACGGCATATTGTGTATAAGAATGGAGGTTGTCAGTAAGAAGTTGAGAACAGAGTTGGAGAGATGGCTTAGTGGTTAAGGTGTTTGCCTGCAAAGCCAAAGGATCCCAGTTTGATTCTCCAGGACCCATGTAAGCCAGATGCACAAGGGGGCGTATGTGTCTGGAGTTCATTTGTAGAGGCTGGAGGCCCTGGTGCACCCATTTTCTCTCTCTCTGCCTCTTTCTCTCTGTCAAATAAATATATAAATAAAATATTTTTTAAAAAAGTTGAGAACATCCAGGTGTGGTGGTGCACGCCTTTAATCCCAACACTTGGGAGGCAGAGGTAGGAGGATCACCATTAGTTCAAGGCCACCCTGAGACTACATAGTGAATTCCAGGTCTGCCTGGACTAGAGTGAAACTCTACTGTGGAAAACAAAAAACAAAACAAAAAAAAAAAAAGTTGAGAACAATGCACTGTGATTCAGTAGGTTTGGAGAGCCAAGTCTACATTGCTTACAAGCTCTCCCATGATGCTGTGCTGCTGGCTCACAGACTTTGAGGACCACGGATGGAGCCAACACAGTCCATAGACCTCTCGGTGTAGCCAGGCATGGAGGCATTTGCACCTGACCTCCAGCAATCAGGAGGCAGAGGCAGGAGGATTGTGGGCTTGAGGCCATCCGTGGATCTATCAGCCTGGAACTATATCTCAAAAAATTAAAATAATAATGATAATAATAAATGTGGTGGCGCACTTGGGAAGCAGAAGTAGCAGGATCACCATGAGTTCAAGGCCACCCTAATCCCAGCACTTTCGGGAGGCAGGAAGACGTAGGAGGATCACAGCAGTTTATTCAGGAACCTTGTTTCTGAGGCCACCCTGAGACTACAGCCAACCCTGTTAATGCAGATAGGTCCAGGTCAGCCTGCACCAGAGTGAGACCCTTTATCCTTGCAAAACCAAAATAAATAAATAAAATAATAATGATAATAATAAAATAGAGGTCTGATCTCTGATGATGCGTATTTTTCAACCCTGATGGCTTTTTCTCAGAGGCGGGATCTGGGGCATCAACCCGCATGCAATCAAACATGCTCTTCTCTGGAGTTCTAGGGCTAACCCAGAGTGCAGTGCTTAGCCTCGCAACCTGAGCAGGAAGAAGATTAACTTTTAATTGTAGCCAGCCAGACTTAGGGGGACTGTGCAGCCTCTATGGCAGTAAAGGCTTGAATGATCAGACAGTGCCCTTTAATTGAGGCCAGCCAGACTTACCAGTAAAGGCTTGAATGACACCACAAGGGTGACCCTGATTTTACAGAGAAGCAAACCAAAGAGACCAGTAACAGAAGGCCTGGCCCCCAAACCCGCCCATTCCTTCAAATGATTCATTGCGGAGGTCAGCCAAGATGACAATCCGGAGGCAAAGGAGAGGTCCATGCGGGCAGAATTCATTAACTACAGCCAGCCTCAATTCTTTTAAGGTATCTTCAAATTCAAGCGACCAATTCTGTAATAGAAAACTAGACAAAGATCTGGATAAATTTGCAGGATCACCATGAGTTGGTCAATGGCCAACCCTGAGACTTTCATCCATACCTCCAAGGTGAATTGTTCATAAACAAGTTGTTTAATCAAAGCCTGGACCCCAAACACTCTATGGCAGTGAAACGATAGCATGAGCAGAGGGTGGACATCACTCTCTGAAAAACAACAGCAACAAAAAATAAAAATAAAAAAGCCCGCCCCAACAATACTGCCTCCAGGAGGTGTTAATTCCCAAATTGCCATCAGGGCTAGGAACACTTGAGGTGGCCCCTTGGCAGTTAAAATGGCATGCAAATTTAAAGGTCCCCATAGTTTTATCAATCCTGCAGGCCTAGGCTCAATTCTCCAGTACCCACATAAACCAGATGCAAAGAAATATATATATATATTTTTTGCAAGGTAGGGTCTCACTCTGGTCCAGGCTGACCTGGAATTAACATGTCTCAGGGTGGCCTCGAACTCACAGCAATCCTCCTACCTCTGCCTCCCGAGTGCTGGGATTAAAGGGAACTTGTTTACAGTGGCTAGCTCCTCTTCAGAATCCGTAGCCCTGGTGTTGGGTATAAGTTGTTCTCTCTCTCTTTTTTCCTGTAAATGAATAATAATAATAATTAGCCCCTTTTTCCCCAAAATTCTTTCTTCCTGCTCATCTCTGGCCACTTTTTTTTCCCACCGCCTCACTGCATTGTTGGTCCTCGAGGCATTATTATTTTGGTTTTTCAAGGTAGGGTCTTGCTCTAGCTCAGGCTGACCTGGAATTCACTATGTAGTTTCAGGGTGGACTCAAACTTACAGCAATCCTCCTACCTCTGCCTCCCGAGTGCTGGGATTAAAAGACATGTGCCACCATGCCTGGCAATGAATAGTTTTTTTTTTTTTTTAGAATATTACTTTTCAGGGGGCTGGGGAAATGGCTTAGCAGTTAAGCACTTGCCTGTGAAGCCTAAGGACCCTGGTTCAAGGCTCAATTCCCCAGGACCCACATAAGCCAGATGCACAAGGGGGTACATGCATCTGGAATTTGTTTTTGGTGGCTAGAGGCCCTGGCACGCCCATTCTTTCTATATATATATCTGCCTCTTTCTCTCTCGTTCTGTCTGTCACTCTCAAATAAATAAATAAAAATAAACAAAAAAATTAAAAATAATATTACTTTTTTGTTGTTTTTTTTTTCAAGGTAAGGTCTCACTTTAGCCCAAACTGACCTGGCACCCGGTACCTCTGCCTCCCAAGTGCTGGGATTAAAGGTGTGTGCCACCACATCCAACCTGAAAATATTTTAATTTACTTATTTGTGGGGAGGGGGAGGGATGGGTGCTTCAGGGCCTCTTGTCACTGCAAAAGAACTTGAGACACATGCACCGTTTTGTGCAACTGGCTTTACATGGGTACTGGGAAATAGAACCCAGACCACTAGGCTTTGTAAGCAAGAACCTTAACCAATGAGCCATCTCTCCAGCTTGAAAATGACAGATGTTGAAATAGATGGCAACAGAAAAAGATACAAAAACATTTTGGTCATTACATTCTTGAAGATGTGAACTAAGAAGTAGAAATGAGGTTGTCTAAGTGGTAACAGAGACTTGAATATTGAGCCCTGAACACATTTTCTAGAAAGCACTCCTGCCTCCATGGGAAGCCAAATGCTGAGAGCTCAGCCACCCTTTCCACACCGAGCCCTCTGTCACCTCACAGGCCCATTACCCAACATGGTGAGTGAGAACCTGCGATTTTTTTTTTTTTTTTTAGTCAGCTTAATATATTTGAGATGTGATCAAAGAGACATACATAGATAAATAAATAGATATCACAATATAGAAAGCATTGACGGAGAGAACTGTGGTACTGTAATGGTCAAAATCCTTCTGGCTAGAGTGATAAATCCCCAATGCAAACTAAACATGCCTTATGGAACCCTGAGAGAGAAATGGGGCAGGCGGGTCTCAGGAAGGGCTGGCTCTAGGACCCTAGCCCCTTCTTCTACTCTGTGGGTTAGATGTTGGCTTCTGACTTCTTTTATGCTGCCTACCAGGCTGCCTTTATCACAAACATGTTGCTGCTATAAACACAGAGGTCCCCCAATAGAGATGAAACTACGTTTCCCCACTCACCCCAGAGCCTTGGGAAATCTGGAAGGGTGTTGAATAATGTCCTTATCTTATTTATTTATTTACTTATTTATTTATTTATTTCTGAGAGAGAAAGAGGCAGAGAGAATGGGTGCACCAGGGCCTGTAGCCACTGCAAACAAACTCCAGATGCACGCACCCCCTTGTGCATCTGGCTTACATGGGTCCTGGAGAATCGAACTGGGATCCTTTGACTTTGCAGGCAAACGCCTTAACCACTAAGCCATCTCTCCAGCCCCTTGTCCTTATCTTCACATTGCTTAGACAGAACATTTGACCAAAAGCAGATGACTGGGAGGAAAGAGTTTATTTAGGCTTATTAGCGTAAGGACCCAGGTTCGATATTCTAGTACCCATGCAAGCCAGATGCATAAGGTGGCTCATGCATCTGGAGTTTGTTTGCAGTGGCTGTAGGCCCTGGCGTGCCCATTCTCTCTATCTGCCTATTCCACTCTCCTTTCAAGTAAATAAATAAATGAAATATTTTTAAGAGAGAGAGAGAGAGCTGAGCTCTAGCAAAGGAGAGCTGCTATAATGCCCCCTTAGTCTAACCCCAGCAACGCCCCTCCTCCAGCAAGGCTCCACCTCCCAAATTGCCACCAACTGGGGACCAAGCATTGTGAACACATGAGGCTA
Organism: Orientallactaga sibirica; assembly: GCA_036365145.1. NCBI lineage: Eukaryota > Metazoa > Chordata > Mammalia > Rodentia > Dipodidae > Orientallactaga > Orientallactaga sibirica. The sequence goes on along the minus strand of JAEOAD010000028.1, from coordinate 2,211,075 downwards.
CAGGGAATATCAGCTTCAAACCACCACAGGGGCATTCCACCTTCAAACTACTACAAACACTGGCTCTCAAATCCCTGCCATTCATGAGTGGTTCCCCTGTCCCTCCCCTGGGAAATGGCATAGCAAGCTCTGCCCACACCGCAAGGGAACCCCCGTGTATTCCTCTGCCTGCTGAATCCTGTTCCCCTGAGAGTATCCAGCCCAGGTGGGGAATCTTGCCTGATTCTCTTATACGAATAAATCCCTTCTTCTTCTCAGTGTCCCGGCATTTTATCCTCACTGCTGAGTATGCTGTTCGTGTTTTAAACTCCTCTAGACAGCTCTGGGAGCAGCCAGCTTAATTAGTGTCTGCCAGGGGCTGGAGGGACGGATCAGCACTTAAGGCACTTGCTTGCAAAGCCTGACCATCCAGGTTCAATTCTCCAGTAGCCATGTAAAGCCAGGTGCACAAAGTGGTGCATGTGTCTGGAGTTCGTTTGCAGTGGCAAGAGGCCCTGGCGCATCCATACTCACTCTCTCTCAAATACGTAAATAGTTTGAAAAAATAAGTTCCAAAGCCAGGCATGGGGGAGCACGCCTATAATCCCAGCACTGGGGATGCAGAGGTAGGAGGATTGCCATGAGTTCAAGGCCACCCGAGACTACATAGTAAATTCCAGGTCAGCCTGGGCTAGAGTGAGACCCTACCTCGAAAAACCAAAATAAATAAATAAATAAATAAATAAATAAATAAATAAATAAATAATAAGTTCCGGGCTAGAGAGATGGCTCAGTGGTTGATGCACTTGCCTGAAAATCCTAAAATTCCAGGTTCAATTCCCCGTTGCACACGTAAAGCCAGATGCACAAAGTGGCATATACATCTGGAGTTTGTTTGCAATGGCCGGAGGGCCTGGCAAGTTTATTCTCTGTCTGTCTGACTCTTTCTGCTTGCAATTAAATAAATAGATGAATATGTGTATTCCAGGCAAGCATCTTTAATCACTGAGCCACCCCAGCCCCTAGTAAGTGCATTTCAAATGGAAGCCAACCATTGGAGTACCCGACTCGTCACCCAAATCACCTCGACATTTGCTGGGTCCAGGGATTGCCCCAGAGCGGGCCTCCATTTGTTACTTGAAACCAAACAAGGAGGCGGCTGTTCCAACATGTGGATCCATCCGTGTAGAAAACGAGCTAAAGCAATGAACTCAGAGGAGCACTGAAAAAATCATGGAGTGTCTGCCTTCCGTACATTCACGGTGAACTTCTCGGCCCTGGCAAGTCCTGTGCCAGCTCCCAGCTCTCAGCTTCAAGACGCTGTTGGGGCCCAGCTTAACCATGAGTCACTTCCTCCCGTGTTAAACTTAAAATACACGGTCCATTTTTGTTTTTAAAGTTGCTCCCTTTGAGATTTGTTTTTTTGTGACGCCTTAGAGTTTCTATGGAGAAACCGTAAACAATATAAGATAACAATGAATAAACATTAGACAGTCTAACCCGCCTTTGCCATCACTCCCAACCCACAGCCAATGCATCCTTTCCCTGGTGCCAGCTACAACAGGGGCAGACACTGATGAACAAGGAAGATGAACATGTTCCCTTGGTTGGAGGATGGGCAAGGTCACTTTTCCCAGGCGAGGACTCTCTAGGGGGTGTTACTGTATCCTCTTAGCCAGAGTCACTATTTTTTTATTATTTTTTTTATTGACAACTTCTATACTTACAAACAATAAACCATGATATTTCCCTCCCCTCCCCCATTCTCCTTCAAAACTCCACTCTCCATCATATCCCCGCCCTCTCTCCATTAGTCTTTCTTTTAATTTGATGTCATCAGCTTTTTCTCCTATTTTGAGGGTCTTGCGAAAGTATTGCTAGGCACTGCAAGGTCATGGATATTGAGGCCAATTTCTGTCTGGACAGTTGCATTGTAAGAAGTCATACCTTTCCTTTGCCTCTTACATTCTTTCCACCCCCTCTTCCGCAATGGGCCCTGACCCTTGGAGGATGTGACAGAGGTGTTTCAGTGCTGGGCACTCCTCCATCCCTTCTTCTCAGCACTATGTTGCCTTTTGGGTCATCCCAGTGGTCATTGCCATCTGAAAAGAGAAGCTTCTCTAACCAGAAGTGAGAGTAGCATTAATATGTGAATATGAACATTAAGGGTAGTGCTTTCAGGGCAGCTTGGTGGGAATAATATATATATTTAGCCAGAGAAGAGCAAGTTTTATACCCCCTAAGGCTCATGACCTCCCCTGCCATAGGCTTTTGATTAGTTTTTTCAGTACCAGGCATGTATTCCCTCCCATAGAGAAGGCCTTCAGTCCAATTAGAGAGCAGTTGGTTTCCCCAAGAGCAGACATGCCATTATTGCACCTGTTCGGTCATTGGGCCTGTCTGGCCAAACTCGAGGTTTCCAGTGTCCACTGTTTTCGCCTCTGGTCATCTCTGTCTCCCATATGGCTGCATGCAGTGCAGCTTTTTCCAGCTTTCAGTTGCCTGGTCTACAGGGAGAAGGTTTTCTGCTCAGCACCAGCTTGCTTTCTCAGTGACCTTGCCTCTCAGGCAAGAGATGTCTTCAGCAATAGGGTTTTACCACCTGTTTCTCAAGGGAAACCAAGGGCCTTGGCAATAGCCTTTAACGTTTTGGAGGCTACAATGACCTCCTTGGCCAACAACTCACAGGAAGGTATCCCATCCCAGGCACTGAAAATTTTCTATTAACAATCTATAGCTTCTGGATGTGCCATTATTCAAAAAAGTAGGTTTACATAAGTCTTATTTAGACTATCTTGAATTTTGATTGACCCTCCTTCTGCCCTTCTTTTACACATTCTCTTCCCTGGCCTCACTTTGGCCTTTCCCCTCCCTGTAATCTGTTCTTCTATTTACATATGTACAATACCATCCACTTAAGTCCTTCCCTATTGTTCCTGGCTCCCAAGCCAGGCAAGTGCACCTTCCTTGGCCAAAGTCACTGTGCTGGAAGGACTCACTTTCAAAGCCGTGCGCTGGTGGGCTCAGCCCTGTGAGCTCCCAGGGGTCCTAGTGCCAGATGCCTCACCTCCCGGGAAGGACCTCTGCAGTGGAAGCAAAAGGCTCTTCCTTGCTATCTGGCAGCTTTTATGACTAACAATTTAGATTAAATTGTTTGGGTTCCTAAAATAGCATTTTCAGCATTATGGCACTTGGCAGATGTGAAGTATTCCAGTGCAGGGTAGGGACAAGCTAGCCATTATTTTTAATTTGGTAGGGTATTTGTTATCTGATGTCTGTTTAAATCACAACGTTGGCTATGTAATAGAGAACAAAAACAAGAGCCTTTCGTGATCCACTTACCTAAATGCTGGGCCTACATCCTCCCTCTTACTCCATGGGATCCATCACATTTAAGGACCGAAAAACTAGAGTTAAACAGAAAAGGAGACATTCAAAAAAAGACAGAGTAAAACTCTATTTCTAAAAAACAAGACCTGAAAGCCAGTCATGGTAGCCTATGCCTCTAATCCTAGCACCTTGGAGGGTGAGGTATAAGGAGCACTGTGAGTTTAGACCAGCCTGAGCTACAGAGTGAGTTCTAGGTTAACCTGGCTAGAGTAAGATCCAGAAAGAAAAAGAAAGAAAGAAAGAGAAAGGAAGGAAGGAAGGAAGAAAGGAGAAATGAAGGAAGGAAGGAAGGAAGGAAGGAAGAAAGAAAGAAAGAAAGAAAGAAAGAAAGAAAGAAAGAAAGAAAGAAAGAAAGAAAGAAAGAAGAAAAAATGGCCAGGCATGGTGGCACATGCCTTTAATTCCAGCACTAGGGAGGCATAGGTAGGAGGATTGCCATGAGTTTGAGGCCACTCAGAATACAGAATGAATTCCAAGTCAGCCTGGACTAGAGTGAGACCCTACCATGAAAAACAAACAAACAAACAAACAAACAAACAAACAGACAAAAAAGAAAAAAAGAAAGAAAGAAAGAAAGAAAGAAAGAAAGAAAGGAAGGAAGGAAGGAAGGAAGGAAGGAAGGAAGGAAGAAAGAAGGGATAAGGGGCTGGAGAGATGGATCAGTGGTTAAGGCAATTACCTGCAGAAACTAATGACCAGGGTTTGATTCCTCAGTACCCATGTAAAGCCGGAGGCACAAAGTAGCACAGGCATCTGGAGCTTGTTTGCAGCAGCTAGCAATCCTGGTGTGCGTACATATGCTCCCTCTCCCTCTCTCTTCCCCCCTTGCAAATTAAAAAATAAATTATTTTTTAAAAATTAAAAAAAAAGAAGATATAAGAAACCTGGAAGCTGGGCGTGGTGGCACACACCTTTAATCCCAGCACTCAGGTGGCAGAGGCAGGAGGATCTCTGTGAGTTTCGAGGCCAGCCTAAGACTACATAGTGAATTCCAAGTCAGCCTGGGCTAGAGTGAAACCCTACCTCAAAAAATAAAACAAAAATAAACCCTGAAACCTGATTTGAAAGAGACTTGCATGTGTCAAGCTGTCTGAAGAAGTTCATGACATTTTTTAAATTTAATTATTTTTATTTTGAGAGAGAATGGGCACACCAGGAACTTCAGCCTGCTGTGAACAAACTCCAGATATGTGCGCCCCCTTGTGTGCATGTGTGACATTGTGCACTTGCTTCCCTGTGTGTTTGGCTACGTGGACCTGGAGATTTGACCATGAGTTCTTAGGTTTTGCAGGCAAGTGCCTTAACCATTAAGCCATCTCTCCAGCCCCACATTTTTATTTTTTGTTTCAGGTTTGTTTTTGAGGAAAGCAATCTGGGTCTCTCTTCAGAATATGAATTTGGGGCCATTATTAGTTGGACGTTGTATGCTCTTTCACAATCAATAAGCAATTTTGCTTCTATATACTTATAACTTATTTATATAGAAGGCATTCAGTGGGATAGCCAAGCTTAGCTTGAGAGCACACTGGCTTTCTAGAATTCTCTCATCTCCCTTCCAAGACCTAAGAAAGCTAGAATCTGACTCATTACTTTAATGAGAAGAAAAATATCACTATAGACACAATTAGGGAGAGGAAAAGGGAGCAATTATTTCACAGAGCTTTATATCAAAAAATATCTTAAACATTTTAAAGGGAATTACAGAGACTTTTAATTAAAAGGGTTTTTTTGTTTGTTTTATTTTGGTAGTTGTGAAGGTTTATATTGACAGGATCTAGAATCACCCATGAGGGAATCTTTTTTTTATATACATTTATTTATTTATTTTGAGGTAGGGTCTTGCTCTAGCCCAGGCTGACCTAGAATTCACTATTTGATCTCAGGGTGGCCTTGAACTCATGGCAATCCTACCTCTGCCTCCTGAGTGCTAGGATTAAATGTATGTGCCAAGCCTGGCTCCAGTGAGGGAATCTTAATTAGTTTAATTGAGGTGGGAAGATCCACCTTAACTGTGAACAGCACCATTCCACAGGCTAGAGTCTTGGACTGAATAAAAAAAGAAGAAAACTGGGCTAGAGAGATGGCTTAGTGGTTAAGGCACTTACCTGCAAAGCCTAAGGACTCATGTCCAGCTCTCCAGATCCCATATAAGCCAGATGCACAGTGATGCAAGCATGCAAGGTCACACATGCATACAAGGGGGCACATGTGTCCAGAGTTCAATTGAAGTGGCTGAAGGCCCTGACACACCAATTCTCTCTCTCTCTCTTATTAAAAAAAAGACAATCTGGGCTGGAGAGATAGATGGCTTGGCGGTTAAGGCGCCTGACTGCCAAGCCTAAAAACCCCCGTTCCAATCTCCAGGTCCCATGTTTAGCCAGAACAAAAAGTGATGCAAGCCGGGCGTGGTGGTGCACGCCTTTAATCCCAGCACTCAGGAGGCAGAGGTAGGAGGATTGCCGAGAGTTCGAGGCTACCCTGAGACTACATAGTTAATTCCAGGTCAGTCTGGACCAGAGTGAGACCCTACCTTGCAAAACCAAAATTAAAAAAAAAATGATGCAAGGGCACAATGCGTGCTTGCCCACAAGGGGGCGCATGTGTCTGGAGTTTGTTCACAGCAGCTGAGAGGCCGCTGGCGTGCCCATTCTCTCTTTCTCTCTCTCAAAAAAGGATAATCCGTTGGGTCTTCTTCTAAAAAGAAAAGAAAAAGGAGAAAGCTGGGCTGAAGAGATGGCCCAGCACTTAAGGTGCTTGCCTGCAAAGCTGAGAACCCAGGTTCAATTCTCCAGTACCCAGATAAAGCCAGATGCACAAAGTGGCACATGTATTTGGAGTTTGTTTGCAGTGGTTAGAGGCCCTGGTGTGCCCATTATCTATCTGCCTCTTTCTTTCAAATAAATAGATTTTTTTTTTTTTTTTTGGTTTTGCAAGGTAGGGTCTCACTCTGGTCCAGGCTGACCTGGAATTAACTATGTAGTCTCAGGGTGGCCTCGAACTCTCAGCGATCCTCCTACCTCTGCCTCCCGAGTGCTGGGATTAAAGGCGTGCGCCACCATGCCCGGCTATAAATAGATTTTTTTAAATCAATAGATTTAGCCAGGGCAGTAACCTCAAACTGTGAGCCAAAATAAACCCTCCTCCTCAAGTTGCTCTAATCAAGTATTTCGTCCCAGCCATGAGGAGAAAGGTCACTCATACAGCGGCAGGGCTGGGTATCGAGCCCAGTGCTCTGTACATGCTAAGTGTGCACTCTGCTACTGAGCTAAGCCCTCGGGCCCTCGAAAGTATAATTAAAAGTGATAAGTGCCAAGTGAACATGAGTTTTTCTTTGTGAATATTTACAATTCTGGTCCACAAATGGCAGTGGAGTGATTTGCCCGACCAGATTCAGTAATATTCACCTTTGCAATTCTGAGAGCCCATTAGAGTGCTCCTCTCTGATAGCCTTTCTATGTCCCTTCACCTCCGGTCAGCGCCACGCTTGTATACTAGGCCCCTCCTCCAGTAGTGCCACAGGTTGGGGACCAGGCTTAGGCCTTTGGGAGACATTCAAGACTAACTATATACCACGCCCCACATTTTCTTTTTCTTTCTTTCTTCCTTTTTTCTTTCTTCCCTCTCTCCCTCCCTCCCTCCCTCCCTCCTTCCCTTCTTTCTTTCTTTCTTTCTTTCTTTCTTTCTTTCTTTCTTTCTTTCTTTCTTTCTCTCTCTCTTTCTTTCTTTCTTGGTTTGTTGAGGTAGGGTTTCACTGTAGCCCAGCCTGACCTGGAATTCACTCTGTAGTCTCAAGGTGGCCTTGAACTCACAGTGATGGTCCTACCTCTGCCTCCCAAGTGCTGGGATTAAAGGCATGCGCCACCATGCCTGGCTAAGCCCCACATTTTCTAGAAGACATTTGCTCTTTGGGGACAGGGACTATGTCTTCCTCCCTTCTTTTTTCTTTCTCTCTCTCTTTCTTTCTTTTCTTTCTTTCTTTCCTTCCTTCCTTCTTTCTTTTTCTCTCTCTCTTTCTTTCTCTCTCTTTCTCTTTTCTCTCTTTCTCTCTTTCTTCCTTTCTTCCTTCCTTCCTTCCTCTCTTTCTTTCTTTCTTTCTTTCTTTCTTTCTTTCTTTCTTTCTTTCTTTCTTTCTTTCTTTCTTTCTTTTGCAGTGCTGGGTATTGAACTCACCCATGCTAGGCAAATGTTCTACCACTAAGCTACTCCCAGCCCTTAGTCTTGCTTCCACGATACCTGTCATTGTAGCTGGTGCATCAAGAAAATGAAATAGTTTTGAATTTAACTGATTTGCAACTCCGAAAATCCCATTGTTCCCATTCCCTCTCTCTCTCTCTCTCTCTCTCTGCTCACAAATAAAAATATTAGAAAATGGAGAATATTTGAAAATAGTACATAGATATTCTGCAAGCCAAATATATATATTTCAATACTTGATGATAGATTTAATTGTTTTAAAATGATAAAATAACATTATGTATAATATATATGAGAATTCTTTTTTATTTTTATTTAAAAGAAGAGAGAGAGAGAGAGAATGGGCATGCCAGGGCCCCTTGTCACTACACATAAATTTCAGATGTCTGAGCCATTTTGTGCATCTGCCTTTACAAAGGTACTGGGGAATTAAACCCAAGCTTGCAGGCTTTGCAAGAAAGTGGCATTTAACCACTGAGCCATCTCCTCAGCCCCTATGCGAGCATTCTTAATGGTTAGAAGAAATGTAGTGAAAAAAATCCACTTTGAAGACTTAGAAAGTAAGGGTTTGTCTGACATTTCCTAAACATGCACTAATGTTTTATAAGGATATGCCTTAACCAGTAGTCAGTAACAGAGCTAAGTGTACATACAAATGCTACATGAAGGAGGTCTGCCTCTAGTTATTTTTACCTAAGTAAATCATAAGTGAGCCCAAGGCCTCGTGAGAGGTCAAGTTTTTGTGAAGATATAAAAATTGATGTCGCGTTGGCAGGGACATATGTGGGAGAATGTGGAAACACTTGTAATCTATGAGTCAGTACCTCTGGAATGTTGGAGAAGAAGGAATGGCAGTAACCAATCTACGAGGACCCAAAGGCATGCACTCTGTGAGCTGTTCCAAGTCTATTTTAGCAATTGCACATGTCTCCATAAGGAAAGCCACTCTCCAAATGGTCAGATGGCATCTCAACCACATAACATCATGAGTTTCATTTCAATGTCTATAAAAAATTGTTCAGGCCTGGGGAGATGGCTTAGCAGTTAAGATCCTTGCCTGCAAAGCCAAAGGATCTAAGTTCAATTCCCCAGGACCCATGTAAGCCAGATGCACAAGGGGGCGCATGCGTCTGGAGCTTGTTTGCAGAGGCTAGAGGCCCTGACGTGCCCATTCTCTCTCTCTCTCTCTCTCTCTCTGCTTCTCTCTTTCCTTTCTCTCTCAAATAAATAATAAATAAATAAATATTTTTTTAATTCCTAAAAAAATTATTCAAATGTCACTAGACCCTCCAACATCTTCAAAAGAAAATAATACATTTTATTTTATTTTGGCTTTTCCATTTTTCTAGGTAGGGTCTCACTCCAGCCCAGAATGACCTGGAATTCACTCTGTAGTCTCAGGGTGGCCTCGAACTCACAGTGATCCTCCTACCTCTGCCTCCGGAATGCCCGGCTTACATTTTAAATATTAGAAAAGAGTTGAAGTTTAGGGACTGGGGTTTATCATTACACCTCCTGTTATCACGAGTTTTTGTTATTACTAAGTTAAATTGATGGCTCTTTCATTAAAACCTATGGGTTTTCACCATGAAAGCACAATTGTACACAGACTCTTTTTGAAGGTGTCGTGGGACTTAACCCTGTTTCACAAGGACTGAGGACCGGCAATGACTGGTCAGTCCCATGCTGGTATTTGCTGCTTCAGAGGCTGTGGGACAGCAAGCCCCGGAGGAGCTCAGCGCAGTGCAGCCAGGTCCAGCCCGAGATGCTGATGAACTGGACCCAGGTTCAAGGTCACACAGGAATCCTTTCCCTCTGACAAGTCTACTGGTGATATATGCGGAATAGCTCTACCCTAAGAAGCCTGTTTGAGTCTCAGAGTGTTGGGCTTTTTAGAGGGCAGCCCTCTTGGGTGCATCTTGCGGTACAACCCAAAATTCTAGGGCCCCAGCAATGGACCCATATCATCACCCTCCACATTTGTGCGAAGGCCGACAGGCCAGCGCGGCAGGGTCCATATCTCCACGTGTATCAACTCAGCCACAGGAAGATTTCAGAGGCCACGTTTCCGTTTGTTGCCAAGGATCAATCATGGTTCTCTGGGAGACCTGTGAAGAGTAACTACACAGATGTACGTGTGTGCGCGCGCGCGCCTGCACGCGTGTGCACGCCCGCTCAGATTCCTGTGCCCCGTGCGCCTGGAGGCCAGAGAAGAATCTCAGGCTTCCTCCTCTATGGCTCATCCACACGTGTCCTTGAGACAAAGTCCCTCACTAATTGCAGAGCTGCTGTTGTCTCGAGCCCCAGTGATTCTTTGGAACACAAGACTCCATAGGACTTGTGTTACTGATGTGAGCGGGCACACCCAGATATTTACATGGCGTGCTGGGGACTCAAACGCTCTGTCTCCTCAAACTCTCAAGCTTGCACTGGAAGTTCTCTTACCTACCGAGCCACCTCTGCAGCTCTCAGACCTGAGGTAGTTTCTTAAAACTTTTTCTACCACCAGGGCTGGAGAGATGGCTTAGTGGTGAAGGTGTTTGCCTGCAAGCCAAAGGACCCTGGTTCGATTCTCCAGGGCCCACGTAAACCAGATGCACGAGGGGGCACATGCATCTGGAGTTCATTTGCAATAGCTGGAGGCCCTGGCTTGCCCATTCTCTCTCTTTCTCTCTCTCTCCCTGCCTCTTTCTCTCTCTTAAACAAATAAATAAATAAAATATATTAAAAAGAGTTGAGCAAAAGACCAGAACCAAAAAAAAAAAAAAGGGCTGGGGGTGGTGGCGCATGCCTTTTATCCCAGCACTTGGGAGGCAGAGGTAGGAGGATTGCTGTGAGTTCAATGCCACCCTGAGACTACATAGTGAATTCCAGGTAAGCCTGGGCTAGAGTAAGACCCTACCTCTACTCTCTCTTTTTTTCATATATAGTCATATATATTATTCATATATATTATTCATATATATTATTCATATATATTATTCATATATATTATTGGCTAGCAAAGAAGTAGGCTTACATATGGTTTATTCATAACATCTTAAATTTTTTAAAATTTACTTATTTAAGAGAGAGAGGACGGGAGGAAGAGAGAGAGAGAACGGGTGCACCAGGACCTTCAGCCACTGAAAATGAACTCCAGATGCATGTGCCCCCATGGGTGACATTGCATGCTTGTATCAAGGTGCGTCTGGCTTACATGGGACCTGGAGATTCGAACATGAGTTCTTAGGCTTCACAGTCAAGTGCCTTAACTGCTAAGCCATCTCTCAGCCCACACCTTAAATTTTGATTAACCCTCTTCCCACCCTTCTCCTCCTCCATCCCTTTCCCTGATCCCATTTAGACCATTCCACCCCCAGTAATCTAACCCTCTACTTACATATCTGCAATACCCTCACCTTAAGGCCTCCTTTCTCTCCCTCATGGGCCCTTTCTAGCTTCCTGGCCTCTGTTACTGATTTTTACTCCAGCTTGCATACAAATCTAATCTAAACATTTGGAGCTAGGATCTACATATGAGAGAGGACATGTGGCATTTGACTTTCTGGGCCTCACTTAGTATAATCCTTTCCTAATCCATCCATTTCCCTGCAAATTTCATAATTTCTTTTTTTAAACCACTGAATAAAACTACATTGTGTAAATGTACCACATCTTCACTATCCATTCATCAGTTGAAGGGAATCTAGGCTGGTTCCATTTCCTAGCTATTGTGAATAGAGCAGCAATAAACATGGATGAGCAAGTATCTCTAAAGTAGTGAGAAAAGACTTTAGGGTATATGCTAAGGAGTGGTGCAGCTGGGTCATATGGTAAATCTATTTTTAGGTGTCTCAGGAACCTCCACACTGATTTCTATAATGGCTGTTCCATTTTATATTCCCATCAACAATGCAGAGGGTTCCTCTTTTTCCACTGAACCCCTTTTTCTTTCCAACTTCTATTTTTCAGAGGTAGGAGGATTGCAGGGAGTTCAAGGCCACCCTGAGACTACATAGTTAATTCCAGGTCAGCCTGGGCTAGAGTGAGACCCTACCTCGAAAAACCAAAACCAAACAAACAAACAAACAAACAAACCCAACTTCTATTTTGATGTCATCATTTCTCCTCCTCCTCCTCCTCCTCCTTCTTCTTCTTCTTCTTCTTCTTCTTCTTCTTTTTTGTTTGCCCTTGTATTATGCAGGTCTTATATAGGTAGCATCAGCCATTGTGAGGTCATGACTGCAATGGCCATTTTGTCTCTGGAAGACAGTACTGCATAGCACTCCTCCCCTTCCTTTGGCTCTTACATTCTCTCTGCCACCTCTTCTGCAATGATCCTTGAGCCTTGGAGGGTGTTGTAGTGATGTCTCACTTAGTGCTGAACACTCCACTGTCACTTTGTAGCACTTTGGTGAGTTTTGAGTCTTCCCAGAGGTCAGGGCCATCTGAAAAGAGAAACTTCTCTAATCAATTGTGAAAATAGCATTAATGTATGGGCATAAACATAAATATTTAGAGGGTGATTTGGTGGACATAGTATATTCATTTAGTTAAACAACAGAAGTAGCTTCCCTTTAAGGCTTCTGACCTCCCCATCCAGAGGCATTTAGTGCCAGGCATGAATTCCTTCCTATGGAGCAGGCTTCAGATCTATCTATTCAGAGAACAGTCGTCTTCCCCATAACAGACATTCCACCGTTGCACCCGTGGGTACATTTGGCCTGGCTGCCCATCCATAAAGCTTATAGCACCCACTGCAAATGAACTCCAGATGCATGTGACACATTGTGAATCTGGCTTTACGTGGGTACAGGAGAACTGAACCTGGGTTGTTATGGTTTGTAGGCAAATACCTTAACCATGAGCCATCTCTCCAGACCTAGTTGTTGCTGTTTTTTGTTTTGTTTTTTTTTTGTTTTTTTTTTTGAAGAAAGGCCTCACTGTAGGCCAGGATGACCTGAAGCTCACTATGACACTCCTACTTGAGCCTCATGACTGCTGGGATTGGGATTGCAGACATGAGCTCCTGTACCTGGCTAGATTACTTTCTGAAGGAATGTAAAGGAAAGAAACAAGTAGCAGCAGACCTCTCACAGAATCCACCCTGCTCTTATTAAGCCCTAAGCCCTCAGTTTCTTTTTTTGTTTGTTTTTTTTTGAGGTAGGGTCTCACTTTAGCACAGGCTGACCTGGAACTCACTCTGTATTCACAGGGTGGCCTTGAACTCACGGTGCTCCTCTTACCTCTGCCTCCCGAGTGCTGGGATTAAAGGCTTGCACCACCATGCCCAGCTAGGTCCTCAGTCTCTTAACTGGTTCTAAGTGTGCATAATGATCTTGATAAGTGTGTTAAATACATGAATTAGTAAGTAAATGGATGGGTGGATGGATGGATGAAAGAGAGATACCAAAGAATTAACTGTTGAAAGTGATTTATCATGATCAAATATGGTGTCTTTGTTGTTAAAAATAATTATTTCCCCCATAACAGACATACTCTTGAGGGAGACCAGATGCTCTCATTTTTTAAAAAGAATTAGTTATAGTTATTTATTTATTAGAGATAGAGAGATAGAGTGAGAATGGGCATGCCAGGGCCTCCAGCCACTGCAAACGAACTCCAGATGCATGTGCCACCTTGTGCATCTGGCTTACGTGGGTCCTGGAAATTGAGCCTTGAACCAGGGTTCTTAGGACTCTCAGGCAAGCGCTTAGCCACTAAGCCATCTCTCCAGCCCTGTTTTTTTTTTTTAAAAAAAATATTTTATTTACTTGAAGGATTACCATGAGTTCAAGGCTAGCCTAGGCTACAGAGCCAGACTTTGTGACAACACCTGGCTTGCTTATCTCTGCTCCTTTTTTGCATCTTATGTGTGATCACTTGAAGTGAGTCAACATTAAAATCTTATCTTCTCTGTTGTATGAAATCACTGGAAAAGGTAATTTGTCCTGCCTTTTTTAAAAAAAATTATTATTTATCTATTTTATCTGTGTGTGTGTGTGGGAGAGGGGCAGATGGGGGCAGATAGAGAGAGAATGGGCACGCCAGGGTTTCTACCCACTGCAAATGAACTCCAGACGCATGTGCCACCTTGTGCATCTTGCTTACATGGGTACTGGGGAATTGAACTTGGGTCCTTAGGCTTCACAGGCAAGTAGGTGCCTTAACTGCTCAATCATCTCTCCAGCCCCTCTCCTGCCTTTTGTACAGTGTCTAGAACTTCTGAGGTTATTTCACAGTATCTTATATTTACCATTTTTACTCAGACAGATAAAAGAAAGTAGGTAGGGTCCTGCTGTAGCCCAGGCTGACCTAGGATTCACTATGTAGTCCCAGGCTGTCCTTGAACTCACAGCCATCCTCCTACCTCTGCTTCTGGAGTGCTGGGATTAAAGGCGTGCTTTACCACACCCAGCTTTACTCATACTTTAAAATTTATTTTTATTTTTTTATTTTTTTTTTTGTTTTTTGATTTTTCAAGGTAAGGTCTCGCTCTAGTCCAGGCTGACCTGGAATTCACTAAGTAGTCTCAGGGTAGCCTTGAACTCACAGCAATCCTCCTACCTCTGCCTCCCAAGTGCTGGGATTAAAGGCGTGCAACACCATGCCTGATTCTGTTTTTATTTTATTTTAATTTTTTAATTTTTATTTTTATTGACAACTTTAATTGTAGACAATATCCCATGTTATTTCCCTCCCTCCTCCCAGCTGTTTTTATTTTTGAGAGAGAAAATGGGCGCACCAGGACCTTCAGCCTGCTGCAAATGAACTCTAGGTGTGTGTGCTGCCAGGTTTGCATGTGTGACATTATGCACTTGTGTCACTGTGTTTAGCTATGTGGGACCTAGAGATTTGAACATGAGTTTTGAGGCTTCACAGGCAAGCCTTAACCATGAAGCCATTTTTCCAGCCCTATCCATACTTTTAAAAACATTAAAAAATATTTTTAAAATTTATTTGAGGGAGAGAGAAGAAAAAGGGAGATACAAAGAGAATGGGTACACCAGAGCCTCTATCCACTGTAAACGAACTCCAGATACATGTGCCACATTGTGCATCTGGCTTACATGGATACTGGGGAATTGAACCTGGGTCCCTTAGGCTTCACAGGCAAGTGCCTTAACCATTAAGCCATCTCTCCAGCCCCTACCCATACTTTTAATTTATTTGTTTATTTTTGTTTTCTGTTTTTTTCCAAGGTAGGGTCTCAGGCTGACCTGGAATTCACTATGTAGTCTCAGGGTGGCCTTGAACTCACAGTGATCCTCCTACCTCAGCCTCCCAAGTGCTGGGATTAAAGTCATGTGCCACCATGCCTGGCTGCCTACCCATGCATTTAAAATAGACAAATTTTTATTTTAAATTTAAAAAAAAAAAAAAGTATGAGGGGCTGGAGAGATGGCTTAGCGGTTAAATGCTTGCCTATGAAGCCTAAGGACCCTGGTTCGAGGCTCGATTCTCCAGGACCCACATAAACCAGATGCACAAGGGGGCGCATGCATCTGGAGTTCGTTTGCAGTGCTTGGAGGCCCTGGTGCACTGAGTCTCTCTCTCTCTCTCTCCCTGCTTATTTCTGTATCTCTCTCTCTCTCTCAAATAAATAAATAAAAAATAAAATATTTTTTAAAAAGTGGATTTCTGAAGCATAGACTTAAAAAAAAAGTATGAGAAAAAGAAAGAGAAAATTGGCATGCCAGGGCCTCTAGCCAC
The DNA here is from genome assembly GCA_036365145.1 of Orientallactaga sibirica. Lineage (NCBI taxonomy): Eukaryota > Metazoa > Chordata > Mammalia > Rodentia > Dipodidae > Orientallactaga > Orientallactaga sibirica. Next base: position 2,195,817 of record JAEOAD010000028.1, on the reverse strand, counting down.
TGAAATTAAACTCCAGATGCATGTGCCACCTTGTGCACATGCATTACTTTGTGCATCTGGCTTATGTGGGTTCTAGTAAGTTGAACCTGGTCCTTAGGCTTCACAGGCAAGCACCTTAACCACTAAACCATCTCTTCAGCCCTAAATAGACATGAACTTAATGAATGAAAGTAAGTAAACATGGTCTATTTACTAAACTCAGTTCAATAAAACACACCCTCATGTAGTCATACTTTTTATACTGTGTTACCTTTGCATAAGTTATGTTAATATTCTTTTTCACAGCACCATAAGCCCATAGCTTTTCAGAGATTCAACTTGCTCCATTTAACTGTATTAACAATAACATTTATTGTCATGGAGGCTCCATTTCACAATAGGAGACTGTTAAGCAGGTTGACCTGCCCCTGGGCATGGCTCTGGTATCCATGTTTTTTTTTTTTTTTTTTTTTTTTTGGATTTTCAAGGTAAGGTCTCACTGTGGCCCAGGCTGACCTGGAATTAACTATGTAGTCTCAGGGTGGCCTCAAATTCACAGCCATCCTCCTACCTCTGCCTCCCAGTGCTGGGATTAAAGACGTACGCCACCACCCCTGGCTGGCATCCATGTTTTTTGACAAGACATGCTTTTTCACTGTGACCCTGCTTCCTCTTGCTCCCAGCCATGGAATCCAGGTCACCCAGGAGTCAGACTTCAACTTTTTACTTTTCAGTGCTGGGACATGTTCAGGGCCTGGCACATGTTCTACCACAAAGCTACACACTCATCTCCTTTTTCCTTTTGATGGAAACCAAACACTGGGACCAAAAAAAAAAAAAAAAAAAAAAAAAAATGTACTGCTGTTTCTGTGAAACCACATTTGGTAATGATAGCTCTAGAAAGCATAATTTTTAAAGCCAAAAATCCATAGTGACTATGATGGTTTGAATGGATGTCCCCCAGTAGATTAAGCTTTAGTAAAGCTTTAGATTTCCAGCAGCTTGGCTGGAGGAAGTGTCACTGTGGGTGGATTCTAGGGTCCAGCTCTGAAGTGTGGGGGAGGATCTGGAATTTCCAGCCAAAGATAAGCAAAGTGCTGAGTTTTGTCTGGAGTTCCTGGAGTGTGCTTGCTTGTTCTGGTGATGGTTGCTTTTTTTCTCTCTCTGTGAAAGGGGCCAGCTTCTTCTGCTATTAAGCAACTTCCTCTCTATCTGTAAGCTTCAAAAAATCCCTTCCTCCATAACTGTGCCTGGTTTGGAAGTTCATCTCAGCAACCTGAAGCTGTCTGTGGCACTGATTTTTCTCAGTTTTAAAAATATTTTTATTTAGTTAGTTGAGAGAGGAGAATATGGGCACAACAGGGCCTCTTGCAACTGCAAACAAACTTCAGGAGTGTGCCACATTGTCCACCTGGCTTTACATGGGTACTGGGGAACAGACCCCAGACTGGCAGGCTTTGAAATCAAGTGCCCGTAATCGCTAACCATCTCCCAGCACCTTCACTTTCCCATTTTGACATATCATATGACTATATCCTTTTGGTGTAGAAAAACCATTCTTGGGGCTAGAGAGATGGCTTTGCGGTTAAGGTGCTTGCCTGCAGAGCCTAAGGACCCAGGTTCAATTCCCCAGCACCCATGTAAGCCAGATGCACAAGGGGGCACGTGCGTCTGGTCCTTTACAGTGGCTGGAGGCCCTGGCCCTGTCTGTCTCCTCTCTCTTTCTCTCTCTCTCTCTCTGCTTGCAAATAAATAAATAAAGTTAAAAAAAATTTTTTTAAAGCCATTCTCTGCAACAGAAAAGGAGGATCTCATTCTAACTGCTGAACAGGTCATTCACGAAAACCACTCCTAGGAAGTTAGTTCCTGTACAATGACATTTCTGCCATCTTATTATGTTTAATGAAGCTAGTGCATAACTGGAGCATTCTAAACACACGAGCAGAAGGGTTTCAGCTCCTCTGGGCCTCAAGACCAGCTCAACATCCTGAACGCTGTCAGAGCTGCTATAGCCAGAGTTTCATCATTTTCACTCTACCCAAGGAACTTGGGACCCAAACAATGAAAATCTGCATTTTCTCAAAGACTTTACAAAGGATTCTCAGTTCTTATTTAAACTCTTAATGCCTTAGTGGTCTTCGATTAACCATGGTAAAGTTTCGTAGTATTAGAAATAGAGCAAGCGTTCCACTTTGGTTGGAATTTCTTGCGTGGTCTCAGCTGCGCGGGCCAGTCTGGGGGATGACGACCACATTGTGAACTTGGAAGCTCTTACAAGTGCTGAGAGCAGCACTAATTTATGGCATAAACACAAATATTTAGAGGGCACCACGTGTCCTTGCAGTTAAACAGTCGTAGCTTCCCGCCTAAGGCCTGCGCTCTCTCTCCTCAGTCAGCGGCTCTTGGCCAGGTTTTCAGTACAAGGCATGAGTTCCGCCCTGTGGAGCAGGCCTCAAATCCAATCCCCGTCCAAAGCCCCCGACATAGTCACGCCACTGTTTTTACCAATAGACACATCTTGCCAGGCTGGTTGGTTTGTGTGCTCGCAGGGTCCACAGAGTTGATGGCTTTCCCCTACCAGCAGCCCATGTGGCACTGTCCAACATCAGGACAGCTAGCCAGCAGGGCGGAGGCTTCCAACTCAGTTCCAGCTTGATTTCCCAATGTCTGCAAATGAAGCCTGTGTTGCTTCAGCAACATGGCCTGACATCTAGTTCTGGTAGGCAAGCAAGAACACTGGCGATGCTCTGCACTGTTTTTGAGACTTCAGCAACCTCCCCCCCCTTCTCCCCCCACTGATCAAACAACTCACTGGGAAGTTTCCCATTTCTGGCACTGGGATTTTCCCATAATAACATTTGGCTTCTGGGAGAAGCAACCCACCTAAGCAACGAACTTCTGTTCAAACTCTTTAAAAATTTTCTTTATTGGGCTGGAGAGATGGCTTAGTGGTTAAGGCAGTTTCCTGAGAAGCCTAAGGCCCAGGTTCGATTCCCCAGTACTCACATTAAGCCAGCTGCACAATGTGGCACATGTGTCTAGAATTTGTTTGCAGTGGCTAGAGGCCCTGGCATGTCCATTCTCTCTTCTTCTCTCTCTTTATCTATCTATTTCTCTCCCCTCTCACTCAAATAAATAAATAAAATTTTTAATTAATGTGTCTATTTCCATAAGATAAAGATAGATATATAGAGAGAATGGGTGCTCCAGGGCCTTTGCTGCTACAAATGATCTCTAGATGCATATGCCATTTTGTGCATCTGGCTTTACATGGGTAGTTGGGAATTGAACCCCGGGTCAGCAGGCTTTACAAGCAAGGCTTTTTAAAAATGTATTTTTTATTTATTTTTATTTAGAGAGAGAGAATTGGCACACTAGGGCCTCCAGCCCTGCAAATGAACTCCAGATGCATGTGCCTCCTTATGCAGCTGGCTTACGTGGGTCCTGGAGAATCAAACTGGGATCCTTTGGCTTTACAGGCAAATGCCTTAACTGCTAAGCCATCTCTCCAGCAGGCAAGTGCCTTTAGTCACTGAGCAATCTTCCCAGCTCCCAAACATTTTTTTACATTATGTTTTAAATTTTATTTTATTTTATTTTGTTTTTTGGTTTTTCAAGATGGGGTCTTGCTCTAGCTCAGGCTGACCTGGTATTCACTATGTAGTCTCAGGGTGGCCTTGAACTCATGGCCTACCTCTGCCTCTAGAGTGCTGGGATTAAAGGCATGTACCACCACACCCAGCTTAAATTTTATTTTATTTTTATTTATTTAAGAGAGAATGGGCATGCAAGGGCCTCTAGCTGTTGGGCATTGCTTAAAATGGGCTGACTGTGAGGAAGCTGGCCTGAACTGTTGGACATGGCCGGGGACTTTGGGCTGTGGGGGTTGCAGCTGGCCTTATCCTCAGGAACCCACCCTGGTGATGGTGACTGGCCCTCCCTGCCCTCGGGCAAGGTTGCAGTATGCCCTGTCATCGCCCAGAGTGGGCAGAACTGGCAAGGCCCTGCCCCCTTGATCCCAAAAGCATCTGACCATCCCATAAGTCAGGCTCCTCCTCCCCCCAGTTCCTGACCTTGTGGCTCGCTGCCCAAGAGACCCTTATGTGGCTGAAGTCACGTAGCTTTTCCTGACACTTCTGTCATCTCCCTTACAGCTCCTCCCTGGCAACTCTGAAGTCACTTAGCTTTTCCCGCCTCATGATTTCTGCCTTCCAACACCAGCTAATTAGAAAGCAACCCATAAACTATGTATCCAATCACCATATAGTCTGTATGTGCCTTCTCAACCTTTCTCAAGTGTTTATAAACCCACTCCCCTTTTGAATAAACGAGAACACGCTATCCATCAGACTGCCTCCTGGGTGTTCATTGCCCATCATCGCACTCAGCTGCTCCAGGACCCTGCTTCCCCCCAACTCCTCCTGTGCCTGGGATGGCGGTGGCCAACGACCCCCAGGAACGGTGAGGAACCACGTCTAGCCACTGCAAACAAACTCTAGACACATGCACTACCACATACATCTGGATACTGGGGAATTGAACCTAAGTCCTCAGGCTTCGCAGGCAAGTGCCTTAACCATCAAGCAATCTCTCCAGCCCATGTATTTTTAAAAAGATTTTATTTTTATTTATTTATTAGAGTCAGATGGGGGGGAGAGAGTGAAAGTGGGCATGCCAGGGCCTCCAGCCCCTGCAAACAACCTCCAGATGCATGCACCACCATGTGCATCTGGCTTACTTGGGACCCGGAGAACAGAACCTGGGTCCTTAGGCTTCGCAGGCATGCACCTTAACTGCTAAGCCATCTCTCCAGCCCCCATATTTTTTTTTGGTGTCATAATATAAGATATTATATTTCTTTATTTTTACTTATTTTTATTTTTTATTGAAAACTTCTATAATTACATACAAAAAAATGGGTGATATTTCCCTCCCCTCCCCCCATTCCCCTTTGGAACTCCAATCTCCATCATATCCCCTCCCTCTCTCCATTAGTCTCTCTTTTAATTTGATGTCATCATCTTTTTCTTCTATTATGAGGGTCTTGCGGAGGTATTGCTAGGCACTACAAGGTCATGGATATCAAGGCCAATTTCTGTTTGGACAGTTGCATTGTAAGGAGTCGTACCCTTCCTTTGCCTCTTACATTCTATCTGCCCCCTCTTCCACAATGGGCCCTGACCCTTGGAGGGTGTGACAGAAATGTTTCAGTGCTGGACACTCCTCCATCCCTTCTTCTCAGTACTATGTTGCCTTTTGGGTCATCCCAGTGGTCATCGCCATCTGAAAAGAGAAGCTTCTCTAACCAGAAGTGAGAGTAGCATTAATATGTGAATATGAACATTAAGTATAGTGCTTTCAGGGCAGCTTGGTGGGAATAATATATACATTTAGTCAGAGAAGAGCAGGCTTTATACCCCTAAGCTCATGACCTCCCCTGCCATAGACTTTTGCTTAGATTTTTCAGTACCAGGTATGTATTCCCTCCCATAGAGTGGGCCTTCAGTTCAATTATGGAGCAGTTGGTTACCCCAAGAGCAGACAGGTCACTATTGCACCTGTTTGGTCATTGGGCCTGTCTGGCCAAACTTGAGGCTTCCAGTGTCCACTGTTTTCACTGCTGATGACTTCTGTTTCCCATAGGGCTGCATGCAGTGCAGCTTTTCTCAGCTTTCAGTTGGCTGGTGTACAGGGAGAAGGTTTTCTGCTCAGCACCAGCTTGCTTTCTCAGTGACCTTGCCTCTCAGGCAAGAGATGTCTTCAGCTATAGGGTCTTACTATCTGTTTCTCAAGGGAAACCAAGCAGCTCCCATATTTTAAATTATCTGACAAAAAAGTAAGTTTCTATATGGCTTTTTCATACATTAGTTTTAGTTAACCCTTCCCCCCACACCGTTCTCACCTCTATCCCTCATCCCTATGCCCACTTAAACCTTTCCATCCCTAGTATTCTGCCCCTCTACTTTATTTTTATTTATTTGAGAAAGAGAGAGAATTGGCGCCCCAGGGCTTCAGCCACTGCAATCGAACTCCAGATGCTTGCGCCACCTAGTGGGCAGGTGTGACCTTGCACTTGCCTCACCTTTGTGCATCTGGCTTAGGTGGGATCTGGAGAGCCAAACCTGGGTCCTTAGTCTTCACAGGCAAGTGCCTTAACTGCTAAGCCAACTCTCCAGCCCTGCCCCTCTACTTTCATATCACCTGTGTTCTACTGTATCCTCCCCTTAAGCTCTCCTCTAATGGCCACTTTCTAATTTCCTGGCTTCTACTGACATAACCCATGGATGCCGTTTACCCTCACTGAAGGTCTTTACAAGATTGCTTGAGCAGGATTGAGTGTGCAATGCTTGTTCAGTGTTGTGTGCAGTGCTGATGACGTCATAGTCATGTTTAGTCATCCTCAGAGTGAGACACCTTCACTGTCCGAAGGCCCAGACCCACTCTCAGAACTGCCAGGGAAGATCTGGGTCCGTGGTGTTTTCTGAAAACTGGAGCTAACAGGCTGGGCTGCCTTGGATTCAGCATTGAGTATATTCAGTGCATCACTGGGATTACAAGACTGATTTGTGAATAAGAATACATCGGTCTGCATGCACAAGACAGGCTGCTGCCTCGATTGGACACACTTGAAAACTAATGCATAGAACCTCAATTTGCACACCATTACTCGATGCACGTCAGATGGCTGTGCACTGGGAGCCATGAGCTGCTGGGCAGAGAAGTAAGATGAGCATGAGTCTGGGAACTTGATCTGGCCAATACAGCCCTACTTAAGGGTACCGTGATATCTGAGCACTTTGAGGCAACATATCCGTGAGCATGCTCACACGGACACCTGGAATAAACAACACACAAGTGGAAGTAAAGGGCCAAGGCAAGGCAGTGTGCTTAGGGGTTCCAGTTGAGTTATGAAAAGGTCAGATTAAGTTAGGGTTATGAGTGGACATGAGGAACTCATTTTTACTTAATTCTCAAAGAAGACATCCTGGCTTCATGACCAGTGTGAGCTGGGATGCTTGCGCATGACAAGTTCGAGGGAAGCAGTTGGCAACCCACAGGTGCTTTCTGGCAAGGCTTGTCTGAGCAAGTCTTAGTAAAGGAGACACAGGAAGTGACCTCATTCCCAGAGAAAGACCAAATGGAAATGGAATCCTGGAAGTTAGGCAGCCAACCGCCTCAAGCCAGCCCCAGGCCCCTCGCAGGTCAGGAGTCCCGAGAGAGAACATGGTGTTTTCTCCCTGTCTCCCAGCTACTCAAAGCTGGAACTTGATGGGCTCCTCTTGCTGTAGAAGCCATAGGCCGTGCCCAGGCGAGGACACAGTGGCCAAAGAGGGCAGCCTGGGCATGGACACCCAGGCCAGGTGACCACTCCTCACTTCCCAGGTCTCTGCCTCATTTCTCTAAGGACATTTCTGGGTGTGAATATCCTGGAAACGGCAGAGTGACCAGAAGTCACTTAGCAGTTGCCACCATTTCCCGGTTAACAGTTCCCTGTCTCTCCTCAAGCTGAAGAAGAACCTACCGAGACCCACATAGTCATAGCCCATCACCAGAAAGGACCCCAAAGATGAGGGACATCTTGTGATCATCCAGGATCTTTACATATTTGTCCCCGGATGTTTGTGAATGTGAACTGTTGCAGAACTTTTTTTAAAAAAAAGATCACTCCAGCTGAGCTTGGTGGCACACGCCTTTAATCCCAGCACTTGGGAGGCAAAGGTAGGAGGATCGCCATGAGTTCGAGGCCACCCTGAGACTACATAGTGAATTCAAGGTCAGCCTGAGCTAGTGTGAGACCCTACCTTGAAAAACCAAAATAAATAAATAAATAAATAAATAAATAATAATAATAATAAATAAAATTTAAGAAAAAGATCACTCCAATGTCTGTATGAGTGAAAGTAGAGGAGTTTATTTCCCAGGGTCTGAAGCTGGGATCGCTCCCCAAAGAAACTTCAGTGTTAAGCTGAGATTTTACTTTACTTTTACTTTATTTTATTTGCTTTGTTTACTTTTATTTTATAGTGTCCATAGCTCTGGGGAGGGGTGAGTGAGCAAGCGGGCAGCTGCTTTACAGAAGAAGGATGTGACAGCTTGTGCAGTCTATATGATTCAAAACAATTTTTCAAAACATACATATGAACCTAACATGGGGGCTCCCAGTTTCATCAAACAAACACTATGAAAAAAAAAACATACATATGAGTCAACATATATATGAATCATGTAGTTGGGTTGCCCTAACCATGAGCTCTATTTTACTCTATGTTGGTCTAAACTGCTTTCCCCACTTATGGTCCCTCTGGGCTCCCCTAGACACTTCTTTCTTTTGGATTCCTTTAGCTACTCGCAGAGATAAGTTCAGCTTCTCAGCAGTTAACTTTTAGAGTGACTTAGCACATCAGTCCAGCTTTCAGCTTTTTTTTTTCCCACTACAGAATGTCCAGGAAAATACAAAATGACTTCCAGTAAGTTGGCAGCTTGCAACCATTTTCCTGTTTGAAATTTCCTCTCGGGGTGAGAAAAGTGTTTTCTCTAATCTCACCTAAGCACTCACTGTAAACTCGCACTCGTCTCCTTGGACAGGCTGGAGAAGCTGTTTAACCATCTGGTATCTTTCCTGCAATGCAGGGAACCCTTTTGTGCTCCTACTGTTTTTCACGGTCCCAGAAGGTTTGCAGCATCCTCCAGGCGCTAGACCTGTAGTAGTTCAAGAGCTGAGCGCCTACATCAAGCACACAGCAATCCTGGCTCCTTCTCAAGAGTTCTCAGCCCCTCTCTCTGCCTGTTTGTTCACCTAAACTCTTCTTTTTTAATTTGAGAGACAGAGAGAGAGACAGAGACAGAGAGACAGAGAGGGAGAGGCAGAGACAGAATGGGCGCACCAGCGGTCTCTCAGTGCTGTGAACAAACTCCAGATGCGTGCACCCCCTTCTGGGCAAGTGTGGCATTGCGCCCTGCGTCACTTTTCATCTGGCTAAAGGTGGGCGCCTTAACCACTAAGCCATCTTTCCAGCCCCACCTAGACTCTTGTCTGGCCCCAGTGGCTTGAGTCCAGTTAATGGCCCTAAAGTGTTATATTACACTCTGGGAGCCTTATGTGTGACTGTCCCTTCTCCATGAAGTAATTCTCTGCCCTGGGTCCCCATCTCTTCCTTTAAAAAAACAAACAAACAAACAAACAAACAAACAAACAAACATTAAAATAGGGCTGGAGAGATAGCTCAGTGTTTAAGGCACTTGCCTGCAATGCCTAATGACCTGGGTTTGATTCCCCAGTACCCACGTAAAACTAGATGCACAAAGTGGCGCATGCATCTGGAGTGTGTTTGCAGTGGCTAGAGGCCCTGGTGCACCTATATTCTTCCTCCCCACTCTCTCCTGCAAATGAATAATTAAAAAAATAATATTAGGGCTGGAGAAATGGCTTAGCGGTTAAGGCACCTGCCTGCCAAGCCTAAGAATGCCCGTTCAAATCTCCAGGTCCCATGCTTAGCCAGATGCAAAAAGTGACACAAGAGTGCAATGCTGAACTTGCCCACAAGGGAGTCCACACCCCTGGAGTTTGTTTACAGCTGCTGAGAAGCCACTGGCATGCCCATTCTCTCTCTCTCTCTCTCTCTCTCTCTCTCTCTCTCTCTCTGCCTCTGCCTCTCTGTCTCTGTCTCTTGCAAATAAAAAAAAAAAAAAGTAAATAACATTAAAATAGGATTATTTACTTGTGAGAGAGCAAGAGAGAGAGAGAAAGAATGGGTGTCCAAGGGCTTCAGAACACTGTAAATCTACTCCAAGTGCATGCAGTACATTATGGGTCTGGCTTTATGTGGGTACTGGGTAAATGAAACTAGGCCCATTGCAATCAAGCACCATAACCATTGAGCCATCTCTCCAGCCCCACTGGGACCCCACTGGGACCCCACTGGGACCCCACTGGGATAGCTGATTGTACAAAAATGTACAAAGTCTTCTGTGTGCAGGCAGATTATGGACAAACTTCACAGACACCAGGGCCAGCATTCCTCTCTAGCCTTCCTTGGTTCTCTCTCTTTAAAAAAAAAAATTCTATTTATTTAAGAGAGAAAGAGAGAGAGAGAGAAAGAGAGACAGAGAAAGAGGCAGATAGTAAGAGAGAGAGAGAGAAAGAGAGAGAGAGAATGGGAGCGCCAGGACCTCCAGTCACTGCAAATGAACTCCAGATGCAGGAGCCACCTTGTACATCTCGCTTATGTGGATCCTGGGGAATGGGCTCTGCAGGCAAGCACCTTAATGGCTAAGCCATCTCTCCAGCCATCCTCAGATAGCTTGACAGTGGGGACATACGACTTTTTAGGTGACATCTCCCTGGCCTTCTCTAGGTATGGATACATCCACCCTCATTGCAAAGAGAACCAGTTGAAAAAGGTAAGGGGGATTTCAGTCAAGAAGAAGGGCTACAAACTCCACAGAAGGGCATTTGAAGGGCTGGGGTTGGGGACAAAGCAAACCCAAGGTCCCACACACCTTCCAATGTTCACTAGAGTGCCGAGGCCTTGGGCATTGCCTGGAGTAGGAGAAAGCAGACTTGGGGTGGGTTCTGACGGGGAAGGTCAGATCTAACCCCTGTGAGAACCCATCTCCATCCCAGCCCATGCCCGGCAGGTTTGCCCAGTGCTTTTCTGCACCAGAACTGGGGTGAGAGAGGTGTGAAGCTTTATGCTCACTTTGTCCCACCGTGCCCATGTTCATTTGGGCTGGGTACGAGAGCCCTTGTTACGACAGACCATAGGAAGGATGGGCAAGGGCAGGCCAGGCTTCTCATGCAGTTTGCCATCCTCTACCCCAGCACCATCTCTGTGTTCCTGTGAACATGGCTGGAATTATACCCTGAAGACTGTTGTAAGTCTGCAGACCTGTTGATATTGAACCAGCACATGGCCTACATACACCTAAACATGCTGTGCTCTGATCTGCTGGTCAGTGTTCATCTTCTGACCTACTTGGAGAACCAGGGGTCTAATGAGCCAGTGGCCAAGGATGACAAGGCGTGGGAAAGAACGGAGACCCTGTTAGCAAGGGCAGTACTTGGGGAGACTCCAGGAGCTGTTGCAGCACTCCGGTCTGGTCAGATGTCCTTCTGTGGAGTAGGACCTGGGTTTCTCTGGCAGGCAGGAATCTTTTCTGTCTTAGGAAAAAGCCCTCATCTTGGAAGTGTCGCCCCTCCTGCCTAGTCCTTTTATGCCTTTGTCTCCATCAGCTGCACATCTCTTAAATCTGGGACCCTTACTCCTACAGGTCCTGAGCTTCAGGCAAATTAACTGTCAGGGAATCCACATACTCTGCCAGGACCAGCCTGTGCCCCGTGGGCCATGTGTGGCAGTGGTGGCCCAGGCTGCTGTGGACCTGCAGGGCCTCTCAGTACACCAGAGGGGACATCCCACCTTTCGCACTTCCTGCCTCTGCTGCAGTAGCTTCACTTCCTGCAGAAGGTATGACAGATGTAGTCATCCTATGCCAGCCCTTGTAGCTGCTGTGTAGAAAGGACCAGTTCTGCCCCTCATAGAGCAGACCAGAGCCTGTGTTCCACCCAGCTCAGGCTTAGCATTCATTATATCTGACTTGCTCCTGTCCTGAAATGCATGCTTTTTTCTTGAGAGAGAAAGAGAGACAGAGAGAAAGAGAGAGAGGCAGAGAATGGGTGCACCAGCAGTCTCTCAGCCACTGTGAACAAATTCCAGATGCGTGCACCCCCTTGTGCACATGTGCAGCATTGCGCCCTTGCATCACTTTGCATCTGGCTAAATGTGGGACCTGGAGATTGGAACTGGCATTCTTAGGCTTCACAGGCAGGTGCCCTCACTGCTAAGTCATCTCTCCAGCCCTTTATTTTTTCTCTATTTATTTATTTATTTTTAAAAAATGGTCATTTTTGGGCTGGAGAGATGGTCATTTTTGGGCTGGAGAGATGGCTTTAGCCAGACTTACACAAGGTGCCTGCTTGCCTAAGCCCAAGAATGCCACATTCTCTGTCTCTGATTCTCCAGGTCCTGTAAGTATTATTGTTTCATTTTGGTGTTTGTCCATTACACGACAAGGTCAAAGTGACACAATGCTGAGCACTGGCACAGATGCCCCAGGTTGCCCATTGGGCACTTAACCAAAAGTGCCTTCTTCTTGAAGGGACTCCATTGATCTGTTCTGGGAAGTCACAAGGTCTGCAGTTATCTATTAACCCATGCACAGTGGCTGATCTTATGGCTTTGGGGCTGGCCTTATCTGTGGAACATCATTCCTCTGTTGAAACATAATTATAGAATACTCTCTCTGTTCTCCAAAAAGGCACATTTAAAATCCTGTAATTATTATTGTTTCTCATATAATCTTGATTCAGGTTCTCTTTGTCTAAAGCCCTACACATTGCTCCATTCAAGGTCATAAGTGACCTGCTGTCCAATGCTGAGCACTGTCCTGAAAACAGATGCCCCAGGCCAGACCACCTGGATTTGTTGGGAGCCTACACTGAGGCAGTGTGAGAAGAAGGGAGAGGAGAGCCCCTGTTTCAACAGAGAACAAGTGAATGGGAGAGGAGAGCCCCTGTTTCAACAGAGAACAAGTGAATGGACACAGAGGTTTGCTGAATCTGTGTAGAGGAGACAGGCCACCTTGTGCTGGGGTAGTGGCCCTGATGGCTAAGGAAATGGGCTATGTGCCCAGACAGACTGTGTGTCCTGGGGAGGAATTTCTGCTTTAGCCTCAGCTGTTTGTCTGTGAAACAGCGCATGGGTCCCCTCCCAGAACAGATGAAGAAAGAAACACAATAGTGTTGGGAGCTTCCTACCAGCCTGAGCGAGCTCACGGCTGTGTGCGCACACACCAGTGCCAACACGTAGTTCACAGTTTAAGAGAGGGGCAGGGCAGTGTTCAGTGTTCATTCCATTGAAGATGTTTAATCCGTGCCAACTTTCCTAATGGATCTGTAAGCTTTATTCACAGTAGTTGGGGTATGTTGCAGTCAGGTTTGCACTGCTGGCAGAAATCACCTGACCAAGAGCAGCTTTTGGGAAAAGTGGTTTATCTTGGCTTACAGACTCGAGGGGAAGCTCCATGTTGGCAGGGGAAATCAATGGCATGAGCACAGGGTAGACATCACCTCCTGGCCAACATCAGATGGACCATAACAGCAGGAGAGTGTGCCAAATACTGTACTGGCAAGGGGAAACTGGCTATAATACCCATAAACCCACCCCAACAATACACTGCCTCCAGGAAGTGTTAATTCCCAAATCTCCATCAGCTGGGAACCTAGCAATCAGAACACCTAAGTTTATGGGGGACACCTGAATCAAACCACCACAGGGGTAGACTGAAAGAAAAAGCCAAGGCTGTAGAAAATTTTATATATGTGTTTCTTCATTTTTTTTTTTTTTAAAAAAAAAAAACATTTTATTTATTTGTAAGCAGAGAGAGATAGAGAGAAGAGAGACACAGAGAGAATGGGCACACCAGGGCCTCCAGCCGCTGCAAATGAACTCCAGATGCATGCGCTACTTTGTGCATCAGGCTTTATGTGGGTCCTGGGGATTCGAACCTGGGTCAACAGTCTTTGCAAACAAGCATTTTTAACAGCTGAACCATCTCCCTCTACATGTGTTTCTTATGGGAGTGGCCTGTAAACAAACCCACCACATGTCCCATACTCATGTGACACTCCTCAGGCCAAGGCCAGGATGACAATCTCTGTTGGACCTGGCACCTGTGATCCCAGGCGCCTGTCTCCGCAGCAAGGGGCAGACACTGTGAGAAAACTATAGGTAATTTTTGAAAAAATATTTTCACTCTTTTTATTTATTTATTTATTTATTTATTTATTTATTTATTTATTTTGGTTTTTCAAGGTAGGGTCTCACTCTAGCTCAGGCTGACCTGGAGTTCACTCCAGTCTCAGGGTGGCCTTGAACTCAAGGTGATCCTCCTCCTCTGCCTCCCGAGTGCTGGGATTAAAAGCGTGCACCAGCTTCACTTGCTTTTTGAACTACAAAAGTAAAATGATTTTTTTCATTTAAAAAAAATAAATAAATAAAGAGACAGGGGCTGCAGAGATTGCTTAGTGGTTAGGGTGCTTGTCTGCAAAGCCTAACGACCCAGGTTTGATTCTCCAGTACCCATATAAAGCCAGATGCACAAAGTGGTACATGCATCCAGAATCAGTTTGCAGTGGCTTGGAGGCCCATTCTCTCTTTCTTCCCTCTCTCTCTCTCTCTCTCTCTGCTTGCAAATAAAAATAAATAAAGTGACAGCAAACATGACCTCTACAGTGAAAATAGAAGGTTTTTTAGTCAGTGGAGCAACATCTTGAATGTGAACAGGTGCGATGGTCATAATGTGGTAAGATTAAGTAGAATCGACCATGAACTTGGAGCTCCCTCACGGAGGATGATACTGTGGACGTGTTCCTGGCTGCACCTCCAATCTCTGTGGTGTAGGCACGAGAATAAAGTAGTTGTTTCCTTGAAAGCCAAATGGGAATTTAGAGGGTTTTGTGTGGCTACATTAATTGAATCTTGTGAAAAAATGAGAGATTATCACCAGGCGTGGTGGCACACACCTTTAATCCCAGCACTCGGGAGGAAGAGGTAGGAGGATCACCTTGAGTTCAAGGCCACCCTGAGATTACATAGTGAATTATTCCAGGTCAGCCTGGACTAGAGTGAAACCCTACCTCAAAAAACCAAAAGAGAGAGAGAGAGATTATGAAATTTAATTTTTCCTCTTTTTTTAAAAAATATTTTTAAAGATATTTTATTTATTTATGTGAGAGAGAGATAGAGGAAGGGGCAGAGAGAAAGAGCAAATGGGCATGCCAGGGCCTCTAGCCACTGCAAACGAACTCCAGATGCATGCGCCCATGTAAGCATCTGGCTTACATGGGTCCTGGGGAATCGAATCCTGGTCCTTAGGCTTCGCAGGCAAGTGCCTTCACCGCTAAGCCATTTCCCCAGCCCTAATTTTTCCTCTTTATCTTCCTAGACCCCTGTGGGGTGAGCAGGTAAGTGTGGACATTGAGTGGATCTTTCTGTGTGGTTTTCATAGTACAGGGGGTGACATTTGGCAGGCATGCTGCAGAAGCTGAACTTCCTGGGTGTCTTCCCTGCAGAGAGACGGGACCCCCTTCTTTGTCTCTACTAAAGATTCATCAGCATCCAGCAGGTGTTGGACCTTCTATTGAAGAGGGAGAGCCCTCACCTCCAGCACAATGGCCTCAGCCCCTCCTGGCTGCTTCTCAACAGTGCCGTGTCCCTCTCCAAACCCATTTGCTCCCCTGACTCTATGTGCCCAGAAAATGCTTGCTCCTGTCTGGTCATGTGACGTGGTCTGGCCAGGTCTTCCCTCCACAGCTACAACATCATGGCCCTCTTTCCTCTCCCCTGAAAAGTATCCTTTATATTTTCTTGTTCTTTGCAGTGCTTGTTATTTTATTTTACATACTGCTTTAAATAAAATTTCAGCATTTGTTCTGCATGTTTTTAAATTTAATTTAATTAATTTAATTTATTTATTTGAGAGAGTGAAAAAGAGGCAGAGAGAGAAAGAATGGACACACAGGGCCTCCAACCACTGCAAACGAACTCCTGATGCATGCATCCCCTTGTGCATCTGGCTTACGTGGGTCCTGGGGAATCAAACCGAGGTCCTTTGGCTTTGCAGGCATACACCTTAACCACTAAGCCATTTCTCCAGTCCCGTTTTTTTTTTTTTTTTTTTTTCTGAGGTAGAGTTTCACTGTAGCCCAGGCTGACCTGGAATTTACTATGTAGTCTCAGGGTGGCCTTGAACTCATGGCGATCCTCCTCTGCCTCCGCCTCCCGAGTACTGGGGATTAGAGACATGCACCACCATGCCCGGCCTGTCCTGTGTGGTTTTATTCAGAGTCATGAAGTCCACTCGCCATGCTCTACAGTGCTTCACAATGTCTTCCTGGACCCTCGAGCCCCGGAGGACACAGGCCCTGAGGGGAGGCTGTGCTCATGTCATCCTGACATGACATCCAAAACAAGGAGAGGAAAAGCCCTGATTTGAAAGAACTGGTGAGTGCCAAGAGAGGCACAGGGAGTGGGGACACAGAAGCATGTTGCCATATGTAGGACAGTGGAACCAACGGTAAGAGACGCTGGCTGGGCGTTCTGGAAAACCACGTGCCCTGAGAGGAATTTCTGCCTTAGCCTCAGCACCTTGTCTGTGAAACAGGCAGCTTTCCCCTCCCAGGGCGGGATGAAGAATGAACTGCAGCAGTGTGAGGGGTTCTCTGCCAACCACCCTGAGCACAAGGTATGGAGTGTATGGAGAAAGCGGAACTCTTATTCACCATGAGTGGGAGAATAAACCGGAGTGGTCATTGGAAAAGTAAGAATAGAGGTTTCTCAAAGAGCTGAAAATAGATCTACCATAGCCCAGCTATACGGCTTCTAGGCACATACCCTAAAGACTCTATAGTTTTCTATAGAGACACTTGCTCAGCCACGTTTGTTGCTGCTCAGTTCAGAGAAGCTATAAAATGAAATGAGCCCAGATGCTCATCAAATGATGGATGGATAATGAAGATGTGTTACATACACACATTGGAGTTTTATTCAGCTTTGTAGACAAATGAAATTCAGAGCCGGGTGTGGTGGCGCACGCCTTTAATCCCAGCACTCGGGAGGCAGAGGTAGAAGGATAGCTGTGAGTTCAAGGCCACCCTGAGACTACATAGTGAATACCACATCAGCCTGGGCTAGACTGAGACATTACCTTGAAAAGCCAAAAGAAGAAGAAGAACGAGGAGGAGGAGGAGAGGAGAAAAGAGAGAAAAGAAAAGAAAAGAAAAGAAAAGAAAAGAAAAGAAAAGAAAAGAAAAGAAAAGAAAAGAAGAGAAGAGAAAAGAAAAGAAAAGAGAAAAGAAAAGAAAAATGAAATTCACTAGAAAATATACCTAGTGACATAAGCCAGGTCTGGCAGCTCTGGGAAGACAAACACTGCGTGTTCTCTCTCATATGCAGATCACAAGTTCTCCTTTTAGATTTGTGTTTAAGTTGAAAAAAGAGACAGTAAAGGCTGGTAAAGGAGAAAGGAGCCTTGAGGGAGCTGAGCGGCGAGGGCTGCGGAGGTAGTAGGCATGTACGTAGATGGGTGGAATACCAGGAATACGGCCTCTGGTCCTTGGAGAGGGGAGATTCTACCATTGTGTGACTAAATGGATACAATGGGTTCATCCCATTGCCCCCTAACAATTTATATTTGCCCACAGATTAGTGCTGCTTGCACTATGGACCAGAGAAGCACAAAACGCAGTGGATACTTGAGCTTGCCAAAGTGCTGAGAAGAAGTGGCTGTTGGATGCCCAGGCTAAAATAGACATCTGTAGCATGCCCTCCAAGGTCCAGGCAACACTGGAAGAAGGAGTGGAAAGAATGTAAGAGTCAAGGGGTGGGGAGGACGCCTTCAGGACTATCCTGAAGGGGCCATCACATTCATGAGCTCATAGTGGCTGTCAGCTGTCGTTTCCTCCACAAGAAGTGCTGGCAACAGTCCACCATGGGTGATGAAAGAGGGGGAAGACCAAATGGAAGAGGGACTAGCCGGAAAGAAGAGATGATAATGGGATGGGATTATGATCAAATTACAGAAGGTTGATGTATGAAATTCTCAATAAAAAGAAAAAAAAATAAAAAAAATAAAATAAAATAAAATAAAATAAAATAAAATAAAAACAGCCTAGCAGAGTGTCTCATGTGAAATCCTGGTACTTGGGAGGTGGACACAGGAGGATCAGGAGTTCAAGGTCATTCTCATCTACCTATTGCGTTCCTGGCCACCTTGGGCTACATGAAACTCTGTTCAAATAACAAAAAGAACCAAAACAGGGTCTGGAGAGATGGCTTAGTGGTTAAGGTGCTTGCCTGCAAAGCCAAAGGACCATGGTTCAATTCCCCAGTACCCACATAAGCCAGATGCACAAGGTGGCGCATGCATCTGGAGTTCGTTTGCAGTGGCTAAAGCCCTGGGGTGCATATTCTCTTTCTCTCTCTCTCTCTCTCTCCTCTCTTAAATAAATAATAAAATATTTTTTAAAAGAACCAAAACAGCCGGGAGTGGTGGCACACACCTCTAATCCCAGCACTTGGGAGGCAGAGGTAGGAGGATCACCATGAGTTCAAGGCCACCCTGAGATTACAGAGTGAATTCCAGGTCAGCCTGAGCTAGAGAGAAACCCTACCTCGAAAAACCAAAAAAAAAAAAAAAAAAAAAAAAAAAAAAACAAAACAAAGATCCAGTGCGGATAATTTCAAAAGAACAACTATGTATCATGTGCCCCCAGATTTATTACCCGTGTGGTTGGCCCCGGGGCATCTTTTTGAAGATAGTGGAAGTCCCTAGTTGACTTATTGCTCCAAATAGCATCCTCATAACTCACCTTCAGCACTTTTGGGAAAATATGCTTTGATTTTGGGTAGGTGAACTCTATTAATTTTTTGAAGTTTGACAGACATTGGATTACTTAGGACCCTGGAAGGTCGCCGGAATGGTTTTTAAGTCTTTCAGAGCACCAGGTCCCCTGTCTGAACTGGGTGTCTGGTTAAGAATCTGGATTGGTGGCAGTGACGATCGCCTTGCCCTCACTGAGAACAAGGGACCGTAATGAGAATCTCTGTTAAGGACTCGTTCTGAGCCAGACGAGACGCACCACCTCCAGTTCAAAACCCACCAAACCACCAGCCAGCAATGTTGTTGGTGGCATTTGGAGTCCAGGGGGCCCAAAGCACTTGAAGCTGAGTGTGTAAATATGCTGTGAATTGGCTGGAGAAATGGTTCAGTGGTTAAAGGCAGTTGCTTACAAATCTTGACAGCCCAGGATTAATTCCTCAGTACCCATGTAAGTCAAATGCACAAGAGGATCTGGCATACTCATTCCCCTTCCCTCCCTCCTCCCTCCCTCCCTCCCTCCCTCTCTCTGTTTGCAAATAAAGAAATAAAAAATATATTTTTAAAAGAAAAAAAAGGGGGCTGGAGACATGGCTTAGCAGTTAAGGCGCCTGCCTGCTAAGCCTAAAAACCCAGTTCCAATCTCCAGGTCCCACGTGTAGCCAGATGCAAAGTGACCAAGGGTGCAATGCTGCACTTGCCCACACGGGGGCGCACGCTTCTGGATTTCGTTCACAGCAGCTGAGAGACTGCTGGCGTGCCCATTCTCTATTCTGTCTCCCTCTCCCTCTCTCTCTGTCTGTCTCTCTCTTTCTGTTTCTCTCTCCAAAAATAAAAAAAGAAAAAAAAAAAAGAATCTGGATTGGGGTCTGTAGAGATGGCTTAGCAGTTTAGGCATTTGCCTGCAAAGCCTAATGACCTGGGCTTGATTTCCCAGTATCCGTGTAAAGCCATATACACATGGTAACACATGCGTCTGGAGTTCATTTGCAGTGGCTGGAGGCCCTGGCATCCCCATATTTTCTCTTATCTCTTTGCTTGCAAATACAGTGTTTTTTAAAAAGAATCTGGATTGGAAAGGGGCTGGTAAAAAATTTTTTGCACAAATATTTTTAAAAAATATTTTATTTACTTATTTCAGAGAGAGAGATAGAGAGGAAGATAGAAGAATGGGCACACCAGGGCCTCCAGCCACTGCAAAGGAACTCCAGATGCATGCGCCCCATTGTGCATCTGGCTTACGTGGATCCTGGAGAATCAAACCTGGGTCCTTTGGCTTTGCAGGCAAGTTCCTTAACCATTAAACCATTTCCCCAGCCCTAAATCTTTTAATTAATTGATAGAAAGCATCCTTTTCTAAATTCCCTGACTTGTGAACCCTTGCAATGACCTTTATCTCTCCTCATGACCGTATAAGCTCTGGCGAAGGAGATGAAAGGAGGGAGTGTAAGCGAGCCCAGAGCCCAGTGTAACAGTTACTGCTTTGCCCTGTCCTGTCAAGAGCTCCACAAGCCACCTCAATGGCACTGCCCAGTACTTTCAGGGGCCTTTCCAGGAAAGCCCGGGCAGCTTTAGTACTCAGGCCAGCTAGTCCTGGAGCTGTTGGTCCTGTCTCTTTTTAGAGGAAGAGATGATGTCCCTCCTAATAGAGGGACAAAACCTGTGTCCTTAAAGTCTACTGGAAGCAGTCTTGAGGGCCTTGGTTGCCCACACTGGTGGCAAGCGCTGCTCCCGGCGCGTACTGTTTGTAATGGGTCATCTTAGTGATCTGTTAGTGGAGCTTAGTACTGCATCCTCTACTGCATCCATTTGTTTTCTGGGAAGACATGAGCACAGGCAATCTCTAAGTCCCCTATAACTTTAGATTTTTGATGTAGTTATAAGTTTGTCCCACAGGCAAAGGTCCAGGAATTGAATCTTGTTAGAAATTTATATTTATTGGTTGACAGAGAGAGGGGGAGGGGGGTGCACCAAGGCCTCCTGCTGCTTCACACTAACTCTAGACATATGTGCCACTTGTGCATCGGGCTTTACAGAGTTACCGCTTTTAACC
This sequence comes from Orientallactaga sibirica, assembly GCA_036365145.1. Taxonomy (NCBI): domain Eukaryota; kingdom Metazoa; phylum Chordata; class Mammalia; order Rodentia; family Dipodidae; genus Orientallactaga; species Orientallactaga sibirica. Next base: position 2,175,350 of record JAEOAD010000028.1, on the reverse strand, counting down.
ATTAAACCATTTCCCAGCCCTAAATCTTTTAATTAATTGATAGAAAGCATCCTTTTCTAAATTCCTGACTTGTGAACCCTTGCAATGACCTTTATCTCTCCTCATGACCGTATAAGCTCTGGCGAAGGAGATGAAAGGAGGGAGTGTAAGCGAGCCCAGAGCCCAGTGTAACAGTTACTGCTTTGCCCTGTCCTGTCAAGAGCTCCCACCTCAATGGCACTGCCCAGTACTTTCAGGGGCCTTTCCAGGAAAGCCCGGCAGCTTTACTACTCAGGCCAGCTAGTCCTGGAGCTGTTGGTCCTGTCTCTTTTTAGAGGAAGAGATGATGTCCCTCCTAATAGAGGGACAAAACCTGTGTCCTTAAAGTCTACTGGAAGCAGTCTTGAGGGCCTTGGTTGCCCACACTGGTGGCAAGCGCTGCTCCCGGCGCGTACTGTTTGTAATGGGTCATCTTAGTGATCTGTTAGTGGAGCTTAGTACTGCATCCTCTACTGCATCCATTTGTTTTCTGGGAAGACATGAGCACAGGCAATCTCTAAGTCCCCTATAACTTTAGATTTTTGATGTAGTTATAAGTTTGTCCCACAGACAAAGGTCCAGGAATTGAATCTTGTTAGAAATTTATATTTATTGGTTGACAGAGAGAGGGGGAGGGGAATGGGTGCACCAAGGCCTCCTGCTGCTTCACACGAACTCTAGACATATGTGCCACTTGTGCATCGGGCTTTACATGGGTACTGGAGAATCAAACCTGGGACATCAGGTTTGCAAGCAATCATCTTTACCAGTCAGCCATCTCTACAGCCCCCAGGAATTGAGGGTTTTTTTCTAAGATTTAAATTTTTAAAAAATTTATTTATTAGAGACAGAGAAAGGGAGAGAAAAAGAGAGAATGGGCGTGCCCAGGGCCTCTAGCCACTGCAAATGAACTCTAGATGCATGCACTACCTTGTGCATTGGGCTTATATGGGACCTGGAGAATCGAACCTGGGTCCTTAGGCTTTGCAGGTGCCTTAACCACTAAGCCATCTCTCCAGCCCCTTTTAAAGATTTCTTTAAAAATTATTTGAAAGAGAGAGAAAGCAGCAGATGAGAGAGAATGGGTGGGCCAGGACCTCTAGCCACTGCAAATGAACTCAAGACACATGCACCAACTTATACATCTGGCTTATGTGGGTACTGGGGAATTGAACATGGGTCCTTAGGCTTCATAGGCAAGTGTCTTAACCGCTAAGCCATCTCTTTAGCCTCAGGAATTGAAATTTTTAAAAATATCTTTTATTTTTATTTATTTATTATTTGAGAGAGAGAGGCAGATAGAAAGAGAGAATGGACATACCAGGGCTTCTAGCCACTGCAAACAAACTCCAGATGCATGTGCCACCTTGTTCATCTGGCTTACGTGGGCCCTGGGGAAGAGAATCTGGGTACTTTGGCTTTGCAGGCAAGCACCTTAACCACTAAGCCATCTCTCCAGCTCCAAGAATTGAGATTTTTAAGGGGTGCTTGATTCATAGAGCTAGCACTTATAGAAGGCAGTGGAAAGTTTGTGCATTCTGCTGGCCTGGTGGCTTGGAGACTGTGATGCTTCAGGGTCTTGTCTCTGGCTCCTTATGGTCTCTTCGATCTGTACACAGGAGAGTTTCACATACTCCAAGGCCATCCAGTCGTGCTTTTCTCCTGAGCCTATGTTTGGAGGACATCTAAAGATTAAATCAGAGCAAACAAACCATTAGCAGTGGGGATGTGCTGAACTGCTTCCAAACTATACATGCAGATTCCTCTCTAAAAGAATGAAGTACCAGGGTGAGAGATTGCTTAGTGGTTAAGGCACTTGCCTGTGAAGCCTAAGCACCCAGATTCGATTCTCAAGTACCCACATAAAACCAGATGCACAAAGTGGCACATTTATCTGGAGTTCATTTGCAGTGGCTAGAGGCCCTGGTGTGCCCATTCTCTCTGTCTGTCTCTTCTCTCTATCTCTTGGTGCTTACAAATAAATAAATACAAATATTTGAGAAATGAAGTGTCAATGTGCTCTGATCATATAGACTAGAAAGTAACCCTACCATTGTGCCCCAAGCATTCCCCGCTGTTACTGATAACTTAGCGATAAGTTCTAAGAGTTGTTTCACGTGCAAAATGGCATCTTGCCCTTGAGCTTCCAATGAATTGTTAAAGATTCTCGGGCACAGATCAGTGAATGCTGGAGTGCACCATCTACGCCCATGAGCTGTCTTAACTGTCTTGTTCAATCGATTGAACATCGTTTGCCAGGTAAAACACAGTCCTTTGAAGTCTTTGTATCTATGGTTGTGTGTCAGTTGCAATCTATTATAGTGCAGTTGTTCTAGGACTGTTTCTCTAACTTTACTTGATTCTTGGTTGATAGCTCCAATTGCCCCGGATGTTATATTCAAAGGCTTTTACCATCGCATAAGCCAAGTGTTCCACTTCTGCCCTTAGGAGACCTACAATCACTGGTATGACAAAGATAATCATAGAGACATTTGTGGTCGTACTCCAGGGGAGAGGGCCATTTCTCTCCCTCCCCTCCTCTTTTTCTCCAGGACTCAGGTAGTCCTTTTAAAGCAAGAACACTGCGAGTCTTCCCAAGCTACAGGGGCGCCCTTGTGTTCATAGGCACAAAAGAATAATTCATCTTACTACACAGCAGAAACCAACCATGTGGCAGCTTTAGATGACCCACAAGGTAATTTACAGGTCATATTGCTTAACTCTGTCAGGTTTGAACAATTTAAAATAAAAAAACAACACTTTTTTGTTTTGCTTTTGAAGCAGGGTCTCACTGTAGCCTAGGCTGACCCTGGAACTCATTCTGTAGCCTAGGCTGGGCACAAATCATGGAGATTAACTCAGCTTCCCAAAGGCCAGGATCAAAGGTGTGCTCCATCATGCCTGACTTAAGAAAAAAGGGGGGGGGGCGGGAGCTGGAGAGATGGCTTAGCTATTAAGGCGCCTGCCTGCTAAGCCTAAGAACCCAGTTCCAATCTCCAGGTCCCACGTTTAGCCAGATGCAAAGTGACGCATGGGCGCAATGCCACACTTGACCACAAGGGGACGCATGCATCTGGATTTCATTCACAGCAGCTGAGAGACTGCTGGCGTGCCTATTCTCTATCTGTCTCCCTCTCCCTCTCTGTCTGTCTCTCTCTGTGTCTCCCTCCAAAAATAAATAAAATAATTTTAAAAATTAAAAAAAAAGAAAAAAGGGGGCGCTGGAGAAATGGCTTAGAGATTTAGGCATTTGCTTGTGAAGCCAAAAGTTTGTTTGGAGTTCGTTTGCAGTAGCTAGAGGCCCTGGCATGTCCATTCTCTCTCTGTCTGTCTCTCCTCTATCTCTGCTTGCAAATAAATAAATAAATAAAATTTTTAAATAATTTAAAAACCATACATTTTTAAGCAAGGGAGCACTTGTTAATGTCAAGGTAAACATGCCCGCTTCTTTTTCAGTCAGAGCAGATGCTCAGTTATAGGTAGGTATCAAAGTAAGCTGTGACTCTACAGACTTTTGAAAATTGTTTTTATTTGTTTATTACAGACAGAGAGAGGGAAAGAAAGACAAAATGGGCGTGCCAAGTCCTCTAGCCACTGCAAATGAACTCCAGATGCATGTGCCCTCTTGTGCATCTGGCTTATGTGGGACCTGGAGAATCAAACCTGGGTGCTTAGGCCTCTCAGGCAAGCGCCTTAATCACTAAGCCATCTCTCCAGTCCCTCTACAGGCGTTAGAGTGGTGTACGGACCTCCATGAGGTATGGTGGAAATATTTGCTCAGCATTTATTTCCCCCTGCAAGGCAAAAGTTAGAGCTATTTGAAACATTTTTGGCCAAGTCTGTCCATATGTTTTCATCCCTGCTGAAGGGTATAGTGTCTCCGTGGATGAACAAAGGACTGGTCACTAACAAGAACACAGACATCATTTAATTTTTAAATGCAAGGGTTTTTTTTTTTTTTTTTTTTTTTTTTGGAGGTAGGATCTCACTCTAGCCCAGGCTGACCTGGAATTAGTCTCAGGCTGGCCTCAAACTCACAGTGATCCTCCAACCTCAGCCTCCCAAGTGCTGCGATTAAAGGCGTGCACCACCATGCCCGGAAAATGCCATTTTCTTTGTCAAGGTAGGGTCTTGCTCTAGCCAGGCTGACCTGGAATTCATTATGTATTCTCAGGGTGGCTTTGAACTCACAGCGATCCTCCACCCTCTGCCTCATGAGTGCTGGGATTAAAGACATGCACCACGAGGGAGGGAAGTACCATGGGATATTGTCTACAATTAAAGAAGTTGTCAATAAAAAAAAAGTGAGGGCTGGAGAGATGGCTTAGCAGTTAAGGCGCCTGCCTCCTAAGCCTAAGAACGCTGGTTCCAATCTCCAGGTCCCACGTTTAGCCAGATGCAGTGACATAAGGGCGCAATGCCACACTTGACCACAAGGGGGCGCACACATCTGGATTTCGTTCACAGCAGCTGAGTGGCTGCTGGTGCGCCCATCTCTGTCTTCCTTTCCCTCTCTCTCTCTGTCTCTGTCTCTGTCTCTCTCTCTCTCTGTGTCTCTCTCCAAAAAAAAAAAAAAAAGTGAAAGAAACCAGAAAAAAATAAATAAAGTCATGCACCTCCATGCCCAGCAAATGCCATTCTTTTATTGCAGGTGTAATAGGAGGAAAAAAAAAAACAAGTAAGGAAAACACAGATAAGGTTGGATCAAAGATAGGGCAGGGATCCAGGCATGGGGGTGCACGCCTTTAATCCCAGCACTTGGGAGGCAGAGGTAGGAGCATCTCCATGAGTTCGAAGCCACCCTGAGACTACATAGTAAATTCCAGGTCAGCCTGAGCTAGAGTGAGACCCTACCTCTGAAAACCAAAAAAAAAAAAAAAAGATAGGGCAGGGTGTGTGTGGCTGTTGCCTTCTCTTTGCTGGGCCAAAATACCCGACCACAAGCAGCCTATGGGAGCAAAGGGTTTATTCAGCTTGCAGTTTTGGGGGGAAGTTTCATCGCGGCAGGGAATGCATGGCATGAACAGGAAGCTGGCTCACTTTGTCACACGTTAGCAGCTGGGAAGGAGCAAGAGGGAGATGGCTAGTGAACACACAATAGGGCTGCACTAATGCACCTCCAGACCCACCCTCAGTGACACACCTCCTCCAGCAAGACTCTACCTCCCAAAGGCCCCCCCCACTCTCCCAATCTGCTACCACATGGGGAGCAAGTATGCAAAACACATGAGCTATGGGTGCCGGAGGTTGGGGGTAGAATCAACATTTGACATTCAAACTACCTCATTCCACTCCTGGTCTCCATAGACACATGGCCGTCTCATGATGCAAAATGCGTTCAGTCTAACTTTAAAACATTTTTAAAATATATTTTATTTTTAAACTACTGAGCAGCAAACAACTGACGTGATGCTCACACAAGTACAGAAGTGGCACACAGCCATGGTGGGTTACCAACTGCTCTAGATTTGGCTAACGGATCCACTCAGTGGAATGGAACCCATACCTGGAAACGGGAAACAAGTCAGAACCATATCCAAAAATGACTGCTCTCCAATATCAAGCTCCCACCAATAGTGGGATACAAGAGGGCCTACACCTATTAAATTCTCTCTAAAATAATAATGGTTATCCATGTATCTTGCACTGACCTCACTCTCTGTTGGAGAATCTGCTTCTCTCTTTCAGATGGACGCATCTCCTGAGGAGAGAATCAGCCCATTGCACCTCAACAGGGCACCAGATGAAGCCATTGAGTTATAGGGGAAATGAACAAGAGTGAGGCTTTCTTGGTGAACCTGGTACCAGCACAAGGGCGAAGGAGATAGACACAAAGAACTCTCAACCCCTACCAAATCAGACATCCAGAGACACAGAGACTCCCAAAACCTTGTCACTGAAATAGACCTAAAATGAACCCAACATGGCTCAGGGAAACTCCAGAGGAGGGGGCGGAAAGATTGTTAGAGCCATGAGTTGGGTCATTATACAGAGTCATTGCCTCTCCCGCATAACTGATGGCTACCCCCATAAGGCAAGACCCACATTACCCAGGGGGGAGGACAGAGAGAAGGCTAACAATGGTACCATCATAGCTGTATATATATACATAACTAATAAAAATATATTTTAAAATATTTTATTTTTATATTAATTTATATTTTATACTAATTATAGCAGGTTATTCTTTCTCTCTCCCTCCCTCTCTTTCTCTTTCTCTTTTTTGGTTTTTCAAGGTAGGGTCTCACTTTAGCCCAGGCTGATCTGGAATTTACTATGTAGTCTCAGGGAGGCTTTGAACTCACTGCAATCCTACCTCTGTCTCCCAAATCCTGGGATTAAAGGCATGTGCCACCATGCCTGGCTTAGGTTATTCTCTTATCCTCTTGTCCCAGCTCCCATTACCCTGGAGCCCTCCTCAGTGGGGTTATGGTATTCATGGTGGGGTCATGAAGGCCTCAGTCAGTCCCTGTGGGGTAGTGGGGGACCGTGCCTCAGGATATTCCTCCCCACTCTGTGGTTCTTACAATCTTTCTGCCCACAAATCAGCAATGTTCCCTGAGCCTATTGGCAGTCTAATTTATTGTTAAAACTGGATTCCTGTTTCCATAGATTTTGAGTGATCACCATGTTTGTCACCATCAACCTGGGGCTGGCTGTCAGGTTTTTTATCAGTAAGAACAGTGTTTGTGTCATCACTTCCCCTGCAAATTCTCCTGGGCCATGGCAGATGTGGGAGAGGTGACACGTCTTATGGTGGGCAGTTGGCTTACTTCTTGTCTTATCAATTGATCTTGGTTCTCCTTTTCTCTGACATTTGCAAAATAAAGCAGATTCTTCAAAAAAGAGTGATTGCAACTTGAGTTAAAAGATGGTTATACAGGGCTGGAGAGATGGCTTAGTGGTTAAGGCATGCATGTGCTTGCAAAGCCTAAGGACCCTGGTTCAAGTCTCCAGGTCCCACATAAGCCAGATGCACAAGGGGGCACATGTGCCAGGAGTTTGTTTGCAGTGGCTAGAGGCCCTGGTGTGCCCATTTTCATTCTTCCTCTCTCTCTTTCCCTCTCTGTCTCAAATAAATAAATAAATAAATAAATAAATAAATAAATGTGTCAAAATTATTTTTTAAAAGATGGTTATACAAATTTGAGAGATTTTATTTATTTTGGGGGTACAAGCCCACTTTCTCTCTACTGAGCAGTGGGGGCTTCACTCTAGAGTCTATGAGTTTCCTAACAGTGGACTTGGTTTCCAGTACCAGAGATGAGTTCCCACCCACTGAGCAAGTGTCCTGTCCAATAAGAGAACAGTTGGTTACCTGCACAGGCTGTGTGCCACTATTGCACAAGTGTGTACTTCTTGCCAGGCTGGTTGATTTTGTAGTCTGTAGGGTCTCCTGCTTGTTCATGCTATTGGTGACTGTTTTCTTCTAGCAGTGCCCATAGGGCTTTCCAGCACTACGAGGGCTAGCCAGATGGGAGCTAGTTTCCCTTTTGGTTCCAGCATGATAGTCCAATGTCCTGTGATGGCAGCCAGTGGTGTCTTCAGCAGTCATCAAGTATTTTGGCAGTGTCCTGCATTATTTTGGGGACCTCATGGATATTCCTGGTCAACAGCTTGCTGTGGGGGGCAACCCAATTCTAGGCCAGTGGTTTTACTGGCCAGAGTTCATGATTTTCAATATCTTATTTTTATTTATTTATTTGACAGAGAAAAAGGGAAAGAGAGAATAGGCATGCCAGGACCTCCAGCCACTGCAAATGAACTCCAGACGTATGTGCCCCCCTGTGCATCTGACTAATGTGGGTCCTGGGGAATCGAACCTGGGTCCTTTAGCTTTGCAGGCAAATGCCTTAACCGCTAAGCCATCCCTCTAGCCCCCAGAGTCTGTGATTTTAAAGTTAAGCTTTTTACACCTTCTGCCCAGACTGTCCCATCCCCCATTATTGTTAGTTATGTCATGTAAAATGCCCGCCAGAATGAAGGTTTCTATGGAGCTGCTTCATGTTGTCTTAACTTTTGTGTAGTTTCCTCCCTCCCTCCCCTCCATACCTCCTACCCCTCTAAGCACCCCACCATCTCCGATGTTCTGTCTCTCCCCTAACCTGTCGGGTAACTCCTCCTCTACTTTCTCCTTAATTCTTCTTTTTCCTGGTCTCATTCTAGTTTAATGCCCATATTCCTGTTTGTTTGCTTGTTTATTTAATTAATATATTTATTTAAGAGAGAGATAGAGGTAAAGACAGAGAAACTGATAGAGAGAGAGAATGGGCACACCAGGGCCTCTAACCACTGCAAATGAACTCCAGATATATGCACCACCTTTTGTATCTGGCTTTACATGAGTACTGGGTCCTTTGGCTTTGCAGGCAAGTGCCTTAACCACTAAGCTATCCAGCCCAATAAAAATATTTTTTTAAAAATTTTTTTAAAGGCTGGAGAGATAGCTTAGTGGTTAAGGCACTTGCCTGCAAAGTCAAAGGGCCTAGGTTCAGTTCTCCAGGACCCACATAAGCCAGATGCACAAGTGGCACATGGGTCTGGAGTTCTTTGCAGTGGTTAGAGGCCCTGGTGCACTTATTCTCTCTCTATCTGCCTCTCTCTCTGCTTCACTGTCTGTCTCTCATATAAATAAAAAATATAGAAATTTAAAAACATGTTTTAAAAATATTTTTACATTTTTATTTTATTTTTATTATTAACAACATATTTTGTATGGATACATCATGTTTGGTACCCTCTTTTCCCTTGTCCTTGCCCTATTATTTATTTATGTATTTATTTATTTATTTATTTATTTATTTATTTATTTATTTATGAGAGAGAGAATGAGAATATGGGCGTGCCAGGGCCTCCAGCCACTGCAAATGAACTCCAGACACATGTGCCACCTTGTGCATCTGGCTTACATGGGTCCTGGGAAGTTGAACTTGGCTTTACAGGCAAGTGCCTTAACTGCTAAGCTATTTCTCCATCTCTTATTTAAACATTAAAAAAATTATTTATTTATTTATTTATTTGAGAGAGAGAGGCAGATAGAAAGCGTGCAGCCTAACTTTAAAAGTTACATAAGCCACCATCCCAGCACTGTTCACATGCCTGAAGTTTCATCTGGGGTTGAAGACAGCTTCTTAACTGTGAATCAAAAAACAAGTTATATGCCTACAACACAGAATGGCACAGAATAAACATTCCCATTTCCAAAAGGAGGAATGGGGCTGAGGAGCTGACTCAGCCACTTGTTTGCAAAGCCTGCTGGCCCAGGTTCAATTCCCCAGTACCCGCATAAAGCCAAATACATGAAGTGGCACATGCATCTGGAGTTTGTTTGCAGCAGCAGAAGGTTCTGACATGCCTATTCTCTCTCACTCTCTCTCTCTCTCTCTCTCTCTCTCTCTCTCTCTAATAACAACTAAATAAATCAAAGATTTTTTTTAAAGGAAGAATGGGGACACATCAAGGAAAAACCAGCACAATACAATATTGAAAACCAGCAGGACAAACATCAAATCCTGCAGCTCCATGTCTGCCATCTGGGACCCATGAGAAAAACCTCTGGGCTCCAACAGCTCAGTTAATCCCGTCCCTTCAGAAAGGCTGCTTGAAGCCTGAGAAAAATCCATCCTGAACAGGCATCTTTCTTTGGCAGCCATCCCATAGTCCTGGCATCTCCAAAATCCTGAGGGCTACACTGCAAGCCATGGTTCATCTTCACTGCTCCATACAATGGCCTCACAGGGTCTCTATGCAGGGACCTCAGCCCTACCTCACATCACCATCTTCAGAACCATGTGCATTTCATAGCTCTTTTCCCTGAATTTGTCATACTTCCAAAACCAATACGAGGTAGGCAACATCACCAAATTCATAATCCAGGGGGGATATACGTTGAGGAGCAGGAAACACCAACATTCTTCCTTCAGGCTTCCTTGTTTCAAAACACACATACACAAAGTCGCCCTTGAATGTATTCTGCCAAACCCATCATTGTAAGAATTACCGTAGGGTGTCAAATTTCCAATTCCCTATTTAGCAGTAAAGTTTAATTATTGCATGTAATTCCAGCATGCCTGGTGATTCTAGGAAGTTATTTCCTTAACATGAGTTTGGAAGCTACAGCTAACACCTTTTTGGTTGGCTCTTCAAATTCCCAGTGTCTTCAGCTGCACCCGTGAGCCTAACTGGAATTTTATCTCAGCCCTAAGTGGTCACCAGGCCAATGTTACAATACTAATGGAGGCAGGGTCCTGATTCCTCATTCTTGACATATCTAAAGTCTATATTTTAATTTCTAAAACCCCACTTCTAACTTACTTATTGCTTTTGATTATTTTTTTTTTGAGTTTGACTAAATAAGTTCTAAAATTTAGGTTAAAAAAAACTTTCTCATTCTTGTTGATAATGTACCTTTAAAATTTTTGTTCATGGGCTGGATAGATGGCTTAGTGGTATGGGCACATGCCTGCAAAGCCTAAGGACCCAGGTTTGATTCTCCAGGTCCCATGTAAGCCAGATGCACAAGGGGTTGTAAGCGTCTGGAGTTCATTTGCAGTGGCTGGAGGCCCTGGCACACCCATTCTCACTCTTCCTCTCTCTCTCCTTCTTTCTTTCTTAAATAAATAAATAAATAAATAGGTTTCTCCTTTAAAAATTTTTTTGTTCACTAGTAGATTAATAATCAGCACACTTAATTGTGGATACCACCACAGTAAAAAGGTTTAGAGGTGGGAAACACTTCAAAATATTGATATAGCCAATGACTTTCTGAATATAACCCCAGTTGCTCAGTAAATAAAACCAGTAATCAAAGCTGGGCATGGTGGTGCACGCCTTTAATCCCAGCACTTGGGAGGCAGAGGTAGGAGGATCGCTGTGAGTTCGAGGCCACCCTGAGACTACAAAGTTAATTCCAGGTCAGCCTGGGCTAGAGTGAGACCCTACCTCGAAAAACCAAAAAACAAACAAACAAAAAAACAACCAGTAATCAACCACTGGGACCTCATGAAATTAAAAAGCTTTTGTACATCAAAGGACATTGTGAATAGAGCAAACAGGCAACCTACAGAATGTGAGGAAATCATTACCAGCTATATCTGACAGAGGGTTAATATCCAGGATATACAAAGAACTCAAAAAACTAAATAATAAGAAATCAAACAACCCAATTAAAAATGGCCTATGGGGCTGGAGAGATAGCTTAGCGATTAAGGCACCTGCCTGCTAAGCCTAAGAACACCCATTCGATTCTCCAGGTCCCACATTTAGCCAGACGCAAAAGTGAGGCAAGGGCACAATGCCACACTTGCCCACAAGGGGGCGGACGCATCTGGAGTTCATTCACAGCAGGTGAGAGGCTGCCTATTCTCTATCAGTCTCCCTCCCTCTCCCTCTCCCTCTCCCTCTCTCTCTCTCTCTCTGGCTCTCTCCCCTCCCCCCAAAAAAGGCCTATGAGGGCAGGAGAGATGGCTTAGCAGTTAAGGCACCTGTCTGCAAAGCCAAAGGACCCAGGTTCCATTTGCCAGGACCCACATAAGCCAGATGCACAAGGAGACACATGCATCTGGAGTTTGTTTGCAATGGCTGGAGACCCTGATGAGCCCATACTCACTCTCTCTCTCTCTCTCTCTCTCTCTCTCTCTATCACTCTGCCTCTTTTTCTCTCTACCTCTCAAATAAACAAATAAAAATATTTTTTAAATATGCTATGAAACTAGAGTTCTCAAAAGAAGAAATACAGATGGCATATAAACATCTGAAAAATGTTCTACATCCTTAGCCATCAGGGAAGTGCAAATTAAAAGTATTTTGAGATTCCATCTCACTCCTGTCAGAATGGCTATCATCAAGAAAACAAATGACAATAAATGCTGGCGAGGATTCGGGAGGGGGAGGAACCCTTCTACACTGTTGGTGGAAATGTAAGTTTCCACAATGGTAATGGAAATCAGTGTGGAGGTTCCTGAGACAGCTAAAAATAGATTTACCATATGACCCAGCTATACCACTCCTAGGCATATATCCCAAGGACGCCGTCTCACTACCTTAGAGATACTTGCACAGCCATGTTTATTGCTGCTCTGTTCGTATCAGCTAGGAAATGGAACCAGCCTAGATGTCCCTCAACTGATGAATGGATAATGAAGATGTGGCACATTTACACAATGGAGTTCTACTCAGCAGTAAAGGAAAAGGAAATTTGCAGGCTTAGTCTTTCCAGGGACCCTTCACCATCAGTCGGCTTATTAGCAAACACTAGGAGATTCATTCCAAGGGCTTCAGGAGCTGTGTGTCAGGAAATGGAAGTAAGGACCAAATAATTCTTTTTATAATGTCACGATTTTGCATTTTTTTCTGTAAACCTAAAATTCACGTTTATTTAAAAATAGAAGGATGTAGGAGATGGCTCAGTTAGAGAAGCCCTTGCTGCACAAACATGAGGACTAGAGTTCAGATTCCCAGCACCCATGTAAATGCTGGGTTAGAGGGATGGTCTGCCTGCAATGCCCATGCGTGGAGTAGAGAGAGACGGGATTCCTGGGGCAAGCACATGCATCCATATGTGCTCACATTCATAAGCGCTTGCATGCATACCAAGTACACATGCCAAAAGTATGTAAAAATGGGCTGGAGAGATAGCTTAGCAGGTAAACTACTTGCCTTGCAAGCATGAGGACCTGGTTCAATCCCCAGAACCCACATCAAAAAAATAAATAATAAATAATATATATTAAGTAATAGGAAGCATTCATATCAAGTCAAAACAGAAATCTGATCAGTATTTGAGTAGGGAAGGCAATAAAGGAGAGAAAATGAACTGTAAAGGAACAGAATGGTAAAGGCAAAAGGGTTTTTTTTTTTTTTTAGAGAAGGTCTCATGTAGCTCAGGCTGGCTCACAAATTGCTATGTAGGACATGATGACTTTGAACTTCTGATCGGCTTGCCTTCACTTTCTGAATGCTGGGATTACAGGTGTGCACCAACCCACACGTTTTAGGTGGTGCTGGGGATTAAACCCAGGGCTTTGTGCATGCTGGCAAGCAGCGCGTGCTACCAGCTGAGCCATGTCCCCAGGCCGAGACGGGTCATTTTATATCTTGACTGTGATGGTAACGACATAGTTATATGCAATTACCGAAATTCATTAGATACTTTGAAATGTGTGACTTTCATTGCATGTAAGTAATACCTTAATGAAAGGAAAATAATGGGAGATGTTGCAATTCTCTTACCGTGTTGTATAAGTGGCTGTGGGCAAGCATTTAAATAGCAGGACAGAGAATATTTGAGAGGGGAGATGCCATCCATTCCTGATATTTATGTATAGTTAATGATTGATGGGGAGAAAAAAGACATTTTCTTCAGTGGTAAAGACGCTGATAAGGTGCCATGCTCTCACCCATCCTCCTGTAAACAAACCCTTGCCCATGCTCCTGTAAGCAAGTCTAGTGAAATCTCAAACTATACTGCAGAAAGGAGGTATCCATTTAAATAGTTATCACACCAGGCGTGGCTGTGCATGCCTTTGATCCCAGCACTCTGAAGGCTGAGGTAGGAGGATCGCTGTGAGTTTGAGGCCAGCCTGAGACTACAGAGTGAGTTCCAGGTCTGCCTGGGCTAGAGTGAAACCCTACCTCATAAAAGAAAAACAAAAAACAAACAAAAAAAATAGTGATCACTCCTGGCATGCTCATTCCGCTCATCCAGTCTCTGAGAAGGGTCGGGCAGAAACCCTATGTTATAGGGAAAACAAGTAAAGAACATCGGCCTGCTACTGAAGGGAGGAGATCTGAAGGACATACATGGGCAGCCATCAGGTCCCCAGTATTTTCTTTTCTTACCTAATTCATCCCACAGATTTTCAAGTCTTTAGATCTTCCTTGATATATATTGTCATATGTGTTAGTTGCATAAAATATATTTTAGATTTATAGTATAGTCCACAAATCTCAGAACTTAATAGCAAGTTATTCATCAGCTTCCAGACTTGTATCACACTTTATACCCACATTCAGGGAAAAGAATATAAATATGAGGCTGGAAAGATTGTTCAGTGGTTAAGGCACTTTCCTACAAAGCCTAATGATCCCAGGTTGATTCCTTAGTACCCATGTAAAGACAGATGCATAAAGTGGTGTATTCATCTGGAATTCATTTGCAGCTGCTGGAGGACCTGGCATGCCTATTCTCATTCTCTGTCACTCACTCACTCACTCACTCTTTTTCCTCTTGTGTAGTAGTCAGCCTCGGGTGTGGGATGAACCTCCAGACCAGACACAGTTTATGGGAAGAAAGGATTTATTGAAGATAGAGGGGAAGTTTTATAATAGCAGAAAAAGGTAGGGTACCCCTACAGTGACACCTGCTCCAGCCAGATGGCTTGAAATCTAAAAAGCTTTAATAAAATTCCTGAATCTATTAGGGGATATCTATTCAAACTACCATATTCTATCCCTGGCCCCCAATATATTCATAACTATCTCACATTGTATTGTAAATTGTATTCAGTCCAATTTCAAAGTTCCCACTGTCCTTACAAACTTAAGATAGTTCCAAAATCCCAAGTCTCATCTGAGATTTAAGATTTTCTCTTAGCTGTGAGTCCTGTAAAATCAAAACAAATGAAATACTTTTTTTTTTTTTTTTTTTTTTTTGCAAGGTAGGGTCTCACTCTGGTCCAGGCTAACCTGGAATTAACTATGTACTCTCAGGGTGGCCTCAAACTCTCGGTGATCCTCCTACCTCTGCCTCCCGAGTTCTGGGATTAAAGGCGTGCACCACCACGCCTGGCTAAATGAAATACTTTTAACATATAAAGGCACAGTAAACATTTTCAACTGCTATAAGACATAGCAAGGAGAGACTGGAACAATGCAAACTCAATAACTATCAAGCAGATATCAGTTCAAGTCTGATATCATAACCAGTGACTGACAGTCCCTGGATTTTCCAATTTTGTCCCTCCAGCTGGGCTGACTAGCCAGGGAAATTTTTCATCTCTAGCCAACAGCCTCCATGGTAGCCCTTGTACAGTCCTGGTATATCAAAAACATCTTTGAGTCTCCATGAAAAACATGGTCCCTCTTTCAATGGCTTTGCCAGCCTATCAGGATCATAATGCCCTGCTTCATGCTATGTCCCAGCAGTGGCTCCTGGAAGTGGGCACATTTTACATGCTTCTGCAACCAATGCCAGGTGTGCAGAACACAGCCATATTCTGTTGTTGTTGTTTTTGTTTTGTTTTGTTTTTCAAGGTAGGGTCTTATTCTAGCTCAGGCTAACCTGGAATTTACTATGTAGTCTCAGGGTGGCCTCGAACACACAGTTATCCTTCTACCTCTGTTTCCTAAGTGCTTGGATTAAAGGAATGAGCCACTATACCTGGATGTTTTTGCTTACTGCTCCAGAAGGCATATTCAGTTGCAAGCACCAAGTTTCCCATTCTTCCAGCACACAAGTTCCAAAAGACCAAAATCCACATGGTCAGATTCATCTCAGCCTACCCCTCTCCTGGTACCAATTCTGTAGTAGCCAGCTTCCAGACTTGTACCACATCTTATATCCACATTCAGAAAGGTATGCCAGGGCCTCTAGCCAGATGAATGCTCCATTTTGTGCATTTGGCTTTATTTGGGTACTGAGGAATTGAACCTTGGCTGTCAGGCTTTGCAAGCAAATGCCTTTAACTGCTGAGCCATCTCTCCAGCCCCTGTATGTTGTTCTTTACTATAAATGGTGTGGAAGACCTGGAATTGGAGCTCTTTGGGCGGTTACTCTGCTGAGTCTTAGCCAGCTAATAAAGATGTTTTCTTGTGATCTCGGTGCCTCAGTCTTTACTCAGTCTCTGCATTCTCAGACTTCGCAGCTTGCAGATAGTCATTGTTGGACTGCTCAGCCCATATTATGTAAGCCAATCTAATAAATCCTTTTTAAAAATATTATTTGTGGCTTGGCGTGGTGGTGCACGCCTTTAATCCCTGCACTCAGGAGGCAGAGGTAGGAGGATCACCATGAGTTTGAGGCCACCCTGAGACTCTATAGTGAATTCCAGGTCAGCCTGCGCTAGAATGAGACCCTACCTTGAAAAACCAATATATGTAGCTAAGCCATCTCTCCAGCCCCATGCCTAATATCTTTCATTTAAAGACCCCAGAAACAAACTCATGAATGGTTTGTTTGTTTGTTTGTTTGACAGCAGTGTTATTTTGCTGTGGAGAATAATGAAGTAATTAATAGATGCTGCTGGGGAAAATTAGATTTCTTTCTTAACCAGCCATGTAACCTCATCTTTCCCACAGAGCTATAAGTTCCATGAGAGCAAGGTCTGGGTCTGGCTCTGTTCTCCCTTATTACAGCCTGAGAGCCTTGTGCTTACTAATTGGTCAACTATGGCGTGCTGAATGAAGAATAGATGGCTAAGGGTTTCAGTCCTGGAAGACATGCTGTGAGCGTGGGACTCCTGGGGCCTGTGCTATTGCCAAGGATTAGAGAACAGTACAGACATCCGAGCCTGAGTCCACACTCTTCCCTGTCCCTTGTCAGCTGAGCTAAAGCACCTGTCAAGCTGTTGACTGCAGATCAGAAAACTTCCATGTTGAGGATGATGAGGTTGCTGTAGATGTCACTTAGTGGCTGGCAGAGCTCTCTTGTTTGTAACTTGAGCTTGCAGGAACAAAATGTATGTCTGCTTTCACTTCCTGAGGCTATAATAAATGGAATAAGGGAGCCTGATTTGAAGAAGGGGGAGGAAGAATGATGTGGGGAACAAATGATTGACCTCACATTGCAGATAGATCATTTACATGTAATGTAGATAGAGGTTAATAAATTACCTACATTATATATGTATGTTTGACTCTATACAAACATGCATGCACACACATCACACACACACAAATGCAAAACAAACAACATAATTCTATAACAAACTCAGCTAGATCTTTTACACATTTTTCTTAGAGCCTTGAAGGAGAACAAATTACATCACGGTGAGTCAAATTTGGCAAAGATACCTTGAACTACTTTCATATATTGATTTGAAGATTTCTGGAGTCAGGACAAACATTGTTCTTTGATTCTGGACAGTCATGTGCCTTTTCTCAGCACACAAAGTAGAAAGGAAAAAGCTGCACTGTCCTGAGCTCAGTCAATCACAGCGTGTTTTGCCCCATTGTCTCATAAACATTGGTGTTTTACACTATCGATTTGAAAGAAATAATGTTTTCCTCCTAGTGGTTTCCTAATTCCCTCATAGTTAAGGCAGCTCCTTAATGCTGTGGGCTTTAGAACTACCAAGCAGCAAATGGGCAAATGAAAACAAATCACTTCAGAACTGTCAAACAATTCCATCCATTTGAATGTTCTGCATAAAAGATTGATATCTAATAGGTTCATCTGCCAAACAAGCTATTGTGACATTATGCTACTGCCAGCACTTGTCAATTACCACCTCTTATCATTATTATTATTATTATTATTATTATTATTATTTTTTATTTAGTTTTTTTGAGGTAGGGTCTCACTCTAGCTCAGGTTGACCTCTGTCATTTCAGGCTGGCCTTAAATTCAAGCGATCCTCTTAACTCTGCCTCCCAAGTGCTGGGATTAAAGGCATGAGCCACCACTTCTGCCCCTAAGGGGTGTCTTTACAATTCCAGGATCCTGAAAAAGACCAGATCCCTGTAAAGACTGAGCTGGTATGTATGTGCCCACCTCCCGTCCATGGTTTTGCTTTTCATGATTTCAATTATCCTTGGCCAACTGCTGTTTGAAAAAATTCAATGGAAAATGCCAGTAATAAACAATTCATACGTTTAGAATTATAGGCCATTCAGACTAGCATGCTGAAGCGTCCTGCCGTTCTACTGTCTCCTCCAAAACGTGAGTCACCCCTTTGTCCAGGGTACGCAATGCTGCGTTATATGCAGGTGGAGGAAAAACAAGGTATAGATAGGGTTTGTTACCACCTGCTACTAGCTTTAGGTATTTACTGGTGATCTTGGAATTTACCCCCTTCAGACAAGGGGGGGACTGTACATCTTTGTCATAGTAAATAACTTAATGATTACTCTGGGCATTTATACAGCTGAAACCCAGGGGTGGGGTACAGTTGTCCTCATTAAGGTAGTATACTCCTGCGAAAAGCTTAACTGGAATAGACATGTTTCAACGAGACTACGATTCAGGTGAAGCTTCACCTACATGATTTCAAGAGTCTTCTGTTTTGATTCTGTCGATTGTTAAGATATGTATGAGAAAATGTCAGGCTATACTTTCATATCACACTTCGGAGCCTCCAAAATAAGAGGGAACATTTTGTCACTCCCTCTTAACAAGCTTTGTCCCAGTTCCTAATCTTGTTGTATGACAGTAATAAATAGAATGAAAGTCAATTTTCAAGGTCCCAGAGGTTCTCTGACATTGAGACACACTTAGAAAGTGTTTGCTGTGCTTGCTAGTTAGCACTTACCTCCGGGAGTGCCTTCACAAAGGATGAATTTCAAGTTCTCTTTCAGTTAAGCTAGTTAACCAGTAGGTTTAGTTTTTGCTTCGTTTTTTTCAAGGTAGGGTCTCTCTCTCTCTAGCCCAGGCTAACCTGGAATTTACTATGTAATCTTAGGGTGGCCTCGAACTCACAGCAATCCTCCTACCTCTGCCTCCCAAGTGCTGGGATTAAAGGCGTGCGCCACCACGCCTGGTTGTTCTCACTTGCTTTTTGAGACATAAGAGAGCAACTGATGGGAGAGGACATCCTGTCAACGTGGAGCATCTTACCTTTGTGGAAATAAGCGTTGTAAAGACTTGGACACTGCTGTGCTGGCACTGTCATGTGCTATCCGAGTTCTCAGTCTCCCAGTTTCTGATGGAGGCTTTTGCAGGTTCAGCTCCTCTGGGACTTTACCTTCCACAGAAGGAAGAGTATCACCTACAAGAATGCCTCTTCCTCAGGAGCAGGCAACATTGAATCTTTAACCTTTGTCTCAAAAGGAACTACAAGCATGTGTCATCTCTGTTTCAGAGCTTCCTATTAAGATCAGCTGAGTCTTCCATTTCAAGGACATCACAGTCTGTGATGGTTTTCAACAAAATGTAACACCCCGCCCCACAGCCTCACGTGTTTGTGATTAAGCCTCATAATCAATCCCCAGTTGGTAGAGCCTTTGCGAGGTGGGGCCTTGCTGGAGGAGGTGTGTTGCTGGGGACGGACCTGGAGGGTTATTCATCCAGCCGTACTGGGTGTTCACTAGCTAGCTCACTCTTGCTGCTGGGTGGCACCAGCTGATGTGACAAGATGTGATTCCCAGCTTCTGCTGTGTCATACTTTTCCTATCATGTTGAAACTTCCCCTTGAGACAGTAAGCTGAAATAAATGCTTTCTTCCCATCTGCTGATTTTGCTTGGATGTTTTGCCCAGCAACAAAAAGGTAACTGCAGGGCTGGAGAGATGGCTTAGCAGTTAAGGCACCTGCCTGCTAAGCCAAGAACCCAGTTCCAATCTCCAGGTCCCACATTTAGCCAGATGCAGTGACGCAAGGGCGCAATGCCGCACTTGCCCACAAGGGGGCACACACATCTGGATTTCATTCACAGCAGCTGAGAGACTGCTGGCGCGCCCATCTCTATCTGTCTCCCTCTCCCTCTCTGTCTGTCTGTCTCTGTGTATCTCTCCAAAAATAAAATTTTTTTAAAAAAGGTAACTGCAACACAGTTCAACTTCACTGATTAATCCTGCTTCCCTTCCTTCCCTTATTGGCAATGCTAAGTCTCCCTAGTAAACCTCTTACATGCAAAATTCTACCTGGCTCTTTTCTCCATCAAACTTCGCCTAAGACACATGAGAAAATTCTTTGACACAATTAGGGATAACAATTTTGCACCATTGCTAATTATTGTTTTTTGTTTTGTTTTTTGGTTTTTCGAGGTAGGGCCTCACTCTAGCTGAGGCTGACCTGGAATTCACTCTGTAGTCTCAGGTTGGCCTCGAACTCATGGTGATCCTCCTACCTCTGCCTCCTGAGGGCTGGGATTAAAGGCGTGCGCCACCACACCCGACTTAGATTATTGTTTTATTAATTTTCAGTGAATGGAATGGTTGTAAAATGATCCTTCCTGTTTCCCTGTGGATCAGTTTACTGCATCCTAGGTACACTGCATGTGTACTAGTCAGGGTTCTCTAGAGGAACAGAACCAATAGAATGAATTGTATTAAAAGGGACTTGATTGGATTAGTTTATGGCAGCAAGCAGCACCGGCAGCCAGGTGGGAGGAAGGGACCCTTTTCTCTCCCAGAGCTTCCTTAGATAAAGCTCTGCTCCCAGGGGGCCGCCACTCTGGGGGAAGGACTTCCTCCTCCAGTTAATCCTTCCTGGAAGTAACCTCACAAACCCACTCATGAGGAGTGTTTGTGGATTCCTAAACCAATCAAGTTGACACAAAACTTAGCCATTGCACTATGTAATAGAAACAGAGGAGTCTAGGACATAAAGAATGTATTTAAGCCTGGTGTTGGAAATACAGAATAAATTGGCTTGCCAAATCATAGTAAATATACAAGTAGGTTTTGTAAGGTTTTTTTTTTTTTTTTTTTTTTTTGAGGTCGAGTCTCACTCTGGCCCAGGCTGACCTGGAATTCACTATGTAGTGTCACAGGGTGTCCTTGAACTCACGGCGATCCTCCTACCTCAGCCTCCCAAATGCTGGAATTAAAGGAGTGCACCGATCCGGGCATGGTGGCACACGCCTTTAATCCCAGCACTCGGGAGGCAGAGGTAGGAGGATCGCCGAGAATTCGAGGCCACCCTGAGACTACCAAGTGAATTCCAGGTCAGCCGGGGCTAGAGTGAGACCCTACCTCCAAAAACAAAACAAAACAAAATGGCAATCCTCCTACCTTTGCCTCCCAAGTACTGGGATTAAAGGTGTGATCCACCATGCCCATTTTACAATAAGTTTTTTTTTTTTTTTTTTTTTTTTGTGTTTTTTGAGGTAGGGTCTCACTCTTTATGATAAAGAGAATGGGAATAATTAAGAAATTTAAACTACTTGTACCAGGTGTGGTGGTGCACTCCTTTTTTTTGTTTGTTTTGTTTTGTTTTGTTTTTGGAGGTAGGGTCTCACTCTAGCCCCGGCTGACCTGGAATTCACTTGGTAGTCTCAGGGTGGCCTCGAACTCACGGCAATCCTCCTACCTTTGCCTCCCAAGTACTGGGATTAAAGGTGTGATCCACCATGCCCAGTTTACAATAAGTTTTTTTTTTTTTTTTTTTTTTTTTTGAGGTAGGGTCTCACTCTGTTCCAGGTTGACCTGGAATTCACTATGTAGTCTCAGGGTGGCCTCAAACTCACGGTGATCCGGTGATCCTCCTACCTCTGCCTCCCGAGTGCTGGGATTAAAGGCGTGCGCCACCACGCCCAGCTCACAATTACTTTTTAAAATTGAGTGATTTGCTGATTACAAATAAAACTCTGGTCATTTAGGACATGAGAAAACTACAGGGGAGACTCAAAACTTATCAAACTACTGAGAAGGAAAATGGAGTGTTCAGCACTAAGTGAGACATCTCTATCACACCCTCTAATGCTCAGCAACCATTGTGGAAGAGGTGGTGGAGAGTGTTAACAGCCCAAGAGTGGTTTGGAATGCTGTCTTCAGGGTTGAAGAGGTGGCTTAGTGGATAAGGTACTTGCCTGTAAAGTCAAAGTACCCAGGTTCAATTCCCCAGGACTCATGTAAACCAGATGCACAAGGTGGCGTATGCATCTGGAGTTCATTTGCAGTGGCTAGAGGCCCTGATATGCTGCCTCCCACTATTTCTCAAATAAATAAACAAAAATATATTTTAAATAAAATATGTGCAATGCTGTCTTCCAGACACAAAGTGGCCATGGCACTCATGACCTCACAGTGGCTGATGCTACCTACATGGGACCTGTAGAGTATGAGGGCAAAAATAAGAAAAATGGTGGCCAGGCATCATGGTGCACAGTCTCCATATTATGTCCCCATCAGAAGAGAAGATAAAGTTGAGTAGATCTCCCAAAAGAACTAAAAGAAATGTAAAGAAAAGAGAAATATACACAAGAAAGATTCTAAAAGCTTTGCAAGAAGACTGCCATCACATATATGTGACAAGGACTCAGAATATAGCAGACATCATCACAGCAGGAGCAAGGGCCAGAAGACAGAGGGCACACCTTTTCAACGTCAACAGTAGCTCTGTATTTCTCATGGACATTTGGAATACAAATCAAATGGGAGAAAAATGAGATAATTTTTTTAAAGTTTAGATAGGTTTTTTAAAAAAATATTTTAATTAAGCTGGCTGTGGTGGCACACACCTTTAATCCCAGCACTCAGGAGGCAGATGTAGGAGGATCATCCTGAGTTCAAGGCACTCTGAGACTACATAGTAAAATCCAGGTCAGCCTGAACTAGAGTGAGACCCTATGTCACAAAAACAATATATATATATAGCCGGGTGTGGTGGTGCACACCTTTAATCCCAGCTCTTGGGAGGCAGAGGTAGGCAGATCACCGTGAGTTCAAGGCCACCCTGAGACTACAGAGTGAATTCCAGGTCAGCCTGGACCATAAAAACACACACACACACACACACACACACACACACACATATATATATATATATATTTATATAGAGAGATATAGAGAGAGAGAGAGAGAGAGACTCTGAAGGAGAGAGAGAGAATGGGAGCACCAGGGCCTCCAGCCACTGCAAACAAACTCCAGATATATGTGCCACCTTGTTCATCTGGCTTAAGTGTGTCCTGGGGAAATTGAACCTAGGTCCTTAGGCTTTGTGGGCAAGTGCCTTAACCACTAAGCCATCTCTCCAGTCCAAAATAAGATAATTTTTAATTCCAGCACAAAACAAGAAGTTGAACAAGATAGGCAACGTCATTACAATGCCCTATACCACTAAAGGGGGCCATAATAATGACTTGGAAGATTAAAACGCCACATTGATTTAACTGGAAATGATGGTAGAAATATACAGGGAAGGGGCCTGGGGAGAAAGCTCAGTGGGTCAAGTGCTTACCTCTCAAGCCTGATGACCTGAGTTCCATCCCCAAGTAACCTGGAGTGTTGGTGGCACGCTGCAGTGGTCATCCCAGCACAGGAGTGTACCTAAAGCTTCCCCACTAGCCAGTCTATTCTAGTTGGTGATATCCAGGCCAGCAAGAGACCCTGGTGGACAGTGCTCCTGAGGACAACACCTAAAGCTGATCTCTGGCCTCCACATGTGTGCATATGCACATGCACACATATGTGCATCCAGACATGAGCACACATACATGCATGTATGCATACCACATACACATGTTTAGGAAAGAAATATATAGGGAAGATAGAGAGAAGAAAATGCATGCATTGATTCCAGTGGGGGGACAGTGTGGAGTTATAGTCTCACTTATATAATAAATAATAAATCAAGCAGCTTCAGTAAAAGGATATCACTTAAGGGGCTGGAGAGATGGCTTAGTGGTTAAGGCACTTCCCTGCAAAGCCTAAGGATCCAGGTTCAATTCTCCAGGTCCCACGTAAGCCAGATGCACATGGTGGCCCATGCATCTGAAGTTCATTTGCAGTGGCTAGAGACCCTGGCATGCCCATTCTTTCTCTCCCCCACCCCTCTCTTTGTCTCTAATAAATAAATAAAATTTAAAAAAAGGAATATTATTTAAAATTGTAGAGATAAATACAGAAGACACTGGTGAGTTAAAGTAGTTGTGCTGGACTGGAGTGGACAAAGTAGGATCTTCTATGTTCATTGCTAGAATTTCATTTTAAAAAAACATGAATAGGGCTGGAGAGATAGCTTAGCAATGAAGGTGTTTGCCTACAAAGCCAAAGGACCCAGGTCCAGTTCCCCAGGACCCACGTTAGCCAGATGCACAAGGGGGCACATGCGTTTGGAGTTTTTTTGCTGTGGTAGGAGGCCCTGATGCACTCATTCTCTCTCTCTCTACCAAATAAATAAATAAAATATTTAAAAACTATAAATATGCATTACCTTTTTTTTGTTTTGTTTTCCAAGGTATGGTCTTGCTTTAGCTCAGGCTGACCTGGAATTCACTATGTAGTCTTGGGGTGGCCTCGAACTAATGGCAATCCTCCTACCTCTGCCTCCCAAGTGCTGGGATTAAAGGCCTGTGCCACCACACATGGCAATAAAATATTTTTTTAAAATATGTTCTAAAGAATTAAACTATGTAGGATTTTTCTGTCTGGATTTTGAAATAATTCTGTAGCAGCTAATTACTTTCTCATTGCTGGGACAAAACACCCTACCAAAAGCAGCTCATGGAAGGAAAAAATTTATTTCACCTTCCAGTTTCTTCATGGCAGGCAAAGCATGGTGGGAACAGACGGCCAGGCATCACATCTTTCCTTATCATGCCAGAGGAAGTAGCAAGAGTGAGTTATGAACACTCTGTGGGACTGGACTCATAAACCTTAAGGTCCGCCCCCAGTGATACACCTCCTCCAGCAAGGCTCCACCTCCCAAAGGCTCCATCAGCTGTGGATCAAACGTGAGAATTAATCTCAAACACAGGAAGCTATGGGCGACATTTCACATCCAAACCAACACAAATTCCATCCTGCAGAACCATTTTCAGGAGGGACTGGAGGAAAGATGGATAGATTTGGTTGGACATGAAGGAGAGAGAGAGAGAAAGAGGTAAACAGAGAGAGGTGTACAAGATATAAGTTGGAATCTATATGACTTTAAAAAGTAGCACATCATGGAGGAAAGGGCAGTGAGAGACCATTTTCTGGGAATTAGGAAAGTAAGTTATGGATCAGTGGGGAAACCTTACTTATTTAAGATGAAGTGGGTGATAAAAGGTCTTGGAGCCGAATCCTGTGAATTTAAACTTGTGTGAGAGGCTGGGAAAATGGTTCAGTAGTTAAAGGCACTTGCTTGGAAAGTCTGCTGGCCCAGGTGTCATTCTCTAGCCACCTGTGGTAGTCTGAATGTATGCCGTCCTCCTTCCCCCCATTGACTCAGGCGTTATTCAGACTGAATTTGCAGCTTCTGCCCCTAGCAGGCAGACTCCTGCTACAGCGGTGTTGGGGGGGGGGATCTAAATTCCAACCTAAGATACACAGAGAGATGTGAGCTCTGGAGGTTGTGCTGCTACAGGCTCAGCTTGCTTGCTTGTGGAGCTGGCTGTCTGATTGTGTCTCTCTGCTTGGATTTGGGAAAAGGGGCCAGCTTCTTCCACCATTATGGAACTTCCTTGGATCTATAAGCCTAAAATATAATAGATCCCTTCTTCCTTTAAACTGTGCCTGGTCTGGAAGTTCTTCCTAGCACCATGGAGCTGACTATACCACCACCCAGGCTGGATGTGAAAAGTGGCACAAGTATCTGATGTTTGTTTGCAGCAAGACACCCTGGTGTATACACACACACACACACAGAGACACACACACACACACAGAGAGAGAGACACAGAGAGAGAGAGACAAAAACACATTCAGGCAAATAAATAAATAAATAAAAAGTAAATAAAAAGTAAATAAAGAATAAACTTGTTTAAGCAAAACAAAAGAGAGTTATGGTAGGACCTTGAGCAATGAAATGACTTAATTTTAAAAGCAATGTTTTAGGAAAGTTAATCTGAAAAACACATGTAAAATACTGATGTGAGAAGAATTGTTTTGTTTATTCACTATTGTATCTTTAGCACCTATTCCAGAATCTGGCCCATTCTAGTAGCTCTACTGAATGGTCAAATGGGAAAGAGGTTGGGAGCTGTTGTAAAAATCTAGGCGTGATGGGCTGGAAAAATGGCTTAGTCATTAAGGCATTTGCCTGTGAAGCCTAAGGACCTAGGTTCGATTCCCCAGGATCCACATAAGCCAGATGCACAAAGGGGTGCATGTGTCTGGAGTTCATTTTCAGTGGCTGGATGCCCTGGAGCATGCCCATTCTCTCCCCCCCCCCGCCTCTTCCTGTTCCTCTCTCTCTCAAATAAATAAATAAATAAAATATTTTTTTAAATCTAGGCTTGAGGTAAAGAAGGGGAAATGGAAATGAACAGGTATGTAGTACACATCTGAGACAGAGCAATACTCTATTATCCTATTCTAAAACCTCATTTTTAAAAGTCATTTCATGTGAAATACAAAATAAATTTTCTTAGAGTAGTAATGTTAGAAAGAATAGTTATATTAGACTCTCTGAAAGTATTTAATTTATAATTACTCAGAATAAAGTCCAATGTAGATGCATCTAGTATATATAAGTAACATTGCACAAGCTTATTTCCAGAAGATAAAATTAAGTTCCAGGTTGTAGGTTATTATTCCAGTTACTATGTAACGAATTATTCAGAACTGAGCAGCTTCAAACAATAGCTATTTTATTCTATTTCATGATTTTATAGGTCAGGAATCTGGGCAGGCCTTAGTGGGGTGGTTTTCTGAGAGTGTCAGTTGAGATTACTTGCTGGGGTTCAATTTGCAGATAGTTCTGGGCCAGATGACCCAAGATGGCCTCGCAAAGAGATCAAGGTGGACCTGCAAGGCTTCTTCACGGCCTGTGTCAGAGAGCACGAAGCGCTGCCTGAGCCTGCACATAGACATGAATGTGGGGGCGGGGGCATGGCTCCTTGGAAGACCATCACTCAAGACTGACTTTCATAGTGGATATTCAGTGCTGTTAATCTGTAATAGATAAAAACAGCATTCATGTTCTCATTAGGAATTTGTTAACAAGTCTCTAATTGTTCTCTTGGAGAAACCTATTTCACTGCTCATGTTGAAAAGTAGCAGTCTTATTTCTCTTTGGATGAAAAAGGGATTAATTAGGTTTTTAAATCAATCTTTTGTTTCCCCATGAAAGTACTTATTAAACCCTGATTGCCCGAAACAATTCTTCCCTACTCATGTGACAGGAACATTTTTAGAAGGATTTTTTAAAATATATTTTATTTATTTGAGAGAGAAAGAGGGAGACACACACACAGAGAAAGAGAGAGAGAGAAAGAATGGGTGTGCCAGGGCCTCCAGCCTCTGCAAACGAACTCCAGATGCATGTGCCCACTTGTGCACTTGGCTTAAGTGGGTTCTGGATAATCAAACCGGGTTCCTTTGGCTTTGCAGGCAAATGCCTTAACTCCAGCCCTAGGATTTTTTTTTTTTTTATTTATTTTTTTGGTTTTGCAAGGTAGGGTCTCACTCTGGTCCAGGCTGACCTGGAATTCACTATGTAGTCTCAGGGTGGCCTCGAACTCTCAGCGATCCTCCTACCTCTGCCTCCCGAGTGCTGGGATTAAAGGCGTGCGCCACCACGCCCGGCTAGGATGTTGTTTTTGACAGAGCATTTTTCTCCTTCTTGGTTCTAGGATGCCATTCAGGGTCTGCCATTCAGGTCCCTTGCTCACAAGTGTGAGAGCAGAAGGCTCTTGCAGGACATTTCCTTTCTGCCTTTTGTTTTCATAGTCTTAGCTTCCAGAATCTGGTGTGCAGGAGGAAGCAAGGGTTTGAAAGGCCTTCCAAAGATGGCCAGTAGCTTGTTTAGAGGAGATTCCCGAAGCATCACTCACTCCGTAGTCCTTTCATCTACCCTCTTTGTTGCCCCATGTCTGTGATATCTGAGTCACTTCTCAAGAATCTCTGTTTCCATGGAGGTAGAATATGGAAATCGTCCCTCTTGATCAATCATTCCTTGAGAATGAAGGGGAAGAGTGGCATGGAAGCTGAAGAATTTTGGATAGAGAACAATATTTCTCTGACGTGTAAAGGGATTTATGATAAAAGAAACTGTAGTCACTGCTGGTGGTAACCTCTAGCATAGAAGAATGAAAGAATGCTGGTACTGGTAACAAAAACTAGAGAGCTGAGTAGTTAAATTAAGTATGGGGGCCTGGAGAGATGGCTTAGCAGTTAAGATGCATGCCTGCAAAGCCAAAGGACCCAGGTTCAATTCCCCAGGACCCATGTAAGCCAGATACACAAGGTGATGCATGCATCTGGAGTTCACTTGTAGGGGCTGGAGTCGCTGGGGCCTCTCTCTCTCTCTCTCAACAAACACTTTTTTTAAAGTTTATAAATTAAGTATTGATAGGGAATAGAGAATAACTAATTCCATTTATGGAGTGTTAAGATTAAGGTTATAGCATACTGTTCTAAACAAGATGGTCTGTTAGCAGCTGTACAAATAGGAGTGTCACACAGATGACAAGCTCAGGATTGACCAGAGATTCCAAGAACTGATCTCAGAGATAACAGATCAGGAAACTTCACAACATCCTGTGGCAAAGGTTAGAAATTTTTGTCACTCCTGCCACATTCAGCCCAGACTTGTTTTACCTAGATCACATGTTGTGTAAATTATTAAATTAACAGCCAATTTGACATAACTTCAAAAGTGGGGACTTAAATCTGGATATTATGCCTTTTCTGGAAAATAGGAAGAACACACTGTTAGGCCCACATTCCTCTGTGGCAGGAGTGAAGCAGCCACAGCTGACTCCATGGAACTCCGGCTGACAGTCACACACTCCTTCTAGTGAACATCACTTTGGCTAGAGGTCAGAAGCATGTACTTCTTATCTCTTGCTGCCTGATCTGTTTTTCCTTAAACTCAACCTGAGTCCTTCCCTAGAAAGCAATTCTCATTTTCTAGAATTAGATTCATGGAAGGATTAAACCTGGCTGGTTATCTAAGGCCCCATTCAAGAGTGAAAGCAGGTACCAAGGCTGGTTAGCTCCGTCCCCGTCCAGAACATAGAAAAGCCTCCAGTGGGATCTCTAGGTGGGCTTTACCCAGCTCCTGCCTTGTCCCGGAACTCTTTGGACTCTCTACTCTTTCCTTCTCTCTAAACTTTACTTCAAGTATCTAGCCTGGAGAGATAGCTTAGCGGTTAAGGCGTCTGCCTGCAAAGCCAAAGAACTCAGGTTCGATTCCCCAAGATCCATGTTAGCCAGAAGCACAAGGGGATGTACGAGTCTGGAGTTCGTTTGCAGTGGCTGGAGGCCCTGGAGCGCCCATTCTCTCTCTCTCCCTTTCTCTGTCAAATTTAAAAATCATATATATCATATATATATATTCCAGAGACAAACCCCACACACACATCATATTGGCGCACTGGCTATCCTATTGGAACCCGAATTCCTGTATTGGTGCAATGGCAGAGGAACCTTAATATTTGTATCAGTCTGACTTTCTTCTTTTTTGTACTTTTGAGGTAGGGTCTCACTCTAGCCCAGGCTGTCCTGGCATTCACTATGTAGTCTCAGGGTGGTTTCGAACTCATGGCGATCCTCCTACCTGTGCCTCCCAAGTGCTGGGATTAAAGACGTGCGCCACTAATGCCCATCACTCCAGGCTCTTTTTCTTGTCCCTGCCTCCACCTATTCCGGAGGTGAGCGAGACGCAATGGCTGCAACGGGAGAGAGCCACGCCCCACCCTTTATTCAGATCTTCTTTTTTCTGGCGATGCGTTCTCAAAAAGATGTACCAAGTCATCATTTGTCCCCTCGGGCCAAAATAAAAGCAAACATTTCCATATAGGGACCTGGTGTCGAATTTAAACAAATTCCTTCTATCCCTCCACCACCACCACCCCCCTCCAAAAAAAGTGTGTGTGGGGGGAGAAAGCTGAGTATGTCTTCCTTAGCTTTAGGGAATTCTGTTCGGCTTTGGGGTGCTTTCCGCGAGACAACTTGTAGGGAAACTTGAATCGGCGACCCCCGCCGAGAGCGATGGGCAGCTCGGCGTTGATTGGTCACTCGGCATGCCCGCGCCTGCGCACTGCTTCTTCCGCGCCGCCCAGCCCGCCGCCCAGTGCGGGTCTGTTGGCCTTTGAGGTCTCGCGCGTCCGCCGGCGGAGAAGCCGGCGAGCGGAGGACTGTCCGGGGTGGGGAGGGCCGACAGCCGCACCCGCGCCCGCGTACTCTTTACCGGAAGGAAGGAGGACTGCCTTTCCAGCCCCTAGACTCTTTCCCCGGGCGCCTCAGTTGCCCAGGCCGGCGAGCGAGAAGCTGAAAGGAGCTCCGACGCTCTCCCCTGGTGCGGCCGCCATGGCTGCCATGATGGATCGGAAGTGAGCCGCGGGGGCCCAGGCTGCCGGCGCCGGGCGTTTCCCGTGCCCGTTTCCCGGCCGGCCGGGAGGGAGGAAGAAGGGAGCGCGGTGCGGCGCGGCGCATTGGTCCGTCTCGCGACCCCGGACTCTGAGTTCCGGCTGCTTGCTCGCTGCGACCCTTGGAGCTGCGGGGTGTGGCTCCGGGCCTAGGGGCTCGGTGGGGCAGCGCGGACGCGAAGATGGCCGACCCGGCCGAGTGCAACATCAAAGTGATGTGTCGCTTTCGACCTCTCAACGAGTCCGAGGTGAACCGCGGCGACAAGTACGTCGCCAAGTTTCAGGGAGAGGACACGGTGGTGATCGCGGTGAGTGAGTGACCCACCCCGGCCGGTCCCCACCCCGACCCTCCCTCCTTGCGTCCCTGCCGGGGGGGGCGCGCGCCTGCGGGCCAGGCTGTGCGGGGAGGAGGGGTCCCGGACGTGGCGGCGGGGAGCCTGCTCCTTCCTGCGGGGTTTTGTACGGAGAAAGCCTGTTCCGATGACTCCCACGGGCGGCCCAGGAACGGCCCAGGCCGCGGAGACGGGAGGCGCCCTGTCCTTCTGCTTGGACACTCCCCCACCTGGGGCTCTGCTGGACCCGTCCCGGGTTTACCGTGGGTGGGTGGGTGCGTGTGCACCTACGGTTGCTGATGGCGTTTCGGACAACTCCCCCCGCCCCAGCTTGCCATTCATAAAACATAAGATTAATTTCAGAGTTCAGCTAGAACACGGAGGTGCGATCTTAGTTGAGACTTACTTTGGGGCTGGGAAGATGGCTCAGAGGTTTCAAGGCTCTTGCTTGCAAAAAGGCTCAAATCTCCAGTACCCACCTAAACTTAAAGCCAGATGCACAAGGTGTGTGCATCTGCAGTGTGTTCGTAGGATGCGTTGGTGTACCCATTCTCTCTTCGTCTTTACTTGTAAATAAATAAACAGAATATTTTTAAAAATTATTTGGGACTTAAAAAAAAAAAAAGAAGCACATCTGGATGTTGAAGTCAAACAACTACAATGCCTGAGTTGTACACCCACTTATTTTGAAGGGGGACGGGGTGATGGAAGGACTTTTCATGTTAACAGTAATACATGGGAAATTGAGGACTGTAACCAAAACAGTGGCTTTGAAATAAGAATAATTATATTTAACTTTAAAATATATCTAAGAAGATTCAGCTTGGGTCCAATAAGTGTCAGACAGATCTAGAATTTCACTCTTACCTGAATTTTATGGGTCACAGTGGAGGAAAACATAATCGTTGCAAATCAGACAAAATATTATAAAAAGCTTATTAAATTTTACCATTATTAGATTCATGCTAACACAAGATCTCCCTTGAAGAAAATTAATCTTGGTAATCCCAAGGCTAGTGAGATATTGTTTCTTTGTAGTGTGGAATATAAGTATAGTTGACTGATCACTGTTAGGGAACCTAGAAAGTGAAGACCTTTTGAGATTTGATCACTCTAATTGAAGGTTCTCTGAAAATAGCATTCTGTTCAAGGAGATGAACAATGCATGGTTATATGAATTATAACTGAACATGAATTATAATGAACAATAAATTCACCTTTATTGGTCATGCGATGTGAAAGAATTTTTTTCTTCTATTGTTTGATTTTTGTGTTAATGGAAAACTATATTTAGTGTAGTTGGGGCTGTGCAATTTGGAAACCGCAGGGAGGCATGGGAGATGGGACTTTGGTGGTTGGAAGGGTTGATATGAAGCCAACACAAAAGTTCTTTGAAAGTTCAGTTTGCAGAATTCCGAAGTTTCGTTTTAAAAAATGAATGTGTTAACACCACATCCTCTTGGTAGACTTGGCAAAAAAAAAAAAATCATTAGGTCACTTGCTAACAATTGCCGACTACTATCTTGAAGACTGTCAAGCCGGTTCTTTGTTAACAAGTCCTCAAGACAAACTTCCTATAAATGACATCATAGTAAGGCGGAGATGTAGCATGGAGAGCCTTCTTTTCAGGATGCATATTCACGGAGTCAGCCGGGAAGCTGGCAGTCCCTGGATGAGCTGTCACACTTGAGAGGTGTGATTTCTCAGTTTCAAGAGTGGTTTATGCTACAAAGCTGTATTTTTTCCATACTTTTTTAAAGATTGTCTTATTTTTCTAGTTTTTGTTTGTTTAAACAAATATAAATATCATCAAGATTATTTTGTTGGAATGCCAAAATTTAGGATTCACAATAGGTATAAAGTTAGACATGGTGGCTGATGCCCGGAATCCTAGCTCTCATAGACTAAGACTACCATGAATGAAGGCAGCCTGGGCAAGAGTGAGACCCTGTCTCAACAAGCATACAAATAAAAGCCAGGCTTGGTAGCTCACACCTATCATCCCTGCACTTGAGTGACCAGTCACAGAACGTCATGGTGAGCTTGAGGCCCGTATGGGCTACATACTGAGACACTGTCTTTAAAAAATGAGTGATTTGCTGGTGTGGGCTAAATGTAATATGAAGAAAGATAAAAAGAAAGCAATCACTACAGGAAACACATTCTAGGTTTTTTCCTTTGGGGGAAAAAGTTACTTATAAATTGTTTTGAAGTTCTTTAGTAATACAAATAAATTTGAGTAATAGAAATAATAGTTGATTGATTGGAGAATCAGTAGAGAACTTTTGGATCATAAGCATTTTGGTCAGGTCTTTTTAAATTTATATTATATGTGTGTGTGAGAGAGAAAGAGAAGACAGAATGAGAATAGGCTCGCAGAGCATCCTACCACTGCATATGAAATTCAGACACATGCATCACTTTATTATGTGTCTGGTTTTACATGGGTCCTGGGGAATCAAACCCAGCTGGCTAGCTTTGCAGGCAAGTGCCTTTAACTGCTGAACCATCTCCCCAGCCCTAATCAGGTCTAATGTCTGTATGGCAAGGAAACCTTTTGATCTTATATTATTTCTGTGTATTTTGTGCAGCTTTCATTTGTAACTTAAGTGCTTTGTAATGTGCTATAAATATTACATTGAATGCAATGAATTATTTTATGAAAATTTTTAAAGGATACAAATGTAGCTGGGCATGGTGGCTCACGCCTTTAATACCGACACTTGGGAGGCAGAGGTAAGAGGATTGCCTTGAGTTCGAGTGAATTCCAGGTTACAAGTGTAACCTGTTAAAGTTAGAATTTATTACAAAACAGGGAGAACAGGGAGGATAAGAAAAGCAGTTTGTCATGTTCAAATGAGCTTACTGAAAACACCAAAAGAAGTCCATAGAAAAGCCACTTCTCTATCTACTCGTGCATTAAATATACCCGTTTGCAGGATTAAATGTCTTTGGTCAGCACGGTTTCAAGGAGTGTCCACCTTTTTGACATTGTGATATGATATCATCACCTACAAATGTGTTAAGCCCCATTCATACCTGGGAGGCATGTGGCCCACAGGCTGGCGCCAAAACTAGCCTGGTGTAATTCATTGAAATTAGAGGAGAATTAAAGCTAATTACATTATCTTGTCCATATCTTTGCCTCAAGCAAAACATTTGCTCTTTCAACTCAATAATGATTATTGGTTACTGTGAGTGAAAATTGAGAGAGGGGAGAGCTGTCTTCATTGCTTTATATTTGTGGAATGTTAGTCCATCCTCTGTCTAAGGAAAACCCATTATGTTATAGGTCCTGTAATGTGGCAAAAGCTCACTGCTCAGAATTCAGACAAAGACGGATCCTTGACAGAACAGTGTCCTTCAGGACCAGATCTGGTGTTCAATCAGGTCTGTGCAAACTCACATCCTTAAATCTGAAGGTCTGGTTACAACTCAAATAAACTTATTCCCATTTGCTTTGCCCCGCTGGAAGCCTGTCAGATACTGATGCATCTTGTGACTTTGAGTCTGTAAAATTGAGTGATTTTGAACAATTAGTGTTCCATTAAACATACATTTCAAGTCTAAGAACCAGAATGAAAAAGTTTTCAAAACATGATGTGTAGGTTTCCTTAATATAATTTTTTGGAAGACTGAAGTGCCTTAATAAATGATTTTTATTTCATAGTCTTACTTTTCATCCCAGGAAGCCAAGGTCTGTTATTAACTTAATGGTGAAATCATTATTCAAACATTTGTCTTAAATAGTTAAATTATAATGTAGTTTTGCAATTTTGTTCAATACCATTTAAAAAAATTATTTGAGTGAGATGAGGAAAAAGAGAATTCATGTGCCAGGCCCTCTTGCCACTGCAAATGAATTCTGGATGCATGTGCCACTTGGTGCATCTGGCTTTATGTGGGTACTAGGGAATTGAACCCAGGCTGTCAGGCATTGCCAGCAAGTACCTTTAAGCACTGAGCAATTTTTCCAGGGCCTAACACTTTTTTGAACAGTGATCGGGCTTCCTATTAGTCCTAGTTTGTTTTGCAGCTTCTGTGTTTCCTTTAGTCATTGTCATTCATATTTCATTACAGTTGTGTTGCTAGCTTTCATAAGCTAGCTGCATAAAGTTCTCTTGAGTCAGAGTTTTTATTACCATTATGCTTGGCATATTGTTTGCTTATTTATTTATTATAACAGGTTATACCTGTTATCCTGAGACCCTCCTCAGTGGGGTTATGGATTCACTGTGGGGTCATGACGGCCTCAGTCAGTCCCTGTGGGGTAGCAGGAGTGTGTGTAGAGGAACAGGACCATGCCTCAGGGTATGCCTACCCGCTCTGTGGCTCTTAGAGATTTTCCGTCCCTTCGTCCACACTGTTCCCTGAGCCATGCAGGCCTGTTGGCAGTCTGATTTAGTGTTGAGTTCTGTGGCCTCTGGATTTCTGCTTTGATAGGTTTTGATTGATCACTGTGTCCGTCACCATCGCCCTGGAGCTGGTTGTCACACTAGCAGTGAGAGCAGTACTCGTGTCACCTCTTCCTCTGCAGTTTCTCCTGGGCCCTGGCAGATGTGGTAGAGGTGACAGGTCTCTTGGTGGACAGCTGGCTATCACTTATCTTACTGACGGATCTTGCTTCTCCTGGGTTTTCTCTGTCATCGCTGAGCTTCCCCTGATTTGTTTGCTCCCAGGCATGTGCAGTAGTGTGGGATCTACCCTCATGCTCAGCCCCATCTCCTTACAGCTAGCTTATCTTTTTGTAAATGGTTGAGCACCTTTATTATTGATGATATTTGAAATACATCTTAGTCAGAAATTCTGTCTCACTCCCAGTGATTAATGGTGTTTTTATGAAACCCACATCAAGCAATTCAAACAGCAGTTTTTAAAATCTCTGTGTGTGTGTCCATCTGTGAGAGCAAGTGTGCACATGTCAGGGCACTGGTGTGGAGATCAGAAGACACCCCATGTGTTGGTCTTCACCTGCTACTTTGTTTTACGGCAGAGTCTTGTTCACTAGCTTCCGGAATCCTCCTGTGTGCCTCCCATCTCTCCGTAGGAGGGCTGGCGTCATAGGTGCTGGTTACTTTACTTTTGAGGATCTGAACTCAGACACTTAATACTTGCATGACAAGCACTTTTACCTTCGAGCCATCTCTCAGCTCCTAAAACAGCAATTTTAAACAATTTTTATTTACCTATTTGAGAGAGAGGCAGAGACAGAATGGGCATGCTTGGGCCTCTTGCTACTGCAAATGAACTCTAGATGCATGTGCCACTTGACTGTGCATCCAGCTGTATATAGATACTGGGGAATTGAACCTGGGCCACAGGCTTTGCAAGCAAGTGCCTTTAACCACTGAGCCATTGCCCCACCTCCAAAATGGGAAATTTTTTCTTTTTTTTTTTCCAAGCTGACCTGGAATTCACTCTGTAGTCTCAGGGTGGTCTTGAACTCTCAACGATCCTCCTACTCTGCCTCCCCAGTGCTGGGATTAAAGGCATGTGCCACCCCACCCAGCTTTAAAACAGGACATTCTTTGGCTGGAGGGATGGCTTAGTGGTCAAGGCACTTGCCTGCAAAGCCAAAGGACCCAGATTCCATTCCCCCACGACTCACGTAAGCCAGATGCACAAGTTGGCATGTGTCTGGATTTGTTTGCAGCGGATAGAGGCCCTGGAGCGCCCATTCTCTCTCTCTCTCTCTCTCTCTCTCTCTCTGGCTCTCAAATAAATAAAAATAAAAAATAAAAAATCAGACGCTCTTACTTGCATTGTTACAGTCCAAAGATGTGCTTACATGCTAAGTAATGATGGAAGCCTTTGTTTTCTGCAATTATGTCATTGTTTCTTTAAGAGGAGAAGACTGTGTGTATAGTAAAAATATTGCAGTTTCCTAACATACAATAGCCACAGAGTTGGGGTGGCACTCTTTAGCACCGTGTAGTGAGTTTGAAGACATGCATTGTAGAGTCTGTTGTGTGTTGAGAACCAAGGCTGCGGAAAGTTGTGCAGCACAACGTGGGTTAGCGCTGCCAGAAACGCTTCTGATCATTCATTGCACATTTGCTTTCGAATTAATCTGTGGTTATTATACAGCAGTTCAGAAACCTTTTTCTGTTGCCAGGTTTTCCCCATGCCACATTCAGTTACATGACCATATGTGGTCTCCACCAATAGTTTGAGAAGTCGGTCTATAGAGAGTATCTGCATCCTTGTAACCGTTTCCCAAGCTTTCACCCCAAGACCTCAAATGGCAGAGCAAAGTATGTTTGCACCAATACCAGTTGGATGAACCAATAAGTTTATTGGGGTTGATTACAGAGCAGGGTGGAGAGGAGTGGTGGTTATTTATAGAAACAAAGCATCCCCAAAGCAGGCACTTTGATGGGCCTTCCTGTGTCCGATTTACTCCCGGGGTGCTCTTCCTTCGCCTCAGGATGAGGGCTCACTTACTACAGAGCATGGGGCCCCAGAGCAGCCGCACCGTGGAGAAATCTCATCACATCCTAGATCCCCCATCCTTCGGTGTGGCTGCTTCAGGGAGCTTCTTGACCCTGGCCAGAGCAGCACTTGAGTGGGGCTCTATGTGTCAGAATTACCCCTGCAGATGCTCCTTCCTCAGTCTTGGGGTGAGGGCTTACTTACAGAGCATGAGACTCTAAAGCAACACTTGAGTGGGGTTCCCTATGTCGGGATTATCCATGGATGCTCTTTCTCTCATTAGGCAGAGAGAGGTAGGAGGATTGCCATGAGTTTGAGGCCACCCTGAGAATACATAGTGAATTCTAGGTCAGCCTGAGCAAGAGTGAGACCCTACCTCGAAAAACAAAACAAAAACAAAAGAAACCACCTCAGTGGAGCTCTTTTGCTCTCTCTCTTTCTCTCTCTCTCTATATATATACATATATACATATATTTTTGTTGTTTTTGTTTTTCAAGGTAGGGTCTCTCTCTAGCTCAGGCTGACCTGGAATTCGCTGTGAATCTCAGGGTGGCCTCAAATACATGATGATCATCCTACCTCTGCCTCCGAGTGCTGGGATTAAAGGCGTGCGCCACCACACCTGGTTGTCCTCTATATATTCTTATCTTACCAAGGCTTCCGAGACCTTGTGCATTATTGCATACAGCTAGTCCAGGGGGCGCCTGACATCTCAGGTGGGGGTGACCTTCCCCACGCCTTCTCTCATGAGTTGACCCAGTTGCTTTTGATAAAGCTGGCAAAGTTGTTCACTGCTTTCCATGTGGAGGAATTTTGCCATACAACAGAGACAAGAATTATGAGGTGTATTTTCTAAGAAGTAGGCCTTCTTCACAGCTAAGACCTAGGAAGTGTTTTAGGTACCACCCCTCCCGTCATGATTATTATGGGTTTTGAGAACCACCTTCCTTCAGAAACAGCTAGGGAGCAACCAGATGCATTAAAATATCAGAACTTCTTGCCTCTTTTCTCAGCTTTAGATGCTCGCTCCTAAGGCACTAGATTATTCCTGCAGTGTTCACCCTTCTCAAGACTTCCCATCTAGACCACAGCCACAGTTTTGCTTTTCCTGACTGCTTTCCATTCTTTCTCTGGTATTTGTCAGTTTTGTCTTGACTTCACAGTTATGTTCTCCTTGGTTTGCATTGCATGCATTTCATATTCGGACTTTGTTGTTCTTGTTCTGTGCCTCTGGTTCCTTCCTAGGCTGTGTCAGTGCATCACCAAAAGTGGCTTTTGGAATGCCTACTGTTCACTGTTTCCACAAGGGGATCCACGGGCTTAAGAGGACTTTCAAATGGGCTGCCTTTCTCTCTGTGTTGACCTTTGCATCTGGTCCCTGCTCCTGTGCTTCAAACTTAACAACTTCCTTTGGGTTCTTGAGTGCCACAAGCTCCTCTGGTCTGAGAATCTTTAAACATCCCAATACTAATGCCTAGACTGCTTTGTCGCACTAACCCCAGCAGGTTTTGTGACTAATATTGAAGAGAGTGATAGGGAGTTTGACACCTTATTCTTCAGTTCTTCAGCAAACCTTCCCCAAGACTGGTTTTCTGCTCTCTTCTAGACTCAGGTCTTTCTTTGTTTCTTTTCTCTTCTCTTTTTTTTTCTTTTCTTTTCTTTCTTTCTTTTTTTTTTTTTTTCAATGTAGGGTCTTGCTCTTTCCCAGACTGCCCTTGAATTTACTATGTAGTTGTGTCAAGATGGCCTCAAACTCTAGAGAGTGATCTTCCTGCCTCTACCTTGCGAATGCTGGGATTAAAGGGCATGTATCATCACACCTAGCAGAGAGAGAGAGAGACAGACAGATGGTGGGCACACCATGGCCTGTAGCTGTAAATGAACTCCAGAGGCATGCACTGCTTTGTACATCTTGCTTTATATGTACTGGGACTTGAACTCCGGTCGTTAAGCTTTACAGGCAAGCGCCTTAACCGCTGAGTCATCTCTCCAGCTTAGGTCTTTTCTTGTATACTCTCTGCACTATCATAGCAGGTAATAAGTCAGATGTGTTCTCTTGATTATTTGTCTGATGTCTACCCTACTACATTAGAGAGATACTGTCTTGGTCAGCATGGCATCTTGCATGCATCGATGTTTGTTACATGGAAGAATGATTGGGAAGTTGATAGAATAAATGAATAGCTGAAGGAAGTAGAAAGAATAAATGGAATAGTACAAACAAAATTAATGGACATTTTAATTTAATTAACAGCTTTCGAGCTTTTTGAAGTTTTAATTTTCTTTCTTTCTTTTTTTATTTTCCCAAGGTAGGGTCTCACTCGAGCCCAGGCTGACCTGGAATTCACTCTGTAGTCTCAGGGTGGCCTTGAACTCATGGTGATCCTACTACCTCTGCCTCCCAAGTGCTGGGATTAAAGGCGTGCATCACCACGCCTGGCTTTAATTTTCTTTTTTAAAAAATATTATTTATTTATTTATTTATTTGAGAGAGAGAATGGGCACTCCAGGGCCTCCAGCCACTACAAACGAACTCCAGATGCATGCACCCCCTTGTGCACCTGGCTCACGTGGGTCCTGGAGAGTCGAACCAAGATCCTTTGGCTTTGCAGGCAAACACCTTAACCGCTAAGCCATCTCTCCAGCCCCAAGTTTTAATTTTCTTATCTGCAAAATAATACTGGTATTGGAAATAGAAGCCTGGCCTAGTGGCACAGGTCTGTAATCCCAGCTGCTGAACACACTGAAGCAGAAGGGCCAAAGGTCAAGACTAACTTGAGCAACTTAGTGAAGCCTGCCTCGGAATGAGTCCCCACTAGATAGAGCTCAGTAACGGAGTGTTTGCCCAGCAAGAGGAGGCCCTAGATTCAACAGTCTGAGTACTGGAGAGGGAAAGAGAAGAGAGAAATACACAGTAATGCCTTCCTCCCCTCCCCTCAAGATACATAGTAGATAATAAATAAATTATATTGATAGATTTGTATAAAAATACTATATGTATATATAGAATATATATTTATGCATGTAATATATATTTTTTGTTCTTGTTTTTTTGAGGTGTAGGATCTTATTCTAGTCCAAACTGACCTAGAACTTAACTCTAGTTCCAGTCTGGCCTTGAACTCGGTGATCCTATCTCTGGCCGCCCAAGTGCTGGGATTAAAGGTGTACACCACTATGCCTGGCAAATACCAATATTTTGAAAGTTAAATATTTTTTCACATCTTTATAAGTACTTCGAAACAGCCTCTCATCTTGACTCATTTGTGTTTTTCAGTCCAAGCCTTATGCATTTGATCGGGTCTTCCAGTCAAGCACATCTCAAGAGCAAGTCTACAATGACTGTGCAAAAAAGATTGTTAAAGGTAAGTGTGTATAATTTGCTTAATCCAGCATTGAGTAAAATTTGGTTTATAATCTATCTTTTCACTTACCAAACATTTACTTTCCTTTTAATAAACCTGTCTACCACATTAATTATAGAAGTTCAGGTAACAAAAATTAGGAAGTCAATTAGCAGACATATTGTACTTTTTACTTTCCATGGTCTAAGTATATACAGTACTTAGTGTAGGGTATTGTAGGATTGTTACATGCATGTTCTTGAAAGGTGTGTTTCTATTGGCTGGTCCAGGAGAATTTCCAAGGTAGCATTTCTAGAAATGGAACAGCATGAGAATGGAAACAGAATGGCTAGACAGATTTCTAAAACATGGACACAAGCAGTCTGTCATCATCCCATCCAGGGCCGTTTCTTTCTAAAGGCATAACTTACATTTAGCAACCTTCAAAATTGACTAGAGATTGCCAGGGGTTGAAAAGGTAACTTGTGTAGTTTTGATTTTATATATTTTTAAATTTTTATTTATTTATTTGCAAGCAGAGAGAGAGAGAGAGAGAGAGAGAGAGAATGGGCACTCCAGGGCCTCTAGCCACTGTAAACGAACTCCAGATGCATGTGCCCCTTGTGCATCTGGCTTACGTGGGTCCTGGAGAATTGAACCCGTGTCCTTTGGTTTTGCAGGCAAACACCTTAACCACTAATGTTAACAGCTCTTGTTAGTTTATAGCAGAAATCTGTCTTGTGACATTTCCCACATTCAGTGTGTTGGGATTTAATGTAAAAGTGCAGGAGGTAGGCTCCTGTAGCACAGATAGTTCATCTAAGTAACAGGAGAGAAGGCACAGGCAGGAGGATTTTTGGGGTCACACTGGGCTGTATAGTGGAGTCCAGGGCAGCCACGGCTACATAGCAAGCCCTTGTCTAAAAAAAATGAAAAGTAAAAACAAAAAAAAAAATTTAAAAACCTCCCAAGCAAGCAAGCAAACAACAACAAAAATAGTTAGTGGGCAATAGATGCCAGGAAGGACAGAGGACTGTTGTAATCCATGTGTTAGGAGGAGTTGTAGAAGGTAGGTGTTTAAATTGAGCTTCTGGAGGCAGTGCTGTTAGCAGTAGACTTGGCAACCACACCAGACCCCTGAAAGACCAACAGTGTCTTATAAGGTCATATGCAACATAGACATTAAATCACCAGGAGTTTGAAGAACTGGGTGTTGCAATCTTCATAAAGTGAGAGAATAATCTGAGGTCTGTAACTGTAATAAAGAGGAATTAGTAGTGTTAGGCTGTGTTGTAAACACGTTTTCTCCAAGGATCTGTTAGGGAACACAATTATATTGTGTTCTTTGATTGTGACACACCTTTTTCATCAATATAAGCTTGAGTTTATATTATCTTTTTTGTTTCATTTTTTTTTTCTGTTTGTTTTTGTAGTGCTAGGGTCAAACTTGGGGCCTTCCACATGTTAAGCAAATGCTGTTCCACTAAGCTATTTTCCCAGCCTGAGGTCACATTCCTTTTTAGATAATAAGTGATTGAGAGCTAGGGCATGGCTCAGTGGGTAAAGTGCTTGTCGTGCAAGTGTGAGGACCTGAGTTTGTACCCCACAACCCAACTCATAAAATGTCATGCAAGCATGAGGACCTGACTTGGGAATCCCACACCCAGCTCATAAAGCTGGATGCCATAGTGCGCGCCTGTGATCCCAGCACAGTGGCAGTGATAGAACTTCTGAGGCTCACAGGCTATGCAGCAGCAGCAGCAAAGCAAGAGATCCTGCCTCACTCAGGGGAGAAGGTGCGGACTGACACCTAAGGTTGACCTTAACCTCTATCCACAGTCACGCACGTACATAAAGGTTTTTTTTTTTTTTTCAATTGACAACTTCTATACTTACAGACAATAAACCATGATAATTCCCTCCCCTTCCCCACTTTCCCCTTCACAACTCCGCTCTCCATCATATCCCCTCTCTCTCTCCATTAGTCTCTCTTTTAATTTGATGTCATCATCTTTTTTCTCCTATTATGAGGGTCTTGCGAAGGTATT
The DNA here is from genome assembly GCA_036365145.1 of Orientallactaga sibirica. Classification (NCBI taxonomy): domain Eukaryota; kingdom Metazoa; phylum Chordata; class Mammalia; order Rodentia; family Dipodidae; genus Orientallactaga; species Orientallactaga sibirica. Next base: position 2,133,063 of record JAEOAD010000028.1, on the reverse strand, counting down.
GCTAGGCACTGCAAGGACATGGATATCGAGGCCAATTTCTCTCTGGACAGTTGCATTGTAAGGAGTGGTACCCTTCCTTCACCACCACCTCTTCCGCAATAGACCCTGAGCCTTGGAAGATTTTTTTTTTATTAAAAAGCAATGATTGGTTCATAAATTCATGAGCAATTTAAATGTGCAAATCTTTCTGACATATGCTGCAGCCAGATTTTTATAACATTCCATACTTACATATTGCAATATAAGCATTTCCAGTGCAGATTCTGTTTTGTTCATTTTAGCTCTGATCATTTTATTTTTGATTTTATAATTAATCTTAGTAGGGATCTACTGAGTTGACTGTCATTATAGTTGCTAAATCTATGATGATGTCAAGAACACTGAAATGTGAAAAATGTTCTAAATGATTTATAAAATGCTTAATGAGTCATGGTCCTTAGCCTAAGCTTCTAAGACCTAAGTAAGACTGTTAATTAAATGAGATTATTTGGGTATTCAACCAATTCAGAACTTATTATTGGAAAGCTGTCTAGTTTTTTTTTTTTTTTAATTTGAGACAGGGTGGGAGGGGGAGAGGGAGAGAATGGATGCTCCAGGGCCTCTAGACACTATAAATGAACTCCATAATATGCATCACCTTGTGCATCTGGCTTACATGAGACCTGGAGAATTGAACCTGAGTCCTTAGGCTTCGCAGGAAAGTGCCTTAACCACTAAGCCATCGTTCTAGCCCTGTCTAGTTCTTATTTGTTAAAATACCATAAGAAGAGATTTAAAAAACTTGAATCTTTTTTTGTTGTTTGTTTGGTTTTTGTTTTTTCAAGGTAGGGTCTCACTCTAGCCTAGGCTGACCTGGAATTCACTATGTAGTCTCAGGGTGGCCTCCAACTCATGGCAATTCTCCAAGTGCTGGGGGTTAAAGGTGTGCACCACCATGCCCTGCTGAATTAAAAAAAAATTTTTTTTTATTATTTTATTTATTTTTGGAGAGAGAAACAGAAACAGAGAGAGAGAGGAAGACAGATAGAGATGGGTGCGCCAGTAGTCTCTCAGCTGCTGTGAACAAAATCCAGATGTGTGCGCCCCCTTGTGGGCAAGTGCGGCATTGTGCCCTTGCGTCACCTTGCATCTGGCTAAACATGGGACCTGGAGATTGGAACCAGCGTTCTTAGGCTTAGCAGGCAGGCGCCTTAACCGCTAAGCCATCTCTCTAGCCCTGAATTTTTTTTTTTTTTTTTAAGAAATTATGGTGCCTGGTTCTGGTATTTCCCTAAAGTACAAAGTAGAACTGAAACAAACAAGAAATGAAATTAGCTTAACAATGTTTTTCCCTTGTGAAATTTTAGTATACTTGTCTGAATTTCTCATAATTTTTCCCTTTTTATAGAGTACAGCCAGACAGTGAAGAAGCTGAGGCAGGAGGATAACAAGACAAGCTCAGGGCCAGCCAGGATTACATAGTGATACTGTCTCAAAAACAAAACAGAGCTGGGCGTGGTGGCGCACGCCTTTAATCCCAGCACTCTGGAGGCAGAGGTAGGAGGATCGCCATGAGTTCGAGGCCATCTTGAGGATATAGCGTGAATTCCAGGTCAGCCTGGGCTAGAGTGAGACCCTACCTTGTAAAAAGAAAAAAACAAAACAAAACAAGCTGGTATATTTTCAAGTTACTCATTGTCTGTTACCTTTGCCTTCTCTGCCTGACTTAAAGCAGCTAGGAGAGCTTTATTTCTGGACTGTAAGAACTAGAAACAGGCTTATTAAATCAATCTCTCTCGCCCTGTAATTCTTCTGTGATTCCTTTTAATTCTATTAACTTAAAAGTCTAGGCACTTTTTAAATATTTTATTTTTATTTCTTCATTAGTGACACAGAGAAAGTGGACATGCCAGGGCCTCTAGCCACTGCAGATAAACTTCAGATACATCCACCACCATGTTTCATCTGGTTTTTGTGGGTTCTGGAGAGTTGAACCTGGGTGCTTAAACTTCATAGGCAAGCACGTTTACTGCTAAGCCATCTCTCCAGCCTGGCAATTTTAGTTTTATTCTGTTTTGAAGATAGTATTTATGAATTATGGCAATAAAGTAGCAATATCTCTGTCTTAAATGGTTAACAGTTTATCATAGACAATGAAAATTCATTACATCGCTGAATAAGACGTTAAAAGCTTTTTAAAGACTCAGGTTTTTTTTTTTTTTTTTTTGGTGTGTGGTAAAAATTTGATACTACCCTAGTGATTTTTATCTCATATCAACTGATAATGAAACCTCTCAGGATGCTTTGAAATCTATTGCCTGCTACTTTTACTGCTTCATTGCTATTTTTTTGAAATCTATTGCCTGCTACTTTTACTGCTTCATTGCTATTTACAGTTTTAAGATGACAAAATTTGTTGTCTGAGATTCCCTTTCTCACAAAATTGTGTTCCTTTGTACTCTTTAGTGTGTTTCTGCTTTACTATCAGGAAATAAGCTCAGAGTGGTCGTTCCTTTCTTGCAGTATGGTTAAGAGTTGCAGCTTGGAGTCTAGGCTCTGTTGCTCTCTAACTGCGGAGGTTATCTGACCTTTTGAAGCCTCCATTTTCTCTTCTGCAGAATAGGAAGTCTTGGGAGAGTTAGGCATGTAAGTTTTTCCCTCTGCATTGTGAGGGGAAATTATTGTCTTAATTTTTTTTTTTTTTTTTTTTTGAGGTAGGGTTTCATTCTGGTCTAGGCTGACCTGGAATTAACTATGTAGTCTCAGGGTGGCCTCAAACTCACGGTGATCCTCCTAACTCTAAGTGCTGGGATTAAAGATGTATGCCACCACGCCCGGCTTAAAGTCTTTTTTTATTATTTTATTTTTATTTATTTACTTATTTGAAAGCGAGAGAAAGGGAGAGAATGGGTGCACCAGGGCCTCCAGCCACTGCAAACGAACTCCAGATACCTGTGCCACCTTGTGCATCTGGCTTCTATGGGTCCTGGGGAATCGAGCCTTGAACCGGGTTCCTTAGGCTTCATAGGCAAGCACTAAGCCATCTCTCCAAGCCTTGTTTTTTGGTTCTGGTCTTTTGAGGTAGGGTCTCACTCTAGTTCAGGCTGACCTGGAATTCACTATGTAGTTTCAGGGTGGCCTCGAACTCACAACAATCCTCCTACCTCTGCCTCCCGAGTGCTGGGGTTAAAGGTGTGCCCATGTCCAGCTGTTTTGTAATTTTTGTAGGACGGTGTTACCTGGGCTATGACTTTTTCTTTTGTCATTACTCAAATACTGTGTACCATCGTAGAGGTGCTTGTATGTAGTAGCTAGTGGGGCTTGTCCTAGACAAGACTATAAATATAGCAGAATTACCAATAACTACATAGACTTAAGGTGTGGGGTAGGTGGTAGGTACCTAGTACTGGGAAGAAGGAAATCAAATACATTGCCTTTGTTTGAAGTTGTTGGTAGGCAAAGATCAGCAATGTGGTCGAAAAAGTCCCACACTGATATCTATAGTGGCTGCATCAGTTTACACTTTCACCAACAGTGAATAAGGCTCCTCTTTGCCCACACCCTCACCAGCATTTGTTGTCACTTGATTTTTTTTGTTTGTTTGTTTGTTTGTTTTCTTTGTTTTTTCAAGGTAGGGTTTCAGTCTAGCTCAGGCTGACCTGGAATTCACTATGTAGTCTCAGGCTGGCCTTGAACTTACAGTGATCCTCCTACCTCTGCCTCCTGAGTGCTGGGATTAAAGGTGTGCGCCATGTTACTTAGTTTTTTTACTTATATATTCAAGATACTCATCTTTGCTGGGTGTGGTGGCACACGCTTTTAATCCCAGCATTCGGAGGCAGAGGTAGGAGGATTGCCATGAGTTCGAGGCCACCTTGAGACTACATAGTGAATTCCAGGTCAGCCTGGGCTAGAGCAAGACTCTGCCTTGAAGAAGAAGAAAGAAAAAAAAAAAAGATACTCATCTTCTGTTTGATGTACAGCTGGCAAAGATTTTCCCTGTTCTTTAAGTTTCCTTAGCTATATAATAGCTGTTTAGTTTCATAAGATCCCGTTTGTGATTATTTGTCTTGTGTGCTGGGCTGCTGGTGTCCTATTCAGAATGTTCTCCTTAAGCCTATATATTGAAGTGTTCTTGCCTTTTCCTCATTAGTCATTGAGGTCCTTGATCCACTTGGGTACTGGGGAATTGAACCTGGGTCCTTAGGCTTCACAGGCAAGCACTTTAACTTCTAAGCCATCCCTCCAGCCCCTGGAATTTATTTTTGTGTATGATGAGATCTAAGGGTCTAGATACTGCTAATATACTGTTTTCCCAATACCGTTTGTTAAAAATGCTGTCTTTTCACCAACATGTGTCTTTGGCCTCTTTGTCAAAATCAGGTGGCTGTAGTTACATGGAGTTATACCTGGATCTTCTATTCCATGGATCTGTGTCTGGTTTTGTGCCAGTACTTTGCTGTTTTTATTCCTGTGGCTTTGCAGTATGACTTGAAATCTAGTATGGTGAAACCTCTGACAGCTCCCTCACTCCCTCTTTCCTCCCTTCCTTTTTTTTATTCTTTTTTTCTTTCTTTTAGGTTTATTCTGGCTATCTGGCTCTTTGGTGCTTCCATGAGAATTTTAAGACTATTTTTTATGTTTCTATGATGAATGGTACTGGAATTTTAATTGGAGTTGCATTGAATCTGTATATTCCTTTTGATGTGATAGCTATTTCCACAATATTAATCCTTCCAGTTCACAAGCATGGGAAAGCTTACCATTTTCTGCTCTCATCAGTTTCTTTCTCAAGAGTGTTTTAAAGTTTCATCATAGAGGTCTTTCATTTCCTTTGTTAGGAATATTCTTCGATACTTAATTTTTGTGGCTGCTATAAATGGGAGTATCTTCTTGATTTCTTCCTGTTTGTTTCTTGTTGGTATATAAGAAGAGTATATTTGGGGCTGGAAAGATAACTTAGTGGTTAAGGCATTTGCCTGCAAAGCTAAAGGACCCCAGTTCAATTCCCCAGCACCCACATAAACCAGACACATGCGTCTGGAGTTTGTTTGCAGTGGCTGAGGCCCTGGCATGCCCGTTCTCTCCCCCTTCCCTTAAAAAGGCTATATTTTTGTGTGTTTATTTTGTATTCTGCAACTTGGATAAAGTTGTAATCAGGTCTAAAAGTTTTCTGGTAGAATTTTGATGGTCTCATATATAAAATCATATCAAATGCAAGTAACTATTTTGGCTTGTTCTTTTCCAATTTATTTTCTTTCTTTCTCTAGTCTCATCACTCTAACTAGTACTTCAAGCACTATATTGAATAGCAGTGCAGAGAGTGGACATACTTATTTTATTCCAGATCTTAGTGAGAATACTTCTGGTTTTTCTCCATTTAGTATTATTTTTGTCTATAGTTTTGCTATATATAGCCTTTATTATGTTGAGATATGTTCCCTCCATGCCCATTCTCTCCCATGCTTTTATCATGAAGGAATGTTGGACTTTGACAGTGGCCTTTTCTGCATCTATTCAGATGATCACGTGATTTCTGTCCTTAGGTCTGTTAATGTGATATATTTATATTTATTGATTTATGTATGTTGAACTGTTCCTGAATCTCTAGAATAAAGCTTACATCAAAGTGGTTGATCATTTTATTTTATTTTTATTTGAGAGGAGAGAGAATTGCACACCAGGGTCTTCAGCTGCTGCAAATGAACTCTAGACGCATGCGCCTCCTTGTGCATCTGACTTATGTGGGTCCTGGGGAATCAAACCTGGGTCCTTGGGCTTTGCAGGCAAGTGCCTTAAATGCTAAGCCATTTCTCCAGCCCTGGGTGATCTTTTCGATATGTTCTTAAAGTTGATTTGTAAGTGTTTCATTGAGAATTTTTGTATCTTTTTAAATTTTATTTGTAGAGAGAGAGAGCAACACAGAGAGAGAGAATTGGTGTGCCAAGGCCTCAGCTACCGCAGTTGAATTCCAGATGCTTGTGCCACCCTGTGGGCACATATGGCCTTGTGCTTGCCTTACCTTTGTGCCTCTGGCTTATGCGGGATCTAGAGAGGCGAACATGGGTCTTTAGGCTTTGCAGTCAAGCGCTTTTACCGCTAAGCCATCTCTCCAGTCCCAGGCTGCTTTTTTTTTTTTTTTTTTAATACTTTATTCATTTATTTGAGAGAGAAAGGCAGAGTGAGAGAATGGGCACACCAGGGCCTCCAGCCACTGCAAATGGATGTATACGCCCCTTTGTGCATCTAGCTTATGTGGGTCCTGGAGAATTGAACTGGGGTCCTTTGGCTTTGCCAAGCTGTTTTTTAAATGTAAAAAGACAAGACTATGAGATATGGAACTTGATATTTTCTGGCCAGATGTCTGCAGTGAATAAAGTTCTGGAAGAGACACTTCAGAGACAGTAATTTCAATGACCAGTACAAGAAAGTTGTGGTGTATTAGTTAGTCATTATTATTAACCCTTGACTCTTTAAAGGGTTTTTCTTTTTTCTAAAATTTATTTATTAGAGAGAGAGAGAGAGAGAGAGAGAGAGAGAGAGAGAGAGAAACAGGCAGAGAGATGGGCACACCAGGGCCTCTAGACACTGCAAACAAACTCCAGATACATGTGCCACCTTGTGCATCTGTCTTACATGGGTCCTGGGGAATCAAACCTAGGTCCTTAGGCTTTGCAGGCAAGTGCCTTAAATGCTAAGATCTCTCCAGCTCACTTTTAAAAAAATATTTTATTTATTTATTTGAGAGGGAGAGAGAGAGAATGGGCACACAAGGGCCTCTAGCCACTGCAAATGAACTCCAGACACATGCCCCACCTTTTGCATCTGGGTTTATATGGGTACTAGGGAATCAGGAAATTGAACCTGGGTCCTTAGGCTTTTCAGGTAAATACCTTAACCACTGAGCCATCTTTCCAGCCATTTTTTTTTTTTTTTTTTTAAAGACATCAGGTGCTTCAGCCTGTGCACGGTGAAGAGGAGAGGATTTCTAAAAGGAAGACAGAGCCAGGTGTGGTGGTGCATGCCTTTAATCCCAGCACTTGGGAGGCAGAGGTAGGAGGATCGCCATGAGTTTGAGGCCAACCTGAGCTAGAGTGAGACCCTACCTCAAAAAACAGCAATAACAACAACAACAAACAAACCTTAAATCTAAAAGGAACATAGCTACTGGAAGTCTGTCCCAGTTAAGATGTCAGGTCCTATGCACCTGTGTGGGTTCAAATTGATGTTTTTTTAAAGGTTACCCACTTACATTGTCTTTTGAATTCAGTATGTGATACATTGTTGTAGGCTTGTGTCCCCTGTATTAAGTAGTTGTCATTTATTCAGTGACTATCTTACACCTGTCATTATACCTGGCTTTCATGGGCTTCCCTGTTTGTCTCTGTGTTTTCTGACCTGGCTGTCTGTCACTGACTCCATCTTTGAGTTTCCGCATGTAGCCTGCTGTGTGTTTATTGTAATTCCTTGTTCCTTGAGAATGCAGTTATCAAGAGCATGTCACTAGAAGTGAGTCTGGGTTTGCATCCTTAGCTGTGAAACTGTGGGCAGGTCATTTAATCACTCTATGCCTCAGTTTTCTGACCTATAAAATGGAACTAGTAATACCTGGTATAGGATTTTGTGAGAATTAGATATGTGAATATGGGGCTGGAGAAATGACTCAGTGGTTAAGACTCTTGACTGCAAAGCCTAACAACCTGGATTTGGTTCCCCAGTACCCATGTGAAGCCAGATGCACATGCATCTGGAGTTTGTTTGCAGAGGCTAGAGGCCCTGGTGTGTGCCCATTCTCTCCCCCTCTCTCATCTTTCTCTGTTTGCAAAATAAATAAAATATTTAAAAATGCATGAATATATGAAAATTGGTTATAGCCTACACATTACAAATGCAAATATTAACAATAATTTATGCCTTACTCCTGTTTCTCACAGCCTTCTCAAAAGACATTTTCTTCTAGAGAAAGCTGAAGTTCAGAGAGAGTAGGAACTTTTAAAAGGTAGCTAACTAGTGGTATTAATTTTTTTTTTTTTTTTGGTTTGTTTGTTTTTTGTTTTCCTCTGGTTTAAGGTAGGGTTTCACTCCAGCTCAGGATGACCTGGAATTCACTATGTAGTCTCAGGGTGGCCTCAAACTCACAACAGTCTTCCTACCTCTGCCTTTTGGGTGCTGGGATTAAAGGTGTGCACCACCACTCCCAGCTTAAATTTTTTTTAATTTTAATTTTTATTTATTTATGAGAAAGAAAGAATGGGCGCACCAGGGCCTCTAGCCACAACAAATGAACTCTAGATGCATGTGCCACCATGTGCATCTGGCTAACATGGGTTCCGAGGAATCAAACCTGGTCCTTAGGCTTCGCAGGCAAGTGCCTTAACCACTATGCATCTCTCCAGCCCTTTTTGTCTGTTTTTAAACGTATCACAGAACTCTGTCTCCCTCCTTCTCCCCTTTCTCTCACTGAGAAGCTGAGGCAGGCCTTGAACTCGGCTCAGCCTCCCAAATTATGGCAGGATTATAGGCCTACACCAGGAGGCCTGACAGAAGACGCAATCCTTCCTGTAGCTGTCAGGCTGCTTCTCACTAAAACGAGAGTGTATTTTAAAAAGGAGGAAGACGTTAGGAAGGTGCAGTGTGTTAGTGGTAATAATCTTTCATTAAGGATGTGATGAAACTTGTCCTTAAAACTGGAAACCAGAAGTGAACCCTATTCTTCCATAAGCTGCTTCTGGTCTGGTGTTTGTCCCAGTGTCAAAAGAGTAAGTGCTACTCAGCACTGTGAGAGCCAGCTGGTAGTGGTTTCCACTTGATTTCTTGACATCCTGCAACCAGAGGATGTGTAGGCCTCAGCAATAGGGTCTTTGGTTTTGGTGGACAACCAAGAACAGCTGCCTAGCCTATGTTGTTTTGGAGGCCTCTGAAGCTTCCTTAGCCAGCAGCTTATAAAGAGGTATTCCACGTGTTGTTTAATAAATAACCCTTGACTTCTGAGAACATTATCCATCCATGCAGGATACTATTGTTTATTATTATTTGTAAATTATATTTTTATTATTTATTTGAGAGAGAGAATGGGCATGCCAGGGCCTATAGCCATTGCAAAGGAATTTTGGATGCATGCGCCACCTTGTGCATCTGGATTTACATGGGCACTGGGGAATTGAATCTGGGTCCTTAGGCTTTGCCAGCAAGTGTCTTAACCACTGAGCCATCACTCCAACCCCTGTAAATATATATTAACTTTGTTTGATTGTTTGTTTGTTTGTTTGTTTATTTGTTTATTTATTTATTAGCAGAGAGAGATAGAAGAGAGAGAGAATGGGTGTGCCAGGGCCTCTAGCTACTGCAAATGAACTCCAGATTCACGTGCCACCCTGTGCATCTGGTTTTATGTGGGCACTGGAGAATAAAACTCTGGTTATTAGGCTTTGCAGGCAAGCACTCTAACCGCTGAGCCATCTCTCCAACCCCAATTTTCTTTTCTTGTTTTTTTATATCTGAGCAAAACTCCATTGTGTATATGTACTCTATTTTCACTGTCCATTCTTAAGTTTGTGGCATGTAGGTTGGTTCCATTTCCTAGCTATTACAATTAGAGCAGCAGTGACCGTAGGTGTGCAAGCATGTCTGGTACAACATACAGTCTTGTAAGGGAATGGTTAAAGCTGGATCATACAGATCTGCTTTTAGCTTTTTGAAGAATTTCCATATTGATTTCCATAGTAGTCATAGCAGTTTTTATTCCTACACACAGCCTTCCCAGTATTTGTTGTCGTTGATGATAACCATTCTGAGTGGGGTGGATGGAATCTCAAAGTAGTTGTATTTAAGTATGTTGAACACTTTTTAAGATATTTATAAGCCATTTGTAAATTTATTTGAGAGGTGGGGGGAGAGAGAATGGCGTGCCACGGCCTCCAGCCACTGCAGACTCCAGATGCATGCGCCACTTTGTGCATCTGGCTTACATGGGTCCTGGGGAATCAAACCTGGGTCCTTTGGCCTTGCAGGCAAGCACCTGCACTGCTAAGCCATCTCTCCAGCCTCTATTTGTATTCTTCTCCTCCTCCTCCTTCTTCTTTTTGTTTTTTTGTTCTTGTGGGTTTTTTTTTTTTTTTGTTTTGTTTTGTTTTTTTTTTTGGTTTTTGAGGTAGGTATAATTTACTGTAGCCCAGGCTGACCTGGAATTGACTGTAGTTTCAGGGTGGCCTTAAACTCATGGCAGTCCCTCTTACCTCTGCCTCCTGAGTGCTGGGATTAAAAGTGTGCACCACCACACCGGGCACCATTTGTATTCTTTCGAGAACTCTTTAGTTCTATAGTGCACTTTTTGATTAGGTTGGCTTTTCCTTGGTGGTAGCTTTAAAAACAAAAAAAAAAAAAAAAAAAAAAAAAAAAAAACCTTTGTTTATTCTAGATCTCAATCCTGTCAGATGTAAAATAGTTGGCAGAGATCTTCTGTTCTGAAGGCTGCTTGGTCCCTTGAAGGACAGTCTCCCTTGCTGTATAGAAGCTTTAAATTTCCTTTGTTTGTCTATTTCCTGGAAATAATTCTCTTCAGGAAATCATTACTGAGCCTATATCTGGGCGTGTTCTCCCTACCTTTTCCTTTAGTTATTTCAGGGTTTCAGGCCTTAACTCAGGCTCTTGATCCATTTGAGTTCATTTTTGTGCATGAGGAAAGATCAAGATTTGGTTTTGTTCTTCGTGTAGAGATTTGGTTTTCCCAGCACTGTTTGTTGAAGGTGCTATCTTTTCTCCAGTTGTATTTTTGGTGTCTTGTCAAAGATCAAGTAACTGTGTAACGTGGACATATGCTTGGGTCTTCTATTCCATTGCTCTGCACACCTGTTTTTGTGTCTGTACCATGCTAATTTTATTACTGTGGCTTTATAGTGTAACTTGAAATCTGCTATCGTGATACCTCCGACAGTATTCTTTTTGCTCAGAATTCCTTTCACTATTTGGGTCTTTTTTGCATTTTTTTCTACTTCTCTAAAAATCAATACTGGAATTTTGGTTGGGATTGTATTGAATCAGTAGATGGTTTTTGGTATGCCAGTCATTTTCACAATCTTAATGAGGTCTTTCCATCTTCTAGTATCTTCCTCAGAGTCTTCAGGGTTTAAAGTTTTCTTTGTAGAGGTTTTTTACCTCCTTGGTTCAGGATCTTCCAAGGTATATTATATGTGAGGCTGCCGTGAATGTGATTGTTTCCTGATCGGTTTTTTCTTAGTAAGCTTCTGTTGGGACATAGAACAGCTTCTGATCTTTTATGTTAATTTGTATCCTGCCACTTTGCTGAAAGTGTTTATCTGGAGAACCTTTAGGATCTCATTTGTAGAACTATGTCATCTGCAAATAAGGATACTTGGACTTTTTTTTCTACTTGTATCCCCGTAGTTCTTGTCTTATTGTTCGTGCTAAGACTTCAAGCATTAAATTGAATAGAAATGGAGAGACACCCTTATCCTAAGGAACAAACTTGCATAGAACCTTTCTTGCCACCAAAATCAGCTAAAATCCTGAAACCTGAAATTACAAGGTCAACTTGCTTGTTCACTAACCCCAAACCTAGTAGAATTACCCCAATAACTAGAAAAGATTTTTTTTTTTCCAAGGTTGGGTTTCACTCTAGTCTAGTCTGACCTGGAATTCACTATGTAGTCTTAGGGTGGCCTCAAACTCATGGTGATCCTCCTACTTCTGCCTCCGGAGTGTTGGAATTAAAGGTGTGTGCTACCACGCCTGGCTTTAGAAAAGATATTTTTGTAATTTCATAGAAATATTCTGGTCACTGATTTTTTTGTTTTCTTTTTTTCTTTCTTTTTTGGTTTTCGAGGTAGGGTCTCACTCTAGCCCTGGCTGACCTGGAATTCACTCTGTATTCTCAGGATGGCCTCGAACTCATGGTGATCCTCCTGCCTCTGCCTCCTGAGTGCTAGGATTAAAGGCGTGCGCCACCACGCCCGGCCTTGGTCACTGGTTTTGAAGTAGGATTCATCTGTGGTACTTGGGTAGTTTCTGAGGTAAATCAACAATTAACCAATCCTGTTTCTAAACACTAATTCATGTGTGTATATAAACTGGCAGCATGTTCTTTTTAGGTCACATTAAAGCTTTGAAATACAAATTGATGAAATTTGAGATGTGCTTTGATATGAAATGATTGCTGTTAAACCATGGGATGTAAAATTTGTTTAATTGGTTACAGAAAGTAATGGGCGTCAGTATCATCTCTTGAGTGCTGGCATTAGATGTACTGTGCGCCTTAAATGTGCCTGGAAATCCTGCTCATAGTGAACTCTGATGGAGTCTTTCGTGTTAGTGTAAAAGAATTCACAATCTAGCCATTCTTCCCACGAATATTTTGTTATACACAATTGAGTTTACATGGGTTAAAAACAGGTAGGGGTGTGTATGTGTGTGTGTTTAAGAGAGAGACTTTTTTCAGAGTGGTTTATGTGTAAGTAAGATTAAACATGACGTTTCCATATTAGGAGAGGATTGTTTAAGGAAAAATTCCCAGAAGGTAACATCTCTTTTTTTTTTCATAGATGTACTTGAGGGATACAATGGAACAATATTTGCATATGGACAAACGTCTTCAGGAAAGACACATACAATGGAGGTAACATCATCTTTGCTTGGATGTAGTGTGCAACCTAGATCAGCCACTCATGCATTCATTCATTCATTCCTTGCAGAAGTATTTCACCATGCTTACACATCTTGACTTAGTCTTTATTGCCTTTTCTCATGTAAGTCATATACAGGTAACGTCATTGTTGGAATCTATTTCCTGAGTTTGAATAGTAAGATATATGTACATTTGATATTATATTTAATTTTATCTTCTTAATTAGTATTATTACAAAATACTGAACATTTAAGAATGTTGCCACAGTTACGAGTGCTGCTAGTTGATCCCTTAAGACAGCCTCTGATCTTGTGCCGCTGCTGCGGGGCGTTTATCTACAATGTACTATATAAAATAAAAGTCTACTGAACTTTGGTTTATTTTCTAGTCCTTATTTTCATAAAGTAATAAAAATGAGGGCTGGAGAGATGGCTTAGCAGTTAAGGCACTTACCTGCAAAGCCAAAGGACCCAGGTTTGATTCCCCAGGACCCACATAAGCCAGATGTACAAGGTGGCACATGCATTTGGAGTTTGTTTGCAGTGTCTATATGACGTGGCATGCCCATTCTCTATCTGCCTCTCTTTCACACATAAATAATAAAATTAAATTAAAATTTAAAAAGTAGCATATATGTGAATATAAAGTAGAAGGACCAACGTGGATTTATGTAGAAAAGAATTAAAATATTTTCAAATGTGTTTATTTTATAAGTGTGGATAATCTAAATTAGTGCTTTTATAAAGAGCTGAGATCTATTTGTTTTTTTTTTTTTTTTGAGAGAGAGAGAGAGAGAAAAGGAAGACAGACAGAGATGGGCGCTCCAGCAGCCTCTCAGCTGCTGTGAACAAAATCTAGATGTGTGCGCCCCCTTGTGGTCAAGTGCGGCACTGCGCCCTTGCGTCACTTTACATCTGGCTAAATGTGGGACCTGGAGATTGGAACCAGCGTTCTTAGGCTTAGGAGGCAGGCGACTTAACTGCTAAGCCATCTCTCCAGCCCAAGATCTATTGTTTTTTAATATTTTTATTTGTTTATTTACTAGAGGGAGGGAGGGAGGGAAGAGATTGGGCACTCCAGGGCCTTCTGCTACTGTAAACAAACTCCGGATGCATGTGCCACCATGAACATGTGGGTTATGGGGAGTTGAGCCTATGTCAGGCTTTACAGGCAAGCGCCTTAACTTCTAAGCCATCTCTCCAGTCTTGAGATCTATTATTAAAACAGTGCATTTGATGTACAGTATTGTCTATAAAGTTGAATGGGGTTTTTAGTATTTGTGGTTATTTCCAGAAAGAACAATCACAGTTTGTTTGTTTGTTTGTTTGTTTACTTATTTGAAAGAGAGAGAGAGAATGGTGTGCCAGGGCCTTTAGCCCACTGCAAACTAACTCTAGGTGCATGTGTCACCTTGAGTATCTGACTTTATGTGGGCATTGGGGAATGCCTTAGGCTTGGCAGGCAAGTACCTTAACTGCTGAGCTATCTTTCTCTAGCCCCAATCAGTTTTTATCCTCTTAATTATAAACTATAGATTGATGGTATTTGTTTTAACTCATCTTTTACAGTTTGTTAAGAAGTGAGATTTAAGTCAGGTATGGTGGTGCACACCTTTAACCCTAGTACTCAGGAGGCAGAGGTAGGAGGATCACCATGAGTTCAAGGCCACCCTGAGACTACATAGTGAATTCTAGGTCAGCCTGAGCTAGAATGAGACCCTACCTCTAAAAACAAACAAACAACAAAAAAAAAAAAAAGAATTTGGATTCAGGGGCTGGAGAGATGGCTCAGCAGTTAAGGTGCTTGCCTACGAAGCCTAAGGACCCAGGTTCCATTCCCCAGATCCCATGTAAGGCAGATGCACAAGATGACCCATGCATCTGGAGTTTGTTTGCAGTGGTTGAAGATTCTGGAGTGCCCATTCTCTCTCTGTATCTACCTCTTTTTCTCTTAAATAAATAAATAAAATATTTTTTAATATTAAAAAATAATTTAGATTTATGAAATTTTTATTGCACAGGGTTATATAAAGGTCATTTTCATGCAAATATATGATAAACTTTGAGGCTCTTCCATACTCTGCTGCCATACCCTTTTACTCCTTTTCCCCTCATTAGCCCTCCTTGTTCTGTCATGGTATCTGTGCATATATGCTTTTATACATCTGGATGGTCTAGAACCCACAAATAAAATAATTTTGTTTTCTATACAGGGTAAACTTCATGATCCAGAGGGCATGGGGATTATCCCAAGGATAGTGCAAGATATTTTTAATTATATTTACTCCATGGATGAAAATTTGGAATTTCATATTAAGGTAAACTCCTTTGGAAAGACTGTATTTTATTTTGCAATTATATCTTCCCCCAAATATAAGTAATGCAAGTTGCTTTGTTAAAGTAAATTTAAAAATTTTTGTTTTTATGAGTAGATACAGTTGAAGGATCTAATGACTTAATTGGAATTCTAGTTCACCTGCTATTAGCTGATTAAACAAGTTCCCTGTAAATAAAACAATTCAACGATGGAACTTTAAGGTTCCTACTACTCTTAGTGGAGCGCCTTCCTGTCAGGAGAAGATGCTTATTGTAAATGGTTTTAGTGACTTGAGCAGCTTAGCTAGTGTAGAGCTTCCTCTTAGATTGTGAACCATGACTGCTTTATCTACACCTGTGTCTGCTGAGTGTAGCTGTGTCTGCCTCAGATATTTAATGAGTAAGTGAAGAAGCTGTTTCATAGTTTTTGAGTTGAGTTTTTTCTTTTTATAGGTTTCATATTTTGAAATATATTTGGATAAAATAAGGGACCTATTGGATGGTAAGTTAAATTCTTACTCTAATTTTAAAATAGCATTTATTACTCTCATACCTGATATGTGACCATATCTTAGTAACTTAGTATGAAGTTGACTCAAATTGCATGAAGTGAACATTTTATACATCTTCTGACCCTTGTAAAGCCTGACAGTCTGGGTTTGATTCTCCAGTGACCCATGTAGTTCCAGAAGCTCAAATGCTACATGCACCAAGAGTTTGTTTGCAATGGCAGGACACCCTGGCATGCCTATACACAAACACACACACACCATCTTTCTCTCACTTGCTCAAATAAATAAAAGGTTTTTGTTGGGCTGGAGAGATGGCTTAGTGGTTAAGGTGCTGCCTGCAATGCCAAAGGACTCAGGTTCGATTCTCCAGTACCCATGTAAGCTAGATACACAAGGTGATGCATGCATCTGGAGTTCATTTGCTGTGGCTGAAGGCCCTGGCATGCCCATTCTCTCTCTCTCTCTGTCTCTCTCTCTCTCAAATAAATAAATTTTTTGAATAAAGGTTTTTGTTTTCTTTTTTTTTTAAGTTAATCTACTATTGCAAACCTATCAATTGTGTTAGTTATTTCATGTCCTGGTATTACGATTTTAGAATAATGTTACTAAATGTTATTTTTTGTTTTTAGTTTCAAAGACCAACCTTTCAGTTCATGAAGATAAAAACCGTGTTCCTTATGTAAAGGTACTTTAAAAACAGAATGCTTGTTTTTGAATGCCCTATAATAGATTTTAAGAGAATATTGACAATACCTTGAAAATTATTTCACAGGGATGCACAGAGCGTTTTGTATGTAGTCCAGATGAAGTTATGGATACCATAGATGAAGGGAAATCTAACAGGCATGTTGCAGTTACAAGTAAGTAGATACTTACTAATGCTGCTTAGGGCATAAGCCCATCATATCCTTTCAGATATGAGGATAATCTCATTGATTAAATTCAAGGTGTTTCTCATATAAAGTATGCTGTGGTGAAAGTTATTCGTGAACGAATTATGTTTACAGTTGTTTTGTTAATTTCATTGCAGATATGAATGAACATAGCTCTAGAAGTCACAGTATATTTCTTATTAATGTGAAACAAGAGAACACACAAACGGAACAGAAACTGAGTGGAAAACTTTATCTGGTTGATTTAGCTGGTAGTGAAAAGGTAAAGCATTTCTTTATATCCTGACAGATATCTAAGCATTTTTGTAAACTTCACCTTGAATTGAGACTTAAACAGTATTCATAAGTTGAATCACCTACCCCAAGTTAGTCATTTGGCCATATTTGGTTCAACCAGTAGATAGTTGTTAGATTACAATAAATGTTTAATAGACTTGTTCAGCATTTACCATGATAAATTTTATTCTATATCCCTTCTCCATTTTCTCTGTATTCGGGATTAAAACTGGTAACTAACTCTTACACCATTGTGGGTTGGTTGTATAGTTGTCCCTTAATCTTCTTGGGGGATTATTTTCAGGACCCTTTTCCCCCAACTGCTCATGACCACCAAAATTGATGATGATTACTTCCCTTACACAATGGGGTGGCTGTTGAATGGAACCTTGTGTACATCCACCTGTATACTTTAAATCATCTGTAGATTACTGGTCATACCTAGTATAGTGTAAATGCTATACTGTGTTGTTGAGAGACTAATGACAAGAAACAAAGTCTCTTGAGTACTAGCACAGGGTTTTGTTTGATGGCTTTTGTTTTTCTGTAATTCTCTAATTCTCTTGAGTACTTCTCATCCTTGGCTAGTTGAATCAATGTATGGATACTGAGATCATTGCGTACTCTTTTTGGGGGCATGGGGGGTTTTGAGATAGGGTTTTGCTCTAGCCCAGGCTGACCTGGCATTCATTATGTAATCTCAAAGCTGGCCTTGAATTCAGAGCAGTTCTCCTGAGTGCTAGGATTAAAGACATGCAGTACTATGCCCAGCTTTGTTTACTCTTTTTTTTTTTTTTTCGAGGTAGGGTCTCACTCTAGCCCAGGCTTACCTGGAGTTCACTATGCAGTCTCAGGCTGGCCTCAAACTCATGGCTATCCTCCTACCTCTGCCTCCCAAGTGCTGGGATTAAAGGCATGTGCCATCACGCCCGGCTTTGTTTACCCTTTTTTTTTTTTTTTAAGTTTTTATTTATTAGTTTGAGAGCGGGGCAGGTAGAGAGAGAATGAGTGCCCTAAGGCCTGCAGCCACTGCTGATGAACTCCAGACACGTGTGCCACCTTATGCATCTGGCTTACCTGGGTACTGGGGAATTGAACCTGGGTCCTTAGGCTTTGCAGGCAAGCACTTTGACTGCTAAGCCACCTTACCAGCTCCCGTTTACTTTGGTTTTTCCAGGTAGGGTCTTGCTCTAGCCCAGGCTGACCTGGAATTCATTATGTAGTCTCAGGGTGGCCTCAAGGCATGCACCAGCACACCTGGCTCCCCTGTTCACTCTTTTTGTTGTTGTTGTTCACTCTTTTTGAAAGTGTTTTTTCATTAATATAGTCCTATCTAATGCTAATATTAGTTTATATTAAAGTCAGAATGTTTGGATGCTTGAATATGAACTTCTGTGATCATTATTGCTAGTTTGCTAATTTTGTTTCTTACTTAGAATATGCCTCTTCCTATCTATTGAAAAGTTTTATTTTTCAAAGACTATCTTTAGGGGCTTGAGAGATGGTTCAGTGGTTAAGGCACTTGCTTGCAAAGCCTAATGATATCGGTTCGAGTCCCCAATGCCCACATAAAGCCAGATGCACTAAGTAGCGCATACACCTGGTTTTCATGTGCAGAGGCTAGAGCCTTGCTTTGCCCATTCTTTCTTTCTTTCTTTCTTTCTTTCTCTCTCTGTATACAAATACAATAAATATTAAAGACTATCTCTAATATTAGGGATTCTAGAAGCCATTGCACCAGCCAACATCACTGCTTACTATTCTAACCTATCTTGAATGTATTTAGACATCTTACTTTCTTTTTAAAGATGCAAAATTTCAATAATAAAATTATACATTAAAAACAGATAAATTTGCTTACGTAACTTTTTTTTTTCTCCCCAAGCTAGGGTTTCACTCTAGCCCAGGCTTACTATGTAGTCTCAAGGTGTCCTTGAACTCCCGATGATTCTCCTACCTCTGCCTCCCAAGTGCTGGGATTAAAGGCATGTGCCACCATGCCCAGCCTGTTTGTTTGTTTGTTTATTTATTTATTTATGTATTTATTTATTTATTTATTTATGTATTTATTTATTTTTGAGAAAAAGTGGAAGATAGAGAGAATGGGTGCACCAGGGCCTTCAGCTGCTGCAAACGACCTCCAGACGCATGTACCACCTTGTGCATCTGGCTTATGTGGGTCCTGGGTTCTTTGGCTTTGCAGATAAGCACCTTTTTTGGGGGGGGGGTTGAGGTAGAGTCTTGCTGTATCCCAAGCTGACCTGGAATTCACTGTGTAGTCTCAGGGTGACCTCAAACTCATGGTGATCCTCCTACCTCTGCCTCCAGAGTGCTGGGATTAAAGGTGTGCGCCATCACACCTGGCTTGCTTTTTTTTTTTTTTTTTTTTTTTTTTTTTTTGTCAGTGTAGGGTTTCACTCTAGCCCATGCTGACCTGGAACTCACTACGTAGTCTCAGGCTGGCCTTGTACTTACAATGATCCTCCTACCTCTGCTTTATTTGGGAGAGGCAGAGAAAGAGAACGGGCCCACCAGGGCTTCATACCACTGAAAATGAACTCCAGCACATGTGCTACTTTGTGTCTCTGGCTTTAAGTGGGCATTGAGGGAATTGAACTCAGGCCATCAGGCTTTGCAGGCAAGTGCCTTTAAACTACTGGGCCATCTTTTAATAGGTAACAACATCTACATTGTGCTTTGGCTCTTTCCTAATGTACAAAGAGACTAACTCATCAATGAAAAATATGTTTACATACACATTCATTATTTGCCAGAGTGCTCTAAAAATCAGATTTGCTTTGTCTTTAATCATGTTCTTACACTTCATTGTTTGACCAGGTTCTTAGAAGAGTGATACTTGAAGGGTACTGTAATGTGAAGGCTTGTTTTCTTATGTCATTTCATTAATTTTTGTTGTTTATTGGTGATTTTGGGAAGTTATTTTAAATGTCTAATTTTTTTATTGTGAAACCCTACAGGTTAGTAAAACTGGAGCTGAAGGTGCCGTGCTGGATGAAGCTAAGAACATCAACAAGTCACTGTCCGCACTTGGGAATGTCATTTCTGCGTTGGCTGAGGGTAGTGTGAGTACTGTGTCTGTGTCTCTGTTCTTTTCTAGAGAATCATTTAAAGAAATGTATACAGATACATGAGCGTGAGGTTAGTTGTCTTTTGAGAAGTTTACTATTAATACGTGTATCTAGTTCTCATCTGAATATCAAGTACTGAAAATAACTGAACTAAGCCATGGTGGCACATGCCTGTAATCTTTGTACTTGGGAGACTTCGGAGTCAACCTTAGCTACATAGTGAGTTCAATCCCAGCTTGAACAATATGAGACCCTACCTCCAAAATAAAGTCAGAAATGACTTTGTAAGGTAGCATGTTTAGATAACAAATTTTAATATATACAAAAGCGCTGATTGTTTTTTGTATTCATTGTTTTTGTATGTAGACATACGTTCCATATCGAGATAGTAAAATGACAAGAATTCTTCAAGATTCATTAGGTGGCAACTGTAGAACCACTATTGTAATTTGCTGCTCTCCATCATCATACAATGAATCTGAAACCAAATCTACACTTCTTTTTGGTCAAAGGTTTGTACTTGAGAAATAAAAAGCTGAAACATTTTTTGTGTATTAAATTTATTAATGTCTAGTAGCTACTATTTAAATCTGTACATATTGTTAAAGTGAGAGGCAGATGGTATAAGCTACATCCTTATTTTAGGTTGCTTAGGATTAACTTTTGATACACATTAAAGGTAATTAATGACCATTAGTCAGATTTGTGAGAGCTTCACTCACTATTTGTATCAGGTAATGAAGTAAAAGCCTTGACAAGTATAACCCATTATTAAACTTTTGACATGCTTAACCAGTTCAAATGATCTATGTAAATTGTTAGTCTGGGAATAAAAGTGATGACCTTACTGTAGACCTTTTTTTTTAATTTTATATTTTTAAAATTTTTTTTATTGACAGCTTCTATACTTACATACAAAAGACACATGATATTTCCCTTCCCTCCCCCCATTCCACTTTAGAACTCCAATCTCCATCATATCCACTCCCTCTCTCCATTAGTCTGTCTTTTAAATTGATGTCATCATCTTTTTCTTCTGTTTTGAGGGTCTTGCGAAGGTATTTCTAGGCACTGCAAGGTCATGGATATCAAGGCCAATTTCTGTCTGGGCAGTTGCATTGTAAGAAGTCATACTCTTCCTTTGACTCTTCCATTCTATCTGCCCCCTCTTCCGCAATGGTCCCTGAGCCTTGGAGGGTGTGACAGAGGTGTTTTAGTGCTGGGCACTCCTCCATCCCTTCTTCTCAGTACTATGTTGCCTTTTGGGTCATCCCAGTGGTCATCACCATCTGAAAAGAGAAGCTTTTCTAACCAGAAGAGAGAGTAGTGTTAATATGTAAATGTGAATATTAAGTGTAGTGCTTTCAGGTCAGCTTGGTGGGAATAATATATACATTTAGTCAGACAAGAGCAGGCTTTATACCCCTAAGGCTCATGACCTCACCTGCCATAGACTTCTGCTTAGGTTTTTCAGTACCAGGTATGTATTCCCTCCTGTAGAGAGGGCCTTCAGTCCAATTATGGAGCTGTTGGTTACCCCCAAGAGTAGACATGCCACTATTGCACCCATTCAGTCATTGGGCCTGTATGGCCAAACTTGAATATTCAGTGTCCACTGTTTTCACTGCTGATGACTTCTGTCTCCCATACGGCTGCATGCAGTGCAGCTTTTTCCAGCTTTCAGTTGGCTGGTCTGCTGTAAACCTTTTGCGACAGTTTATAACTGGGAAAATAAATATATATTTTTATGGTATGATAGCCATTAGTATGGTCTAAGAAAGCTGAATATCACTGGACCATTTTTATTTAACCATATATACGTCTTTTTAAATAGGTATGTCAATTAAAAATAATTCCAGTCATATCCTTTTTTCCATCCAATTTCATCCCTTAGGGCCAAAACAATTAAGAACACAGTGTGTGTCAATGTAGAGTTAACTGCAGAGCAGTGGAAAAAGAAGTATGAAAAAGAAAAAGAAAAAAATAAGACCCTACGGAACACTATTCAGTGGCTTGAAAATGAACTGAACCGGTGGCGTAATGGTAATAATTTATGAATGTGTCGTTTAAGTTTGTCAGTGTAGGCTGGTTTACAAACTTTGAATGTGAGTGACAATGAAACCCTACCCACTTCCACTTTTTAAGCATTTAAGGGTTTTCAAATAAAGATGAAATAACTCTTTCATTACATTTTTACTTTAGCTGGGCATGGTGCCACATGCCTTTATCCTAGCACTCAGGAGGCCCAAGTAGGAGAACTGCTGTGAGTTCGAGGCCAGCCTGGGACTACATAGTGAATTCCAGGTCAGCCTTGTCTTCAGCAAGACCCTGCCTCAAAAAAACATACAAACAAACAGACAGACATATTTTTTTATTTTATTTTAGTGAGGTGTAGAGGCATAGGTGCCTAGGTAAAGACAGAAGCAATAAAATGGGAACATTTGGTGACTGGGTTTTAGAGAATGAGACAGGATCAAAGGTAATTCCAAATGTTTAGAACTCAAGAGCTTTGTGGTGCTCCCATAATTCCAACATTTGTGAAGCAAACATAGGTTGATTCCAAGTTTGGGGCAACCTGTACTGTATGACAAGACCCTGTGTCAAAAAATAAAAATAAAAATCTTGTCTGATCTGGTGGTTCATGCCTATAAAATTGGAGTTTGAGGCAGGAAGGTTTCACTAATTTGAGGCCAGGGCTAGAGAGATGGCTCAGTGGTTCAAGGTGCTTGCTTCTAAATTTCAGGCCAACCTGACTACATGCTAATGACAAGACTATCCCCCCCCTTCAAAAAAAATCTGGAAGAGAAGACAGAAAAGTTGATAAGAAATTGAATGAGAATAGAGCTGATGGTGAATGGGACTTTTTATCAGTCACCCTGTGCAGAAACATCCCTTTAGATAACCATCCACACAAAACACAGCCCTTCACTTGCCTGCAAAGCTTGACGACCAGGATTCTCTTCCCCAGTAGCCACATAAAGCAGATGCAGAAAGTGTTTGTGTTCGTCTGGAGTTTGTTTGCAGTGGTCTAGAGATACAGTGTTTGGGAGGAAGAAAGGGAAGTGCATGTAGGGTGTTATGTTGGACCCCAGCAGGTTCTCAGTGCTCTCTACTCCAAAGAGATACCTGCAGACTGAGCCTTTAGTCTGCCTCAGTGCCAGGTGGGAACCTGTACTCCCAGCTTTAGGCCTGTGAAGTGGACTCCCATCTCCCCATATCAGCATTCCTAGCATCTTGACATGCCTCAGCACATGAATATAAAAGCCCTGAACAGTTCTGTGAACTGTGCAAGACATCTACCTGCATCTCTGAATGGTCTGTTGATGGCTTTCTTGGACTGAGTAACTACTTCCAATGCATAGACATGAAAGCATACTGCAAGGATCATTGCAGGAGCCATGACATCACTAAAGGCATAAAATAAAGTGCCAGTGATCAACCCTCAAGAAGTATGAATAAGTGAACCGTGTAGTGATTCAGAGTAACCATTGTAAGCAAGCTCTGTGAACTGGAAAATTCAGAGAGAACTGAATGAAACGAGAAAAACAATAGTGACTAGAATAGAAATTAAACAGAAATTGAATTTTTAGAGATCAAACAAAACATCCTGGAGCTAAAAACTACAGTAGGGATCACCAACAGCAAAATTAGTCAAGCAGAAGAATTCGAACTAGGACATTATATGAAAATACAACTAGGAAACTAAGGAATAAAGTTGTTTTAACCATTTCACTCTTATTCTAGGGGAGACAGTGCCTGTTGATGAGCAGTTTGACAAAGAAAAGGCCAACCTGGAAGCCTTCACAGTGGATAAAGACACAACCATTACCAATGATAAGCCAGCAGCTACTATTGGAGTTACTGGAAGCTTTACAGATGCTGAAAGAAGAAAGTGTGAAGAAGAACTGGCTAAGTTGTATAAACAACTTGATGACAAGGTGATGTTACTGGTTTTAGGTGTTTTTTTTTAACTTTTTATTTTATTTTTTTATTGACAACTTCCATAATTGTAGACAATATCCCATGGTACTTCCTTCCCTCCCCCCACTTTCCCCTTTGAGACTTCATTCTCCATCATATCTCCTCCCTCTCTCAATCAGTCTCTCTTTTATTTTGATGTCATCATCTTTTCCTCCTATTATGATGGTCTTGTGTAGGTAGTGTCAGGCACTGTGAGGTCATGGATATCCAGGCCATTTTGTGCCTGGAGGAGCATGTTGTAAGGAGTCCTACCCTTCCTTTGCTCTTACATTCTTTCCGCCCCCTCTTCTGCAATGGACCCTGAGCCTTAGAAGGTGTGTTAGAAATGTTTCAGTGCTGAGCACTCCTCTGTCACTTCTTCTCAGCACCATGGTGCCTTCTGAATTATCCCCAAGGTCACTGCCATCTGGAAAGAGAGTTTCAGGTCTGATATTAAGGCCTTTGATCCATTTGGACTTAATTCTTGTACATGGAGAGAGATAAAGATCTATTTTCATCCTTCTACAGATACATATCCAGTTTTCCCAGCACTATTTGCTGAAGAGGCTGTCTTCTCCAATGAGTAGTTTTGGCATTTTTGTAGATCAGGTGGCTGTAGCTACCCGGACTTATATCAGGGTCCTCTATTCTGTTCCATTGATCTACATATTTGTTTTTGTGCCAGTACCATGCTGTTTTTGTTACATGGCTCTGTAATATAGATTAAAATCAGGTATGGTGATACCACCAGCCTTATTTTTGTTGCTCAAAATTGTTTTAGATATTCGAGGGTTTTTTTGTGCTTCCAAATAAATTTTTGGATTGTGTTTTCTATTTCTGTGAAGAATGCCATTGAAATTTTGATGGGGATTGCATTAAATGTATAGATTGATTTTGATAAGATTGCCATTTTCACAATATTTATTCCTCCAATCCAAGAACAAGGGATGGCTTTCCATTTCCTAGTGTTTTCTGCAGTGTCTTGCTTGAGTGTTTTAAAGTTTTCATTGTTGAGATCCTTCACTTCCTTCATTAGGTTTATCCCAAGATATTTTATTTGTGATATACACACACACACACACACACACACACACACACACACACACTTTAAGAAATACCATTCTAGTCGGGCCAGGCGTGGTGGTGCACGCCTTTAATCCCAGCACTCAGGAGGCAGAGGTAACAGGATTGCTGTGAGTTCAAGGCCACCCTGAGACTACATAGTTTAATTCCAGGTCAGCTTGGGCCAGAGTGAGACCCTACCTAGAAAAAACAAAAAAAATGGTGGGAAAAAAAAAGAAATACCATTCTAAGGACAATTTGGCAGTGGATCATTGGAGAATTTAATGAAATGACCACTTGGAACTAGGAATCTGAAGGCTATAATTTTTTTAGATGGAAGAAAAGAAAGGAAAAAGAGTACTAGAAAAACAGTACCTTCCTGCTTTGCTTAAACCAGTCGTATAAAAATGAACAAATATGGGCTGGAGAGATTGCTTAGCAGTTAAGGCTCATGCCTGCCAAGCCTAAGGACCCTAGTTTGATTCTCCAGGCCCCCCACGTAAGCCAGATGCACAACAGGGCGCAAGTTCATTTGCAGTGGCTAGAGGCCCTGGCATACCCATTCTCACTCTCCCTCTCTCTCTTTCCCTCTCTCTGTCTCAAATAAATAAATAAATAAATAAATAAATAAATAAATAAGAACAATTACAAATGTACCAGGAAGGCAAGGTCAAGAGCAATAGAGAGAAAATGTCTAAGTATTTAAAATGTATTTTAAGCAGAGGTGGCCTGTTTGTTTGAAACCATTATTATAACCATTATTTTCAGTGATAGCTGTAAACCAGGCTTCTAATCCTTTCAGTATTTAATGTGTGGATTTCATAAACATAAACCTTTTTCCTTGTATCATACATGTTGCCATTACAATGATTGACAGAAATCCCTTCCATTTCAGATTTTT
This sequence comes from Orientallactaga sibirica, assembly GCA_036365145.1. Taxonomy (NCBI): domain Eukaryota; kingdom Metazoa; phylum Chordata; class Mammalia; order Rodentia; family Dipodidae; genus Orientallactaga; species Orientallactaga sibirica. Next base: position 2,107,436 of record JAEOAD010000028.1, on the reverse strand, counting down.
CTTAGGAGATTTAAGCCACTTTGAATATGAAAAATGGTTTGAGATATTTTGGAGAAATAGTAACTTTAAAATTTATATTGGGAAGAGCCAGCTTGTAAGCTCCTTTGTTAACTAGCTACTTGAATTACACTTTCTAGGATGAAGAGATTAACCAACAGAGTCAGCTGGTTGAGAAGTTGAAGACACAGATGTTGGATCAGGAAGAGGTAAGTTGCCTGTCTCCCGTACCCATCCAGAGAAGTCGAACTGCTCATTGTCACTGAAAGATAAGGAAGAGGGGGAGCTCCAATTAGGCAATACTATATATTTTTTTAAAACTTTTTATTGGCAGCTTTCATAAGTATAGACAATAAATCATGGTAATTCCCACTCCTGCTCCCATTCTTCCCTCTCAAATCCACCTTTCATTGAATCCTTTCCTCTATCCAATTAGTCTTTCTTCTGGGTTTTTTTGTTGTTGTTGTTGTTGTTTTGTTTTGTTTTTCAAGGTAGGGTTTTTGTTGTTGTTGTTGTTTTGTTTTGTTTTTCAAGGTAGGGTTCTTGCTCTAGCCAAGGCTGACCTGGAATTCACTATGTATTCTCAGAGTGGCCTCGAACTCATGGTGATCCTCCTACCTCTGCCTCCCAAGTGCTGGGATTAAAGGTGTGTAATGCTGCGCCTGGCTTCTTTCTTCTATTTTGATGTCTTTTTCCCCTCCTATTATGAAATGTAGTGTTAAGCTCTGTGAGGTCATGAGTATTGAGGCCTTTTTGTTTTTGAAGATTGCATTGTAAGCAATACTGTCCTTTCTTTGGATCTTACATTCTCTCTCCCACACTTTCTGCAATGGATCTTGAGCCTTGGAGGGTGTGATAGAGATGTCTCAGTGCTGAGCAGTCCTCTGTCACTTCTTCTCAGCACTAAGGTACCTTTTGAATCATCCCAGTGGTCACTGCCATATGAAAAGAGAAGCTTCTCTAACCAACAGTGAGAATAGCATTAATATATGGGCAAAAACATTTAAAATTCCATGTGGAGTTCATGTGCAGTGGTTGGAGGCCCTGACACACCCATTCTTTCTCTCTCTCTCTAAATAAAAAAAATATTTTAAGCTGGACATGATGGTGCATGCCTTTAATCCCAGCACTTGGGAGGCAGAGGTAGGAGGATTGCTGTGAGTTCAAGACCACCCTGAGACTACTGAGTGAATTCCAGGTCAGCCTGAGCTAGAAAAACCTCGAAAACCAAAATAAATAAATAAATAAATAAATAAATAAATAAATAAATAAATAAATAAAAAAAATATACCTTGTCGCAACACTTGCTACTGTCGGGCCAAATGCATATATTATGCCTGCGGAACTGCTCTCTAAGCTAGTGAACTCCCTGGTAACCTGGCTGTTAAATATCAAGGTCCACCCCCAGTGAGGCCTCTTCCAACAAGGTTCTTCCTCCCAGATGGACACCTGCTTGGGATTGAGTGTGAGGCGTAATCACAGCCTCGGGAGGCTGTGGGCACTCTTCACATTGAACCCACCATAGAGGTGCAGTGCTGTTGATCATCTTAGTCCCTAAACATTTAGCCCTGGATGTTCCTCACTGATCCATGTAGAAGAATAGAACAGTGGCCTGGAACAGCTCTTAGCCTCCTCCAGTGAACAGTATTTACACATGGTGTGAAAGAATAAGTAAATTAGGCCTAACTTTTGTATTTACTTAATCACAAGAAAGATCTAGAGCAGGACCTCTTAAGCTTTCTCTACTCATGACTCAAATATATAGGTACATAACAGGTATAAAATGAAACATTACATAGAGATAATGAACTTATTTTAGGGCTGGGAAGGTGGCTCAGTCCATGAGAGTTCTTGCTTCAGAAGTGTGAGGACCTCAGTTCAATCCCAGTTCCCACATGAAAAATGAGGTGTACCATGCATGCTTCAAGCTCCACTGCTGAGGCTTGCTGGTCAGTCCAACCATGAAAACTGCACAAACTCCAGCTTCCCCAAGAGAACCTACCCTGTCTCACGAACATGAAGCGGAAGAGCAGTAGGGGAAAGCAGCCAGCCTCTTGCACTGGCCTCCCCACATGCCTGTACACATGGCACACTCAATTAAAGCCAATTCTTTGCTGTACATTAAATTTTACCACTTTTTAAGGATGAATGCAACTTTGCATGCTAATGAGATGGAATTGCTTGCTTATTTCTACATAAAGAATCAAATCTTGGCTGAACATTTGATACTGCGGGACAGAGCATCTTCAGTGTTTTTCAGAGCAATGTTTTGATTTTGTACCTGTCAGTGCCAAGAAAGTCACTTTGCTTATTGCAAAGTACAGAATGGCCAAAGTTTGTTACCATCTCAGAAATTGTTGAGACTTCTGTCCTAACTCCAAGCCAGAATTCACCAGTTTTTATGAAACTCAATTCAAATGGAAATTTAAGGAAATACTTTTTATTAATTAATTTATTTATTAAAGAGAGGGAGAGAACAAACCTGCCAGGGCCTCTAGCTACAGCAAATGAACTCTAGATGCATGTGCCACCTTGTGCATCTGGCTTTACAGGGGCACTGGGGACTCAAACTCAGGTCCTTAGGCTTTGCAGGCAAGCACCTTAGCCACTGAGCCATATCACTAGCCTTCAAATAGCAATTTTTTAAATATATTTTACTTATTTGAGAGAGAGAAAGAGGTGTGGGGGGTGTGCCAGGGCCTCCAGCCACTGCAAACAAACTCCAGATGCATGCACCCCCTTATGCATCTGGCTTACATGGGTCCTGGAGAGTCGAACTGCCTTAACTGCTAAGCCATCTCTCCACCCCTCAAATAGCAATTTTTAATATCAGATTTCTAACAGTACATCCCAAAGATACACTGATTTGATACTTACATACAGAAGAATGATAGAAAATACTGAGTCTTTGGTTTTCTAATTAAGAGCAGAAAACTTTGTATGTGGGAAGGGGAAATGGCTTAGTGGTTAAGGTGTTTGCCTGCTAAGCCTAAAGACCCCAGTTCAATTCCCCAGGACCCATGATGCACAAGGGGGCACATGCATCTGGAGTTCGTTTGCAGTGGCTAGAGGCCTTGGCTTGCCCATTCTCTCTTTCTCTCTATCTGTCTCTTCTCTCTCTCAAATAAATAAATAAAATATTAAAAAGAATAGAAAACTTTGTATGTATGGTAAAATATAGCAATGGCCCTGGATCAAAGCCAGTGTATTACTGGAAGCATTGAGTGCTTATGCAGTGCAGAGTTCACATGCTGCGTGTTTCCTAAAGCTGCAGAGAGCCCACGAGACAGAACAGAGTAGGATGCGCTGCCAAAAGCACCTCCCTCTCAGTACTTGTTTAATTTTGAATTATGTTTTAGTCATTTGTTCTGAAGCATCCCCATCTGGGATTGTAAACCCACAGTTTGTTTGTTTGTTTATTTATTTGGTTTTTTGAGGTAGGGTCTCGCTCTAGCCCAGGCTGACCTGGAATTCACTGTGTAGTCTCAGGGTGGCCTTGAACTCAGGGCAATCCTCCTACCTCTGCCTTCCGAGTGCCGGGATTAAATGTGTGCACCACCACACCCGGCTTAAACCCACAATTTAAAGAAATTGGGCTATAAGGGATTATCAAAGAAAGAACACATTGGTTTCTGAGTCCCGATGACTTTGTCTTTAGTAATAGCGAAATTTTTAATGTGACTTTCTTGTGGGAATGAGAATGTCAAATAAAAGTTTTGTTTACTCCTTCACCCTGCCTGCCCAGGTCTTCCACATTGCTCTTTTCTGGTCATTTGGTTTAGACCCTCATTTTGTCTGATCCAGTATAATGGAGACATTGAAAACATCGTGTCCCTCTTGAAGTTGTTCAGGGCTGGAGAAGTAGTAAAGGCCGTAAGCTCAGTGACTGAAAGAGTGCCCATCATCAGAAAATTAATCCTGGTCTTTTCATTCCTGTACATTGATTGAGACAAGCACTAGGTTTTGCTGTGTGGGTCAGGTTGGCCTAGAACTAGCTATTGAACCCAAGCTGGCCCTGACCTCTTGATGTCCCTGCCTCTGCCTCCTAATGTTGAGATTTTAGGCATGCACTAACTACCATGCCAAACGTCATGTTTACTTACTTGAACTCTGACATTGCTCTTGAAGAGACTTTAGGAATATTTCTTTACTGTCTAACCATTGCTAACATTCTCATTTATTTCTGTGGCTCTGCTGAAAAGTCATTGTGTAGTGATTGCCTGAACATTCTGGCTAGTTCCTGTTTTTTTCCAGTTCAGATTTCATATGCTGAAACAAGTCTCTTTGAGGCACAACATAGGGGCCCACGGCAAATCTCAATTTTTTTAACTTACGAAATTTGGGGGTTTTTGTTTGTTTGTTTATTTATTTATTTAAGAGTAACAGACAGAGAAATAGGCAGATAGATAGAGAATGGGCATGCCAGGGCCTCCAGCCACTGCAAATGAACTCCAGGTGCATGCCCCACTTTTTGCATCTGGCTTACATGGGTCCTGGGGAATCAAGCCTCGAACCAGGGTCCTTAGGCTTCACAGGCAAGCACTTAACCACTAAGCCATCTCTCTAGGCCCTGAAATTTGTTTTTTTACACGCCTTTTTTTTTTTTTTTCTCGAAGTAGGATCTCACTCTAGCCTGCAACTAGATGACCTGCAACTCACTCTGTAGTTTCAAACTAGCCCTGAACTCAGTGATCTTCCTACCTCTGTGTCCCCCCTCCAATCCCCCAGTGCTGGGATTAAAGGTGTGCTACCACACCTGGCCATCTTTTCTTTATTGTATTAATTTGTACCTGATTAAAACTACTTCTTAGCTTCCAACTTCTCCATAAGGACTATCCAGAAACAGCACTTTTTCCTATACTACCAAATCAAGTGATCTGTCCTGTCTTTAAAAACAAAAAACAACAACAAAACCCTCCTTTTTTTTTGGGGGGGGGGGGTTCCAGGTAGGGTTTTCGCTCTCACTCTAGCTCAGGCTGACCTGGAATTCACTATGTAGTCTCAAGGTGGCCTTGAACTCACAGTGATCCTACCTCTGCCTTCCAAGTGCTGGGACTAAAGGCGTGCGCCACCACGCCTGGCTCCCTTTTGGTTTTTTGAAGTAGAGTCTTATTCTAGTCCAGGCTGACCTGGCACTCACTCTGTAGTCCCAGGCTGGCATCAAACTCATGGTGATCCTCCTGCCTCTGCCTCCCAAATGCACCACTCAGAGCTTTTTAAACATACTATTGACAGCTTCCATAAGTACAAAGAATAAACCATGGTAATCCCACCCTCATTCTCCCCCTCCAAATCCACCCTCCATTGAATCCCTTCTTTCTTTGTCTTAATGCACTTAAATTCCGTCTTGTAAAGACCTTTCTTATGTACCTGGCCTCTCTTTTAGTAGAGTGCTTAAAGGCCAAGTGATATTTCCTTTCTGTGTTCCAGCGTCTGGCACAGTACCCTGTATGTGACAGAGAGGCAGTAAATCTGTTGAGTGAATAAAGGTAAATATAAAGTTTTTGCTCTTCCACACAGCTTTTGGCATCCACAAGAAGGGATCAAGACAACATGCAGGCTGAGCTGAATCGTCTCCAAGCAGAAAATGATGCCTCGAAAGAAGAAGTTAAAGAAGTTTTACAGGCTTTGGAGGAGCTGGCTGTGAACTATGACCAGAAGTCTCAGGAGGTTGAAGAGAAAACTAAGGAGTATGAGTTGCTTAGTGACGAGCTGAATCAGAAATCAGTAAGAGAGAGGTTTTTCTTTCTTAATGTTTAAATTCAAGTAATGTTAATTGAAGTTATTAAATAAGTTATTCTTGCAGAAGCCTAAGGCATTGGCAACATGAGTTCTCAAGAGACGCAGAGCTTACTCCCCTTCTATTTGAAGCCTTGGAAGTGGAGGGAAAGTTACCATTCTGTGTAATTTAAATAACTTAAAAGATCTTGTTACTCCTAATGCTAAGGGGGGAAATTAATCACACATAGTTTAGGAAAGCTATTAGATGATTGTTAAAGGACAGATAAAGAAGTACTCACATAAGGGACTGGGGAGATTGCTCACTGGGTAAACATGCTTGCTGCATAAACATGAGGAACTGAGTTTGACCCCTAGCACCCATGTAAAAAGCTAGGTGTAGCTGCCGGTGCCTGTATCCCCATCCTGAAAGGGTAGAAACAGCATCGCTGGGGCTCGCTGATCAACCAGTCTACCCAAAAAACAGCACAGGCTCCAGGCTCAGGGAGAAATATGGCGTAAGAGTGATAGAGGAGGATAGTAGAGTCTGTTTCTGTGCGTGTACATGGTACACACGTTTGTACAACACACTATTGTACACCATGTGCAACTAGATGCTACCAGTACTCTAGAAGCAGAGGCAGGAGGATTGTTGCAAGTTCAAGTTCAGCCTGATCTACATAGCAGGCTCCAGACCAGCCAGTGCTATCAAAAAAGGAAGGAAGGGAGGGAGAGAGGGAAGGAGGGGAAAGAGAAGAAATGCTGTTTAACTCATGTTGTTTTCTGCGGTTTTTGTTTTGTTCTCTGTAGCAGTGGCCTTCCTAGCACAGATCTCATTGTGGTTCTGCAGTAGATGGAGATATAACACAGGGATTGCCAACCTCTGTGGGTGCTGGCAGAAGTAATATTGTAGCTATGAGTCTTTGAACAACCCATTCCCACACTTTATTGTTAACACTAGCTTCCTGCTTAGAAGTGAGTTCCCGGTGGTGTACTTGGGGTGAGTGCCCAGCGCGTCTGTGTGTCTGTGCTCACTTGCCTGGAAGACAGCCGTGGGTGCTAGGAAATAGCACCTGTACAGGTCTCCTGCATCTGGTGTCCGCATGTTCTTTTTACTTTCCAAGTTAACAATCAGCTTTGTCACGTTTTAGTTCCAGCGGAGATCCATTGTGAGTAGCATTTTCAGCAAATCTAGTAATGGTTGTTTGGTAGAACGAAAGCACTCTTAAGTTGAACTCTTAAGTTGGTCCCTGTTTACTGGTTTTGGTGTTACAGGCAGTTGTGGTGTCCCAGATGTGAGGCTGAAAACAGCATTACTTTGTTGGTAATAGGATTAAAAAAATTTTTTTTATTATTTTATTTATTTTTGGAGAGAGACAGAGAGGGAGAGGGAGACAGATAGAGATGGGCGCACCAGCAGTCTCTCTCAGCTGCTGTGAACGAAATCCAGATGTGTGTGCCCCCTTGTGGTCAAGTGTGGCATTGTGCCCTTGCATCACTTTGCATCTGGCTAAACGTGGGACCTGAAGATTAGAACCGGGTTCTTAGGCTTAGGAGGCAGGCGCCTTAACCGCTAAGCCATCTCTCCAGCCCAATAGGATTTTTTTTTTAATGCACGTAAGCAGTATTATCATTTGTTAGAGAAAATGTCTAACAATTTAAACACTGATGGTAGAAGCAGGCTGTTTATGACACCAGCAGGAAACCTTATAGATTAAGCTTTGTGAACATAAACCTGACTGATTATCAGGAAGCGACTAACCCTCAGCAGAAACAAGCAGTTAAATGATGGCATCTCTGAAAAACCAATGTTGACTGGGCTGGAGAAATGGCTTAGTTGTTAAGGTACTTGCCTGCAAAGCCAAAGGACCCAGGTTTAATTCCTCAGGACCCATGTAAGCCAGATACACTAGGTGGCACATGCATCGGGATGGAATTTGTTTGCAGTGGCTGGAGGCCCTGGCGGGCTCATTTTCTCTTTCTCTCCCTCTCCCCCATAAATAAATAAAATAAATTTTGTTTTAAATATTGACTAAAAAGTAAGCTGCAGTTAAAATGCTACATCTGATATCTGATGTAAATGTCAAATTTTAAAGTAGGGACAAATGGTTTGCACTTTTTGATTTTTTTGGTGACTTGGAGGCTGAAAACCCAACTATTTATTATTAAGTTACAATTAGAGTAAAACTCAGTAACGTTATTTTACCCTTAGCTCCTAGACAATCGCGTCTAGTGTTAAAAGTGATAATAATTGTGGTCAGTAGATTCTTTTCAGTGGCATATAGAATGATGATGAAGCTAACTACCCCTGTAGAAAACTTCAGTCCATTTCATCATTAATTTGCTCGGACTAATCTCACACAGGTGAGCCAAGATCAGTAGTAGTGATAATCATGCCTCATCCCATTAATATTGAAGTTTCTCATTTCTAGGCAGAAAACATTCAATATCGGGCATATACCTGCTTTAACTAGAGTATAATACGATGCTTTATATAGTATGAAGTCCTTTTCCCCCCTTTTTTCAAGGTAACATCTCACTCTAGCCCAGGCTGACCTAGAACTAGCTCTGTAGTCCCAGTGTGGCCCTGAACTCACAGCAATCCTCCTGCCTCTGCCTCCTGAGTACTGGGATTAAAGGCGGGCGCCACCAAGCCTTGAAAGTCCCGGGAGCATGTGAATTGAGGTTTCACCTATACTGTTTATTTTCATTTTCTCAGGCTACTTTAGCGAGCATTGACGCAGAGCTTCAGAAACTTAAGGAAATGACCAGCCACCAGAAGAAACGGGCAGCAGAGATGATGGCGTCCTTACTCAAAGACCTTGCAGAGATAGGAATTGCTGTGGGAAATAATGACGTGAAGGTAATAGAATAGCTCAGTCATCACTGGGAGACAATGTGCATGTTTGTTACAGCTCATTTATTTACAGAGTTCTTCTAACTGTGTGTGGTAGGATATAGACTACATTTTAAACAGATGAAAGAGGATTGGGGTACCCAAATAAAATACTCAAACACTAAGTAACATTTATTGGGCCATGCTTGGTTCCCTTGTAGCATTATTCTAATGAGAACAGCAGAGGAGCAGCACAGGGAGGAGACTCTTAGTGGATTGCCTTGTGTTTTCTTTACATATTTAAAAGGAAGTAATGAGCATTGGTGGTGGGTTTGTTTTGTTTGTTTGGTTTTGGTTTTTTTGAGGTAGGGTCTCACTGTAGACCTGGCTGACCTGGAATTTCCTTTTTTATTTCAGTACGAAGCATTGCAAGCGTGCATATTTACACACAAGAAAAGATAAGGGTGGGGGATCTGTTTTTATCATTTATTAAAATAGTAATAAAAGGTAAATTCTTGGATTTCATTGACTATTAAGTAACAATAGAATTTGTACTATTCTTTCTAAGCTTTTGTATTCTAATTGGGAAGAGGAACACTGGCTGTTGTTGGCTTTAGCTTCTTGTTTCACTTCTCACAGCAACCCGAAGGCACGGGTATGATCGATGAAGAGTTCACTGTTGCCAGGCTGTACATTAGCAAGATGAAGTCTGAAGTGAAGACAATGGTGAAGCGCTGCAAACAGCTAGAAAGCACACAGACGGAGAGCAACAAGAAGATGGAAGAAAATGAGAAGGAGTTAGCAGCGTGTCAGCTTCGTATCTCTCAAGTACGTGAGACAAAACTGTTTCATTTCTTTGAGTCACAATGGGGGCTGCGGTGATGGCTCAGTTGGTAAAGAGGTTGTTGCTTGTAAATGCCATGTGGTAGTATGTATAATCCCAGTACTTGGAGATGGAGATGGGCAGATACACAGGGTAAACTGGGTGACCTAGCCTAGCTGAATTAGTGACCTGCGTTCATCAAGAAAGGCACCTGGTGTAGAACTTTATGTACATATAACATTAAAGGCAAAAAATTTATTATAAGGGTTTTCAGAAAAATGAGCTAGGTATCTTCAGTCATAGAAAGCTTAGTCAGGGTTCCCTTTTGAATGATTAATCCAGAAGTGTACTAGAAAGATGTGGTTGATATACTGTTGAAGACACTGGAGTAATTCCAGGCAGCACAGAACTACAGGAACCAGTATTCTGTCTTTAGCTACTGAATAATGAGTAACAAATACCAAGATGGGAATAGTTCAGGGAGGGAAAAGGATATTTCTCATGTCTCTATTTACAAGTGGCATAAGCTGTAAAGATGGCCATTTAATTAACTAAATTTTTTACAATTTTAAATTGGCAACTGATCATTTAGGGTGAAGTACTTTCAGATTTACCCTATGTTTAGGCAGAGCAGTGAAGCGTGCTTACGTACACGTGTCTGTGCAGAGGCATGTACAGACAAACACATACAGAGGTCAAAAGAGGGTGTTGATGGTGTCCTCTACCTCTCTTCTGCCTTATTTCCTTGAGACAAGAGTCTCTCTCATCCTGGAAGACTGGCTGACCATTGAGCCTAAGCGATTCTGCTATCTCTGTCCCCTTCAGCATGGTTTGCATGCATGCACAGCCACCCTTGGCTTCTTACGTGGTGCACTGAAAGCACTCTCACTCACTGAACCATCTCCATGGCTTCAAATATTCTTTTTAAAAATATTTTTATTTATTTATTTGAGAGAGAGAAAGAGGCAGATAGAGAATGGGTGCACCAGAGCCTCTAACCACTGCAAAGGAACTCCAGATGCATGCACCACCTTGAGCATCTGGCTTTATGTGGGTACTGGGGAATTGAACCTGTATCCTTGTAGTCTTCACAGGCAAGTGCTTTAATCACTCAGCCATCTCTCCATTCCCGAAATATTCATTACTATAAAATGTTCATGTGAGAGATGCTTTTCCTACTTCATATCAGTGTGGGGTTTTTTCCTCAAAAGCATGAAGCCAAAATCAAGTCATTGACTGAGTACCTACAAAATGTGGAGCAGAAGAAGAGACAGCTGGAGGAGTCTGTTGATTCACTCAGTGAAGAATTAGTCCAGCTTCGAGCACAAGGTACTAGCTGCTAATTGTTTGGTTTATAGCTGTGTTAGTACTTTATTTAGCATGATTCTAATTTCCACTGATAGAAAATAGTAGGAATTTGGAATAGTAAATGAATCATACACTTCAGTGTGGCCCTGAATGTTTTTTAAATTATTTTGGATATGTAAATAGGAATCTCCCAGAGAGATTTGATATTCTTTTTTTTTTTAAGTAATTTTTTTGTTTATTTTTATTTTTATTTGAGAGCGACAGAGAGAGAAAGAGAGAGAGAGAGAATGGGTGCCACAGGTCCCCCAGCCACTGCAAATGAACTCCAGATGCATGTGCCACTTTGTGTATCTGGCTTACGTGGGTACTGAGGAATTGAGCCTCAAACCGGGGTCCTTAGGCTTCACAGGCAAACGCTTAACCATTTTTCCAGCCCAAGATTTGATATTCTTGAATGTGTATATAAATCCTAACAGAAGGAACCTAGAAGCGATCTCATTTGCCTTCCATAGTATCAGTATAGTTAACACTGTCACTGACCTTGGAAAGTTCTGCTTAAGAAACACTCTTTTGGGCTGGAGAGATGGCTTAGCGGTTAAGGCGCCTGCCTGCTAAGCCTAAGAACGCCAGCTCCAATCTCCAGGTCCCACGTTTAGCCAGATGCAGTGACACAAGGGTGCAATGCCACACTTGACCACAAGGGGGCGCACACATCTGGATTTTGTTCACAGCAGCTGAGAGACTGCTGGCGCACCCATCTCTATCTCTCTTCCTCTCCCTCTTTCTCTGTCTCTCTCCAAAAATAAATAAATAAATAAATAAATAAACAAACAAACAAATAAATAAATAAAATAAATAAATAAATAAATAAATAAAAGAAACACTATATATATATAATTTATTTATTTGAAAGAGAGAAAGAGGCAGAGAGAGAGAATGAGTGTGCCAGGGCCTCCAGCCACTGCAAACGATCTCCAGATGCATGTGCCCTTGTGTATCTGGCTTATGTGGGTCCTGGAGAATCGAACCAGGCTCTTTTGGCTTTGCAGGCAAACGCCTTAACCCTAAGCCATTTGTCCAGCCCAAGAAACACTCTTCTTATAAAACCCATTTGCTTCTTGGTTGATATGAGGACTCTTAAGGCTTATTTTGCATCTCTTTTATTTCCTTCCCAAACAGAGAAAGTCCATGAGATGGAAAAAGAACACTTGAACAAAGTTCAGACTGCAAATGAAGTTAAGGCAAGTGTAATATCATATTGGACTGTGGTGTTTTAATCCGTCATTGTTAATGTTAGTCTGACTGTAATATCCTCCCCCCACACACATTTTAGCAAGCTGTTGAACAGCAGATCCAGAGTCACAGAGAAACGCATCAGAAACAAATCAGTAGTTTGCGAGATGAAGTGGAGGCAAAGGAGAAGCTTATAACTGATCTGCAAGAGTGAGTGCTTTCTTTTCTTGTGGGAAATGGAAACTAGTTCAGAGAGGTTGACTAGACAGGAGGATTTGGTTACTGACAGCACATGTCATTAGGAGCCTGCAGTTTTCCAAGAAGTCATTTTTGACATGGAAAAAGATTTCCCATTTATGATCAAAACTTCTAAGTTTCAAATCCCAGTACTCGGGAGGCAGAGATAGGAGGATCACCATGAGTTTGAGGCCACCCTCAGGCTACAGAGTGAATTCCAGGTCAGCCTGAGCTAGAGTGAGACCCTGCCTCGAAAAACCAAAAATAAATAAATAAATAAAAACTTCTAAGTTTCAGGCAAATTTGTGAATTTTTGTCCTTTGGTCTTTGGGCTCCTAAGTATTCAGGTAGAAGAATATAGAACTAATGATAATAAAAGAGATACCCAGTTTTATTGAAAATAGTTGCTAGAATGTTAAGTCATTTGAAAAAAATTTAATTGAAAGTTGTGGGTGTAGGGTTTTTGTCCTTGTTGATGTTCTGAACAGCAGCTGTCATCCTTGTTTGTTTATCTGGCAGTCTTTTCACTTACCTCTGGTTGCCTGAGTTCACATACATACCCTTTGTAAAATTACTGAAATGTATAACAATTTGAGTAAAAACCAAAGGAAATTCACAATGCAAGGTGACAAAAAATTTTGAGAGATGGTTATTATTAATAGCTAATGAAAGTAGGACTGATTCAAGGAGCAGAATAAAATGATTTCAAATGCAAATATGGAAAGTATTGTATGACCAAAAGTAGTCAGGTCCCCTCCCTTCCTTACCCCCATGGGGGACAAGAGGTCTTGAATATTTGGAAGATGAGATGAGGTGACAGCATTTAAGAGTTCAAGGGTGGTGTTGCAGCACACACCTGTAATCCTAGCACTTGGGAGGCAGAGGTAGAAAGATTGTGAACTATGGGCCAGCCAGGGCTACATGGTGAGTTCTGGGTCAGTCTAGGATACATTGTGAAGTACAGTTTTACAAAAACAATCAGCCAGGCATGGTGGCTCATATCTTTAATCCCAGCACTTGGGAGGCTGAGGTAGGAGGATCTCTTTCAGTTCGAGGCCAGCCTGGGACTACAGAGTGACTCCAGGTCTGCCTGGGCTAGAGTGAGACCCTTCTTTGGAACCACCCCCCTCAAAAAAAAAGAGAAAGCAAAAGAAATTGCAAAATATTTGATGACATTCAGCAAACCATGAAGTTGAGCTTGTGTTGTGTTCATTTCTTTTGTCAGCCAAAACCAGAAAATGATGCTAGAACAGGAACGTCTAAGAGTAGAACATGAGAAGTTGAAGGCTACAGATCAGGAAAAGAGCAGAAAACTACATGAGCTTACGTAAGTAACTGCTCTAATTGAACACAGGCGAAGTTTGCAGAGATGGCCATGAATGTGCTGTTTTGAGAGTTGGTTTGGTTTATAGCTTTTTAGCTTGAATGTATACATGTACTGTACTGAAAGCAAGATCAAGTTCTATAACAATGAACTGCAGGGCTGGAGAGATGGCTTCGCAGTTAAGGCCCTTGCCTATGAAGCCTAAGGACCCAGGTTTAGTACCCACATAAGCCAGGTGCACAAGGTATCTCACATGCACAGGTGGTACACACGTTTGGAGTTTGATTGCTATGTCTAGAGGCTGTGGTGCACCAATTCTCTCTCTCTCTCTCTCTGTCTCACACACACACACTTTCTCATTAAAAAAATAAATAAAAGAACTTTAGGGCTGGAGAGATGCCTTAGTGGTTAAGGCGCTTGCCTGTGAAGCCTAAAGACTCAGATTAAATTCCCCATTACTCACATAAACCAGATGTACTAGGTGGTGTATTGTCTGGAATTTGTTTGCAGTGGCTAGAGGCCCTGTTGCACCCATTCTCTCTCTATCTGCCTCTTTCTCTCAAATAAATAAAGCATTTTTTTAATGAACTTTAGAAGTTTAGGAAATTTTAGATCCTATTGAAGACACTAAATTTTGTCTGATTGGATTCTGCATAAAGAAATTATTGTTTTAGCCTTGTCTTTTTGAATAGAGATGTTCAGGATTTGACTTGTCCTTTTTACATTGGTGAGCACTTTATCCATGGAGCCATCTCTCAACCCAAGTAAACACTTAGTTTCCTAGAGTCTACGTAGGTACAAAATTTAGGATTATAATCTTCCATTCTCTGAATTTTAAGAGATAGTTTTCATATGAACCATGATCAAGAGGATGGTTACACTGTTCAGTCCAGTTCAGTGACGTTATAAAGATTCTGCAAATGTTGCCCAATGAGTGGAGTAGATGCCTGCAGGAAGCTCTGTGCCCTGCCTTAGCACTGTGGGTGCTCAATGATTCTGTTGACTTGCAGCAACAGTGTTGTTTATGTCTGTGACACCCAGTTTATCAGTATCATTTTGGGAAAATAACCATGTGGAATATGTGGCATATTTAAAATTAAAAATTTGAGTCACTCAGTCTTTGAATTCTGCCACAAACTATTTTACCTCTTCCATTGCTGCTTCTCCCTCATAAATTAGTCACTTAAAAAGCCTGAGACCAGAATATACAAATTGCTTTGGAAGATACAGTATGGCTAAACAATGGCTTAAATGTAAGCACCTGCCATCTATTTGAATTTAGTAATCGAGCCTTTCAGATAAAAATTTGACTTTTGCTAAATAAAAGTAGAATTAAGGAACCAAACTTATATTCTTCCACTGCTAGGGTTATGCAAGATAGACGGGAACAAGCAAGACAAGACTTGAAGGGTTTGGAAGAGACAGTGGTAAGAAAAATGGGAAAACTGGTAGACTGGGCAGTAATTTTTGGATTTTCCTGCCCTAATTATCCTGAATTTGAAGACTGATAGTTCTGTTTTTGATTCAAGGCAAAAGAACTTCAGACCTTACATAACCTGCGCAAGCTCTTTGTTCAGGACCTGGCCACCAGAGTTAAGAAGGTAACACAGCTGTGCCGGGAAGTGTGTTTATTCTGCAATTTCTTGTATTCATAAGAAATAATCTTACCCTGTATGTAGTGTTTGTGCAGTTAAAGCCTGGATTTTTATTTGTTTTGTTTTGTTTTGTTTTTTTTTTTGAGGTAGGGTCTCACTCTAGCCCAGGCTGACCTGGACTTCACCATGTAGTCTCAGGGTGGCCTCAAACTCATGGCGATCCTCCTACCTCTGCCTCCCAAGTGCTGGGATGAAAGGTGTGCACCGCCATGCCTGGCCACGAAGTCTTATATTTTTCCACTACTAGGGTTATGCAAGATAGACGGTTATGCAAGATATTTTGACTATTAGATTTTCACAGTATTCATCATCTTCTTTTCTCAGAGTGCCGAGATGGATTCTGATGACACTGGGGGCAGTGCTGCACAAAAGCAGAAGATCTCCTTTCTTGAAAATAATCTTGAACAGCTCACCAAAGTACACAAGCAGGTAATAACCCAAAAGTATTTTGAGCTAACATTATAAAAAAAAATGGGAGCTGGAGAGATGGCTTAGCGGTTAAGGCGCCTGCCTGCAAAGCCTAAGAATGCCTGTTTGAATCTCCAGGTCCCATGTTTAGCCAGATGCAAAAGTGATGCAGGCACACAATGTTGCCCATGCACACAAGGGGGCGCATGTGCATGAAGTTCGTTCATAGCTGCTGAGAAGCTGCTAGTGCCCCCATTCTCTCTCTCTCTCTCTCTTCCTCTCTCATCCTAAAAATTAAACAGTTACATAGGGAAGCCATTAGCAGCTTGCAAAGAAGTTAACATGTTTATTTATTCTTTTGGGTTTTGGAGATCAAGTCACTATGTAGTCCTGGCTGTCCTTGAACTCAGCAGTCCTCTTGCCTCAGCTTCCCAAGTGCCGAAATTACAGGCACTTAGTTTCTTGTAGGATATAAGAATTTTCAAGTCTGACAAATTTTTTAAATATTTTATTTTTATTTATTTATTTGAGACTAAGAGAGAGAGAATAGGTGTGCCAGGGCCTCCAGCTGCTGCAAATGAACTCCAGACTCATGCTCCACCTTGTGCATCTGGCTTCTATGGGTCCTGGGGAATCAAACCTAGGTCCTTTGGCTTTGTAGGCAAGTGCTTTATCCCTAAGCCATCTCTCCAGCCCAAGTCTGGGAATTTTTTAAGAAATCTTTTTATGGGCTGGAGAGAAGGCTTAGCAGTTTTAAGGCATTTGCCTGCAAAGCCAAAGGATCCCAGTCTGACTCTCCAGGACCCATGTAAACCAGATGTACAAGGGTGTACATGCATCTGGAGTTCATTTACAGTGGCTGGAGGCCCTGGTGTGCCCATTTTCTCTCTCTCTCTCAAATAAATAAATAAATAAAATATTTTTAAAATGTATTTTAAAAATCTTTTTATTAAGCTGGGCATGGCGACACACACCTTTAATCCCAGCACTCGGGAGGCAGAGGAGGAGGATCACGGTGAGTTCAAGGCCACCTGAGATTACATGGTGAAGACCAGGTCAGCCTGGGCTAGAGCAAGACCCTATCTTGAAAAACCAAAATAAAATAACCTTTTAGTTGACAGCTTCCATAATTAGAAACAGTAAACCACGCTCATTTCCACTACCACCTCCATTTCCCCTCCACTGAATCCCTTCTTCTTTCTAGTTAGTCTTTCCTCTATTTGTTTTCCCCCAAGGTAGGGTCTTGCTCTGGCCCAGACTGGCCTGGACTTCACCATGTAGTCTCAGGGTGGCCTTGAACTTACTGCGATCCTCCTACCTCTGCCTCCTGAGTGCTGGCCAGCCTTAAGGTTTGCAGAATCCATTGCTGGTTTAACACCATTGGTCATTTCTCTCCCAAAAGGCTTTATAGCTCTTTCCAGCATTCTTACACCTAGCCAACAAAGAGAAGGTTTTCAGCTCAGTTACAGCTTGATTTGTCAGTGACCTGCAGCCCAAGCATATGGGGTCTTCAGCAATAGGGTCTTGCCTTCTAGTTGTGGTGGGCAACCAAGAGCCTTGGCAATGGTCTGTAATGTTTTGGGGGCATTGGTGACCTACCTGGCCAAAAACTCAATAAAAAGTATCCCATGCCTGAAACTGAATTTTTTCTAATAGCAATCTATGCCTTCTAGAAACATTATTCATCCAGAGGATACTTCTGCCTAGCCCCTCCCTCTCTCTTCTCTCTCTTCTTAAAGTATATATTATTGAAGTCTGACAATTTTTTTATAGTTTTATTTATTATAAGGAAAGAGAAAGAGAATGGACACCCAGAGTGTCTTGTAACTGCAAGCAAACTTCAAATGCATATGCCACTTTGTGCATCTGGCTTTACATGGGTTTTGGAGAATTGAACCCAGGCAGTCAGGCATTCAAAAACCCTTAACCATGAACTATCATTCCAGCCCAACTCTGACTTTTTCTTTTTAATTTTATTTTTGAGAAAGAGACAAGGAGAAAGAGGCAGAGAGAATTGGGCATGCCAGTGCCTTTCAGCCATTGTAGACACACCCCAGATGCATGAGCCCCCTTGTGCGCATGTGCAGCATTGCTCACTTGTGTCACTTTTGCATCTGGCTATAAGAGGCCTGTCTTGAAAGAAAGGAGGATGGGGCGTGGTGGCGCTCGCCTTTAATCCCAGTACTCTAGAGACAGAGGTAGGAGGATCGCTATGAGATTACATAGTGAATTCCAGGTCAGCCTGGGCTAGAGAGATCCTACCTTGAGAAAAAAAGGAGAAAAAAAAGGAGGAGGAAGGAAGAGAGGGAAAAAAGGGAAAAGAAAAAAAATAACTAGCTAGGGCTGGAGAAATGGCTTAGTGGTTAAGACATTTGCCTGTAAAGCCAAAAGATCTCAGTTCGACTCTCCAAGACCTGCGTAAGCCAGATGCACAAGGGGGTGCATGCATATGGAATTCATTTGCAGTGATTGGAGGCCCTGGAGTGCCCATTCTCTCTTTCTCTCTCTCAAATAAATAAATAAAATATTTTTTAAAAAAGAATTAAAAAATAACAAGCTAAGCATATACTTTGTGAGAAAGGCACATGTTTCTGAAGATGTGTATTACCTGTCTTGCGTGTGGATGCCTAAATTGGATAAATGGGAAAAGCTCAACAGAAAATGTAGCTTTACTTATTTTCTAAAGCATAATTATATAATGTTCATTTTCTCATCATCTTATTAAAGGCTGGGGTCATTTTCTTTTTTTCTTTTTCCCCCCCCCCTTTTTTTGGTATTTCTGAGGTAGGGTCTCACTCTAGCCCAGGCTGACTTGGAATTCACTAATGTAGTCTTGGGGTGGCCTTGAACTCACGGCAGTCCTCCTACCTCTGCCTCCCAAGTGCTGGGATTAAAGCCGTGCCCACCATGCCCGGTTTGGGATCATTTTCTTTATTATTATTCATTTAAGAGAGAGTGTGTGTGTATGGGTGCACCAGGGCTGCAAATGAACAGAGATGCATGTGCCACTTTGTGTATCTGGCTTTATATGGGTAATGGGGAATTGAACCTGAACTTGCTGGCTTTGCAAGCAAATGGCTTTAATGGCCGAGCACCTCTCCAGTCCCCCTTCTTTCTTTGTATACCTTTAGTTGGTACGAGATAATGCCGATCTTCGCTGTGAACTTCCCAAGCTAGAGAAGCGACTTAGAGCTACTGCAGAGAGAGTGAAAGCTTTGGAGTCAGCCCTGAAAGAAGCCAAAGAGAATGCGTCTCGTGACCGCAAACGATACCAGCAAGAAGTCGATCGCATAAAGGAAGCAGTGAGGTCAAAGAATATGGCCAGAAGAGGCCATTCTGCACAGATTGGTTAGTGGAGCATGCTCAAACTTTTACCATGCCCAGTTTGACTGCCTTGTTTAGTCTGAAATCATAATTCCTGGATTTTTTCATGTTTTGTCATGGTGGTATTTCTTTGTATTTTTAAATTGCTAACGAGGGGTACTACTCAGAAGAGGGAAGCTTCGAGACCATGTTAACTGGAGAGGTAACAGGCTGGCAAGAACGATGAGGACTAGGAAAAATGATACAGACTAGTATCATTAAAGCCTAAAGAAAACAAGGCATTGGCAGTTATACCATGTTGTAGAATAGTTAATGGTACAGGAATAAGATTGTTCGTCATATGGTCCTAGAGAAAAGGATGGGACCAAAAAGAAAGCATTGAGAAACAATGGCATAATATTAATAAAATAAATGTTTGGGAACTTATCCTAAGTAAAAATGTTAAACTTTATTCTCAGTCTGTCTTTGTTTTTCATACCAGCTAAACCAATTCGTCCTGGGCAACATCCAGCAGCTTCTCCAACTCATCCAGGCGCAATTCGTGGAGGAGGCACATTTGTTCAGAACAACCAGCCGGTGGCACTGCGAGGCGGAGGAGGCAAACAAGTGTGACCACTTGCACGTGTTCACAGGTTTGTACTTACATCTGGCTTTTAAGTCATGGCTCTAAGTGGGGTGTCGAGCCTTTGATTTAGGTCCTTGGAATTTTTTGAGCCTCACATTAGGAACATGATTTATTGATTTTATTTATTTTCAAGGAGAGAGAATGAATTAGAATGAGTGTGTCAGGCCCTCTTGCCACAGCAAACTATCTCCCGATGAATGCACCACTTTATGCATCTGGCTTTATGTGGGTGCTGGGGAATCAAACCCAGGCTATCAGGCTGTGTAAACAAATGCCTTTAACTGCTAAGCCATCTCTCAAGTGCTGACTTTTTTGGGGATGAAGGGAGAATTTGGCATGCCAGGGCCTCTGGCCACTGCAGTTGAACTCCAGATACATGCGCCAATTTGGGTACATGCATCATCTGGAGCATCTGGTTTATGTGGGTTTGGGGGAGTCAAACCTGGGTCCTTAGGCTTCACAGGCAAGCACCTTAACTGCTAAGCCATGTTTCCAGCCCTGACTTCTTTTTTTTTTTTTTTTTTTGAGTTTGGGTCTCACTCTCAGGCTGACCTGGAATTCACTATGTAGTCTCAAGGTGGCCTCAAATTAACAGCAATCCTCCTACCTCTGCCTCCCAAGTGCTGGGATTAAAGGTGTGCACCACCATGCCCTGCCTTTCTGAAATTTGTTTTTAATGTGACTTTTGTGATTTATTTATGGTATTCTAGTGGCTATGTCATAATTTATAATATTCTCTTTACTAGAAATTTAATAAAACATGTTAGTTTTTTCCAATGTTGAAATTTTCTAAAATGAAAATTGTCATGAGAACTGAAGTATGAAATATCTTTATACTCCCTCATCTCTTAGAGTGTTGCCAGAAGATTCCCAGAAGTGGAGTTCCAAGGTGTGAAAATTTTTAAGGCTCTTGATGCATATTAACATTGCTTTCTAGAAGAACTGCACAAAATTACAGATTAGTAAACACATCTATTTCATTGCCTCCTTACCAGCATTCAGTGGTAATAGCTTTTAAGCTTCTAATTTAGTAGGCCCAGTGTAGCGTCTTACTGATTTATTAACAAAGTTGGATTTCATATTCGTGTATATTGATCCACTTATAATCCTCTTTAAGTGAGTTCTCTGTGTGCCCTTTTTCCATTCACCTATTGTCACCTGATTTTTCCAACAGATTTCCAACATATTTCTGAGGGTTTTGTTGTTATGTTTTTTTTTTTTTTTTTTTTTTTTTTTTTTTTTGAAGTAGGGTCTCACTCTAGCCCAGGCTGATCTGGAATTCACTATATAGTTTCAGGCTAGCCTTGAACTCATACCAATTTTCCTACTCAGTCCCCAAGTGCTGGGATTAAAGACATGCACCACCACGCTCAGCTTCTTAAAGATTTTTATTTATTTGTTTGTTTGTTTGTTTGTTTATTAGATACAGGGGGAGAGAGTGTGAGTGAAAATGGGCACATCAGGGCCTCTAGCCATTGCCTTTGAACTCCAGATCCATGTGTCACCATGTGCATTGGCTTACATGGGAACTGGAGAACTGAACCTGGTCCTTAGGCTTTACAGGCATGCACCTTAATTGCTAAGCCATCTCTCCAGCCCAACTTCTTTATTTTTAATAGTATCAGTTCCTTATAGAAAGGTAAAGTAGGAGATAAATATGTAGAACTACCTCCCCCCAGTAAGTTGGGTTGCATATTTTGAGGGCTAAGTTAGTTTATTTTTAACCTTGCTGTTGATTTTGACATTTTTGGATAATTTTGTCTTTTTTTTTTTTTTTTTGAAGTAGGGTCTTGCTCTAGCCCTGGCTGACCTAGAATTCACTATCACTATGTAGTCTCAGGGTGGCCTTGAACGCATGGCCATCCTCCTACCTCTGCCTCCCAAGTACTGGGATTAAAGGCGTGCGCCACCATGCCCAGCTGTCATTTTGATGAGAGGTTAGAGCAATGTTGTGGAAGATTCAGCATTTCCAACCATTTAATACACCTTGTTCTCCACATACTCTAGGATTTATGAGAGGGATGATGAGCATGTGTTTAAATCTGACTTTTCTTTTATGCACTTGTATCCAGTAACTTTTAAATTAGTTAATTCTCATTTTGACTCATTTTAAAATTCATCATAAAAACACATTATGAATTCATGACTTAACTAGTTGATCTTAAGAATAGCATTTCATACAGCTATAAAACCTTCACACTGAACAAAATTAATGTCTGTCATACTATGTAACACCAATCCAAATTCTAATATTGACTTCCCTTTTTAAAAATTTTTTATTATATGGAGAGAGATAGAGAGGAAGAGGAGAGAGAGAGAGAGAGAGAGAGAGAATGGGCGTGCTAGCGGCCTCAGTCACTGTGAACAAACTCCAGACACATGCGCCCCTTGTGGACAAGCGGGGTATTCCGTGCTTGTGTCACTTTTGTGTCTGGTTAACTGTGGGACCTGGAGATCAAACAGGCGTTCTTAGGCTTGGCAGGTGCCTTAACTGCTGAGCCATCTCTCCAGTCCTTGACTTACCTTTTTTGTACCTCTTCTCCCTCTCCTATGGGGTTCTGGGGGTCTAACCCAGGGCTTTGCACAAGTTGGGCCTCTGAGCTAGATTCCCCAACCCCTCTCTGTTTCTTTGTCCCATCCTGCACAGCTTACTTGTCTAAACTAGGGCATAATTCAGGATCATTTGCATTTGATTTTCCCCTTGAGTTTCTTTTTATCTAGAATATACCCACTCTTTTAGTGACAGTGGCTTAGCAAAGTGAGCAGTTACCATGCATGAATTCTTCCTTCTGTGCGTGCTGACTGTGTGTGCATTTGCCTTGCCTCTGCCCCTCTGTTCCCTGCATACTGAAATACATGTCAAAAGTATTGATTGCAGCCAGGCATGGTGACACACACCTTAATCCCAGCACTCAGAAGGCAGAGGTAGGAGGATCTCCATGAGTTCAAGGCCACCCTGAGACTACATAGTGAATTCCATCCAGATCAGCCTGAGCTAGAGTGAGACCCTACCTTGGGGGAAAGTATTGATTGCATTTAGCATAAACAAACACTTTAAAAAACCTATTTATTTATTTATTTATTTATTTATTTATTTATTTATTTATTTATTTATTTATGAGAGAAAGAGAATGGGTGCACCAGGGCCTCCAGCCACTGCAAACAAACTCCATACGCATGCACCCCCTTGTGCATCTGGTTTCGTGGGACCTGGAAAACTGGGATCCTTTGGCTTTGCAGGCAAACAACCGCTAAGCCATCTCTCCAGCCCCAAACACATTTTTATTAGTAGAGTGGAAATGGTTCTTCAGAATTTCATGAGCTCAGTGTCCTTATGTAGCACAGAGCATTAACTCTTACACCAATGAGTCTTAAACTGTTAAGGATGACTTCAGATGAGTGCTCTGCAAAGAAGTTTTTAAATGTCAGGAAAACTATTTCAAATCACTGGCTTTATTTGGAGGAATGATAGTAGTAGTTATTAATGTTTAATAACTATAAGTTTCCAGTTCTGCCTTCCATGCTCCTGTGAATGGTTGAGCGGTGATTTCTTTTTCTTGTTAGTTTTTGCTTTTTGGTGTGTAGAATACGTGTGGTGAGAGAGTGTGTGTATATGCATGTGCAGGAGTGTGGAAACCAGTGGAAACCATTATTTGTCCTTGTCAACCTCTCCTGGGTTGTTTGCCTCGACAAAGTCGCTCATTCAACCCAGAGCTGCTATTTTTGGTCAGTTGATTCTCTTCTCAGGCCCTCATGTTTGCATGACAACGCTCTTAACTCGAGCTGTCTCCCCAGCCCCAATAGACAGGCACTGAAAAATAAAGGTGGTTGCAGGTGACAACTACTGGAGTTCAGTGTCTTTATGTTTGGTTTATTTCACTGTCGCTTTCCCTGCCACAGACTCTTATTTATACTGTCCTCCAGATACCATATAATGTGATAACTAACTGCTAATTCATGACTCTTAATTTAAGAATCTCACTAACCAATGTTTACTGATTAAGATTGGCCGCTGATTTTTGTTCGTGTGTGTTTGTCTGTTTGAGGAGATTGGTCTCTGTATCCTGGGCTGGCCTGGAACTCCCAGCAAACCTGCTGCAGCCTTCCAAGTGTTGAGATTCTGAGGACAAATAAGTCACACACTTATCAGCTCCCCCACAGCTTTACTAGGAAGAAGGAAAGAAAGATGGGCTGACACCTTTCTAGACATTTTCTTTTCTTAACCAGTTGTGCTTAGGAGATAAATGAAAGAAGAAATAAGATCTCTTTTTTATTTCCTTGTTTTAGTCTTAGTAACTTGTCTCAAACATGAATTTTATAAAACTAAACACTTTCTATGCTTTCTCCTGTTTTTCAGGTGTTGTGTTGAAAAGTCTCTGAAGTGTGAAGAGGACATAATATCACTGTCATTTGATGACTATAACCTCTACCCCCTTGGGATTGTAGAATTATAATTTTTAAAATGTATAAATTATTCTAGCCTGTACAGCGGTTTCCTCACCATTCTTCTTGTAAACTTTGCTGTTTCCCAACACAACTAGAGTGCAATGTTGGCATCTTGGGAGGAAATGGCAGCTCATGACTGTGGCCCTATTTATGACACAGCCTCTCTCCTGTCTTTAGTCTTCACTGTGCCAAGCTAAATGAACTTTACACGACTGCGTTTGTATTTGCTTTGTGTGTGTGTATGCATTTGTTTTCTCTGTTTAAATCACCTAGTTGCTACTGCTTCTTGTTTCTCTTTTCCTATTAAAATGTATCTTCCTGCCTTTTTTTTTTTTTAAGGAAAATTGAGATTTGCCGTCTTAAATTTTACCACTTACACTACATGCCCACAAAATATATCAAGTCAGTACTGTACTTTCAAATCTCTTGAAAATGAAATCAGGGTTGGAATTCCTTATATGGTCTCTAAGTTTGCTTGTGGAAACTGGTGTTTGAGCTGGGTCCTTATGGCCATCTCGCTCTGCATCTGAGACTGAGCAGGCTCCTGGATTATCCCTCCTGAGATGGATATAATGGCATGGAAATAACCGACATATCAAAAGGAAATCTCACTGTGAGAGCCAGCTTGGGGAAGGAATTGTATCTCCCTGCTTTCTGCTTCCATCCTTAGCAGAGCTTGATGAGATGAGAGCCCTACTGCGTTCTGGTGAGCCCCTCGCCAGGACAAGGATTGGACAGATACTAGGTTCTCTCATCTTTCATAGCTTTAATATGTGGGGTGAATTAAGATACTGTAGAAATAAATAATTTTGTATTGTTAGATAATTATCTTGGCTGATGGAAATTTATATAGCATATGAAAATTTTGAAAAAAAAAATAATGAATAGACACACCATGAAGCTGAAAGTTCAAAGGTAAATTTTGGCCTGAAAGAGGTATTTTTAACTTGCTACACATTTGCTTAGTTTAGGAAAAATAAATTGTTTGCAAGTCACTAATAGTCCTCAAATAAATTATATTGTTGGCCATAGTGCATAATTTTCTAATTAGTATTAATTGTGTACCTATTTTTTGCCACTTCTATTTCAGATTATTAAACTAAATCAAGTTTATTTTAGGGAACTATAAAAGTAATAAAGACTGCGATATTTCCTTCATCAGTGGGGGGGAGTGGTGGCTACAACTATGTTAGCATGAATTCACAGAAAATGAAGTATTTAAGATTATTTAGTAGAGAACTTGGAGAGTTATGTGTTAGGATCTGGCTGGCAGAATTTTTGAAAAAGTTTTATACACGGATATTTGTATTAAACTTGCAGCCTTAGTCAGAAGACTAGGATCATAATTGGCTTATTTTTCTATTTCCTTAACTACTGTAATTTCCACTTTTATAATAATTTTGATTTGAAAAATAAATTTATTTATTTTTTTAACAGTCAAAAGTCCTTGCTGTTGTAGTCTGCAGCCTTTAATTGATTGTGTTGCTCTTACAGCTGATCAAAAGAAACACTCCAAACCGAGGTGAGTCTTGCAGCAAGACGCAGTCAGGGTTGACAGTGATAGTGCACAGCCTCCTAACGGCGACAGTTTCCTCGATGGGAAAACATTTGGCTGCATCCACATACATACTGATATTTTGTTTTCAAATGAAAACTTGCTGCTTTGGCTATTTTCACAAAGAAAATCACTTCTTTTGTCTGAATATGGTAGTTTTAAGATGTATCATGGGGATTGGTGCTGTGTAACACAATGAATTGTAACTAGCATGTGGTTCAGAATAAACAATGTTAGGTTTTTAAAATATCTTACAGGTTCTTTTCTATTTATAATTTCAAACTTTCATAAAGTAAACAAGAATTTCATAAATTTGTTTTCAGTGAATTGCTCTTTTTTGCTATGATAGGTCATTTAATACAGCATTTACTCTTATAAATGGAAATTTCTGATCATTTAGGATATTGACAATATTTTAATTTGCAGTGTCTTCTTTTTTTGTGACTGGACATATTAACGTTCCTCTGAATGGTATTGGTAAACAGTTCAGAAGAGAAACTCAGAAAATAAAAGAGTAATATTTATTCATGGTGATCACTTAAATTATTTGCCTAACTTAAGAAAACTAACTACTGTGCATAACTCGATTTGTATGCAACTGTCAATTGGATGTGAGATAAGAGAGGAGAGTCCACCTGTGGAACATGTTGGTTGCTTGAACATACATTCAAATGTAACAGTTTGGGAAGACGCCATATGATTTTTAAGTTAATCTGCATGCTGTAAATGTGTTTTGTGTTTAAATAAAGGAAAAACTTTTTGAAATGTAATGGCTTTTCTTAAATTCCTTGATGAAGTTGATTTTACATACCTTAATGGTGTTCCCAGCAGACCAGTGACTGATACATCTGTTCGTGTTGGGTTTCCTAACGTGGTCAGCCTTTTGAAGATTGGGGTCAAGTATATCAGCTGAAAAATTAAGAGCTAGAAATGAATCTCAGTCTCACCCTTGTTATTTTACTTTAGTTCTGTATTTTTCTGCTCTGAATCTTTTAGTCAGCCTAATAATAGCGTTAAAGTTTGTTTCTCACGTACCTAATGCTCATTCATGTCTAGGAGAGAGGATAACTAAAAAAATGACTGTGAGGCTGGAGAGATGGCTTAGCGATCAAGACACTTTCCTGCAAAGCCAAAGGACCCAGGTTCGATTCCCCAGAACCCATAGCCAGATGCATAAGGAGGCATATGCGTCTGGAGTTCATTTGGAATGGTGGGAGACCTTGGCACGCCTATTCTCTTTCTCATGCAAGTAAATACATAAATAAAACTAAATTACCTGGGATTGGTTTTTTCCTTTTGTTTTTGGTTTGTTGTATTTTTAGTATGTGTCATTTAGTATGGAAAATTCTAGTTATATATAAGTATAGAATAAGATAGGGTCTCACTTTAGCCCAGGCTGACTTGGAATTCACCGTGTAGCCCCAGGGTGACCTCGAACTCACAGTAATCCACCTACCTCTGCCTCCGGAGTGCTGGGATTAAAGCGTGAGCTACCACACCCGGCTTCCCAGCCAATCACTTTGAACAATTATCAACTCTTGGTCAGTCCTGTTTCATCCATAATCCTACTTGTACCACTCTCAATACTGTTTGTTTTAATTAATTAATATTTATTTGAGAAAGAGGCAGAGAGGGTAGGACATACCAGGGCCTTCTGTTTCTGCAAATGAACTACAGATGTATGTGCTACTTTGTACATCTGGCTTTATATGGGTATTGGGAAATAGAACTGGGTCATTAGGTTTTGTAAGCAAGTGCCTCAACCACTGAGCATCTCTCCAGCCCTCCATACTGCTTTAAAGCAATCCAGACAACCTTTCATACTTATTTTAGTATCTGCTTTTTTAAAGGCGGGGACTCCTTAATGTACAACAAAGGTAGTGCACAGGGAGTGCACCTGAAACCTCTGCTTGCAAGGCAGGGCAGCCTCAGCTGCATAATTTTGGCCAGCCTGAACCAGAAAGTGATAGCCTGTCTCAAAGAGAAAAACTAAACACACATCAAATACTGTTGCCACACTAAAAGATTAATAACTGTCTACCCAAGTTTTATAATTGCACCAAGATTCAATTACATTCTGTACATTGCAGGCCTTCACCCCATTTGTCTTATCCTCCCCACCCCACCTTGGATTTGGTTTATGGAGAGAATGGGTTAGCTACTGTATAGAATTTCCCCATTATGCTGACTACAACCCTTCAATATTTAATCTATTTATATTTTCTGTAAAATCGTTTTGGCTCCACAGACTTACTGAGGTTTAGGTACAATACTTAACTTTGTTTCATTGAAGAGCTAAGTACCATCTTACAGGTGGTAGTCTTTTTTTTTTGGGGGGGGGGTATTGTTGAGGCAGGGTTTCACCCGCTAGGTGCTAGTCTCACATCAAGCATTGTGTAATATTTAAGTCTGTCTTGCTGGGTTATTGGTCATTAGATGTTATTCAGTCAGCTGCTCGTTGGTGGGACAAAGACCTGGTCAGAAAGGGTTACGGCAGAAAAGGGTTTATTTCAGGCTTGCAGAGTCCAGGGGAAGCACCATCAATGGTAGAAAAAGCTAGTTCACTTCCATGAATCCAAGTGGAGAATCACCAGCCAGCCAACACGGGCAGCCAGAGCTCCAACGTCCTTGACACCTGGTAGGGCTGGAGTGCAAGACCCACCCTAAGTGACAGCTCTTCCCCCAGAAGGGCTTGGCCTGCTGGAGGCTCAATTTGCAAGGTCAATGTTACTCAAAAACACCTGAGTCTGGGGGACCATCCATTCAAACTACCACAGTTAACTACCAGGTTTTCAGTTTGGTTTTTGGTTTTTCGAGGTAGTGTCTTGCTCTAGACCAGGCTGACCTGGAATCCACTCTGTAGTCTCAGGGTGACCTCGAACTCATGGTGATCCTCCTACCTCTACCTCCCTAGTGCTGAGTTAAAGGCGTGTGCCACCACGCCTGGCTCTACCAGTTGTGTGTGTGTGTGTGTGTTGTTGTTGTTGTTTTGTTTTGTTTTGTTTTGTTTTGTTTTTTCAAGGTAGGGTCTTGCTCTAGCCTAGGCTGACCTGAAATTCACTATGTAGTCTCAGGGTGGCCTTGAACTCATGGTGATCCTCCTACCTCTGCATCCTGAGTGCTGGGATGAAAGGCGTGCCGCCAGGCCTTTCTTTAATTAATTATTTATTTTATTTTATTTATTTATTTTTTTTTTTGGTTTTTCGAGGTAGGGTTTCACTCTGGCCCAAGCTGACCTGGAATTAACTATGTAGTCTCAGGGTGGCCTTGAACTCATGGTGATCCTCCTACCTCTGCATCCTGAGTGCTGGGATGAATTAATTAATTTATTTTATTTAATTAATTATTTATTTATTTATTTATTTATTTTTTTTTTTTGGTTTTTCGAGGTAGGGTTTCACTCTGGCCCAAGCTGACCTGGAATTAACTATGCAGTCTCAGGGTGGCCTTGAACTAACGGCGATCCTCCTACTTCTGCCTCCCAAGTGCGGGGATTAAAGGCATGCACCACCACGCCTGGCTTCCCAGGATTTTTTTAAAGGGTGTTGAGTATTATATTGGTAATTTACTTAGAAGTGGGAAAGTCTCCTCCTGAACCCTTGTTTAAGCTTCATAGAAACTTAGGGAGAGGTCTTGCGACCTTTTCCCCAGACTTGACTTGAGTCTCTGAGCCTCCTCCCCTTCCCCACTGCCCCAGAAGGGAATGTTTCAATTCAAAGAAAATTGATGGGCTGGAGAAATGGCTCAGCGGTTAAGGCTTAAGGTGCTTACCTGCAAAGCTTATGGACCCAAGTTTGATTCCTCAGTACCCACACAGAGCCAGATGCACAAGGTGATACACGCGTCTAGAGTTGGTTTGCAGCGGCTGGAAGCCCTGGCATGCCCATTCTCTGCAGTAATACTGGTAGAGGAGTGATTTTCCTTAAAAGAACATGTATACAGAAATTAGTTCAGGATTGGAGGAGCTAATATCTTGGCCATGAGTATGTTTCATGATCTAGGCTGAAATGTTTGCTTAATGTTCTTTGATTCATATTAGCTTGTTCAAATGTTTCTTCTGTAGGTGAAATTAGAGTCTATGACAACTACTTTAAATATTCAAGAAGGGCTGGAGAGATTGCTCAGCGGTTAAGGCACTTGCTGGCAAATCCAAAGGACCTGGGTTCAATTCCCCAGGACCCATGTAAAGCCAGATGCACAAGGTGGAGCGTGCGTCTGGAGTTCATTTCCAGTGGCTGGAGGTTCTGGCATGCCCATTATCTCTCATAAATAATAAATAAATAAAATATGTAATAAAAATGTTCAAGAAACGAACTCATTTTTCACCCACTTAGTTAAGAATTATTTGAAATGAAAAATAGCTGGAGAGATGGCTCAGTGGTTAAGGCACTTGCCTGCCTGAAATGAAAAATAATGTAAAAGTCTAAGCAACACCAACTCAATACCCACAGTTTCTAGAGAGACAGACAAAACATGACCAGTATGAGCAACAAATAACACCCACATTCACACTAGATGCATTATTTTCTCTGAATAAAATGCTAAACACACAGCTTTCCTATGCAATAATTGGGATTGTGCACAGAACCCTCCACATTGCTCTGAAAATGAGCTTTTGTTGTATGCAATTGTAGGCGAGTTAGAATGAACAAAGATCTATATTTTAAAGGCTGAGAATGTCCACGTGAACGTGACAAAAGGACTTTTCTTCTGTTAGACAGGAGACCTCATCTAAGTGCTTTGTAGCCAGTGGGTTAAGACAGACCTGAAATCTTTTAGTTGTCTCCATTTTTATAATGTCTTGAGGGCTGACAAGATGGCTTAGCAGTTAAGGCTCTTGCCTGTGAAGTCTTTAAAACCCAGGTTCAATTCTCTAGTACCCATCTAAGCCAGATGCACAAGCTGGTACATGCTTCTGGAGTTTGTGGTGGATAAAAGCCCTGGCATGCCCATTCTCTGTCTGCCCCTTTCTCTCTCTCAAATAAATTAAATAAATAAAACAAGTATTTGCTGACAAACACTTTTTGGACATTCCTACCCAGGGTCCCAGGACAAACAGGACAAAGTCAAAATCTCTTTCTGGGCCGGGCGTGGTGGCGCACACCTTTAATCCCAGCACTCAGGAGGCAGAGGTAGGAGAATCGCCATGAGTTCAAGGCCTCCTGAGAATACAGAGTGAATTCTAGGTCAGCCTGGGCTAGAGCGAGACCTTACCTCAAAAAGAAAAGGAGGGGTGACTGGAGAGATGGCTAAGCGGTTAAGGCGTTTGCCTGCAAAGCCAAAGGATCCTGGTTTGATTCTACAGGTTCCACGTAAACCAGATGCACAAGGGGGCACCTGCATCTAGAATTTCGTTTGCAGTGGCTGGAGGCCTGGTGCACCCATTCTCTCTCTGTTTCTCTCAAATAAATAAATAAAATATTAAAAAAGAAAGAAAATCCCTTTCTGGTCCCAGTGGCCCAGTAACTGATGAGGACCCCATTTCCCCGCACCACTGTAGTAGCTTGATTTCTCGGTGACCTGCTGCCCAAACGAAGAACATGCATTCTTTTTTTTTTTTTTCAAGATCTTTTATTGTTTTAAATTAATTATTTTTTTATTTTTATTTATTTATTTTTGGTTTTTCAAGGTAGGATCTCACTGTAGCCCAGGCTGACCTGGAATTAACTATATAGTCTCAGGGTAGCCTCAAACTCATGGTGATCCTCCTACCTCAGCCTTCCTAGTGCTGGGATTAAAGGTGTGTGCCACCATGCCTGGCTTAATTAATTTATTTTTATTTGAGAGGGAGAGAGAGAAAGAGCGAGAAAATGGGCATGCCAGGGATTCTAGCCACTGCAAATGAACTCCAGATGTATGCACCACCTTGTACATCTGGCTTACGTGGGATCTGGAGACTCAAACCTGGGTCCTTAGGCTTCACAGGCATGTGCCTTAATCACTAAGCCATCTCTCCAGCCCCAGACACACACACTCTTGTCCATAATTTACCTTACTGGCCTCCAACACCTGGACTCATGTGATTGTCCTGTTTCAGTTTTCTGGGTACCTGGGACTACAGATGTGCACCATGACATCAGGGGTAAGGGACTCTTCCCTCCACCCCTTAAACTCTGATGTTCCTTCCCACTGTTCTTCCAGAAATACATATGCTTTCTCACATGACCTATACTTGTTAGTTTAATCTTACAGTTTCAACGGTCACCTGTTTGCTGACAAATCCATAAGCTGCTTCTCTACCTCTAATCTCACCCATAAATTTCTTTTTAAAAAAAAAAATATTTTATTTATTTATTTGAGAAAGAGCCAGGCATGGTGGTGCATACCTTTAATCCCAGCATTTGGGAGGCAGAGGTAAGAGGATCGCTGTAAGTTTGAGGCCACCCTGAGACTACAAAGTGAATTCCAGGTCAGCCTGAGCTAGAGTGAAACCCTACCTCAAAAAACCAAAAGGAAGGAAAGAAAGAAAGAAAGAAAGAAAGAAAGAAAGAAAGAAAGAAAGAAAGAAAGAAAGAAGGAAAGAAAGAAAGAAGAAAGAGAGAGAAAGAAAGAAAGAAAAGAAAAGAAAAGAAAGAAAGAGGCAGACAGAGAGAGAGACTAGGTATGCCAAGGCCTCCAGCCACTGCAAACGAACTCACGTGCATCTTATGTGGCTACTGGGGAATCGAACCTGGGTTCTTAGGCTTCACTGGCAGGTGCCTTAACCACTAAGCCATTTCTCCAGCTCATCACCCATAAATTTCTTTTTTTTTAATTTTTGTTTATTTTTATTTATTTATTTGAGAGCGACAGAGAGAAAGAGGCAGAGGGAGAGAAAGGGCACACCAGGGCCTGCAGCCACTGCAAACAAACTCCAGATGCATGCACCATCTGGCTTACGTGGGTACTGGGGAATCGAGCCTCGAACCGGTGTCCTTAGGTGTAGCAGATAGCTTTAGGTTTGCTGAGATGAACTTTCAGACCAGGCACAGTTATGGAGGAAGGGATATTATTTATTGAAGTTTACAGATCCAGGGGAAGTTCCATAATGGCAGAAGAAGTGGCCTGATCTTTACAGGGCCAAGCAGAGAGAGAGAAACCAATCAGCCATCACAGCACACAGAGCAAAACTACAGCCAAAAGGTCACACAGCACACTTTAGGAACTCCTGTTAGGCACATTTGTATATCTTTACAATTGAATTTCAAACCCACCATTAACATCTTAAGCTTGGCCCCCAGTGACATTGCCTCTAGCAAGGTGATTGCAGATGCAAACTATAACTAGTAAAACACTGAATATATTGGGGGACATATATTCAAACTACCACATTCCGCCCCTGGCCCCCAATATATTTAGTTTTTGGCCCCCAATAGATTTATAACTATCATACATTGTAAATTGTACTCAGTCCAATTTCAAAGGTTTTCACAGTCTTGATCAACTTAAGATAGTGAGTCCTATAAAATCAAACAAGTTAAATACTTTCAACATGTAAAGGCACAGAGTAAACATTTTAACTGGTATAAGGCATAGCAAGGAGAGACTAGAATAATGTAAACTCAACCACCATCAGCAGTCATCAAACTTCTGTAGTTTAAGTTTAATATAACCAGAGACTAACAGTCTCCAGGTTTTCCAATTTTGTCCCTCCAGCTGGGCAGAATCACCAGGGAAAACTTTCATCTCATGCCAACACTGCATTCCATGGTAGCCCTTTTGTATAGTCCTGGTATATCCAAAACATCTTTAGGTCTCCATGCAAACCATGGTCCATCTTTTAAAAGGCTCTTTTAGCTTATTTCTGAGGGTCTTTATGTCTTGTCTCATGCCACATCTCAGCAGAAGCTCCTGGAACCGTGTGCAATTTATGACCATTCCATGCATTTTTTATGCTTCTAAAATTAATATCAGGTGTGCAGGACACAGCCATATTTTTAATCCAGGGACAAAATAAATCATAACCTTGAAAAGCAGGTTTCTTCTCCAGTCAACTCTTTCCAAGAGTTTGCATTTCTAACAGTCTTTTCTCAGGCATCCTCTCCATTGTTTTAATGTAAAGCCGTCTGACCATCTTTCTTCCATCTTTCTTAAGATTGTAAATGTGTTGACAATAGCAGTTAAACCAGTCTCAATGTCTCTACTTTTAATTTGTTTGAGGTTTTCTAACTTAAAATCTTAAAATCTCCGTTCGATATCTTTAGCCAAGCACATCAGTCCATTACAAATTTAACTTTGATTAAACATTTTGGGCCTGGATAGCGGAACGTAGCCATCCCTTATGCCAGTAGCCCAGTTCTAATAAAGTTCTCTGTATTCTTTCCTTATCCTTAGAAAGCTCATAAGCCAAGCCTCGAAGTTCAATACTGTCTGTACTTAGCATCCTCAAACTCTCATCAGAATAGTCCATAAAACTTGGCTTGCCATTCCAGAAGGCACCTTCAGTTGCAAGCACCAAGTCCATTTCCATTCCTCTAAAATAAAGGTTTCAAAAGATGAATATCCATACGATCTGGTTCATCTCACCCCACTCCTGGTACCACTTTACTGTAGCAGATAGCTTTAGGTTTGCTGAGATGAACTTTCAGACCAGGCACAGTTATGGAGGAAGGGATATTATTTATTGAAGTTTACAGATCCAGGGGAAGTTCCATAATGGCAGAAGAAGTGGCCTGATCTCCACAGGGCCAAGCAGAGAGAGAGAGAAACCAATCAGCCATCACAGCACACAGAGCAAAACTACAGCCAAAAGGTCACACAGCACACTTTAGGAACTCCTGCTAGGCACATTTGTATATCTTTACAATGGAATTTCAAACCCACCATTAACATCTTAAGATCGGCCCCCAGTGACATTGCCTCTAGCAAGGTGATTGCAGATGCAAACTATAACTAGTAAAACACTGAATATATTGGGGGACATATATTCAAACTACCACATTAGGCTTCATAGGCAAGCACTTAACCATGAAGCCATCTCTCCATCTCCATCCATAAATTTCTAACTGTACACAAGTTATCCACTCACAGTCAGCGGCAACTCAACATGTCCAAAAGACAAAGATTATATGCATAAATAATTTCCATAGCCTTTATCCAAACCCCTGAGAACAAATGTTTTGTGGAATTTTGAGTATTTTAGAATTTGGAAGAGGTAGTACACAATATGTAAATATCACTAGTGGGATCTAAGCTAGTACTTTCTAATCAAGTGTTTTCATTAAGTGAAATAAAAAGACTCAGAATAATTAGACGCACACCTGTAGGTCCAGCACTTTGAGATTGAAGTGGGAAGATCTCTTGCTCATGAGCACAAGATTTTGAGACCAGCCTGGGCCACACAGCAAGAAAGGAGGAAGGAAGCAAGAGAGAGAGAGAGAGAGAGAGTCACATGCTTCTGTGAGGTCTTCTTACAGTCACATGTATGACATCAAATGGCTAACATCTTTTTTTATGTATTTTATTTTTATTTATTTATTTGAGAGAAGGAAATGGGCAGAGACAGAGAGAAAGAAAGGACGTGCCAGGACTTCCAGCCACTGCAAACGAACTCCAGATGCATGCGCCACCTTGTGTATGGCTTACGTGGGTCCTGGGGAATCAAACCGTGGTCCTTTGGCTTTGCAGGCAAATGCCTTAACCACTAAGCCATCTCTCCAGCCTGGCTAATGTCTTTAATACAAATGGAGCTGTTAGGAATTGTTGGGCATTGCTAAACACATGTGAGGACTGTGAGGAAGCTGGCCTGGGCTGTTGGACATGGCCGGGGACCTTGGGCTGTGGGGGTTGCAGCTGGCCTTATTGTCAGGAACCCACTCTTGCAACTGAGTTGGCCCTCCCTGCTCTCAAGGTTGTAGTGTGCCCTATCAGAATGGGCAGAACAGGCAGGCCCTCCCCCCATCCCAAAAGCACCTGACCATTCCAAAGTCAGGCTTTGACCCCCCCCCCCCCCGCCACAGTTCCTGACCTTGTGGCTAGCTGCCCAAGAAACCCTTAAAAACAGTCTCCCTGCAGCTGCAGCCATCCGATATGTGGCTGAAGTCATGTAGCTTTTCCCGCCACTTCTGTTATCTCCCTTGCAGCTTCTCCCTCGCAACGTCTGCCTTCCAACACCAGCCAATTAGATAGCAACCCATAAACCTATGTATCCAATCACCTTATAGTCTGTATGTGCCTTCTCAACCTTCCTCAAGTGTTTATAAGCCCACTCCCCTGCTGAATAAACAAGAGAGTGCTCTCCATCAGGCTGTCTCCCTGGTGGTTCATTGCCCACCACACTCACCCACTTCAGGACCCTGCTTCCCCTCAGCTCCTCCTGTGCCCAGTGATTGAGGCACTTGACTGCAAAGCCTAATGGCCCATAAATTTTTGTTTGTTTTGTTTTGTTTTGTTTTGTTTTGTTTTGTTTGAGGCAAGGTCTCACTCTAGGCCAGGCTGACCTGGAACTCACTCTGTAGTCCCAGACTTGCCTCAAACTCACAAAACATTACTGTTATTGTTCAAATTTTATTTTTTAATCCAATTTCAGATATCACTTTCAAACTTGTTTTTGTTTGTTTATTTTTTTAGTATTTTCAAGGGTAGGGTCTCACTCTAGACTAGGCTGACCTGGAAATCATTCTGAAGTCCCAAGCTGGCCTTTAATTTAATTCACAGTGATCTTCCTACCTCTGTCTCCCGAGTGCTGGGATTAAAGGCGTGTGCTGTCACAATTTATGCTATGAATTTTCAACATCTGTAGCTATCAGATATCTGAATTAATTAGGAAAGTCTATTTTTAAATATATATATATATTTGAGAGACAGCAAAGGGGGTGAGGAAGAGAATGGGCATGCCAGGGATTTTTGTCACTGTGAATAAACTCCATACATATGTGCCAACTTTGTGCATCTGGCTTTATGTGGGTACTGGAAATCAAACCCGGATGTTCAGGTTTTAAAAGCAAGCACCTTTAACTGCCATCTGCCCAGCCCCTGAATTGGGAAATTCTTTTAATGTAGCCCAGGTGGCTATTCAATTTGAACTTTGCTCTTAGTGGCAATAGGGGTTGTGTTTATAATGTGCTTAATACTGGCTTTGCAGGTGCTTCTACATACGAAACCACATTCACCTTTATAGCTGGCCACCTCCTTTCACTCCTTGCTGCCATGCTGGGAAATAGCTACTCTTTTTTTTTTTTTTTTAACAGAATATTCTTTCTTTGTAGCCGGTCATACCAGTCCTGGTTGTTGAAAGAACATAAATTTCAGTGAGTCTAGGACCCAAATTTTGACTCAGTGCCCTGCCTATCATCTGGTGACTGTGAGGCCGTTCAGGGATAAAGACTGCTTTGCAAGAACTTGACCAAGGTCTTCACACCTCAAGGTTCTTGCTCGTTGGGACAGAAATGATGGATAGGAAAGAGTCTAAGAACAAAGGGAGAAGAGGTTGAAAGAAAGACAGGCTGGAGAGATAGCTCAGCAGTTAAGGTGCTTGCCTTCAAAGCCTAAGGTCCCAGGTTTGATTCCCCAGAACCCACGCAAGTCATATGCACATGGTGGTACATTAGTCTGGAGTTCATTTGCAGTGGCTAGAAGCCCTGGTGCACCCATTCTCTCTCTTACATTCTCTCTAATACATAAATAAAATATTTTAAAAGAAAGGAAAAAAAGAAGGAAAGAAAGGAGCCGGGCGTGGTGGTGCATGCCTTTAATCTCAGCACTCGGGAGGTAGAGATAGGAGGATTGCAGTCAGTTAGAGGCCAGGCTGGGACTACAGGAATTCCAGGTCAGCCTGGGCTAGAGTGAGACCCTACCTAGAAAAAACGAAAGCAAGCAAGAGGGAGAGAGAGGGGGAGGGAAGAAGAGAGGGAGGGAGGGAGGGAGGGAGGGAGGGAGGGAGGGAGGGAGGGAGGGAGGGATGATGACATATTATTTTAGGAAAGGAATTGAACCTCACTAGAGAAAGTGAATTTTACTACACATGAATAGCATGTTGAGAACAGCTTGGCCTTTGCATACAGTTCGATGGGAAAGGGAAATACCAATGAAAGTCAAGAGCTCCTATTTGCAAGGTTAGGAAATCATTATATTTGTCAACAGCACCTTGGATTGACACTTCCGGTCCATGTAACTTCTAGCTCTCCAGTTTTGTGATGCCAGATCTCTGATACATTTCTAGTCGCACCCACCAAGTCCAGTAAGCACACACTCCAGATCTTTACTGTGGTGGGGGTATGGCTCAATGTAGCATATGTGTACTATGCAAGAAGCACTCCAGACGAATGTGACACTCTGTGCCCCTGGCTTCACGTGGGTACTTGGGATTTCAGACCAGGGCCATCAAACTTTGCAAACAAGTGCCTTTAACCACCGAGTCATCTCTCCAGCCCCTAGACTGTCTTCTTAAGATGTTTGTAAAATGAACAGTTTGAGAAGACAGAGTTAATATTTCTTTCTGGTGCAAAGGACAAGTTTATTTACTGTATGATATAATGAAACTATTATCTCCTTGTGGGGCAAAGATCACTCAGATCCTGAGGCCTACTTCTATTATCAATTAGAATCCCCTAAGTTCAAGGTTCTCTCCTATAATGATACCTATTGCATAGATAAGGTGACACTTGGTCCACCTTGTATCACCTAGTCAGAACTACACACAAGGAATGGGTATTTATGTTACTATTCTGGCTCCAGATACTGTTGGGATTAACAGAAAACCCTTCATTTCTAACCTGAGTCTTGTGTCCTATTCTAGCACCCACGTAAGCCAGATGCACAAGGTGGCACATGCGTCTGGAATTCATTTGCAGTGGCTGGAGGCCCTGGCGCATCCATTCTCACTCTCTCTCCTTTTCTCTGTCTCAAATAAATAAATAAATAAATAAAATCTTTTTTAAAAATTAGAAATAAGAGCCAGTGAGCATGTGCACTTGTCTAGTTCTTTGGCTTTTTTGTTTTGTTTTGGTTTGGTTTTTGGTTTTTTGAGGTAGGGTCTCACTCTAGCCCAGGCTGACCTGGAATTCACTGTGTAGTCTCAGGGTTGCCTTGAACTCATGGCGATCCTCCTACCTCTGCCTCCAGAGTGCCCAGCCTAGTTTTTTTTGGGAAGATGGATCCCAGGAGCCCTCAGGATACCGAAATCCACAGATACCCAAGTCACTGGTATAAATTGTCCAATTTGCATGCAACCTACACATGCCCTTCCGTGTATGCATGCCCTCCCATCTGTTTTATTTTGTTTTCCATCTATTTTATTTTGTTTTGCTTTGCTTGTTTGTTTTTTTCAGATTTTTAAAAAAAAAGATTTTATATTTATTTATTTATTAGAGACAGAGAGAGGGAAAGAGAAAGAGGGAGAGTGATAATGGGCACACCAGGGCCTCTAGCCACTGCAAACAAACTCTAGACATGTTTGCCCCCTTGTGCATCTGGCTTACGTGGGACCTGGGGAATTGAACTGGGGTCCTTAGGCTTTGCAGGCATGGGTCTTAACCGCTAAGCCATCTCTCCAGCCCTGCTTGTTTATATTTTGAGACATGTAGCTCAGGCTAATCTAGAACTCTCTTTGTAGCCAAAGCTGGCATTGAACTCCTGATCCTTCTGTTCTTACTTTCCAAGAGGTGGGATTATAGGAGTGTACAGCCATGCCTGGATTTTCCCACATACTTTATGCACTTGGTTTTACATTGGTACTGGAGAATCAAACCCAGGTTGGCAGGCTTTGCAAACAAGCACCTTTAACCATTGAACATTCTCCTAGCCTCCCTTTTTAAAAAAAATTCATTTATGGTATTTAAGATTTCATTTTTATTTATTTATTTATTAGAGACAGAGAGAGGGAGAGAGAGACTGAGAATGGGCATACCAGGGCATCTAGCCATTGCAAATGAACTCGAGATGCATGTGCCACCATGTGAATCTGGCTTATGTGGGACCTGGAGAATTGAACTTGGGTCCTTCGGTTTTGCAGGCAAACTCCTTAACTGCTAAGCCATCTCTCCGGGCACCCCCCTTCCCTTTTTTTTTTTTTTTAGAGAGAGACACAGAGAGAGACAGACAGAGAGAGGGAGAGGGAGACAGATAGAGAATGGGCGCACCAGCAGCCTCTCAGCTGCTGTGAACGAAATCCAAATGAGTTCGCCGCCTTGTGGTCAAGTGCGGCATTGCGCCCTTGCATCACTGCATCTGGCTAAACGTGGGACCTGGAGATTGGAACCGCTGGAGACTGGAACTGGCATTCTTAGGCTTAGGAGGCAGGCGCCTTAACCGCTAAGCCATCTCTCCAGCCCGCCCCCCTTTTTTAAGGCAGGGTCTCGTTCTCATCAAGGCTGACCTGAAACTCATTCCATAGTTCAGGCTCACAGGAATCTTCCTCCCAAAGGCTGGGATAAAGTTACATGTCCTCACACCCAGCTTCCCACATACTTTTTATTTATTTATTTAGGGGTTTTGATGTACAGTCTCGCTCTAGCCCAGGCTGACCTGGAATTTAGAGTGGAGTCTCAGGATAGCCTCGAACTCACAGTGATCCCCCTAGCTCTGCCTCCCAAGTGCTGGGATTAAAAGCATGTGCCACCATCCCCAGCTCCCGATATTTTAACACAGACTCTCTTAAACTGTTGATAGGATTCCACATACCTGAGGGTGGAGGTCGCGTTACAGAGAGCTGTTCTCTGGACATGGTGTGACTGTTGCCCTCATGAACTAGTCGAAGCTGTGACTGCTTGCACGTCACCTCATCAAGACTGTCCATTAATGTCGCATCATAGAGGTTCCTCTCCTCTCTAAGGAAACATGGGGGGTTACTAATTTCTGGAGAGAAGGGCCTACAAGGCCTTGCGCCCCACTTAGGATATTTAAGAAGAGAGACATTCTCCTTAGTAGTGCAGCCCTAGAAAGTTGCCCATGTTTCTTTTGGGAACTATAAGGAAACTCAATGGTTCTCCAAGCTACTTTTTCTCCTTTTTTTTTTTTTTTTTTTTTTTTTTTTTTTTTTTTTTTTGGTTTTTCGAGGTAGGGTCTCACTCTGGTCCAGGCTGACCTGGAATTAACTATGTAGTCTCAGGGTGGCCTCGAACTCTCAGCGATCCTCCTACCTCTGCCTCCCAAGTGCTGGGATTAAAGGCGTGCGCCACCACGCCCGGCTTTTTTCTCCTTTTTTTAATTTTAATTTGAGAGAGACAGAGAGAAAGAGAGACAGAGAGTGGGCATGCCAGGGCCTCTCAGCTGCTATAAATGAACTCCAGATGCGTGTGCCCCCTTGTGCACACGTGCAACATTGCATGCTTGTGTCACTTTTATGTCTGGCTAAACCTGGGACCTGGAGATTCGAACAGCATTCTTTTTTTTTTTTTTAAACAGTATCATTTTTCTTAAAAATTTTATTTATTTATTTGCAAGCAAAGAGAGAGATAAAAGAGTGGCAGACAGAGAGAGAATGGGCACGCCAGGGCCTCTAGCCATTGCAAATGAACTCCAGATGCATGTGCCCCTTGTGCATCT
Organism: Orientallactaga sibirica; assembly: GCA_036365145.1. Taxonomy (NCBI): domain Eukaryota; kingdom Metazoa; phylum Chordata; class Mammalia; order Rodentia; family Dipodidae; genus Orientallactaga; species Orientallactaga sibirica. Next base: position 2,066,485 of record JAEOAD010000028.1, on the reverse strand, counting down.
AGCTTACATGGGTCCTGGAGAATCAAACTGGGATCCTTTGACTTCGAAGGCAAACGCCTTAACCACTAAGCCATTTCTCCAGCCCGGCATTCTTTATTTTTTATTTTATTTTTTATTATTTGAGAGAAAGAGAGACAGAGACAGAGACAGAAAGGAAGAGGCAAAGAGAGAGAGAGAGAGAGAAGGGCACGCCAGCAGCCTCTTAGCCACTGTGAATGAACTCCAGATGCATGCACCCCCTTGTGTGCTCTTGTGTCACTTTTGCGACTGGCTAAACGTGGGACCTAGAGATCAAACGGGTGTTCTTAAGCTTGGCAGGCAGGTGCCTTAACCACTTAGCCATCTCTCCAGGCCCATTCTTTTTTTTTTTTTTTTTTTTGACAACTTCTATACTTACAGACAATAAACCATGATATTTCCCTCCCCTCCCCATCCCCCTTCAAAACTCCACTCTCCATCATATCTCCTCCCTATCTCCATTAATCTCTCTTTTAATTTGATGTCATCATCTTTTTCTCCTATTATGAGGGTCATGTGAAGATATTGCTAGGCACTGTGAGGTCATGGATATCAAGGTCAATTTCTGTCTGGACAGTTGCATTGTAAGGAGTCATACCCTTCCTTTGGCTCTTACATTCTTTCCACCACCTCTTCCGCAATGGACCCTGAGCCTTGGAGGGTGTGATAGAGATGTTTCAGTGCTGGACACTCCTCCATCCCTTCTTCTCAGCACTTTGTTGCCTTTTGGGTCATCCCAGTGGTCATCGCCATCTGAAAAGAGAAGCTTCTCTAACCAGAAGTGAGAGTAGCATTAATATGTGAATATGAACATTAAATGTAGTGCTTTTAGGACAGTTTGGTGGGAATAATATACACATTTAGCCAGACAAGAGCAGGTTTTATACCCCTAAGGCTCATGACCTCCCCTGCCATAGGCTTTTTTTTTAAAATTTTTTAAAAAATATTTTTATTTATTTATTTGAGAGAGAGAGATACAGAAATAGGCAGGGAGGGGGGGTGCGCCAGGGCCTCCAGCCACTGCAAACGAACTCCAGATGCATGCACCCCCTTGTGCATCTGGCTTACGTGGGTCCTGGAGAAGCGAGCCTTGAACCAGGGTCCTTAGGCTTCATAGGCAAGCGTTTAACCGCTAAGCCATCTCTCCAGCCCTGCCATAGGCTTTTGATTAGTTTTTTCAGTACCAGGTATGTATTCCCTCCCATAGAGTGGGGCCTTCAGTCCAATTAGGGAGCAGTTGGTTTCCCCCAGAGCAGACATGCCACTATTGCACCTGTTCAGTCATTTGGCCTGTCTGGCCAAACTTGAGGTTTCCAGTGTCCACTGTTTTCACTGTTGATGACTTCTGTCTCCCATAGGGCTGCATGCAGTGCAGCTTTTTCCAGCTTTCAGTTGGCTGGTCTACAAGGAGGGTTTTTTAAAATTATTATTATTATTATTATCATTATTATTTTATTTTTGGAGAGAGAGAGGGAGAGGGAGATAGAGATGGGCGCGCCAGCAGTCTCTCAGCTGCTGTGAATGAAATCCAGATGTGTGCACCCCCTTGTGGTCAAGTGCGGCATTGCGCCCTTGCGTCACTTTGCATCTGGCTAAACGTGGGACCTGGAGATTGGAGCCGCTGGACATTGGAACCAGCGTTCTTAGGCTTAGCAGGCAGGCGCCTTAACCGCTAAGCCATCTCTCCAGCCCTACAAGGAGGTTTTCTACTCAGCGCCAGCTTGCTTTCTCAGTGACCTTGCCACTCAGGCAATGTGAAGTCTTCAGCAATAGGGTCTTACCATCTGTTTCTCAAGGGAAACCAAGGGCCCTGGAAATAGCCTGTAATGTTTTGGAGGCAACAGGGACATCCCTGGCCAATAACTCACTGGAAGGTATCCCATCCCAGGCACTGAAAATTCTATTAACAATCTATAGCTTCTGGATGTGCCATTATTCAAAAAAGTAGGTTTATATAAGTCTTATTCAGAATATCTTGAATTTTGATTGCCCCTTTCCCCAGTCCTTCTTTTATACATTCTCTTCCCCTGGCCTCACTTAGGCCTTTCCCCTGCCTGTAATATGTTCTTCTACTTTCATACATAAAATACCATCCCCAGCTGGGCGTGGTGGCGCACACCTTTAATCCCAGCACTCAGGAGGGAGAGATAGGAGGATCACCGTGAGTTCGAGGCCACCCTGAGACACATAGTTAATTCCAGGTTAGCCTGGGCCAGAGTGAGACCCTACCTTGGAAAACAAAAAAAAAAAAAAAAAAAAAAAAAAAAAACCATCCTCTTAAGTCCTTCCTTCTCCTCCCTCCCTTATAACCTTGTTCTAGCTTACTGGCCTCTGCTACCAATTTTTGGTTCCAGCTCACACACAAGCATTCTTAGGCTTCACAGGCAGGTGCCTTAACCGCTAAGCCATCTATCCAGCCCTTTTAAAAATATTTTATTTATTTATTTATTTATTTATTTATTTATTTATTTATTTATTTATTTATTTATGAGAGAGAGAATGGGTGTGCCAGAGCCTCCATTCTTTGCAAATGAACTCCAGACACACTCCACTTTGTGCATCTGGCCTTATGTGGGTGCTGGGGAATTGAACCTGGTTCTTAAGCTTCACGGGCAAGTACCTTAACTTACCCTAAGCCATCTCTCTAGCCCATTGTTACTGTTTTGTCATGAGTGCTCTCTCTCTGGGGTAAATGGACATTTGTTTGTTGTCCCAGGGAATAAACACACAACAGTCAAAAATTTTGGCAAACTGAAAGGTTTCTGAACACGCAAAGACCAAAAATTAGTTCAAACCTGGGTGTGGTGGCGCACGCCTTTAATCCCAGCACTTGGGAGGCAGAGGTAGGAGGATCACTGTGAGTTCAAGGCCACCCTGAGACTACATAGTGAATTCCAGGTCATCTTGGGCTAGGGCGAAATCCTACCTTGAAAAACAAACCAAACCAAACAAAACAATTAGTTCAAAGTCACATGTGTAATGAGGCCAGGATGTTTGTGGAAGAGCTCACCTATGTGGTATCATGTGACTTCCCTACAGCCTTGGTTCTGAACACTTTCATTTTCCCTGTGCCTTCTGTCACGTCACATGTCATCAGCAAACACTGTCTGAACCACTGACACAGATATGATCGAATTGCAATGCTTTTCAAGGTAGGGTCTCACTCTAGCCCAGGCTGACCTGGAGTGCACTCGGTAGTCCAAGGCTGGCCTCGAACTCACAGCAATCATCCTACATTTGCCTCCCAAGTGCTAGGATTAAAGACATGTGCCACAACACCTGGCTATGAATTGCAATGTTTTTCTGTACATACAAAGATTTGGTGTGGTGAGAGGTGTGTATTGAGCTAGGGTCTCACCTTGTGCATCTGGCTTATGTGGGTACTGGAGAATTGAACCTGGATCCTTGGGTTTTGAAGGCAAGTGCCTTAACCATTAAGCCGCTGCTCCTCTGCACAGCCTGTTTTTTTTTTTGTTTTGTTTTGTTTTTTTTTTGTAGTTTTTCAAGGTAGGGTCTCACTCTAGCTCAGGCTGACCTGGAATTCACTATGTAGTCTCAGGGTGGCCTTGAACTCATTCTAGTCCAGGCTTACCTGGTATTCCTCCCTGGAGCTCTGCTCCCCACCTCTGGGATTCCCAATTGCTGGGATTAAAGGCGTGCGCCACCCCGCCTGGCCAGCCTGTGTTTTTGATGAGCTCCGTGGTCCAGGCCTCCAGAGATGATGCGTGGCTGTGGTTAGGTTGCCCTCTAGTGATAACCCCAGAAAAATCCAAGGAACCCAGTGGATGGCAAAACTTTAAGATTAATGCCAAATTGATTAGAAATATGAAGATATTTACAGGAAAAGAAGTGACATTAAACGCTTTACTGTTTGTACCACGTCAAGGTCATTTTTGTCATTGTTATCAGTTTTCTTTGGCAGTGTTAGGGAGGCATCCTAGGGTCTAAGCCAATGCCCTACCATGAGCTACATCCGTAGCCCTCTGATTTCTCAATTTCTCACTGTGGTTAGTAGGAACAATAAGGCATAACTATGATTAATTTATTACATCATCAAGAGAATCAGAATTGGCAGAGGTAGGGCTGAGGAAATGGCTCAGCAGTTGAAGGCATTTGCTTGCAAAGCCTGCAGACCTGGGTTCGATTCCCCAGGACCCATGTAAAGCCAGATGCACAAGGTGGTGTGTGCGTCTGGAGTTCATTTGCAGTGGCTGGAGGCCCTGGTGCGCCCATTCTCTAACTGCCTCTTTCTCTCTCTCTCTCAAATAATTAAATTAAATTAAATTATTTTATAAAAAAGATAACTGGCTAGATTGCTATGTGCCTCTTTCTCTCTCTCAAATAAATAAATAAAATTTCTTTTTAATTTAAAAACTGCCTTTTTGAAATCAGGGAAAACTGTAGGCATGAGGTTTGTTGTGATTACTATTGACACTTTCATAGCTGGTGAATTTTCACTTTGCAGTGGTGATTTAGTTAACATTCCTTACTTTACTTCGTGAATTATTTTGGATAAGAACATAAAAGAGAGCTGGAGGGATGGCTTAGCAGTTAAGGCGTTTGCCTAAAAGCCAAATGACCTCGGTTCAATTCCCCAGTACCCATGTAAAGCCAGATGCACAAGGTGGCGCATGCATCTGGAGTTCATTTGCAGTGGCTGGAGGCCCCGGCGTGCCCATTCTCTCTGTCTCTCTGTCTCTTTCTCTCTCTCTCTGACTCTCTCAAATAAATAAAACTTTAAAAAGATTTAAAAAGAACATAAAACAGAGCTGGGCATGGTGGCACACACCTTTAATCCCAGCACTCGGTAGGCAGAAGTAGGAGGATCGCCGTGAGTTCAAGGCCACCCTGAGACTACATAGTGAATTCCAGGTCAGCCTGGGCTAGAGTGAGACCCTACCTCAAAAACAAACAAAAAAAGAGAGAACATAAACGAGAAGAATTGGCCATATGCCCTGTTTTGTAATCCATATGCAAGGCTGCTGTCCCGTCACTGGTTTTGCCAGGGTTTATTGCTGATGCATCTTGCTTCAGTCAGTGTATTTCATGCTACACTGACCGCAGAAGGTAGATTTATGCCAAATGAAATCAAACACTTTCAATGAGTATAGGTGCCAGGGTAGTGCTGGAAAATTGTGATGCAAAAATTCTAACCTTGTTCCTGGTGCATCCTAGTCATCCAGAACATTCTTTTAACAGCTGTGCAGTCCTGTTCATTAGCAGGTGTTGGCAGTATTGTGACTGGAACACAGATTTCTAAAGATCAGGCAATCAACGGTTGCTTGATTTGGAAGCCAAATGATTCCTGTTGATTTGCATGACAATGTCAGAGTGTGACTGCAAAGGAAGCTGTTTTGGTTTGATGAAAAAGAAAGTAGGGGGCTGGAGAGTTGATGGAAAAGAAAGTGGGGGGCTGGAGAGATGGTTTAGTGTTAAGGCCTTTGCCTGCAAAGCCAAAGGATTCTGGTTCGATTCTCCAGGAGCCACGTAAGGGGGTGCATGCATCTGGAGTTCGTTTGCAGTGGCTGGAGGCTCTGGTGCGCCCATTCTCTCTCTCTCTCTCTGCCTCTTTTTCTCTCTCAAATAAATAAATAAATAAAATATATTTTTTTAAAAAAAGAAAAGAAAGTGGCATCACCTGCAGGATTTTTGTAGACCTTTGGGAATAGAGCTGCCTTCATTCCCTTACACACCCGGTCATGCATCAGCAAGCCCAGCCCACTCTCCAACCTGGCCAATGCTCTTCTCTGTCCACCTGCTTCCCTACCCGCTCTGGCCTGGGTCTGGCCTGCGCTAGCTGTGCCACCTGCCTCTCTCTCTGCCTCGAGCCTTAGCTCTTCCAACGCTCTCCCCACATTGCTCGTGCGTGAGCAATGGTTTCTGATATGCAAGTCTTAATATTTTACTTCCCGGGTCAAAGTTATTGGAGGACTCCCGGCCCGCCACAGCGTACAACCTCAACAGTGCTTGGCCTAGAAAGACCTCAGGGTTGTCCTTTTCTTCCTGACTTCCTCCCCCCGTCCTTCAAAAGGACAACGTGCACCCTCGAGGATGTGGCCCTTGTGATTTCCTCACTCACTCTTCCCATTTCATCTCAACTGCTTTCCCCTGTCAAGGACCCCCCTCCAAATCTGGTATAAGAAGATAATCTTCCTTTGTGCCCCTATAATGCTCACACACAGCTTCACTGTGACAAAATATCACATTGTATTCCTGTAATGCCAGCACATGGAAGATGGAGGCAGGAGGATCAAGGAATTCAAGATCATCTTCAGCTACATTGTGAGTTTAAAGCTAGCCTGTGCTACATACATGAGACCTACTCTCAAAAAATATCACTATTGGGCTAGGCATGGTGGCGCATGCCTTTAATCCCAGCACTCAGGAGGCCGAGATAGGAGGATCACTGTGAGTTTGAGGCCAGCCTGAGACTACGTAGTGAATTCCAGGTCAGCTTGGGCTAGAGTGAAACCCTACCTTGAAAAACCAAAAATAATAAATAATAAATAAACAAACAAATAAATAAATAAATAAATAAAAATATTACCATTGGGCTGGAGAGATGGCTTAATGCTTAAGGTGCTTGCCTGTGAAGCCTAAGGACCCAGGTTCGATTCCCCAGCACCCACATAAGGCAGATGCATCTGGAGTTCATTTGCTTGTTCTAGGCCCTGAAATGCCCATCCTTTCTCTCTGCCTCTCTGTCTCTCTCAAATAAATAATGAAATATTTAAAAAATATTACTGTTCTGGGTGTGGTGGCACACACCTTTAATACCAGCACTCGGGAGGCAGAGGTAGGAGGATCGCCGTGAGTTCGAGGCCATCCTGAGAACACAGAGTGAATTCCAGGTCAGCCTGGGCTAGAGCAAGACCTTACCTCAAAAAAAAAAAAAAAAAAAAAAAAAAAAAAGAAAGAAAAGAAAAGAAAGAAAGAAAGAAAGAAAGAAAGAAAAACAACAACAACAACAACAACAAAATACTGTTATTTAGTAGACCTCTCTCCATTAAAATGGTACCTGTTGGGGTTTGGGGGATGCTCAATGGTTAAAGGCATTTGTTTGCAAGCCTGCCAACCCCAGTTCAATTCTCAGTGCCTATATAAAAGCCAGAGGCAAACTGGCACACCCATTTGAATCACACTGTACACCTACAACAATGGGAGGTGGAGCCTGGAGAATCTGGAAGCTTTATTTCTCAGATGAGGATCTACATTCATGAGAATATGTGAGTTTTGTCATAAGCTTGCATCAGGATTTCTAATTCATGTACATTCATAATTTCAATGGTGATTATATATAATTTACTCTCAACATGCATTTACCAAAATGAATCAGAGACTCGTTCAACAAATTTCAGTTAAATGAAGAATCGGGGGCTGGGAAGATGGCACAGTGGTTAAAGGAGCTTGCTTTGCAAAGCCTGTTGGCCCAGGTTCAATTCCCAGCCACCCACATAAAGCCAGATTGTAAAAGTGGTGCAAGTGTCTGGCATTCTGTTTGCAAGGACAAGAGGCCCTGGCATGTGACACCCACCCATACGGGTAATTAAAAATAAAAAATTTAAAAGAAAGTATCTAAATAGATGGACAGAATTTGTCCTTGTGTCAAATTATTTATTTATTTATTTGAGACAGAAAGAGATTATTGGTGTGTCAGGGCTTTTTGTCACTGGAAATGAACTCCAGATGTGTGCCACTTTGTGCATCTGGCTTTACATGGGTACTGGGGAATTGAACCAGACAGCAGACTTTGCAAGCAAGCAAGTAACTTTAACCACTGGGCCATCTCCCCAGCTTTAATTACTTGTCAATGACAACCAGAAAGATAGAGAAATATTTCTTGTTTAATTGAGTCTGCTAATGGAATTAGAAAATGCCAATTAAAACATTGTTATTCAGCTGTTCAGTTATATATATTTTTTTACTTCAAAATTTGTTTCAGCAAGTCAGGCCTGGTGGTGCATGCCTTTAATCCCAGCATTTGGGAAGCTGAGGTAGGAGGATCACTAGGAGTTCGAGGCCAGCCTGGGACTACTGAGTGAGTTTCAGGTCAGCTTGGGATAGAATGAGACCCTACCTAAAAAACAACAACAACAAAAAATCATTTCTCAGGGCAGGAGAGATGGCTTAGTGGTTAAGGCATTTGCTTTCAAAGCCTAACCATTTGGGTTCAATTCCCCAGTACCTACATAAAACCAGATGTACAAAGACTAGGCTTGGTTCTCAGAAAGTCAGAGCAGGAAACCGTGTCCTTGTAATGAGAGAAAAAAAAAAATGGTGCTCACTGCAAACCTGCAGAACCTGGGTAAGGGACTGGCTGTGGAAGGTCTTGTGTGGGTGTGCAGGGAACAGAACACAGTCTGTACATACAGGCCTCACCTCAGTGAGTCTCCCATGACTCGTGAGCATACTCCTGGCCAGGATGCCTGCGGGCAATCCCGATACTGCTCGACTGGATCCTCGAACCCTGGAGATAACGGTGACCCAGATGGCCTGAGATATAATTCCTGGCTCTGCCCCGACAGAAGGCTCAGAAGGTTCAGAAGGCTTAGCAAACCAGTTTTACCAGAATGGGTTGATCATAGAGGACCTGAGAACCTACCAACTCATGTTTCCCGGAAGAACATTCCCTCCTGCAAAATGATAAGGATCAAAGGCCTCTCACGGAGAGGGGGGCCTTGTTAATGAGCAGTGCACATATGGAAATGGGCTCAGTGAAGCAGCACATTGAGAAGAAGCACAGCGTTGCATCCACACACAGTCCAGTGACCTCTTTGTCCAGTGGAGGTGACTGTGAGAAACCACCTTAAATCTTCCTGTGGTCTTTTTTTTTTTTTTTTTTTTTTGAGAGAGAGACACAGAGAGAGAGAGAGAGAGAGAGAGGGAGAGGGAGAGGGAGACAGATAGAGATGGGCGCACCAGTGCCGGGGCTTTTTTCCCTCACCACCGGCAGGTAGAGCAAAAGAGAGAGAGAGAGCCGGGCCAGCCGTTTCTCTCTTGAGGCTGAGCGAGAAGACAGGTGTCGGCGACTCAAACCTCCCCAAATCACCGGGGAAAAGAAAACCACATTGAGTCGCGGAGAAACGTCTAAAGCGAAACTCGTCGTTTATTGTCAGGGGAGATATTTATGTGTTTTGAGGAAGGGGGCGGGAAGAGGGGATGAGAGAAAGGTATAAGGGCCAATATACTTTGAGGAAGGGGGTGGGCAGAGGGGATGAGAGAAAGGTATAAGGGCCAACAGTATTTCATCACGTCAGCAGCAGCTGGGTGGAGGCAGTTTCAGCTTAGGTGCTGAGTCAAGGGCAGGTACTCAGGCTCGACTAGGCCTTACCGGGAATAGGCCAAGATTGGCTGGGCTAACCACTCGGCTTCACACCGGGCAGGGCCCAACATCTCCCCCTTTTGTTTTTGTAAGAACGGTGGATGGCATAGTCCCTGTCCTAGGTTGTTCCCCTCTGGGAACCTTACCCGCCTCTGGGCACTATGCCTCTAGCCTGTTGACCACTCCACGCCCTGTCTTAGGTTGCCTCAGCCTGTCTGAGAGCTTACCCGTCGTTGGTTCGATGGAGGGCGGGGAGGGATGTTAGGTGGATAGCCAGTAAGTGGAAAAGCCATTGTCTTTGAGTCGCAAACCTGTGGTGCCTTGGCCTGATGAAGTTTAATTGCCTCAAGCTGTTGGTGAATGAATTGTGTAATCTTATTAATTACACAGGGCCCGAGAGTGAGGATAAGAAGAAGGAGGGGTTCAGGGGGAGGGAGAAGGTAGGGTAAAGAGCAAGAAGAAGGAGGAGGGGTCAAGGGGAGGGAGAAGGTGGAATAAAAAGCCATGTAAGCTCGTCTACAGCAGGTTGTCTTAGGAGTCCCGACTCCTCTTCTGTAAATCTTTCTGGAGCTTTTCTGGCTTTATTCAGGTCTAGTAGCATCCACACCTTCAGTTGTTCCTGGGGAAGAAACAGAGGCATAGTTCTCAGGGGTGTGATACTCCCTGGAAAATTGATTATTATCATCCACTTGTTGGGGTAAATATTTTAAGTCTCTTGCCGGTACCCAAATAGGTCTTTTTTCCTCTTGAGGAAAGACACATCCAAATCCTCTCCCTGCTGTGAGGAGGGGGTCTGGTCCCCTCCATGCCCCAGTTAATGGGTCCCTCCATTTGACCCAGATGGAGCTGTAGGTGACAGCTGAGGTCCAATGTTTTTGAAAAGGGGATAAGTGTCTATCTTCTTTAGAAAAATTTAAAATATTTAGGGTTAATAATGCCTTTTTTAGTTGGTCATGTGGGGGTAGAGATTCCCCCTTTTGTTTTTGTAATTGAGATTTGAGAGTTTGATGATATCTTTCCACGATGGCTTGGCCCCGCGGGTTATATGGGATGCCTGTGGAAAGTGAGATTTTTCAGGTTTGGAGGAAATCTATAAAAGTCCTGCTTACGAAGCAGGGACCATTATCGGTTTTGATTTGATCTGGCAATCCAAGGGTGGCAAAGCATTGAAGCATATGGCTAATAGTATGTTTAGTTTTTTCCCCAGCATGTGTTGATCCTGTGACCTCATGGGAGATAGACTTTATGGGTATAGACTTTTCTCCCCTCCTTAGGGGAGGGTAAACAACTAGGGAAGCTCCCAAGCGCCCCCCATCAGTGAATACGGTAAGGAAATCAGGGTTGGGTTTAGATAAAAAAAGTCTGGGGGGTCTCCATTCCAACCTAGAGAAGGAGCTCATCCATTTATAAGGACCATAGTGACAATCAATTATACCCAGAAACCCCTCAAGGGCAATAGCAACCCTGTTGTTATTTCTCTGAAGCCAAGTGAAGTCTGTTACCTTAAAGGGGGTGACAATGACATGAGGCTCCGTGTCAAACAATCGGACAGAGGTGTCCCTGTCCTTCATAATGCAGTCTGCAATCTGGTTAGTTATAGAGTAAACTCTGGGGACTCCACCAAGGGAGAGGTGAATCCATTGGATGGGTTCTCCTTCCTGGGCTAACAGCGCAGTGCATGTTTCCCCAGAGAAAATACAGAGGGAGATAGGTAAGTTAGGATCAAACCTCTTTAGGACTGCAGCATTAATGGCCCGTTGTACCTTATGTAGAATTTGTTCATGACGAGGGGGCAAGGTTATCTGAGAGGAGAGAGTAAGACCCTTTAAGAGGTCAAATAAAGGGGACAGTTCTTCAGTAGTTATGGGTATCCAGGGCCTCATCCAATTAATTTCCCCCAGCATTTTTTGGAGTTGAGGCAAAGTATAGAATTTTTGAATATGGAGTTGGGGTTTGACAGGAGAAACAGTATCAAGGAATAACCTGGAGCCCAAAATCTTGAAGGGAGGGGCAGTTTGAATCTTTTTTTGGAGACACCTGTAAAATGGCAACGCATTTAGCAGTGAGGTCTTGGAGATCAGATGGGTTGGAATGACCTAAAATAATAATAAAATATTAGGATGATTAATCAAGGAAGAAAAGATATGAGACATGTAATGGCAAGGCATTTAGCAGTGAGGTCTTAGAGATCAGATGGGTTGGAATGACCTAAAATAATAAAACATTAGGCTGATTAATCAAGGAAGAAAAGATATGAGACATGTATTGTTAGGGTTAATCCAGGGCTGACAGTTAGCAGTTTTTATGATATTGAAGCTCATAGATCTAGGGGAAGTTCCATATTGGCAGAAGAAGTTGGCTTGTCTTTATAGAGCCATGAAAGAGAGAAAAAGAAATTAATTAGTCACATAGTACATAGAGCAAAATTATGGTAGTCAAGTCACAGTAAGCTTTAGGAATTTTTGTTAGGCACACTTTGTATATCTTTATAATGAAATTTAAAATCATTATTACACCTTAAAATTGGCCTCCAGTGACATTGTCTTTAGTAAGGCAATTGTAGATGTAAACTATAAATTAATAAAATATTGAATATATTGGGGACATATATTTAAATTATCATATTTTGTCCCTGGTTTTTAATAAATTTATAATAACAGTAACAATAATACTTGGTATAAGGCATAGTAAAGAGAGAGAAAACAATTTAAATTTAACCACCATTAGCCGTCATTAAACTTTTATAGTAACCAGAGATTGACAGTTTTTAGGTTTTTTAATTTTGTCCCTCCAGCTGGGCAGAGCTGTCAGGGAAAACTTTAATCCCAGGCTAACATTGTATTACCGATTGAGTTAATTGGGCTTAGTATGAATTGAGTTAGGCGGGTAGAGAGAGAATGGGCATGTCAGGCCTCTAGCCACTGTTTACATGGGTACTGGAGAATTGAGCCTCGAATCAGGGTCCTTAGGCTCTACAGGCAAGTGTTTAACAATTAAGCCATCTCTTTATCTTTATGTTAATGGGAAGGCAGCGAAGGGTGGGACAATGGTGTGTAGGATATAGCCATATAGACTTGAAAAATAGGTTTTTTTTACCTCTAGCAGGGCAATACAAATGTCCCCAGCTGTTTTTTTTTTTATTTGTTAAAGTAAATACTTTGGGCCCCGCAGGACACTTAGTTAAGAGCATAGAGGGAGCGTCTAGAGGCAAAAGGGGCGGGGACAGCAGCGGCTTCTCATGGCCTCATGGCGGATTGTCTGTCCGTTTCTAAGATATTTTTAAAGTAAGTTGACAAAAGTGACCAAAAATGACGCCTGGAGGAGCGGGCGACGCGCAGCCAGTGAGGCTTGGGGCAGTGCTCGGGCCGGGCTGGAGCCGAGTTGTCCCAGCCTGCCCGTTGTCCCTCCGCAGGAATGTCGGGCGTTTTGTTTTGGACCAGTGACTTGTGCTCCATGTCCGCGAGGAAAGTTAACCTGGCTTTGGGACATTTGGGGAACTTGAGTTTGTATTTGATCACAGTTTACATTCACAGAAAGCTACATGGAGGAGCTGTCCTCCATCAGGGGTTTGAGCACATTTGCCTTAGGCAGTAGTTAGGGGCTGAAAAGAGCTGAAAAGATAGCTGCCGGGTGGCGGCTTGGGTGGCGGCCTTGGGAGAAAGGAGATTTTAAAAGTCAGTTTTAGTTTTTTCTTACAGTTTTTAAGGGCAAAAATGAACTTTTTCCTGGAAGAGCCTTTAAGGTTGGCAATTAAGGCAAGGAGGACTGAATTAATCCATGGGGCTAAAACAAAAGTTTTGTCCCAAGCGCTATGGAGGAGGTTTTTGTTTAATAGTAATATATATGAGTACAACATAAGCATAAAGTCCCAAAAAATAGGTAAGCATGTTGTAAATTTTTTTTTTTTTTTAGATGGCTCAAAAATAGGCAGGACACTTTGAGAGTTCTCCAATTTTGGTGAGCTCCCCAGGTTTGTCCAGGTGGTGAGTTTTTTTTTAGGTCTACCCACGTGGTGAGTTTCTTTTTTGAGGTTTGTCCACGTGGTGAGTTTCTACCCACGTGGTGAGTTTTGTTTTTAGGTCTGCCCATGGCGCCCCCATTCAAATGGGGCAGGACAAAAATGGCGGCACCGCAGAAGCGGTCTGTCGGAAACCCAAAAATGAGAGGAAAGAGAAAAGAACAAGAGATGTTGAAGTTTGGGACGGAGTTTTTATTTAAATGAGGAGGCAAAGCGTTTAAAGTCTCCTTTAGGTCTGTCCACATGGTGTGTCCGCCATGAACGTACTCATTTAGAAATGGCGGCAAACCGGAAATGGAAGGAAAGAGAAAGGAAGTTGAAGTAAGCACAGATTATAGAAGTAAAGGTTAGAATATTAAATATGAAGATTACCTCATTACTTATGAGGATACACCCGTCAGCAGTCCGATTAGCTCGTCAGCTTAATGTTGAATTTTTCCTTCACACGCCAGCAGTCCGTAGTCCGTTTTGAATCCTCATACGCCCTCACATGGGGCAGTGGTTGTTGTGCCCCACGTCTGGGCGCCAAAATGCCGGGGCTTTTTTCCCTCACCACCGGCAGGTAGAGCAAAAGAGAGAGAGAGCCGGGCCAGCCGTTTCTCTCTTGAGGCTGAGCGAGAAGACAGGTGTCGGCGACTCAAACCTCCCCAAATCACCGGGGAAAAGAAAACCACATTGAGTCGCGGAGAAACGTCTAAAGTGAAACTCGTCGCTTTATTGTCAGGGGAGATATTTATGTGTTTTGAGGAAGGGGGCGGGAGAGGGGATGAGAGAAAGGTATAAGGGCCAATATACTTTGAGGAAGGGGGTGGGCAGAGGGGATGAGAGAAAGGTATAAGGGCCAACAGTATTTCATCACGTCAGCAGCAGCTGGGTGGAGGCAGTTTCAGCTTAGGTGCTGAGTCAAGGGCAGGTACTCAGGCTCGACTAGGCCTTACCGGGAATAGGCCAAGATTGGCTGGGCTAACCACTCGGCTTCACACCGGGCAGGGCCCAACACACCAGCAGCCTCTCAGCTGCTGCGAACGAAATCCAGATGTGTATGCCCCCTTGTGGGCAAGTGTGGCATTGTGCCCCTTTGCATCTGGCTAAACGTGGGACCTGGAGATTGGAACTGGCATTCTTAGGCTTAGAAGGCAGGCGCCTTAACCGTTAAGCCATCTCTCCAACCCTGGTCTTTGTTTTAAAAATATTTTGGGGGGCTGCAGAGATGGCTTACTAGTTAAGGTGCATGCCTGTGAAGCCTATGGACCCAGGTTTGATTCTCCAGGTCCCACATAAGCCAGGTGCACAAGGTGGCGCATGCGTCTGCAGTTCATTTGCAGTGGCTAGAGACCCTGGAGCACCCATTCTCACTCTCCGTGTCTCAAATAAATAAAGAAAAATAAAATCTTAAAACTATTTTTTATTTATTTGCAAGGATACACGTAGAGAGAGACAGAGAGATAGACAGAGACAGGAGTGACAGAGACAGAGAATGGGCACACCAGGGCCTCTTACCACTACAAATGAATTCCAGATGCACATCCCCTTTGCATCAAGCTTTTTCAAACCCAGACCTTCAGGCTTTGCAAGCAAGTGCTCCTAAATGCTGAGCCATCTCTCTAGCCCCTGTGGTCTTTTTTGGCCCCATCTTTATTGAGGCATGGTTGAAAACTAAACATTGTATATAGGGGTTGGAGAGATTGCTCAGTGGTTAAGGCACTTGGAGCAAAGCTCACACACAGCCAGACGCACATGTGTCTGGAGTTCATTTGTAGCAGCACGAGGTCCTGGTGTGTCCATTACCATTCTCTCTCTTTCTTTTTGTCTCTGTCAAGCAAATAAATAATTTTAAAATAATATTTTAAAAATAATTTCAATAAATAAAATATTTAAATTTTAAATATTAAGCCAGGTGTGGTGGCACATGCCTTTAACCCTTGCACTTGGGAGGCAGAGGTAGTAGGATCACCATGAGTTCGAGGCCACCCTGAGACTACACAGTTAATTCCAAGTCAGCCTGGATCAGAGTGAAACCCTACCTCAAAAAACCAAAAAAAAATAAATAAATAAAAAAAATTAAATTAAATATTAAAATTTAAATAAATAAAATATTTAAATAAAAATAACATCTTTAAAAATAATTTTTAAAATAAATATTTTAAAAATATTCTATGAAAAAAATTATATGCATTGGGATAGGGAGATAGCTCAGCTGTTAAGAGTTCTTCCTGGGCTAAAGAGATGGCTCAGCAGTTAAGGCACTTGCCCACAAAGCCTAAGGGCCCAGGTTTGATTCCCTAGTACCCATGTAAAGCCAGATGCACTAGGTGGCACGTGCGTCTGGAGTTAGTTTGCAGTGCCTAGAGACCCTGACACACCCATTCTATCTCTCTCTTTCTGCCTCTCCCTTTTTCCCTCTCAAATAAATAAAAATATTTAAGAGTGTTTCCTGTGGAAGCATGAGGGTCTGAGGAGGTCTGAGAGTCTCCTCAATTTCTATCCTGAGGACCCCCATAGGCAGATGGCCATGGCCACATGAGTGGTGCTTTAATTCAGGTGTCTCCCATAAACTTTTGTGTTGTGAATATTAGGTCCCCAACTGGTAGCTAGCAATTTGGGAATGGGAGCCTCCTGGAGGCAGTGTATTGTTGGGTATTATTGCCAGATTCCCTTTGCCAGTGTTGGGCACACTCTCCTGCTGCTGTTGTCTACCTGATGTTGGTCAGGAGATGATGTCCACCCTCTGCTCATGCCATTGTTTTTCCCTGCCATCACAGAGCTTCCCCTCAAGTTTGTAAGCCAAAATCAACCCTTTTCTCCCACAGGCTGCTTTTGGTCAGGTGTTTTCTTCCCCCAGCAATGCAAAGCTGACTGCAACAGTAAAACTGGTACCTAGAAGTGAGGTCTTGATGCTAGAAGCCTGATTCTGTGGCTTTGGTCATGTGGAACTGATTTGCAAGACGAATGTGGAAGGAGTCAAAACTTTGGCCTAAGAGACATTTTGTAGTGCTATAAGTATGGTTTGATGGACCATTCTCATGAGAGTTGAAAGACCTGAATGCAGTGAGAACTATGGACTGACAGGTTTGGCTTATGAAGGTGAGAAAGAGCTTTGCCTGGACTGAGCTAGAAGCAGTTTGTATGAGAGACTTGCTGTTATGCCCATGTCCTGAGAACTGTGCAGGGTTGCTTTGCATAGAAATGTACTGGTGTGAGCAGAGGGATATGGCAAAGAAAAAAGAAAGAAATTTTTGGGCAAAAACTGCTGTCCATGCAGCTGCAATTGTTTGAGAGATTACAACCATTGAGACTGGGCCAACTGATCTGCATTGGAACCTCAGAAAGAATGTGGAGTATTTTGAAGTAAGGAGCCTGAATGCTGAAGGAGTGTCTTGTTCTTCAAAGTCTGCTTTATTCCCCACTGGATTAACTGTAGGTAGCCCACCTGGTACTATGGAGTGTAACAAATGCAGGAAATAGAGGGTCATTGAATTTGCAACATGATTTTGTATTTTGGAAATGGCCATGGGCAGTGTGAAGCAGGCTTCTTGGATTACCTGCATGGGGGCCTGATGGTGCCATGAGGATGAACCATGGGTTGCAGTGGTGACCCAGTGGAGATGCCAGGACTATGGAATGGCTGTCAAGGCAAGCTGCTGGTACTGGATGAAGTTTTCTGGGACTGTGAGTGGCCTAGCTGGGGGGGCAGAATTGGAACTTCAGAGATTCTTCCCTGGTTAGAATTATCGGTCGTGGAAACTTGTCACTGGTTAGAGTTGTCAGGTTTGGAGCTGCAGAGTTTGATGTGTGTGTGTGTGTGTGTGTGTGTGTGTGTGTGGTTTTTTTTCGAGGTAGGGTCTTACTCTAGCCCAGGCTGACCTGGAATTCACTATGTAGTCTTGGGCTGGCCTTGAACTCATGGTGATCCTCCTACCTCTGCCTCCCGAGTGCTGGGATTAAAGGCATGAGAGGTGTTGGGATTTTATGATCCAGTTCAAACTAGCTCACTACTTCCTTTTAGCTGCTTAGAGATGTGACGCTCCCTGGCTCTCTGCTCTGCCATGATGAAACCTCCCATTGAAACTGTAAACTGAAATAAACCCTTACCCCTCATAGCTGCTTCTGGTTTGATGTTTTGTGCCAGGATAGAGACGCTAACTGTGACATGTGGTATTAGAAAAGTTTGCGCTCATAGAATCATATAGGGTAGCCAAGCCTGATGATGCATGGCTGAAATTAAAGCTGGAGGGTCACCAATTCAAGGCATGCCTGAATTACATATGAGTTCAAGGCCAGTCTGGACAATTTAGTAAAATTCTGTCAAGAGCAAAAATAATAAAATAAAATAAAAAAATAAAAAAAATATATAAATAAAGCAGCTGCTGGAGACATGCTGATGGGAGCCTTGAACTGTGAGGTAGGAAGTAAGCCAACATTTACATGCATTCCAGATACACCTTTTGGGGTTTGCATGCTCATGGTTCCATTTGGAAAGAGATAGAGGGCTGTTCGGTTCCAATAACAAGGAAATTAAACACACAGCAGAGATTGTCAGGCTGCTAAACAGGTGGCAGTAATGTCTTTTTGGGAAGAATGTTGCTGAATCCAGGAACAAATTGAGGAAACAATTTGACAGACCAAAGCAGCTGAGGAAGCTGCTGAATCTCATAACTGATGTCATGTTCCCGCTCTTGACTGGTCTGAAAGGGAGCCCTGCTATTCTGACGTCATCAAGGCAGCTGTGGGACGAGAGGGTGTTGCTGAATCGGAGATCAGATACCTGGAAAGAAACAATCTTCCTTCCAGGCCACTCGGTGGGGACAATTGATAAGCAATTAACTAACTATGCAAAAGGGGGGAAAGATGCTCTAATGGATTCCTCTCAGCCATGGAGTAGAGGCCTGGGGTTCATCTAAATCCACTGGAAAAACAATAGCCAGGGAAGCACTTTGTAAAATGAACAACTCAAGTACTGAGACCCGTCACCGAGAGATTTAAGACAGTATCAGAGTCAAAATCCGTCCAAGGACTGGCAAGTCAACCTTTCCCCAGATCCCAAAGTTCAAATATACGTTGGTCTGTGTTGGCACTTCTGCAGGGCGGGTGTGGAGTTTCCCATCTCACGGAGGAGACCACAGAAATCCTTCAAGCCCTGACAAAGGAGGTCATCCCTCCTGTTTGGACTGTCTAGTAGCATCCCGGGTGATACTGGGCCTGCCTCTGTTTCTGAGATAAACACTAGGAAGCAAACAGAGACTGCTCATGGCCTGGTCGCCCCACGTCTCAGTTACACTTTCAAGAGGGAGCTGGGACTATCTCCACTCGCTTGCGTCTTGGCTGTGCTTAGTTTTGCTTTACCGTCACCAAGATGCCATGGTATTCGGTTATGGGCCCGGAGCAGCCAGCCCACTGCCCATTGTACAGCTGATCCCTATCAGGAAGAAATCGGGACCGGGGCTTTTTGTGACTTGTAAAAACAGAGTGACTATCTCATGGTTCAGATGAACCCATCCAGCCGCCCTGCTGCTTTGGGGTGACATCCAGCAATGTGAAGTTGCCGTGCCCACCTCCACAAGCCACCCTTGAGGAGCTTTCCTGTAAGAGGCCAATCCCAGAACATAGCCTTTCTTCTTCCCTCCCCCCTCCCTCCCTCCTTCATTCCTTCCTTCCTTCCACTACTTCTTTCTCTTTCTCCTTCCCTCCTTCCTTCCTTCCTTCCTTCCTTCCTTCCTTCTTCCTTCCTTCCTTCCTTCCTTCCTCCCTCCCTCCCTCCCTCCCTCCCCCCCCTCCCTCCCTCCCTCCTCCCTCCCTCCCTCCTCCCTCTTTCTTTCTTTCTTTCTTTCTTTCTTTCTTCTTTCTTTCTTTCTTTCTTTCTTTCTTTCATTTTGGTTTTTCAAGGTAGGGTCTCACTCTGGCCCAGGCTGACCTGGAATTCACTATGTAGTCTCAAGGTGGTCTTGAACTCATGGTGATCCTCCTACCTCTGCCTCCTGAGTGCTGGGATGAAAGGCATGTGCCACCATGCCCAGTTTCCTTTTTGTATTTTTTTTTTTTATTTTTGGAGACAGAGACAGACAGAGAGAGAGGGAGAGGGAGACAGATAGAGAATGGGCGCGCCAGCAGTCTTTCAGCTGCTGTGAACGAAATCCAGATGCGTGCGCCCCCTTGTGGGCAAGTACAGCATTGCACCCTTGTGTCACTGCATCTGGCTAAATGTGGGACCTGGAGATTGGAACCGGGTTCTTAGGCTTAGCAGGCAGGCACCTTAACCACTAAGCCATCTCTCCAGCCCCCTTTTTGTATTTTTGATGTATTTGGATTTTTTTCGAGGGGGTCTTGCACTCTAGCCCAGGCTGACCTGGAATTCACTATGTAGTCTCAGGGTGCCCTGGAACTCATGGAAATCCTCCTACCTCTGCCTCCTAAGTGCTGAGAATAAAGGCATGAGCCACCATGATGCTTGACCTGGAATTCACTTTTTGGAACTCTTAAGATATTTTTTTTCTCTTAAGATATTTTATATTATTTGAGAAAGATGAGAAAGAGGCAGAGAGAGAGAGAGAGAGAGAGAGAGAGGGGGAGGGAACGAATTAGTACGCCAGGGCCTCTTGCCACTGCAAACTAACTCCAGAAGCATGCACCACTTTGAACATCTGCCTTATGTGGGTCCTATGGAATTGAATCTGGGTCCTTAAGCTTTGCAGGCAAGCGCCTTAACAGCTAAGCCATCTCTCCACAGCACTCTTTTGATGAGCAGGCTTTTTGAATACAATCACCTTCCTTGCCTCTGCATCTTGTCTTTCTGTTTGGACTGGCTACCAGGAATCCTCCAGGACTAAACCTGGGATTGTGACCAGATTGGGACTGTTAGGCATTCAGTCTTGTGCACTGAGCAGCTACTGGGTTCCTGGCCTCTCCAGTGTGCAGACAGCCATTGTTGGACTGTCCAGCCTGCATTCTGCAATCAATTCCCCTTGAAACGTATACTCACATTCTATCAGTTGTTTCCCTGGAGAACTCCCACTAGTAAAACTGTAGTGCTAAGATAGGAGAGCCTCTTTTTTTTTTTTTTTTTTTGAGGTAGTGTTCCAGGCTGACCTGGAATTCACTATGTAGTCTCAGGGTGACCTCGAACTCTCAGCGATCCTCCTACCTCTGCCTCTGCATGCTGGGCTTAAAGGTGTGCGCCACCACATCCAGCTGCCTTACTACTCTTGATTTACCTTTTGTTACGCGTAAGGAATTCAGTGACTAATTTGAACTTGCATAAAGTAACAGAGGGAAGGAATGAGCATAGAGATGAAACATCTCAGCTCCAGATATACATGAACCATCTAGAGGTTTCAAAGTGTGTCCTGGAAGAGCTTCGTCTCTCCATCAGCCATACAGCTCAAGCTGTGGAAATATCAAATCAAAGCCCTCATCATTCAACTGGCTGATTTGTAGCACAAGTTTAAGGCCCAGGCTTGTAGAGAGCAGAATTAGAGAGGGCTGGTCGGAAAAAGAGTGGGACCCTGTATCCTAGGATGGAGCTGTGTGGGAGGACCCCAATAAAATATTGAACTATCAGATCCTGATGGGTGTATTGTTTTTTATTTTTAAAATATTTTTAAATTTATTTATTTTATTTATTTGGGGCAGGGGAGAAGATAGAGAATGAGCAAGCCAAGGCCTCCAGTCACTGCAAACGAACTCCAGACACATGCACCACCTTATGCAGTTGGTTTATGTGGGTCCTGTGGAATCGAACCTGAGTCCTTTGGCTTTGCAGGCAAGCACCTTAACCACTAAGCCATCCTTCCAGCCCCTGATGGGTTTATTTTGCATTCTTAGTTGCTGACACACCTCCACCCTCACCCTTCTCAGCAACTGCCTGAGAGGATGAATCCTGCATTGTCAATGAAACTGGCAATAACCTTGTCTGAAGGATATACCAAGCAAGACAATGGTGATGTCCCCCAGTCCCCACCAACATTACTGCTAGGTCACGGCAAGCTATGTAAATACCTTGGACATTAATCACCCAGATATACCGCACACCAGTCATTTTGGGGGTAATTCTCATTTGGGTATGATGTACTAACCTTTTGCTGCAATTGATTTGAAAAAGTATTTTTTTCTGTTGGTATTTATGGACACATTGGTCTGTAGTATTTTTCTTATGACTTTTTCTGTTTTGGTTTGAGAGACAAAGGCTTGCTAGGTAGTTCATGTTGGCCTTGAACTCAAAACCCTCTTGAACGTTGCATCCAAGTGCTGATGGAAACACGGAAACTTCACTATGCCTCCTAAGTGCTGAGAATAAAGGCATGAGCCACCATGATGCTTGGCCTTCCTTTTTCTCTTAAGATATTTTATATTATTTGAGAAAGATGAGAAAGAGGCAGAGAGAGAGAGAGAGAGAGAGAGAGGGAGGGAACGAATTAGTACGCCAGGGCCTCTTGCCACTGCAAACTAACTCCAGAAGCATGCACCACTTTGAACATCTGCCTCATGTGGGTCCTATGGAATTGAATCTGGGTCCTTAAGCTTTGCAGGCAAGCGCCTTAACAGCTAAGCCATCTCTCCACAGCACTCTTTCTTTTTTGATGAGCAGGCTTTTTGAATACAATCACCTTCCTTGCCTCTGCATCTTGTCTTTCTGTTTGGACTGGCTACCAGGAATCCTCCAGGACTAAACTTGGGATTGTGACCAGATTGGGACTGTTAGGCATTCAGTCTTGTGCACTGAGCAGCTACTGGGTTCCTGGCCTCTCCAGTGTGCAGACAGCCATTGTTGGACTGTCCAGCCTGCATTCCACAATCAATTCCCCTTGAAACGTATACTCACATTCTATCAGTTGTTTCCCTGGAGAACTCCCACTAGTAAAACTGCAGTGCTAAGATAGGAGAGCGTCTTTTTTTTTGTTTGTTTTGAGGTAGTGTTTTGCTCTGACCCAGGCTGACCTGGAATTCACTATGTAGTCTCAGGGTGACCTCGAACTCTCAGCGATCCTCCTACCTCTGCCTCTGCATGCTAGGCTTAAAGGTGTGCGCCACCACATCCAGCTGCCTTACTACTCTTGATTTACCTTTTGTTACGCGTAAGGAATTCAGTGACTAATTTGAACTTGCATAAAGTAACAGAGGGAAGGAATGAGCGTAGAGATGAAACATCTCAGCTCCAGATATACATGAACCATCTAGAGGTTTCAAAGTGTGTCCTGGAAGAGCTTTGTCTCTCCAGCAGCCATACAGCTCAAGCTGTGGAAATATCAAATCAAAGCCCTCATCATTCAACTGGCTGATTTGTAGCACAAGTTTAAGGCCCAGGCTTGTAGAGAGCAGAATTAGAGAGGGCTGGTCGGAAAAAGAGTGGGACCCTGTATCCTAGGATGGAGCTGTGTGGGAGGACCCCAATAAAGTATTGAACTATCAGATCCTGATGGGTGTATTGTTTTTTATTTTTAAAATATTTTTAAATTTATTTATTTTATTTATTTGGGGCAGGGGAGAAGATAGAGAATGAGCAAGCCAAGGCCTCCAGTCACTGCAAATGAACTCCAGACACATGCACCACCTTATGCAGTTGGTTTATGTGGGTCCTGGGGAATCGAACCTGAGTCCTTTGGCTTTGCAGGCAAGCACCTTAACCACTAAGCCATCCTTCCAGCCCCTGATGGGTTTATTTTGCATTCTTAGTTGCTGACACACCTCCACCCTCACCCTTCTCAGCAACTGCCTGAGAGGATGAATCCTGCATTGTCAATGAAACTGGCAATAACCTTGTCTGAAGGATATACCAAGCAAGACAATGGTGATGTCCCCCAGTCCCCACCAACATTACTGCTAGGTCACGGCAAGCTATGTAAATACCTTGGACATTAATCACCCAGATATACCGCACACCAGTCATTTTGGGGGGTAATTCTCATTTGGGTATGATGTACTAACCTTTTGCTGCAATTGATTTGATAAAAGTATTTTTTTTTTCTGTTGGTATTTATGGACACATTGGTCTGTAGTATTTTTCTTATGACTTTTTTCTGTTTTGGTTTGAGAGACAAAGGCTTGCTAGGTAGTTCATGTTGGCCTTGAACTCAAAACCCTCTTGAACGTTGCATCCAAGTGCTGGGATTACAACACGTACCACTATGCTTGGCTTTTTTTTAAAAAAAATTTTATTTATTTATTTATTTATTTATTTATTTATTTATTTATTTATTTGAGAGAGAGAGATAGAAATAGGCAAATAGAGAGAATGGGCACGTCAGGCCTCCAGCCACTGCAAACAAACTCCAGATGCGTGTGCCCCCTTGTACATCTGGCTTACATGGGTCCTGGGTAGTCGAACCGGGATCCTTTGTCTTTGCAGGCAAGCGCCTTAACCACTAAGCCATCTCTCCAGCGACCCCCTTTTTAAAATAAAAGTTCTTTTAATTAAATCATCTGATTTTTTCCTAAAAGCAGTTATATTAATTTGTATCATGGTAGGAGGATAAGAACAAGCCAGTGGGATGGGGATGCTTCTTTTGGTCTGTTCACATGAGAAAGAAAAACCTTATGGCTTTATCCCTCAAATCCTTTTGAGACAAGCTCTCAGGTAGCCCAGGCTGACCCGGAACTTGCTAGCCAAGGCTGGCCTTAAACTCCCGATCCACCTGCCTTTGTTTCCTCAGTGCTGGGATTCCAGGTGTGTGCCACCATCCCTCTTCTACCTTCTTATTTATCTGCATGGAAAAGAGAGAGAGAGAGAGAGAGAGAGAGAGAGAGAGAGAGAGAGAGAGAGGAGAGAGTGCATTGGTGTGTTAGGCCTTCTTGTCACTGCAAACTCCTGATATACACATACCACTGTGTGCATCTAGCTTTATGTGGGTAGTGGGGAATCGAACCTGGGCCTGAAGGCTTTGCAAGCAAGTGCCTTAACTGCTGAGCCATCTCTTTAGCCTGGTCCCACTTCTTTATATTAACAAAATGACAACTGGAGATTGGAGAAGGAACACATTAAATAGTTTTTTTTTTCTCTGCCTTTGAACTGTGTAAACCATTAACATCTAATGCATGATGGGATTTCAGTCTACCATCTTCACTTCTTTGTTCGGTTTCCTTCTCCTCATTCTGCTACTCACTTGACTTGTTTCAAGTGGGTAGGCATGAGCCTACAGTAAAGCAGACTGCCCTCTAGCTATTGCACATGTTGGAGTTTCATATTCAGTTTTCCTTTTTTATTAATTTTTGTTTATTTTGAGAAAGAGTGGCAGATATTGTGTGTGAGAGAGAAATAGAGAGAGGGGGAGAGACAGGGATAATGGGCACACCAGGGCTTCTGCAAACAAACTCCAGACTCATGAGCCATCTTGTGCATCTAGCTTACGTGAGTCCTGGGGAATCGAACCTGGGTCCTTCAGCTTTGCAGGTAAGCGCCTTAACTGCTAAGCCATCTCTCCAGCCCTCAACTCTTTCTTTTAAAAAAAATTTAAAAATAATTCTTTCAAATTACATATTTGAGAGGGAGGTAGAGAGACAGAAGGTACACCAGGGCCCTTCAGCCACTGCAAATGAACTCCAGACGCATGCACCACCTTGTGCATCTGGCTTACATGGATACGGGGGAATTGAACCCGTCCTTTGCTTTGCACACTAGCACCTTGACTGCTAAGCCATCTCTCCAGCCCGGCCCCTGCTCCAAATCCAGGCTTTCCTATGCTATGCTTGTCATCTGTACACTGAGTGGTTATCTCAAACCATCCCAAACCTCCAAATCCTCTCCCCCCAAAGTGCTTTCAACTGTGGCCAACTGCTCAGGCCAAACACTTTAAAGTCATTCTTAACTCTTTCATTCTTGCCAACCTTACATCTTTATTCAGTAACTTTTAATGCATCACTGTAAAAATAGAGTCAACTCTGTTTCGAGCATTCCTGTCACTGACATTACCTTCCGTGGGTAACTATGCTTAGTGTCCTCACGGGGCGCCCCCTGCTGTCTCGTCTGGAGGACTTCAGAGTGGCCCTCTGCCCCCAGCTCCTCCCCGCAAGCAGGGTTTGGCAAGCCAGTCCTTACCACCCCCAGCTCCTCAGAGTGGCTCCCGCTGCTGAGCCTCCTCCCCTACTCTCAGTGCAACGCCCACATGCTGTGAATTCAGCACCCTGAGTGCTGGCTGCCTCCCCCCTCTGCTCTCTGGCTTTTACTTGCCGCATCGGATGGGATGTAACTGCCTGTGAGCTCAGCCCTGGTTCCTATGAGGTACAACCTCCGCCTGTGCTGCCCATCTTTCCCTCAGCTCCTTTCCTTCCTAACTGATATCACAACACAATCCAAATTCTATTTCTCTCCCTCAATTATAAACCCAATGAAGGTAGGGATTCTCCACAACAGATATAGGACCTAAAAACAAACAAACAAAAAACACCCCAAGCACAGTAGTTATTCAATAAATAATTATTAAAAGCATGAACATGAAGTTCTCCCACCTCATTTCTTCTAATCCCTCTCCCTTTTACTAAAAAATTTATTTACAAGTCACACAAAAGTTCTTGAGTTGAAAATAAAAGCAAAAGACCACTACACATTAGTTTGTCAACATGTAATGCCCTGGGTTTATTTTGTGAGAATTCTATCACAATTTTTCCAGGTGGGATAAAAACCTTAAGGATAATGTATGCCATTGGCCCGGGCATCCAGACTGCGGTACTGACCAAGCACTAGTAGTAGTCTGTTAAGTACCATACTCTTCACAGAAGAGAGGTCAACATTTCCAAAGGAAGGCACCCGATATTTGTGGCTCTGGCCTTGCAGCCTTCTGGAGAATCTTAAAGGAAAAAGCTGGCTGTTGTTAGAAACTGGAATGACGGTACACGTACAGCAATTACTGCATTCTTCTCCCTCATATCCCTTTTATAAGAACAAGTAAAGAATGAAGTCTTTTAAAACAATTCGACAATAAAAAAGTACATTTTGTGCTAAAAAAGGGCAAGACAACATAAACTCCAGTTGTAAGGACTCCACTTGCATACTTGATTGACGCTTTTTGGTTGGCAGGAAGTGGGACTGCTGGGCTGTCCGTAGAGCAGCAACTTAACATTAGTGCTTTAAGTACCAGAGACCGCCCACGGCAGGGCGGCGAGTGGGGATGGGAGGGTTCAAGAGACTTCATTTTTAGCTTGTTACTTGTCCTAATGATAGTAGACCAGGAAGATCCCCATTAAACAGTACATTCCCCATTTTAAAAAAACTGATGCCTTTTTTTTTTTTTTGTAAAATTCTGTATGTATGTCACCATTTTTTTTTTCACATGATACACAGAAAACTCAAGGACCCAGAGGGGAACCAGGTTATGTTATACCATTTACAAAATACCAAGGAGTCCACAGCTACCTAACACATTTACTACAGCACAGGAACCAATGAGGGTACAGTGTACAAAAAACTGTAAACACGGCACAATAAATAGAGAAAACAGCAGGTTCCGCACCATGCACATGATGTGACGACGCTTCATCTCTATACAATCTCACATCTCACACTCTGGGTTATTGCTCCCCACCCCCACCCCCAAGTGCAAAGCATCACAAGTGAACGTTTCTGGATTCAAGTAACATATATACAAGGGTATTACAAATATGCAGTACTGTACAGATAATTGCTGTATTCTTAATTTACAGATGTTGATTTTTTTCCTATTAACAGTAAGAAAAGAAAACTTGAAGCATGAGAGATGAGCAATGCTGTCGAGTCCCCACAGCTGCCACAGAAACGCATGTGCTGCATTCCATCCTCCCTTGCATCCAAATGCTACTGATGCATAGCACCTAATCGTGTCCCCAGGCTGCAGTTCCTCTCCTGAGAAGCTACGTCACCTCCATCGCTACTGTGTTGTCTGCTATGTTGTTCAGTGCTGGCTTTTCTGACTCATGATTCTCCCTGTGGAAATGAAATAAAGTTCACCAGTTACTTAACTGGAACACACAAAATTAGCAAATCTTTCAAATAAAAACTTTAATAACAGGAAGAAACTTGCCTCATTTAGGACAAAGGAGCAAACAGGTTAATATGAACTTCTACAGAAGATGAATATGTAACTAGAAGCCACATTGGTATCAACAATAAATTCCAGTCACTGATCTCACTGATAAAATTGTAGTAGTACCCACCCAATTTTACATTAAAAACACAAAGATTTCCAAAGTTTTACTAGTTTCAGTTTAAATTTCTGTCAATATTAAGCCTTTCATAAGATTTATGGGAGGACTTTAAGTTAGGGCCCTAATATATACATAGTTGAGTGGGGTGCAAGCTGGTCCTCAGAATACCAGGGGCTCTAGTTTTACACACACTGAGTGTCCTTGGAAAAGTTCATTCACTTCCATGGATCTGTTTTTTCATCTTTTAAATAAAGTGCAAGGCACAGAAGATGTTTCATGGTTGTTTAATTCTACAGCATTGAGAATCTTGATGATGGCTGTGTGAGAGATAGAGAATTACAGCTGACCAATGGATCAGTACCGGGCAGACAATGATCCTGCTGGAGTTCAGAAGCAGACGGAGATGGGAAGACCCGTGGCTTTGGAAACAAAGGCTACAATGAGGTGCTACAAAACTGGGTCTTGGCTGTGGTGGCGGCCTCCCAGCACTCCAGGTTAAAGAAAGGCCAAGATGTAGTTAATTCCAGGTCAGCCTGGACCAGAGTGAGACCCTACCTTGAAAAACCAAAAAAAAAAAAAAAAAAAACTGGGTCTTTCTTTGGGGTCACTCCTGGTTAAAGAACTAAATGTAGGTCTGGCATTCGAGGTGCTCCACACTCTGGAAATTCCAGTTTCTATTCTCCACATCCACACTTACACTTCTCCAACTTTTTCTTTTTCTTATAGGCCCAAGCTGACTCTATTTTTAAGGACATTCCCAGAATTCCCTTGGTGTGAAAAGACTTCTCCTTTTACTGAAAGCATATGTATTATTTATATAGTGAAATGACAAACATAATGTTTTAGGATACCTCCGGAATGATTGGCACCTGTTATCTGTCATGTTTTAACATTATTAGCTCTCACATTTTCAAGCTTATTTCTAATAAAACTGAAAATGCATGTCTTTTGTCTTCTAGTACTTCATATCAACAGGATTTTAATGTGTGTGTGTGTGTATATTTTTTTGTTTTGTTTTGTTTTTTTTTCAAGGTATGATTCCAGGCTGACCTGGAATTCACTATGCTGTGGCCTTGAACTCATGGTGACCCTCCTACCTCTGACCCCTGAATGCTGGGATTAAAGGTGTGTGCCACCATGTCTGGCACATTTGATATTTAAAGTGCAATAGAGGGACTGGAGAGATGGCTTAGCAGTTAAGGTGCTTGCCTGCGAAGCCTAAGGACCCAGGTTCAATTCCCCAGTACCCATGTAAGCCAGATGCACAAGATGGCACATGCATCTGGAGTTCATTTGCAGTGGCTAGAAGCTCTGGAGTGCCCAATCTCTCTATATATGTATCTGCCTCTTTCTCTCTTTCTCCTCTTCCCTCCCTCTCTCAAATAAATAAACAAATAAAAATTTTAAAAAAGGTGTAATAGAGCCACAGTAAAAATTCCAAAGTTTCTACTGAAACCCAAGAAGTACAGAAAATAATGGCTTAAGTTATCTGCCACGAATCTAAATGTTTTTAAGTTTACACCCACAGTGCTGCATAGCTGGCCATAATGCAGAGAATAAATGACTACTGTGTGATCAGCCCTAAATGGGACATCTAAATCACTTCCTCTAAGGCTCAGGGAAGAGAGGGTGGAAAGAATGTAAGAACCAGAAGATGAGGAGGGAGGGGTTATGGAACACTATCTTCTGGACATGACACAGCCATTGCTCTCATGAATTCTCGGCAGCTGTAGTTTCCTGAACAAGGCTGAGTATATCAGCGTTTCATCATGGACGGGGGAGGGCCTCCTGAGGTCCTAACTCCTTGTAGAAGAGATTCAGCCAGTTTAAGGTTAATGGGGGCAGGGCAGTCATGTTCTTTAGTGGTGTGGGCACTGGTTTAGTTGCCCAGTTAACAACTACCTCACCCATGCTCATGCCAGGAACCTTAATTTAACTCAATGTGTCCCAAAAAAGAAAAAGAAGGCATTTAATTAGGAAGGGGACTAATTGAGAAAGGGTTTAAGCAGGAGTGGGAAGGGATAAGAGAGGAGGGTAGTAGGAGGTGGATATAATCAAAATTCATTAGATACATGTATGAAATGGTCAAAGTAAAATACAAATTAAGCAGTAGCAGAGTGGCACAGTGGAAGCATCCTGGGCCCATAAAATACAAATTAAATAAAAGCTGGTATGCATATTTTGAAGTCTTTACATTCTTTTTTTCCCCAATGTTTGAAAAATGTATTTTAAGGGCTAGAGAGATACCTCAGCAGTTAAGGCACTTGCCTGCAAAACCTAACGACCTGAGTTCAATTGCCCAGTACCCTACATGAAGCCAGATGCAAAGTGGCACATGCATCTGGAGTTCATTTGCAGTGGCTAGAAGCCCTGTTGCGCCCATTCTCTCCCTCCCTCTCCCCTTCCCTCTCCCCCCTCTGTGTGTGTGTGTATGTGTGTGTATACATACACATATATGTATGTGTGTGTATCTGTCTCTGCTTGCTAATAAATAAAAATATTAAAAAATGTTTTTTAAGCAGCCCGGGCATGGTAGTGCATGCTTTTAATCCCAGCACTTGGGAGGCAGAAAAAAAATATATATATATATATACTTTATATGTGAGAGAGTGAGAGAAAGAGGACGATATATATGAAGGGGGGGGCACACCAGGGCCTCTAGCCACTGAAAACAAACTCCACACTCATGTGCCACCTTGTGCAGCTGGCTTTAGAAAGGTACTGGGAAATCAAGCTCGAGTCCTTAGGCTTTGTAGGCAAGTTGTCATAACCTCTGAGATCCCTCTCCAGTCCTTTACATTATTATTTATACTTTTTGCGCATGTGTTCATGTGCATGTGCAAATGCACAACTTTGGGTACCATTCCTCAGACTTCACCCATCTTTCTTTTTTTTTTTTTTTTTTTGGTTTGAGGTATGGTCTCCTTTTAGCTCAGGCTGTCCTGGAATTCATGATGTAGTCTCAGGGTGGCCTTGAACTTACAGTGATCCTATCTCTGCCTCCCAAGTGCCAGGGATTAAAGGCATGCACCACCATGCCTGGCTTCCATCTTTCTTGAGAAAGGTTATCTAACTGGCCTAAAACTCTCTCAGTCAGGTTAATCAGGTTAGGCTGAGGCCTGCAAGCCTCAGAGGTCTGCCTCAGCTTCTCCAGTACTGGGATTACAGGTGCATTCCCATGCCTGGATTGTGTGTGTTTCTATGAGGATACACGGAGGTCAAAGGAGACCTATGGTACCCTTAGGAATGCTACAATGCTACCAGCTTTTTCTTTTTTTTGGGGGGTGGGGGTGGGGACAGGGTTTCCTCCTGGTCTGGAGCCACTGCTTATGCTAAAGTGACTAGCCAGTGACCTGCCTCTGCCTAACCAGTGCTGGGATTACAGGCATGCTGCCACATCTAGTGCTCACCTGAGTACTCGGGACAGAACCTGGGCCCTCATGTTTGCAAGGCAAGCACTTTATTTACTGAGCCTCTTTAGCCCCTCACTATTTATATGTGTGTGTTTATGTGTGAGTGCAAGGGTGTGTGCACCAAGGTGTGTATGTGGGTGGTTGTTCCTTGCCTTCCACCTTGTTTAAGGAACACTGCTGTGTTCACTGGCCCATGAGCTTCTTGGAGATTCTAGTGTCTCTGCCTCCCTTCTCACTGTAGGCACACTGGGATTTCAGATACTCATAACAGCACCGGGCTTTATGTGGGTGGTGGGGATCTGAACTCAGGGATTCATGGCTGCAAGGCAAGTGCTTCATCCACTGAGTCCTTTCCTCATCCCCTCAATTCTTACATACATACATATACATCTATTTCTTGTTTTTGTTTTTTGAGGTAGGATTTTGCTGTAGCTCAGGCTAACATGGAATTCACTATGTAGTCTCAAGGTGGCCTCAAACTCTCAGTGATCCTCCTATCTCGGCCTCCCGAGGACTGGGATTAAAGGCATATGCCACCATGCCCAGCTACATTTTTTTTTAAATTTTACTTTTTATTTATTTGAGAGAGAGAGAATAGGCGCACCAGGGCCTCCAGCCACTGCAAATGAACTCTAGATGCGTGCGCCCCCTTGTGCATCTGGCTTACGTGGGTCCTGGAGAATCGAGCCTCGAACCAGGGTCCTTAGGCTTCACAGGCAAGCGCTTAACCACTAAGCCGTCTCTCCAGCCTGCAGCTACATTTTTAATATGTAAAAGGAAAAGAACAGAAGACCGAGGTAGAGAGCCATGGCAGAAGACTTCTTTTTCATTGATTTGAGGTTTAAAATAACTACTTACCTTGGAACTGAATCTACAGACGATGATGATGGGACCTTGGAAACTTGACAGTTTGCTGCGGCAGCCAGCTTTAAGGCAGATGACGGAACAGCGCTTAAAGTCCTAGGTATATGTCGTGCATTTATTGGGGCAATAGAGTTTACAGTGGGAACTGATGAAGGTACAGTTAATCGGATGTTGTTCCCAAACAGAACCTGAGTTGTTGCAGAATTGGCAGCAGTTACTTGATGACTCAGCGCACTGTGGGAACTTGAAGTCTGTGTCATATTTGAAGGCTGTAACAAAGTCGAACCTGCTGTCGATGGACTTGGATGGACAAGTGCTGTTGGCGTAGTGCTACTGAGGTGTAAGCCCTTGTATACTCCTGGAAGAGAGAGAGATGCAACTAAACAACTCATCCTTCTGTAGCTGGTATTACAGCACATGCACATACACATGAAAATATACTGCAAGCAATGTAAATGTATCTCTACCTGAGGCTGGAAGGACGCCATTCACCCCAATGCCAAGCACCACGTCATCCTTCATCTTGAATCCCATCAGCTGTTCTGATGTCATCAAAGCAGAAGCAGCAAACTGAGCGCTGGCAGAGTCCAAAGTCTTGGAGACGAAACTCTGAGAGGAACACACAAGGGAACGTCATCAGTACGGCAGTTTCACAGCGCTAAAGCAACACAGTGTACCAAGATCAGTAAGAATGGCAAACCACAGAATCGCTTCATCTCTTTTGAGAGTAACTCTGAAGATTGAACTTAAAGAGTTATGAATTTTAGCTGGGCGTGGTGGCGCATGCCTTTAATACCAGCACTCGGGAGGCAGAAGGAGGAGGATCACTGTGAGTTCAAGGCTGCCCTGAGACTACATAGTGAATTCCAGGTCAGCCTGGGCTACAGCAAGACCCTACCTTCAAAAACAAAAACAAAACAAACAAAAAAGTTATGAATTTTGACCTTCATATATGATGATATATAATATGTGCACGTCAAGTACCGAAACAAGACTTTTAGGAAACAGCAAAAATTTCTAATATAAAATGTTGGAAATGTGCTTATAAAACATTTCAGTGATTTTCAAATTCATATAATGAATATATAAGCTTCTTTCATCTGACTTACATACTTACACACACATACACACAGGCACCTTTAGGACAATAAGACAAGTGTCCCTTAAAAATAAAGAAAAGGGCTGAAGAGATGCTCAGTGGTTAAGGTCCTTGCCTGCAAAGCCTAAGGACTGGAGTGGATTCCCCAGGACCCATGTAAAGCCAGATGGACAAGGTGGCGCATGTGCCTGGAGTTCATTTGCAGTGGCTAGAGGCCCTGCCCACTCTCTCTTTCACATGTCTCTTTCTCATAAATAAATAATTCAGAAACAAGCAGGCCATGGTAGCACACACCATTAGTCCCAGTATTCAGGAGGCTAAGGTAGGAGGATTACTGCGAGTATGAGACCAGCCTGGCCTATAGAATGAGTTCCAAGTAAGCTAGAGCTAGAGTGAGATCCTGCCACGAAATAAAAAAAAACAAAACAAAACAAAACAAAACAAAAAACCCACAAAAAATGCCAGTAACATGATAACAAAACATAACCTACAAATTAAGAGCCCTTTGAAATCCTCAAATATGTTTCCCTTTAAGATGCTTACAAGGCACAAACCATGGCCTTTAAGCCCCAAATATACCTACATGACAAATAGTTTTCATACTTTAGGTTTAAGAGCGATCTCTCTTAAATGGTACAAATCTGTTATTAACAGAGTGCAGGTCAGACTCAAGAGTTTCCATCTCCCTTAACTAGATCTTTTGTTTTCCTTTGCTAAGCAGGCAGCAGAGGTAAGGAACGGTCTCTCTACTCAGCAGCAGTGCCCTTCCTAACCCTGTGTATTCGGGCGAGAGCCATTTTGTTAGATGGAGGGCTCTGCAGCAACAGGACGGGCTTATCAGTGGACTCTGGTGGGAAATGAGGAGGGACAGTCAGGAGGTGGACAAAGTCCTCACCTGTGAGGTGGTGCTGGAGGAGGTACTGCTTGCCTGCTGCTGCTGCTGACTCTGTGCGAGCTGCTGTTTCTGCATGAGCGCCAGTTGCTGCTGGTGCTGCTGGTATTGTTCGGCTGTGAATGCTGAGCATAAAACAAGGAGACACTTTATAGAAACGTGCATACTTCACAGCATGCTACAACACTAACACAAATCCAGCAGAAAGAGGTGTTGTATGAAATTAAAATTCGTAATTTCATAAAAACCTCACAAGCTTGCTCAAGATCATTTCCAGATGAAAATTTCAGCCTATTTTTGCTACCCCATTTAGCGAGAGTGACCTGAATGCAAAGAATAGTAAGCTTTCATGGGAAGGAGAACTAATTGCGCACTTCCCAAATTTTATCACCATTAGTTTTGTAAAACTACATGAGACGCTTGTGCTAGATAGTGTGAAGTACCATCAGCCTTTTGTCAATCCATAGACTGCAATCTGACTTCACCTTGAACTTGAGAAGAAATCTGATAATTACCATTTGGTTTCTATTTTACCCATAACACCCTGCCAATGCATTCAGACAGTTCCTAATAGCTCTGTGTAAGCTACTAACTTCTACATGTTTTATTAGAAAGCTACCCTCTATATGAAAGATATGGTTGAACGCTTATTGCTTTTTTTTTTTTTTTATTTTAAGAACCTATCTTTTAAGTTTAACAGGAAGAAAAGAGGTTTCAATGTTAGGTTAATTAATTTTCCCCACCAAATTAACCCACCTGGAAAAAATCCAGTCAATAAGAACGGAGTTATGCTGATTTACTGTACACAATGATGTCTGAGGAAAGACACTGTGTTATGCTACTATGTCTATGGAGAGCTCAGTTCTAAAAAAAACAAACAAAAAAATGTATTTATTACCTCCTGAAAAGTGTGTGCAATTTTCAAAAGGAAACCTGTCTTTTTTTCTTCTACTTTGCCAATCAGGAAAAGAAAAGTACATATAATAAATCACAAATACATCTGACTTTAAAGGCCTCTTTAAGAAGCCTTTGAGTCTGAGTAAGAATTATTTTAAATAAAGTTATCGTGCAGCACTGGGCACCAGGAAATCTATAAATCATGCAAATTCCTCAATCTATATTTGATGTTTTCAAAATACTAATTTTATGTTTACTGTTTAACTGCTAATAACTTATCTAGAATATTACTTTATCAAGTTTTAGAATTTCCACTTATAACTTACAAAGAATTTTCCGCTAAGCCCCAGGGTTCTGTTTCTGTCTGGAAAATTAGAACACGTGAAGTACCCATTCTCCCCTGTTCTGGATGGACCAGGGAGCCATGAAATACTATTTCACAGAGCCTTGCTCAAAGGTGTTTGGTACTCCCACAGGCTCTGATACTTGAACTGCATTGTCTTGGATTACAAGGGCAAAAAAGAAAATTTTCTTTTGTAGAAACTATTGATTTTCTTACTTTGTGTGTGTGCTATAAATTTAATTGCTAGATGACCTGGGATGAGCTTTTCCCTTCTATGTTTGAAGTCCAGAAATTGAAACCCATGGGGAAGAGTTACTTACTGACATTAGGATTTTCCCTAAATACTGACACACGCACATTGCCTTGTAATACAAATGACCTGGTCAAATATGTGGAAAAACTTCCAAGAGTAATGCTGCCCAGAGAAAATATTCTTTATCAATATCACTTATCTTTATGCTCCAGAAGAAAGCAATCATTTAAGCCTTACAATCCTTACTTTATTAAATAAATCTTGTGTGTGTGTGCATGTAGATGCCAGGGATTGATGTGGGCTGTACTGCTTGACTGCTCTCAATTGATTTGCTGAGGCAGGTCTCTCACGTGATGCCAGGGCTTATAGATCTGCCTAGGTAGGCTTGCCCTGGGGATCTCCTCTTGCTGCCTCTCTGGTGCTGGGATCATAGGTGGTCTGTCATGCCCAGCAGACAGTTATGAGGGAGCTGGGGGGGTCTGTACTCTGGTTCTCATGCTCGCATGGCACAGTGCTTTATCCCCTGAACCATCTTGCCAACTCCATTAAATATTTTCACAGCCAGTGATTTTTAAGGTTCATGCTTTAATTTCCTAAAGGCAAATGTGTTGCTTCAGTCAGCTTTTCCAGCTTATTTAGTGTTTCCTGAAGACCTATATACACAACTCAATGTATATGAATTAAGCAAATATATTCATATAAAATACAAAAATGTTCATATAAAAATAAAGGCTTAGCACATGCACATGGTGGCACATGTGTCTGGAGTCATTTGCAGTGGCTAGAGGCCCTGGCATGCCCATTCTCTCTCTCCCCCTCCTCTGTCTGTAATAAATAAAAATAAAACAAAAAATAAAGTCTTAAATAGTAATGCTTCCAAAGTTCTTTTGTAGATCTTTGCTGATATTTGTGTTTCATTAAAAAGTCGATGATAATTAGAAATCAATTTCAAGTAAGTTCCAAAATTTTTGCTCTATCTATGTATGTAGTCTCAGTCTGGCCTCAAACTCACAGCAATTCTCTTATTACCTACATCTCCTGTTTTAACCTTATCTAAATTAATGTCTTCATCTGTCTTTGAGGGTTGAGTCTCACTTTTTTGTTTTGTTTTGTTTTCAAGGTAGAGTCTTGGCTCTAACCCAGGCTGCCAGGCTGACCTGGGACTCACTGTAGTCCCAGGCTGGCCTTGAATTCACAGTGATCCTCCTACCTCTGCCTCCTGAGTGCTGAGATTGAAGGCATGAGCCACCACACCTGGTGAGTCTCACTTTTAAATTGTTAACTTCATTCTAATAAAGATTTAAAAATGAAAATAATACACGAATACACACAAACCCAACTAATCACTAGTGCCTCAATGTTTTGAATCATTACGTTTAGCCTATTTCCTAGATATCACTATACTGTGAAATTCTGTCTGGATGTTTTTGGTACATGATCTATAACAGAAAGGAACCAGTAAGCTATTACTAGAAATGCTACAAACCACCAGAACTTGACATTTTTAGCCCTCAGATCTATCATAAACAGATGAGTATCTGTGAGCAAATATTTAACCTTTTGTGGCTCAACCCCTTCATTTAAGTGTAAAAAGTATTAAATAATGTAATCACTAAAGCCCTTTTCAGCTATGAGGTGCCTAGACTTTGTATTTAAGAGAAATAAAATTTCAATCCAGAAGGATGTGTGAATAAGGAGGAGGAGGAAGGGTAGTATTTTGGGTAATTAACATTGTGAATTGGGTTTGATATTATTAAAGAAGTCAGAGAAATAGTCAAGGTCATGTTACCATTGGAACTCAAAAGTCTAACGAAATGCTATGTGGAAAAGGCAAAAATGACCATAATTCCCTAAATCTCTATGAATAAATTGGACATCAAGGCAAAAAGTTTTTAGTTACACATCTACCTCCAGATCAAGTGTGGTAGTCAAATTTAACTCACCCAAGATGGACAAGAGACAAAATCTACAATGACAAGCACTTCACACAGAACAACAAAATGGAGCACAGGGATGGGACCTTGGTCACTGTCTCCTGTAACCTCATACTAGAGGTGAAACAAGGACACATGTATTCAAACGTGGAAGAAAAACACACACTACCACCGCCAAGTTGATGTGATCTTACATTTACAAAGTGAAAATTTCTGTTTTAGAACCCTTATTTTTGACACATGATAAAAAAAAAAATTAGGTTTCATCAGCGTTGAGTCTAGGGCCTTAAAACCCCTCACCACAAGATCGTAAGTAGCAGAGGAGAATCAAGTGTGGGTCAAGGGAAGCAAGCACGACTGGGCTTGAAATCCTGCGAGGACAGTGTAACGGGAGATCAAGCACTTAGCATGCACCCAGGAGTGAAACACAACTGTCACGTTTAAAGTTAACGAGGCAGATTTTGGTCAATATATGAATAAACTTTCTAACCAAGATACCCAAATCTAGAATCACTTCTTCTAGAAAGCTGGTGAATTTCCTTGAGCAGCACACAGGTAGAACATTATTTTAATGCAGGGAAAAGGTAATTTGAAAGAATACAAAATGAAATGACTACAGCTGGTTAATAAAGTAGGACCCCTGAATAAGTGAGCTTGAACCAAAAGGTTTCTGAGCCCTTATCAGCTACCTAGAAATCCAATTTGAAAACCAAAGGTTGTCATTATTTATGTCCAGGCCTTATCTTATCTGGCTGTGGATGAGATTTCTGGTAATCATATGGAACTCTAAGTGTGGCCACCTCTGCACAGGGAGTGCGATGTAATTGCAGAACTTAGTCATCTCATCCCAGGCAATTGCAGATGGCAACAGAGGCCATGTGGGAAGCCCACTTCCCATGGTGAAAAAAATCCTTTATTTTGAAACCTTTAAATAAAGACTGAGGTTCTTCAGAATTTCAAAATTTAACAAAATATTCAGTACACCAATCTAGAGTTCCTTTTTGTAGGAAGATTAACGTTTTGCTTCAACTCAACGCCGTACTACGTTAACATATCATGGCCATCCTCCTATCTCTGCCTCCCAAGTGCTGGGATAACACGTGTGCACCACCACACATGGCTCAAAAATCTTTTTTAATTATTAAAAAAGGTACCGATTTTATTATATAATATTCCTATAATCTTCAATACACACAAATGGATATTTGATGACTGAATAAATACTAAAATTTCAAAAGTGCTATTACAGATGAAATGAATTAGACAATGACTTGGAAACTCTCCATATCAGGTGTTAACTAATGATAATTAAAAAGAAACAAGGGCTGGAGATATGGCTTAGTGGTTAAGGGGCTTGCCTATAAGCCAGATGCACATGGTGGCACATGCATCTGGAGTTTGTTTGCAGTGGCTAGAGGCCCTGGTGCACCCATTCTCAAATAATTAACTAAAAAAAATAAACCAGTATTTTTTTTTTTAAAAGAAACAATTATCCTTAACTAAAATCTACTACTAATTCTGAAAGCCTATATATAGGTCTTCCCTACTTCTTCCACACTGTGTCATTCTGCTGCGGAGTATGCAAAGGATAAATCACCTGATGACACCTGCTGAAGGAGGCTGTCTAGGCAAGGGCTTGTCAGGGTAGAGACTATCTTAACACAGACTCGTCAGGGTAGAGGCCCCTAACACAGATTCATTAGGGTACCCTTATGTTACGCAGCTCTGCAACAGCCAGAGTGAGAAGCAGACAAGAGATAAAATTTAGTGCTTTTCACTAAAGTGAATGAAGACCTCAAGTGACTCTTTAGAAAAGGGAGTCAGCCCAGAGGGCACTAGTTTGTTATCTGTAAGTAAAAACTTAGTATGTATATCTATAATTGAATCATCAAAAATGGTTCAATTATAACCCACATATTTGGGTTAAGCAGCAGGGAAGTATATCAACTGATTCCTATCCGACAGGATGGTACAGTCAATATGGTCCCTGAAAGCACTTTTGGTTTGGAGCTGGACACTCTTCTCCTTTCATGATCTTAGCAAGCCAGGGTTTCCTCTGGCATCAGACCACATCAGGGTTTCTTTGGTTTAATAAACAGATTGAAGAAGTCTTGTTTGTATCTGAAGGCCATGGTGTATGGAAAATTATGTTTACAACTGCAATTATAATGAAGTGAGGTGCTGAGCAACCAGGGGCACTGCGGGGCAGCAGTGAACAGACTCACTGGCTTGCCCTGGAGAACACATCCTTTCAGAATTTTATGTAATGCATGAATAACCAAATTTTCTTTTTTTGTGCTCAGGGACTGTTAGTCACTTAAATTCAATGTACATATGCTTATGACTATATTGTAATCTACAGAGTACAAAGAGAAAATTGTTACATCTTTGTATTATTTGCAAATATGGAAGAAACAAATAGTGTTGCTGTACAGTTCAGCCTGTAGGCATTTATTCTCTAATTATAGAAGAAAACAAGCACAACAGAAAAAAAAACATTTAAAAAAGTGAGAAGAAAAATTACAAGGTTACTAAAGATTTTGTTTTCAGTTAACTTTTACTAGTGTTCATTTTTCAATGATGTTTGGCAAACAAACCAAGAAGTTTTACAGCTGACGTTGACATGTCTACTGAAGAAGCACGGTAAAATAATTACATAAAAGCAGTCAGGATAAAATCCTTATGGTAGCTATGCTCCTCAGCTTCTCTATTTTAGTGGGTAGAGATGGTGAACACGGCTTTATCTGCAAGAAGTCTCAAAGAATTTTATACAGTATAAAAAGCTTATTTATCAGGGAAAAATCGCAAGTTTATGCTTTTAAAATCTCCACAGTCACACTGGATGTAAGTAAGCCTTCACAGTGAAAAGGAGTTCTTCTCTTGGTTTCTATGACTGCCAGGCAGCAGGAAGCTCACTTGGTGCTACAGACACTAAGATGAATGGAATTTCAGTCTGCTGGGTCTCAGAAAAGCTACAGATCATCAAGCTGTTTTCTGAAATGTGATTATTTTTCTCATGGTCTCAAAGACTTCCATTTCAAAAAGTACTTCTCTCTAATCACCAAGTAAATTACTTCATGGAACATTTTCTAAACATAATAGCAAATTTTCATATGTTAATTGTAACCTTGACAGGTAACTGGGGAAACAATAACAACCTTTACAGGGCTTTCAAAAAACCTGTATTTAAATTTCCTTAGATCTGTACTAACATAGTTTTAACAGTGAATTACCATAATCTACAAAACTCAAATAATGTATACTTATGACTGAAAATAGAAAGCTGGGACTATTTTAACACTGAATATTTATTTTAGTCACATCCATAATGTAGCATAAAAAAAATCAGTATTATCTAAAAATGTTTCCAAAATATTTTAAACATAAGTTAAATATTTTTTTCTCTGAAAATTCAGTTTCTCTCATAAATTATTCTCAATGATTGTGTCAGCAAATAAGATATGCATACCTACTGCCTTACTGGTCTCAATGTGTAAGCTGACCAGGTAAGTGTCCAAGCATAAAACAGTCCATTTTCTTTTCATGTTACTTAAAAATAAAACTTATGAATCTTGTGGCTCATGGACTGCTTCTAGGAGACAAAGTAGACAAACAGTAGACAGCAACAGCCACCTTCCTCCGTGCTGAGGTGAAGAGACGCACACACTCGTAGCAGTAATATTACTGAACAGGATTCAAATCAATATTTAGCACTTTTAATTATGAGTGGAATAGACACATATTCAAAAACGTGGGTGACCCCAACCCTTGTATAGAAATGTATGCTACAAATCAACATACCAAAGTGTGCTGAACCACTGCTACTTTTACTTTGCGTAGAGGTACTGCACATCTGGGTCCCAGGTTGTGCTGTTCCTGTTCGATTTACGCTCCTATATAATTTTCTACTGGAGAGTTCACCATTGTCACTGTCATGTAGAGATGGTGTCCGAGGCCTAAAATGCCGCCATCTACATGATTTGATATTGACTAGTATCTGACTGAGGTCTTTACAGAAAGATTTGTCCGA
This sequence comes from Orientallactaga sibirica, assembly GCA_036365145.1. NCBI lineage: Eukaryota > Metazoa > Chordata > Mammalia > Rodentia > Dipodidae > Orientallactaga > Orientallactaga sibirica. Next base: position 2,025,296 of record JAEOAD010000028.1, on the reverse strand, counting down.
GGTATTTGTTTCTGAGGTATTGGCAAACTGATTGACTGGAGAATGGTGTGGCGAAGAAAGCATGTCCAAGTCCAGGTGGTGAAACGTACTGTCATAGTCTGAATGAGCTCTGTCCAGTAAGACCCTGTTTAAAAAGAAGACAGGAAGCATGTTACTTAGAACACCCACTTAAGGGTCTGTCCTTTCCCTGCACTCCCAAAGCTGAGCAAAAGCATATTAATATTTAAAAGCCACAAAGTTGATAATTTTAGAATTTGGCTCCTTTAAACCCAAAGGTTCTTTTTAAATTAATTAATTAATTAATTAATTAATTATTTTTTTTGTCGAGGTAGGGTTTCACTCTAGCTTGGCTGACCTGGAGTTCACTATGTAGTCTCAGGGTGGCCTCGAATTCACAGTGATCCTCCTACCTCTGCTTCCTGGATGCTGGGATTAAAGGTGTGCACCACCACACCCAGCTCTTTTTAAACATTTTTTAATTTTTCGCACATATATGTGTTGTATGTGGTATGGTGTGTGTGGTTCATGCATATGCATGCATGCACACTCCCCATTGTATGCAGGCGAAGGACAGAATATCAAGTGTCTTCCTCTGCAGCTCTTCCACTTGTTCCTGACCTTTTTGTTGGTCAGACTGGCTGAATAGTGAGCCCCGGTGAGTCTCTGATCCCCGTTCCCCCCAGAACGAGGGTTACAGAAGTTCAGGAGAATCAAGCTCAGGGCAAATTAGGCCCCCTCGGACCCTTATGCTTCTGTAGGAAGTGCTCTTAACTGCTGCACCATCTATTTAGCTCTTCAAATTATTTTCCAATCAAAGATATTTTACTTTTGTTTTTATGTGTTTTGCGATTCTTTTCCTCCTCCCATACTGACAAGTTGTCAAGTCTGAAGGAGTTCTATCTCAGAGGAAGAATGGCTGGATCTCAAACAACTGGGATGTCAAGAGTGGGTCATGCATGGATTATTTTCACTGAAAGGTTAAACAAGCTGTTAGATGAGTTAATATGACACTTCTTGACCTATTTAATCCAATCTCCCAGAACTCACTTTTTTAAAAATTGAGGCAAGCCCAACAGACTGGCCTTTTTTTTTTTCCTTTTTGAAATGAGAGAGCAAGAGCAAGCGAGTGAGAGAATTGGCATACCAGGGTCTCCAGTCACTGTAATCAAACTTCAAACACATGCACCACCTAGTGGGCATATGCGAGCTTGTGCATGCATCACCTTGTGTGTCTGGCTTGTGAAGAATCTGGGGAGTTGAACCTGGGTTACTGGGCTTTGCAGGCAAACGCCTTAACCACTAAGCCCTCTCTTCAGCCCCAGAACTCACTTTTTCTTTTTAAATTTGAAAGACACAGAGAATGGGCGTGCCAGGTCTCAGCTGCTGTGAACAAATTCCAGACGCGTGTGCCCCTTGTGTGCGCATGTGCGACATTGTGCTTTTGCGTCTGGCTAAATATGGGACCTGGACATTTGAACGGGCATTCTTAGACTTAGCAGGCAGGCGCCTTAACCACTAAGCCTCTCTACAGCCCAGAACTCATTTTTTAATAGTTTCTTTATCTAGCCTCTGACAATTTATCTGAGATGCATTAGAATGATGTACTGGGTGAGGTATGATGAAAACCAAGCAGTAGAGTGGAAAAGTAATGAGTAAACACATCAGCTAGAATAGCAGGTAGGACTACTGTGTTGTTTATAAGGACTGTGTCAATTTAAGTTTAAATGTGATTTCTCTCATGTCTAAAATATCCCTTTGACAGGAAAACTGAAATACTCTACCTTCCACCACGCCCAACCCGTCTTCGTGCAAATCCAATACATCTCTGGGGTACGGTGAGAGTGGTTAAGCAGTATCTATAGCGCACATCCCCTAGTCCTCCATCTTTAGGACTAGTCCAGGGCCAGTTGCCAGTTTGGTCTAAGTGAGGCTAAAAAAAAAAAATCTAAATTATTATATAGTTTCAGTTAAATAATTTGTCATTTGATATTTATGAAGAAGGTCTGAAACTTACAGCATAGTACTGACAGCCTGCTTTCCTACGGAAAGCAAAGGGACCATCAGGGTCATTCTCTTCCTCAGCTTCTGAAGAACCAGACAAAACCTTAAATAAAGTAAATGCAAGAGGTCAGTCAACCTTGTGACTTCCTGTATCCCTCCTCCACCTACAGAGGCATTCACTCTTCTGCTTACCTGGGAGAGAGGCTCTTCGTCGGAGCTGGGGAAGTCATACTGATTTAAGTCTTTAGCGTTGAAGACTGGCAGTGCAGCAGGGCTTGTCTGTTGAGGAGCAGCAGCAGCAGACGGTAAGACTTTGGGCTTCTTTTCATACTTCCGTTTTGGCCGAATAAGATCGGCTTTATCTTGCTGCAACAAAGACAGGAATCAATTATGCACTAGAAGCCACGTTCTACAAATGTGAATTTCAGGGGAACTGTAAAAAGAAGTTATTGTTATAATGAAGGCATCCATAGTCATTATGTCTGGCCTCTGAGAAAGCACAAGTATGTCTTGGAACCCAAAAACAGTCCTGTGGAGTATTTTATTTCAACAGAGAAGATAAGTTCTCCATACTCTAAATCCCTGTAACTGTAATTAGAATTTATTACTACTTCCTTTAGGTTTTTTATTGCCTACAAAAATTCTAAAAGGAAAACTAAACAGACAGAAGTTCCTACTATCATGTAATTTTAAAAAATCAGTATAAATAACAGGCATTAACCAGGTAAGGTGGTGCACACCTTTAATCCCACAGGCAAAGGTAGAAGAACCTTCCTATGAGCTTGAGGACAAGCTGGGGCTACGTAGTGAATTCCAGATCAGCCTGGGCTAGATAGAGAGACTCTACCTTGAAGAAACCAAACCAAACCAAACCAAACCAAACCAAACCAAAAAACCCAAACATTCAGCAGGCATTAAAATTGTATTTTTTCTTTTTTGTTTTTTAAAATAGCATATGGTATTAATTTTTTAAGCTGATTAAAGTATAACACATGTCTCTACAACTTCTACAGTTGTCTTGATAGGACAGACTTGAATCAAAAAGTAGCTGTGGTAAAGCAAAACATTATTCAAAAGTCAGTATTGGGTGGGGCATGGTGGCACATGCCTTTAATCCTAGCACTTGGGAAGCGGAGGTAGGAGGATTGCTGTGAATTTGAGGCCAGCCTGGGCTAGAGTGAGACCCTACCTTGGGAGGAAAATGTATCAGGCTGGAGAGATGGCTCAGTGGTTGAAGGTGCTTTCTTGCAAAGCCTAACAGCTTGGGTTTGATTCCACAGTACTCACATAAAGCCAGATGCAGAATGAGGCACAGGTGTCTGGTTTGTTTGCAGTGGCAAGAGGCTCTGATGTGCCCATACTCCCTCTCCCTCTCTTATAAATAAATAAATAAATAAATAAATAAATAAATAAATAAATAAATAAATAAATCAAGCCAGCCAGCCAGCCAGCCAGCCAGCCAGTATCACTGGTCAGATAAGATAAAGTATTACCTTGGGACATTTTTATGCACGTATGTGCATGGGTCCATATGTTCAGACAAGAGGACAACTTTGGATGTCGTCCTTCAGGGGCTGATCACTATTCTCTTCTAAAAATTATTTTATTAATTATTTATATTTGAAGAGTGTGGGTATGTGCATGCCATAGAGTGGATGTGGAGGTCAGAGGATAGCTTTTGGTTTGTCCTAGCCTGTCTCACTCTGTTTACTGCTAAGCTCACCAAGAGCTTCTGGGAAATTCTCCTGTCTGTGCCTCCCATCTTGCCATCAGTGTCAGGTTGCTGGGATTACAGAAGTCATTAGCTTCTGGATGTTTGTGTGTGTGTGTGTGTGGGGGGGGTCTGGCTATCCAACTCAGGTACTATAGCTTGAATGCCTACTGCTTTATCTACTGAGCCATCTTCCTAGCCCCTGGTGCCACCCGTTTTAAGACAGGGTCTGTTAACCTGAAGCTGACTTAACAGGTTCATATGGCTGATCAGGGAGACCCAGGAGCTGTCTGTCTTCACCTTTCCAGCACTGAGAGACCAGTGTACACCACAAGACAAGGCTTCTGGGGACTTGTACTCAGATCCTCACGCTTGTGAGGTAGGCACTTTAGCTTTCTCCTCAGCCTGTCTGATCAATAACTCAAAAGCTCATCTTAATGAAACTTGGGATCCACTTACTTAAACTATAAGAAAAGCACAAGGCAACCAAATTACACCATTCATAATTCTGTCTTCATTTGAAGGAATTGCAATTTAAATCAAATCAAGTGTGTGAGGGCTCACATTTCTGGCACATACAGAATGAATCCAGAAACTCAACTGTAATGGTGACTTTTTAGCTAAACGACAAGTAAATACATAAAGCACTCTCCCCAGATGCCCTGCTCTCAAACAGGTTCAATGGACTGCTATCTTTTACTTCTCTTAGTTTCCCCTCACTAATTTTGTTTTCCCTTATCATTATACTTCACAAGTTGTGGATTATTTGGGTAAATGCTAATTTGTCAAAAATTTTCCATCTCTAAGCCACTATCTATATTATAGACATTTCTAAACCAAGAAAAGGTACAAACAAAGGTATTCACAAAACACAAGGTAAACCCATTATATCAAGAAAGATTTCAGCCGGGCGTGGTGGCGCACGCCTTTAATCCCAGCACTCGGGAGGCAGAGGTAGGAGGATCGCCATGAGTTCAAGGCCACCCTGAGACTATATGGTTAATTCCAGGTCAGCCTGGGCTAGAGTGAGACCCTACCTCAAAAAACCAAAACCAAAAAAAAAAAAAAAAAAAAAAGAAGAAGAAGAAGAAGAAAGAAAGATTTCATGCTCTTCTCTCAAATTTCTTGTTTTTTTTTTTTTTTTTTTTTTTTGAGATAGGGTCTCATTGTAGCCCAGGCTAACCTGAAATTCACTATGTAGTCTCAGGTGGCCTCGAACTCAAGGTGATCCTCCTACATCTACCTCCCAAGTGTTGGGATTAAAGGCGTGCGCCACCACGCCTGGCTAATTAATTTTTTTTTTGTTGTTTTTCAAGGTAGGGTCTCACTGTAGCCCAGGCTGACCTGGAATTCACTATGTAATCTCAGGGTGGCCTCAAACTCATGGTGATCCTCCTACCTCTGCCTCCCAAGTGCTGGGATTAAAAAGCATGCACCACCACATCTGGTATTCAAACCCCTAGATTTAATATGAATTAAATTAGCACTTAATATCCCCCACCTACTATCAGCTAAAGCACTCCTTTTATCAGACATCCTAACAAAATCTTTCCCTTGTTAGGAAGCTATAGAAACAACACTTATTTATTTATTTTTTGGTTTTTTTGAGGTAGGGTCTCACTCTAGTCCAGGCTGGCTTTGAACTCATGGTGATCCCCCTACCTCTCCTTCCCAAGTGCTGGGATTAAAGGCGAAATAAAAATTTAACTATAAAATTTTGCTTTTCTTTATAATGTCAGTAACCATTTGTTTGGGAGCATACTTTATGGTAAGCGTTCACATTTTGGCTGTTTATTTTATTCTAATGATAAAATACTACCCCACTATCCCATGCTACATCACAAAGACTTTAGTCACCTTGTTAACTTTAAATTCCTTCACATCCATTACTTCCTGGTGTTTAAACTGACTGCTATTGGTGATAGGGATGATGGGGATGGCATAAGTAGGTTTTACTGGTTGTCTTTGTGCCATAACCTCAGACATGATCTCTCCACTGTAGTCACCCAAATTATACCTGAAGTTAAGAAAGAGAAAGTTTAAGTTACATATATTGAAAGAATACAGTGTGCTACTTAGATAAACATATTACACAATAATTACGACTCCTGACCAAATGTCTGTACAAAAAACCTCACAGTGACCTCGTGCACCTGAGTATGTGGGATAAGATTATTTAAGACCTACTGTTGGGCTGGGAGTTCAAAGAGCCTGTCATTTAAGCTTCTCATGCTGGAGACCACCAACTTCTATTCCTCAGAATCCACTTAAAAAATAATGTGGGCATTGCCATGCACTTTCCTAACCCAGTGGTGGTGGTGGTGGTGGGCAGAGATCAAAGGATCACTAAGGCTTGCTGATGGACAGCAGGCATGGAGTCCATCTCAGGGAGGACACAGGTGAAGAGGACACCAGTCTTTTCTGGTCCCTGCTCACACACACATGTGTATACACCACACACCAGCAACAAAGTTTAAAAAGGCTACTCTTTTACTCCTCTTTCTTTGCCTTTTTTTTTTTTTTTTTTTGAGACAGAATCTCATGTTATCCTAAGCTGGCCTCAAACATGCTATGTGGCTGATGATGACCTTGAACTTCTGATCATATGCATGCTCCATCACATCTGGTTTATACAAACCAGGGCTTTATGCATGCTAGGCAAGCAACCAACACAGCTATACCCCCAGACCTTTAAAACCTACTACAAGCTGGGAGGATGGCTCAGTAACATGTTTGGTATGCAAGTATGAGGACCTGGTAAATCAGGCACAGCACAGAATGCCTGTAATGAACAAACGACACCACACACATACACAAACAAAAGATGGCTTAGTGGTTAAGGTGCATGCCTGCATAGAGCCAGATGCACAAGATGGCACATGTGTCTGGTGTTCACTTGCAGTAGCTAGAGGCCCTGGCATGCCCATTCTCTCTCTCTCTCTCTAATAAATTTAAAAAAAATTTTTTTTAAACTACTTTTAGCAAATTTCAAGCATACAATAGATTACTAGCTATGTTAGTACAGCTATACTTTAGGTCTCCAGAATTCATTTATCTTATAATTACAAGTTCACATCTTTTAATCAACATGCAAAAATGTTCAGTTTTTATTTGTCAACCATGCCTGAATAAAGCCAGGGTGAAAAATGTCTGAATCAGATTTGAAATTTATTAGGAGGATATTTTAAACATAGTTACTTAAGTTCAGGGGTAGTAAATCAAAATAGAGGTGCCAGGGAAGGAGGAAGACATATCCAACACTGGGTATAAGCTTTGCAAGGGAGTCACACTTACCGTCTTCACATTAGGATTCTGCTGGGTTTTAATGTTACTATCTTTAAAAGGTTTGTAAAGAACATATATATATATATGCACGTATATGTGTGTCTGTGCATGCATGAGCAGGCCAGTGGACCTCAGGTGTTATTGCTCAGGAATACTGTCTGGCTTTTTTTTTCTTTTCTTTTCTTTTGAAGGTAGGGCCTTCCTCTAGCTCAGGCTGACCTGAATTCACTATATAATCTCAGGCTGAACTTGACCTCACATAGTGCTGGGACTAAAGGCATGTGTCACCATGTCTGGCCTGTCCAGTTGTTTGAGGCAGGATTTCTCATTGTCCTGGAGCTCATCAATCAGGCTAGACTGGCTATCCAGTGATCCCCAGGGAAACTCCTGATTCCACTTCCACAGCCCTGTGGATTACAGGGAACACCACCACCCAGACTCAACTCAGGTCCTCTTGACTGCTAGGCAAGTGCTTTCCTGACTGACAGAGCTCCTCAGATACATTATTGTGGAATTTATATGAGGTCACAGGGTGGCTCCTGAGGAATAGAGATGATTACAGTTGATGAAGACTGGATATCCCTAGTACTTTACAGTCTTGTTTGAGAGATTCCCAGAGAATTTCAGATTTCATATTGGAAAGAAATAAGGCCATATTCGAAAGCCATATATACTCAGGCCTTATGCATCATTCTATAGAAGGATGGTTTTCTGTCCATAGGCCATATTCATAGCAAGCCACAACTGTGCTGGAATTCTTTATTTTTAGCTGGTAAGAAGCTTCAACCAGACTCCAGAGTGAGGGGTTCCTTTGATTTTCCATACCCTCACAATTTTCACTGTCTATTCTGCCTCATCTTCCCCCTTTGAGACTGTAATCCCTTCATCTTATGGGATCCCTCTCCAGAGTCTTAAACTGTGCGATCTAAAGGGGATGGGGACATAAGACAATCTGACAATCTGGAGGGCCATCAAAAAACATTTTCTTCTGGGCTAGGGAGATGGCTCAATGGTTAAAGATGCTTGCTTGCAAATCCCCACATAGAACCAAATACAAAGTGATAGATGTGCCTGGTATTTGTTTGTAGTGGCAAAGACTCTGGTGTACCACCCCCTACCTGGCACTCCAACACACACACACACACACACACACACACACACACACGGGTAGGTGCATAAATAAATATTAAAATTTTTTTTGAGATAGTGTTTACTGAGTAGCCTCAAGCGAGCCTGGATCACAATCCTTCCAGTGTAGCACTGTACTGATATTACTGGCAGTATATGTACTATGCTTGGCCTAAACACTTAGGTTTTAGCGTGGTGTGGTGGTGCACACCTTTAATCCCAGCATTCGGGAGTCCTAAGTAGGAGGATCACCATGAGTTCAGGGCCAGCCTGAGACTACACAGCAAATTCTAAGCCATCCTGGGCTAGAGTAAGACCCTACCTCCAAAAACAAAAAAATAAATAAAACCACCAACAAAAAACAAAAACTTAGGTTTTAAGTACTTATCCTTATGACTATTAACTGATGGAATTATAAATATCAATGTGACTTAGGTAAGATTATAATTAAACAGTAACTTTTTGTCAACTATTAAAAATTAAAGATAAATTGCTGTTTTTTATTCTACTTTTTGGGCTCAAAGTTTTATCTTGTTAGAAAGAAAATAATTCCTATAGTTGCGATTTCACTGAGTGGTTTTGGCGACAGACCTGGAGAAACTGAAGCAATGGTTGCTGTGGTGCTAAAGAACTTCTTGCTCGCCGGGCGTGGTGGCGCACGCCTTTAATCCCAGCACTTGGGAGGCAGAGGTAGGAGGATCACTGAGAGTTCAATGCCACCCTGAGAATACATAGTGAATTCCAGGTCAGCCTGGACCAGAGTGAGACCCTACCTTGCAAAACCAAAAAAAAAAAAAAAGAACTTCTTGCTCATCGGAATGGCCTGTGCACAATGCTGTTCTTTCTGACAGGACTCCTACCTATGACAGTGAAGTGGCTCTCTCTCTCTCTCTCTCTCTCTCTCTCTCTTTTTTTGGCGGGGGCAGGGACTGAGAAGTAGGGCTTTAAGTTTTCACTGTGTACCTCCCCAAGTGGCTACAGAGTGTTAAGATATATGGGCATCTGAGGCTGGGGAAATGGCTCAACAGTAAGTTACCAAGCATGTGCAAAGCTCTGGGTTTGATGTTGGATACCCAAGAATTTTAAATACATCCCACAAGCCCATCAGCCCTCAAACAAATGAACAACCAATCAGAATTAAAAAGATACAGGCATGTACACACCCATGACTGCCAGGTAAATAGAACAAAAATTTTGGAAATAATAAATGTTCTGGTCAAGAACAAAAGAAAACAATTTCTCAATGGAATGCCTGATTTATTTTATTATTAATTAGTCCAGTCACTTTTTAAGACCATAAAGATAGGAATGCATATGAAACTATGCCAAGTATATTATCACACTACACACTTAAGTCTCTAATTACTAGAGAAAATATTTTCTGTAATTATAGATAGTTGCTTAGGATACAAATTAAGAGACAATACAAAAAATGTTACTGGTATAGAAACTCTAGCACTCCTAAAATAAGCTTTACCTTTTTTCCATAATTTCCAGTGTTAAGTGCAATAGCTCCCTTTTACTCTTTTCTCTTCGTTTTATCATCTCAAGAATGGTAACAGCGCGACTTAGGTCCCGACGTAGTTTAAGCATTTTTTCGTAAGAAGCTTCATCGTTTTTGCGATTCTGAAACATGAAGTCACTTCTTTAATATCAGTAAGCACTTCAAACTATTTGTATGATAAATGCAATTCCTCCTGCACAAATGTACATATTTAAAGAGTTAAAGTAGAATTTAAAGTCACTGGAGGGAGCATCAATCATCAGGGATCAATATTACCATTACTAATAGCCCCTTAAAACTCTAAAGGTTGACTTAATTATAACTTTTTGACAAAATCTTTAAAAAATTCACTTACTTTTCGAGTTTGCATTTTTTCAGTACGTCTTCTAAAAGCCACATAAGGGTCATTTGTGCTAGAACCATCTCGCTTCTCTTGCTTTACTGATGGGATAAGACATGTCCCTCGACAGTTTTTTCTCTTTTTAATCCAGTATTCATAAACATCTCTAATTAACTCATCATCTTCTTTTAGCAGGAGTTTGGCTTCTTGCAGACTGACTGGCTGAATGTAAAACCATTATGTCACTTTCATAAAACACATACACAAAGTTCAAAAGTGTTACTTCTAATTTAAATGACAAAAATCAAGACTACAGCAGTGTTAACACAGACTGGATGTGGTTGGCAGTGTTGGAGACAGGATCTCAAGCATCCCACGTTAGCTTTGAAACTCATTATGTAGCTGATAATAACCTTGAACTTCTAATTCTCCTGCCTCTACTTCCCCAGTGCTGAGGTTACAGACATGTATCAAGTCTGGTGGTATGGGGCTAGGGACTGAGCCCAGAGCTTTGTACATACCAAGAAAGTACTCTTATCAACTGAGCTACAATCCCAGCCCCAGTATGCCTTTTATATACTATTTCACTTAATTTTCACAATTCTATGATATCAAATTTCATGACATACAGCATGCTACAGATTTCATGACTGCAGGTCTTTATTTGGCTTGCTCACCAAATACCCAAACACTACTTTAATCTTTTTAGTTCTATTTTATAGCAGGGGAAACTGAGACATGGGGAACTGTACACAAATTGCACAAGATTACACAGGTTTATAATAGGCAGAGATGAGATGTGAATTCATGCTTTGTAACTTCACAGAGGGCTTGTGCAGCCCTCCTCAATGCTACACTGTGTTCCTACAATACAGACATTTTAAACACAACATAAATGAAGGCCTACCTGCTGACCACTGCCTTTTTCTAGACGGTCAATCATCTCCTCAAACTGCAATGGGCAGATGTCCATCTTCTTTTTCAATTTATTCACAAATACTTCATCTTCAGAATCCAAATCATAATCAGGCTGCTCGGCATCCAAACTAAAAGCTGAGGGAAGAAACCACAGACATCACTTGGTTGGGAATCCACCAACAAAACCTCTCCCAGGTGTTTGCATAAACCACAGGCATCTCGTGTGTGTGTGTGTGTGTGTGTGTGTGTGTGTGTGTGTGTGTACCACCAACAAAACCGCTCACAGGCCTACATTTCCCAAACAAATAGATGTTTGGATTTCATTTGCATAGTCACAAACACTCTAAGCTTATAGATAGGTCTTCTACAATACAAGTCAGAGATAAATTATCTTAATTAGGGACACAGATAAAGGCTATAAAAGCACATCGGAAGCACATTACCAAGAACATAAAGAGATTATTACTCATATTAGGTTGAACCATGTCAAAACGTTTTTTTTTTTTTTTTTTGAGGTAGGGTATCACTCTAGCCCAGACTGACCTGAAATTCCCTACGTATTCTCAGGGTGGCTTCGAAATCAGGGCGATCCTCCTACTTCTGCCTCCTGAGTGCTAGGAATAAAGGTGTGTGCCATCACACCCAGCTAAAGTGTCATTTTTTAAGTTCAAAATCAAATACTGGTGATCTCATATGGTTTGATGTAATGGAAAAGGATAAAGGCTTTAGGTAAGGTTTTTGTTTTTTTTAAAAATCATTAACCCCTATTCTATAAATCATTTAATTATTCTTCCAAAAGCTTAGGGACTGGTAATTAAGGTCATGGTGTCAAAAGCTACTACCAGTAATAGGGATCCCTGCCAGAATTATTCCCCATGAGATTCACCACCATGGTAATGGAAACTTGAGGTTTACTTCTTGTATCCACTGTCAGGAATCACCATTCTATGTTCTACCTTCAAATGTCATCATTCATTCCAGTTTACCAGAATTGAGGTAGGTTGTTAGTTAATGAAATACCAAATAGTTTGACATCAAAACTTATCGAGAGAGAGGGAGAGAGAGATGGCTCAGCAGTTAGGTATATTTCCTGCACAAGCATGAGGGTCTGAGACTGCCTGAGTTCAAATCTCTAGGTTCCACATAAAACAGCTAGTCATGACCATGTGCACCTGAAACCCCAGTCCTGTGGGGAAGCAGAGACCTGAGAACTTCAGAGCCCCACAAGCTCCAGACACCTGCTCTACATAAGATGAGGGTAAAGCTATGAAGCTGGACACACAACGTTCCACTCTGGTCTCTGCAGGCGTGTGGCTCTGTGGCAGGTGAGCCTATGGAGGGTAAGGACACCACACATGCACACACATGTAAGGAAAAACCCTGGCTCCAACTCAAAACTTGTCAAAGTGCTGAGACATGACTACCAAGAGAGCTCAGCACTAAGTGAGACATCTCTAACACTCCTTCTAAAGCTCAGGGAACACTGTGGAAGAGGCTGCCTAAAGAATGTAAGAGCCAGGGCTGAACAATGGCTCAGAGGTTAAGGTAGGTTTTTTGCTCTAGCTCAGGCTAACCTGGAATTCACTATGTAGTTCTCAGGGTGGCCTCAAACTCATGGTGATCCTCCTACCTCTGCCTCCCTAGGGCTGGGGTTAAAGGCGTGCACCACCACACCTGGCTCTCTCTGCTTCAATCTTAAGGTAATAATCAATCCACGAGTCCAGTATTTGTAGAATTAAATGTAATATTTTTACGGTCTCATTTTTCAACTTAACCTTTATTACTTCTATACCATTCCTAATTAAAGTAAGTGAATATTAGGACCATTCAAAAATCTCTGGATGTTATTTCTGATTTGTGTTATTCACAGCAATAGGCTCCTCAATGATTTTTTCATGCTTTCATTTTGTCATTGCTACAAAAACAGGCTTATGGAGACTGTGGAGTGTATGAAAAGTTTTATGTTAAAACACTTGATTTGTGCTTTTCTAACCAGATTATTTCAGATTTGCATTTGTTTACCTGCCATATGTGGCTAGTTAAATTTGTATGAATAAATAAAATTTAAAACTCAGGTTCAGCCGGGTGTGGTGGCGCACGCCTTTAATCCCAGCACTCGGGAGGCAGAGGTAGGAGGATCGCCGAGAGTTCGAGGCCACCCTGAGACTACATAGTTAATTCCAGGTCAGCCTGGACCAGAGTGAGACCCTACCTTGCAAAACCAAAAAAAAAAAAAAAAAAACTCAGGTTCAGACAAGACTAAAATTCAATCTTAGTTATATTAGGCACATTTCAGGTGCTAAATACCTATATGTGCCTAATGGCAAGGGCTGTACTAGAGCATAAATTATAAAACATTTCCATCATTACAGAAAATTCTATTAAAGAAGGCAGACCTAGATATTCTAGAAAGCCTAACTGATAAGGACAACTATTGATGTTCTAACACTTAATTTTTAAGATATATTTAGAATCTCATGTGCATATTATACTTTGGCATATTCAATTGTATAATTTAGTTTTTCTTTATTTTAGATAAAAATACAAAACATCGGACTGGGGAGATGGCTCAGCAGTAAAGGCACTTACCTGCAAAGCCTGCTAACCCAGGTTTGATTCCCCAGTACCCACATAAAGCCAGATACACAAAGTGGCACATGTGTCTGGAGTTCATATGTAGTGGCAGGAAGCCCTGGCACACACATATTCACTCTTTCTGTCCTCTAGTAAGTAAAAAATATTTTTAAAAAAATCCACAAAACCTAATTGTCTTAAAAATTAAATAAGTTTGTCCAGTCTCACTTTTACATAGAAAACTCTATACACTTCTGGTATATATCAATAACAAGTCACACCTAACACATCAGGGAACTGCAGCAAGACTGGGAAGGAAGACTCCTTTTACATAAATCAGAAAACTTGGCATCTTTTCCATAGATGTTAACAAGGATATTACAGGATCCCCTTGACTTTGGAAGAGTTTCTTTTTGGCAGTACAATTATTTTTTTAAAAAAATTGTGTGTGGAAGGGGTTGAGACACAGTCTTGCTATGTAGTTTGGGATGGCTTCGAACTAGTAATCCTCTTACCTTGACTTTCCGAATTTTAGGACTATAGGTATGCCCAATCATACCTAGCTCTGATTAAATTCTATCAGCTAGCCAGGTGTGGTGGCCCACATCTATAATACCAGCACTTGGGAGGATGAGACAGGAAGACTGCAACAAAATGAAGGCTAGCCTGGGCATCATAGTGAGGGCCTGTCTCAAAAAAAAAAAAAAAAAAGCAAAATCAAAAACAAAAATTACAAAAATCTTAAAAGTTCCATCATTAAAAATGAAATCTAGCTAGAAAATTATTGTTCAATAACTGTTGAACTACAGATGCCTACTCCTCTTAAAGATCAAACCCAGACATATATGTAATTTAAAAACAATAACAACAACAACAACAAAAAAAAACACGGGCTGGCTTATTTGCCTATGAAGCCCAAGGACACCGGTTCGAGGCCTGATTCCTCAGTACCCCTGTAAGCCAGATGCACAAGGTGGCGCATGCATCTGGAGTTCATTTGCAGTGGCTGGAATCCCTGGTGCGCCCATTCGCTCTCTCTGCCATTCTCAAATAAATAAATAAAAACAAAAATTAAAACAAACAAACAAAAAAACCCCAAACCACATGCTGGTAGTTCAGTGGCAGAACACTTGCCTACCATGCACAAGGCCCTTGGTTTGCTTCCCCAAACCACAAAAATGGAAAACACATACCAAAAAAACAAAACAAACAAAAACCCAACCCCCACCCCCAAACCTCAGTATTCTTAAGTGATTATGTGATATATAGACGTAGGACAGCTGTTAAGTCTAAGTGAAGAGAAAACAAGAGTACAACACTGATTAGATTTTTTTTTCAAGATTCATGTAAACTTTTACAAATATAGTACAATAGTCTGTAACAGATGCTTGACCTGCAGGCACTGTCCATCTTAATCAGCACCTATCCCACATTACAGCCCTACCTTTGTAGTGTATGCTGCAATAGCAAGTGGAACATGAATTTCTCTCTCCTTTAAAAAAATTTTTTTATTATTTTTTATCGGGGGGGGGATTGGCACACCAGGGCCTCCAGCCACTCAATCGAACTCTGTATGTGTGCACCATCTTGTGCACATGGGTGACCTTGAGTGTTTGTGTCAACTTGTGCGTCTGGCTTAAGTGGGACCTAGAGAGTTGAACATGAGTCCTTAGGCTTTTTAGGCAAGCGCCTTAACCATCCATCTCTCCAGCCCCCCTCTCTCTCCTTTTCTTAAAAAAATTTTTAATTAATTAATTATTTGAAGGAGGAGGGAGATATAAAGAATGGGCACGTCAAGATTTCCAGCAACTGCAAACAAACTCCAGATGCACAGACCAGCTTGTATATCTGGTTTATGTGAGTACTGGGGAATCAAACCTGGGTCCTTAGGCTTTACAGGCAAGTGCCTTAACTGCTAAGCTATCTCTCCAGCCATCTTGACATTACAGATTCCTCTAACCATACCTCAGCTACACCCCCCCCACACTGTCAGAATTTCACCCTTTCACATAAAGTAAGCACTTTATAGCTTTTTGTTAGCAAACCTTAATTCCCAACATCACAACTCATTCTCTGGAACCTCATTAAGTATTAAGTAACATAGGGTGACTTGAACACAAATACCATGACAGCTGATCTAATAATCCAGATGGCCAGTCACTAATGAGTGGGGAACACACACTGTGCACATGCCAGGCAAATGGAGTGTTCATGTCCTAGGTAAGATAGATTTCAGTTTAAAATATATAGACTATTTCTAGAACTTCCACTTAGTATCTTCAGATCTCAGTTGACTCTCAGTAAGTAAAACCACAGATAAGGAAGGATTTCTATATTTAAAGCTTGCTAACAGATATTATGAATATATATATGTATGAATAACGTACGTATGTGTGTGCACGTGTGTCTATGTTAAAAAGTGCTATTTATTGATCAAACTGTGTTTGGTGGTTATGTCCATAAATCCAAATAACACTACATGGGTTAGGAACATTACTGCACACTCACCAAGCCTGAGGAGAAACATCACAGACTGGTTTGGACACAAGCACTGTATGATTTATTTACTTGCAAAGCTCTTGAAATGAATGAAGTCTGAGTAGTAGGAAGTGATTGTGGTGGAGTCAAAGTTATCACTTACTGGCTAGCTAAATAATTACCCTTAAACTTCTTTATGTTGAAGACCAAGGGCTTGGAGTTACTTCTAGAATGTAAATGGAAAATCCTAGATTTGAAATCCTTTAGGAAGTTCCATGGTGATGCTATAGATTTCTATCTGTCAGAAAGTACCAGAAGAATTCATGTTGTAGGTGGAAACAGGACCACATCAGGACATTAAGACAGAAAAGTTCAATTTTTTTTTTTTTTTGGAGAGAGACACAGAGAGACAGAGAAGGAGAGGAAGACAGATAGAGATGAGCGCGCCAGCAACCTCTCAGCTGCTGCGAACAAACCCCAGATGCATGCTCCCCCTTGTGGGAAAGTGCGGCATTGCACCCTTGCATCATTTTGCATCTGGCTAAACGTGGGACCTGGAGATTAGAACCAGCGTTCTTAGGCTTAGGAGGCAGGCGCCTTAACTGCTAAGCCATCTCTCCAGCCCCGAATAGTTCAATTTTTTAAAAGAATCTATTAGGGAAATCTTTTTTTTTAATTTATTTTTTATTTATTTTTTTGGGGGGGGGAATGGGCGTGCCAGGGCCTCCAGCCACTGCAAAGGAATGCCAGACATATGAGCCCCACCTTGAGCATCTGGCTTACGTGGGACCTGGAGAATCGAACCTGGGTCCTTTGGCTTCGCAGGCAAGTGCCTTAACTGCTCCAGCCAGGGAATTTTTTTTTACACAAAATATTCATTTATTTGCACATGTGTATGTGTGTGTTGGGGAGGGACAGGATCTGTTGCTGCTGAAAACAAAAGCCAGATGCATTTGTCTCACTTTATGTGGGTACTAGGGGAGGGGGAATTGAACCTAGGCCAGAAGGCTTTGTAAACAAGCACTTTTAATTGCTGAGCTATCTCCCCAGCACACCAGTCCCCCATATTTTCTTTTGTTTTGTTCTTCTGAGGTAAGGTCTCACTCTAGCCTAGGCTGACCTCAGACCACAGTGATCTTCCTACCTAACTCTGCTGGGATTAAAGGTGTGCACCACCACATCCAGCTTCCCCAGTTTTTGGAGACAAGGTCTCACTATGTGGTTTTGGCTGGGGATCCTCTAGTTTCAAGTCTCCAAAATGATGGAATTATAGGCATGAGCAACCATGTCCGTAAAAAACAAACAAACAAAAACCCCATTTTGTTTAAAAGATTACGTATATACAGTCCAAAAAATATCTGTATACATTTATTCATATGCATATCCACTGCAAGGATTTACTGCTGGTCCATCATTTGCGCATGTGTTTGAGAGCTGGTATACAAGTTATCTACACATACAAACCTCATTGAAAGTCAGTGGTGGGGCTCAGCTGTTAAAGTGCTTGTTTACAAAGCTTAAGGACCCTGGTTCAATACTTCAGTACTCATATAAAGCCAGATGCACAAAACGGCACATGCATCTAGAGTTCATTTGCAGTGGCTGGAGGCAGTGATGTGCTTATTCTCTCTCTCTCTTTTATCTGTCTGTATCTCTCTGCTTGCAAATAAATAAAATATATGTATTTAAAAAAGTTGTTGGAAGCCAGGTGTGGTGGCAAACACCTTTAATCCCAGCCATTGGGAAGCACAGGTAGGAAGATCACTGTAAGTGAGACTACATAGTGAATTTCAGGTCAGCCTGGGCTAGGGTGAGACCCTACCTTAGAAAAGAAATTATAATAATGGCTCTTATTAATACAATAATTTAATCTCCTGTCTGTAACCCAATTTTGTCAGCTGATCTAATAGTTTATAATATCTACAATCCCAGGTACATGATTAGGTGTGATTTTAGTTGCTTTCTTTGACCAATTCCACTGCCTTTGTCTTTTAAGGCTCTGGTGAGTATGTAGAAATATGTTACTCCTCCCCAGGTTTTTATCACCACATTGCCATCTTTAGCACCTTCCTTGGCCCAGCAAGGAAGCATGCAGCTCAGAACACTAGCCTAGCATCCAAAAGGCCCTGGGTTCAATGCCTAAGGCTGTAAAAAATGAACATAACACATTCTTTACTTTGTGTCTGCCCAATTTTGTCCACAATTAAAATATGTACTTTTGACTGGAATAAAGTAAACATATTAGATCATTTCAGTCCTCAGAGCGTCACAGCTGGATGCACACAATGCTCAACTGTTTCTCATAACTAACGATAATTTTGATGAGCAGCCAAGACATTGCCCAATTACTCTTCTATATAGTTAATTATCTTCTCCTCCCTTGCAACTAATAAGCAACTTGTGGGGAAGACCTTAAAACTATGCAAATATTTTCTTCACCCAATTTTCCCCTTAAATTGAGCAAACAATGATTCTCATGTGATTCAATAATGATTGCGATAATTGCAAATTTTTCTCCCAACTGTAATATATAAATGAGCTATTGGGATATTGCTATAAGCACAAGATGCTCTTCTCTCCCACTATTTATTATCATTATAAACTTATGGATTCCTACTTTTTCAATGGTTTATAATTTAAACCAACTACTTTGGGCTTTTGTCAGTTTTGTTGAGTATTTGCTACCTGATGTAACAACATGTTCCTGGGTCTTCTTGTACCGTTCCTGCCCAGGCTCTGGATGAGCTTTCTTCCAAAGAATTGTGGTCTCACTTAGCAGGGAATTGATGAGAGAGGGTACTATGTGTGCTTATTGCCACCGAATACTATTCTTCTCGATCCTTAAAAGGACAGGGTTAGACATAATGCATACAATGTGCTGCAGTCATACTCCCATACAGATAAACAGGATGACTATCTCTGAAAAAAGATTTGCTCTTGGCTATCAACAGGAGGACCTAGAAGCCCACCTGCAAAGGAAATAGGGGAGAAAAGGTCTGCTTTGTCTATTCTGGGCTGAACTGTTTTGTCCAGAAAGGAAAAATTCTATATAATCTAAAAGCCTTCTAGATGATCCATCAAAAGAGAAACATTAAGACCCTTTGGATCAGGAGACATTGGATAATATTAAGTGAAAGGGTTTTAGAAGTACCCACACAGTCTGGAACAAAAGAAATTATGTTTTTTTTCTGCAGAATTCTGACTAGGATTTAAAGAAAAATAATAACTTATTTCTAAGCCAATGTTTGGAGAAATGCCCCCCCTCAAATGTTAGCAAATAATTATTAAGAAATATTTAATGAATACATTTTGGGAAAAATACCAGAGTACCAGAGCCTATAAAACACAGTAGTAGTAGTAATAGGTGGTGGTGGTGGTGGTACTGTGACTATGGAGATGGGGAGAAGAACATAATGCACAAGTTCCTAGATATATACATTCATGGCTTTTCAGGGACTAGTAGTATCAGTTTACAAATTCCAAAGAAAAATTTGTATCATTTTAAGAGCTTTACAAAGTTATAAATCAGAGGGAATGAATGAGTTAATTTATACATACACCTAAAACTCCTTAAGAATTATACATATTATAGGTAAAAAATAAGTGGCTTATATATGTAACTATTTTTCATTTAAAAAGAACTTATACCATACAATCTTCCTCATTAAAGCCACTATCAATTTTAAAACAACACCTATTTTATACTTTCTTCCAGCAAATTCATGAAGGCATATGCCCAACATGTTTTATGATGCAACAGTGATATCTGAATCAGAGAAGACAGATCACAGCAGATGTTACTCAAGTCTCCTAAGATTAGGAGTAAGACAAACATGTCTTACTCTCTGGCCACTCTTACTTAACATGATACTGTTAAAGTTACAGCCAGTATTATAATGCAAGAAAAATAAATGAAATAAAACGGTTTGCAAACTATAACACAATTGTTTCAAAGCAAGAATTTCTGAGTGAGAAAGGCATTTGTGCAGCTGCATTTCAGTGTACTGACAAAGAACAGGGTCAAACTGAGGCTACAGAGTGAGTTCAAAGTCAGCTTGGGCTAGAGTAAGACCCTGTCTCAACACAACAACAGCAACAAAAAACCCCACAATAACACAAAACAACAACAACAAAAACCTTCTATGAGAAAGACCCTAAAAATTCAAACAATTTTGAAAAGAAGAATAAGGTATTACTCTCCCAGATGTTAAGGATTACATTTAGCTGTAATAATCAAGACTATGGTTGCTGTGCTGGGATATGCACATAAAATCAATAAATCCAAAAACAGACCTAGCAGGGCAAGTGATACATGTCTGTAATCTTATAAAGAAAGATCTTGTTATACACATTCACAAAATCCACCCAATTAGTGTTTTTTTTAATTAAAAAAACTTTTTGTTTATTTATTAGTAACAGACAGACACAGAGAGAAAGGGGGGCAGAGAAAATGGGTGCACCAAGGACTCCAGCCATTGTAAATGAACTCCAGATGCATATGCCACCTTGTGCATCTGGCTTATCTGGGTACTGGGGAATCAAGTACTCAAACTGGGGTCCTTAGGCTTCACAGGCAAGCACTTAACTAAGCCATCTCTTCAGCCCCCGCCTAATTAGTTTTGACCAAGAAGCAAAAGCAGAGCTGGGCGTGGCGGCACATCCCTTTAACACCAGCACTCGGGAGGCAGGGGTAGGAGGGTTGTCGTGAATTTGTGGCCAGCCTGAGAATACACAGTGAAGTCCAGGTCAGCCTGAGCAAGAGTGAGACCCTGCCTTGAAAAAAAACAAAACAAAACAAAACAACAACATAAAAAGCAATTCAGGCTTAGTGGTGAAGGTGCTAGCCTGAGAAGCCTAAGGATCCAGGTTCAATTCCCAAGTACCCACATAAGCCAGGTGGACAAGATGGCACATGCATATGGAGTTAGTCTGCAGTAGCTGGAAACCCTGGCATGCCAACATTCTGTCTCTGCTTTTTTTCTCTCTCTGTAATAAATAAAATTAACATTCACATTTTTTTTTTTTTGGAGAGAGACAGAGAGAGAGGAAGACAGATAGAGAATGGGCACACCAGCAGCCTCTCTTAGCTGCTGCGAACAACTCCAGATGAGTGCGCCCCCTTGTGGTCAAGTGTGGCATTGCGCCCTTGTGTCACTTTGCATCTGGCTAAATGTGGGACCTGGAGATTGGAACTGACGTTCTTAGGCTTAGCATGCAGGCACCTTAACCACTAAGCCATCTCTCCAGCCCCACCATACATATTTTTTAAATCAGTTCAATGGGAGAGCTTTCTAAATGAGCAGCTGGGATATCCAGAGGCAAAAAAATAACTCTGACCTAAACCTCATGCTTTACATAAAAACAAACTCAAAATGGATCAGATTTAAATCTAAAATTGTAAAGCTTTCAGAATATAGAACCATCTTTGGGGCTTAGCATGAGGAACTCTTAGAGAGACTGAAAGCCAGGAGTGGTGGATCACACCTGTAACCCCAGGTGCTGGGAGACAGAGATATAAGGACCCCAAGACTTGCTGGCTAGCTAATCTAGCTGAATTGGTATACTCCAAGTTCAATGAAAGTGACCCTGTCTCAAAAATAAAGTCAAGTGAATGAAGACAACATTGACACTGACCTCTGGCCCCTACACGTACCACATACACACACATATATGCCAACACTGCCCCCTAAACCAAACTGACAAACAGCCGAGGTTACAAAGAGCTCTGGGCCCACCTATGGCTACAGAATGAGATCATAAAACAAACAAAGGAATAGCCAGCTCTGCACTCATCCAAACTTTCCTCTATGAAAGACAACTAAACAAATTATAGAATGGGAAGAAATATTTCTATCCACATCTGGTATCTGTGTGTATGAGCATGTGTGTGCCAGGCTAGAGTGTGGAGGTCAGCAGGCACTATAGCTCTCAGCCCTCACCTTCCACCTTTGTTTAAGGCAGGGATTTTTATATCATTGGTCACCAGGCTAGTTGGCCTTGTGAACTTTTGGGCAATTCTGTTTCCAGCTTCCTTCTTACCCTAGCTGCACTGGGATTATAGACATTCGCACTACATCATCTGGCACTAAGTGGGTTCTGTGGAACCAGACCTGGGTGCTCACAGCTGTGCAGCAAGATGGGAGCCACCCAAAGATCTTTCTAATTAGCATTTCTAATTCACTACTAGGTGAAACAAGTTCTCAACTAGAAAAGTTTTAAAAACTAGCATCTTGCTCAGTTTGCAAGCATGAGGACCCAAGTTTTTGATTCTCCAAAACCCACATTAAAAAGCTGGATGTGGTGCTAGGGAGGCAGAGACAGACGGATTCCTGAGGCTAGTGAGAGACCTTGTCTCAAAACAAAACAAGCCAGGCATGGTGGTGCATGCTTTTAATCCCAGCACTTAGGAGGCAGAGGTAGGAGGATTACTGTGAGTTCGAGGCCACCCTGAGACTACATAGTGAATTCTAGAGGTCAGCCTGGGATACAGTGAGACCCTCCCTCGAAAAACCAAAAAGAAAAAAAAAAAGTGGATGGAGGATGAGATGACACCTGGGGTTGTCTTTTGTCTCCACAAGTATGCATGTGCACACACACACGTGTGCACACACAGACACACATCTTGCTCTACTAGCAGTAACAGAGCAGAGGTTAGCAAATTATGCCTCACGAGCCAAATCTGGCCAATCTGTTTTTAATCAAGAAGTTACTTTTTATGTATTTTCTACAACTGTTTTAGCACTTAAAAAAAAAGCCAGCAGAACTTAAACATGACTCACAAACCCCAAAACCTTCATAGAAAAAGCCTGCTGGCTCCTGATTCACATTAAGAAGTTTCTAGACTAGTTGTGTTACTGATTCTGAACAGGAGGAAAGCTAATTCTACTCTGAAGCATATCCTTTACTGTACTCGTCTAAAGTAGGACAAAATACTCTGCTGGAATGCAACTAAAAATCTACCATGGCAAATGCTTTCTTTTTTGTCAGACATATATCTCAAATTCTTTTTTAATTTTTTGAGACAGGGTCTCACGTACCACAGGCTGGCCTTAGACTTGGTATGTAGCAGAGAATGACCTTGATTAACTCATGATTCTCCAATCTCTACATCCCAAGTAATGGGTAAGAATGTGCCGCCACACCAGTTTGCCAGGAATCAAACCTAGGGCTTCATACATGCTAGTCAAGTATTCTACCAACTGAGGTACATCCCCAGCCCCTCAAACACCATTTTAAAAGTGGAAACTAGGCTCTGCTAATTGGTACTTGTCCTTATAACAGACATCTAAGATCACTGTGGAAGACGTGATCACTGCAAGGTACTTACGCTGTATGTGAATGAGCTGCTTTGGCATCTTGAATTCCCCAGGATATATAGATTCATAGTAAGCAATGTTACTTTCTGCCTCTGGAACTGGTATAACCATATTATCCCTCTTCTCGCCATATACCTGCTGGGCAGAAATAGCCCGCTGAAGATGATGTTCCTAGAAAGAGGAAAAAAAAGGTAAGTTTATATGTATAGCCTTACAATGAAATGTCTGTCCATTTTTTTTTAAACAAAAGGATTTTAGCATGTGCCACCATGTCTGGTTTAACAATGGTAATTTCTGAAAGAGATAATTTATTGAATTTAGCAAAACTTTTCCCACTTAAGTCAGTATGATTCAAGAATAGTTCAGGCATTATTTCTGTAGCTTCCCAGGTAAAGAAAACTAGAGTTGGGCATGGTAGGCACATACCTATAATCCCAACACTTAGAAGGCCAATATGTGGGAGGATTGCTTTGAGTTCAAGGCGGTTTGAGCCATAGAGATCCTGCCTCCCTAAATAAATAAATAAATATCAACCCATCCACTGCCTACATATATCTATTTCTATGAACATAACATAAAATTGTAAATGAAGGGTTGGAGAGATGGCTCAGTAGTCAAGGAGCTTGCCTACAAAGCCCAAGAGTCTGGATTTGATTTCCCAGTACTCACATACATTTTGATAATATAAAAAAAGCAATAATCAAGGCTGAGTTTGCTACTAAAATAAAATAAAAATATTTTATTTGCAAGCAGAGAAAGAGAGACAGACAGACAGAGACAGCAAGCAAGAGAGAGGGATATTGGGCGTGCCAGGGCCTCTAGCCACTGCAAACAAACTCCAGACACAGGGGCCACTTGTGTGTCTGGCTTTATGTGGGTACTAGAGAGTCGAACCCAGGTCATTAAGTTTTGCAGGCAGGGGCCTTAACTGCTGAACCATCTCTCCAGCCCAGATTTTAAAAATTTACTTCTTAGAGCTTTTTAACATACTAATGCCAGTTGTGACTTTTTTTCTTTTAGTATACGTGTATGTATGTTCATGTAAACTACTTAGAGTCTAGTTTAATATTTTGGCTTATTGCAGGCATTTTATAAAAATAACTGAAGAAAAATAAAAAAGACTAAATGAAACATGAAAAAAGATATTAATGTCAAACAAAAAAGCCATTCAAGTTAATTTATGTAGGTTCCTAAACAAAGACGAAATTATGTTCATTTATTCATCGAATTTCTATTTAAGCAAATAACGACCTTGACTTTAACACAGCTGTAACATCAATGAACCCTTATTTAGACCATTTTTAGTTCTTATACCTTATTACAAGTAAAAATTAAATATAAAATTCCTTATGGGTGATGACTCATTCTGTAAAAAAAAGCTACTTAAGAGGTTTAAATCCCTGTTTGTTTATATATCAAGTAAGATTCCACTGCTAGCTGCACAAAGAAAGGCCCAAGTTGAATTATTTCCTGCCCTGTTTTCCCACGACATGCATTAATCCTAGTCAGGAAAGGAACACTGCTCTGGCAAGTGCTCATTATGTGGTTCTATCTGTGCACACAATTCCTGCCTGGCTCTTTAAGAAAGCCATTTCTCTGTTCTTTCCTCCCATCTTTTGTCTATTTTTCACAAAATAGAGCCCAGTTAACACAATTCAGACCATACCATGTCCCTAATGCAAACATTTCCAATTTCTCAACTTAGAATAAAAAAACCACAGCCAGGGCTGGAGAGATGGCTTAGCAGTTAAGGCACTTGCCTGCAAAGCCAAAGGACTTTGGTTAGATTCCCCAGGACCCATGTAAACCAGATGAACAAGGTGGTGCGTGCCTCTGGAGTTCAGTTGCAGTGGCCCTGGTGTGCCCATTCTTTCTCTCTAGCTCTCTCAAATAATAAATAAAAGTTTAAAAAAATTTTAAAATACAGTCTTAATAAATATATATATATATATTTTTTGGTTTTGCGAGGTAGGGTCTCACTCTGGTCCAGGCTGACCTGGAATTAACTATGTAGTCTCAGGGTGGCCTCGAACTCTCGGCGATCCTCCTACCTCTGCCTCCCGAGTGCTGGGATTAAAGGCGTGCGCCACCACGCCTGGCAATAAAAATATTTTTAAAAATTTAAAAAAAAAAAGGGACTGGATAACTCAGTGGTTGATTCCTCAGTACCCACGTAAAGGCAGATGCAAAGTGGTGCATGTCTCTGGAGTTCCTTTGCAGTGGCAGGAAGCCCTGGCACACCCCTGCTTTCTCCCTCTTCTCTCTCTCTCTCCCTCTAAAATAAATAAAATAAAAATATATTTTAAAAACACATACACAATCCTCACAAGGTTGGTCATGATTTGCACTCCTCTTTCCTGCTATTTCTGTCTTTGTTCACTCTGCTCTAGTCATACTAGGGTCCTTACAAGAAAAGCTTCCTTATCTGACTCCTCCTCCTCTTAGACAATCATTCCTTACCAGCTAATATCCTCAAAATGATGAAGATTTGCAGTAACTAGTATTCATACACTGTCTATGACAAAAGACACAGCAGATGTGATGAAATCAAACATATATAATCTAAAAGGCCCAGCAAGTTTGCTCCTAGTAGTTATTATGTTTACAGGATGCAAGCCCATAAAAGAATAAGAATGTTCAGAATGACGTTCAAGGGGCTGGGAGATGACTCAATGGTTGAGGCACTTGCTTGCAAAGTCTGCAGGCCAGGGTTCAATTCCCTAGCACCCACATTAAGCTAGATGTAAAGTAGTGCATGCAGCTGTGATGCCAATGAGCCTACTACAATATTGGGAGGTGGAGCCAGAAGAATCTGAAGCTCCTGGGCCAGGTAGTCATCCATTCTGTTTGTAGCAAGAGACCCTGTGTCAAATAAGATGGAGTACATACAGACACCTTAAAGTTGTCCTCTGACTTCTACACACATGCTGTGGCACACACACCCATATAAATAAAAATAAAATTATAAAAAAGAACATTTAAGCAGTTTTGTTAGCAACAGCTTCAAATTGTACACAATCAAATGTGCTAGGTATATCAGCTTGGCGGTAGAGTACTTGACTGGCATACATGAAAACCAGGCTTTGATCACCAGGACTCAAAACAAAACCAGCCTCCCTGGCCCCAAATAGGATAAACAAACTATGTATAGTCATAAAGCAGAGTATGACTCCTAAGTGAAAAGGAACAAATTACAAGAGTAAAATTTTTAAAAAGCACACATACTACAGGGCTTAAAAACAGCTTCACACATAAGAGCTCAGTTCTAAAATAGGCCAAGTTAATCTACAGTAAAGACAAATTCATAAGAGTAGTTGCTATGAGGCAGAGGAACAGAAAGCAGGCTGTATAGGAGGAGGAGAGAGTTTTCTGGGATGTCATTCATGTTCTTTATCTTGGTGAGGGTCTGGATTATAAATATATGAATGTTGCGATTCAGCTAATATATACCATTTGTAAATTTGGTTGTATATCAATTTTACCTCAAAATGGAAAAAATAGATAATGCTGAAAATTATGGAAACATGAATTGATGTTTGAAATTTATTTTAAGATGTATTTTAAAAACAAGATGGATAGGCTAGGGGTGTAGCTCAGTGATTAAACACTTTCCTACCATAGATGAGACCCTAGGTTTGGTCCCTAGCACTGCACCCCCCCCCAAAAAAGTGGACAGAAAGATTCACAAATAATAAAGCAAGTAAAAGACAATGTTAATGGTAACATATAATATCTAGTTAATGGACTTATGTGTGGGTGGTCACTGTAAAATTCTTGAAACTTTGCCAAATGTTAGACAATTTTCACAATAAAATCTTACTTAAAAAATAAGCTTAGAGGGGCTGGAAAGATGGCTTAGCAGTCAAGGCACTTGCCTGTGAAGGCTAAGGACCCAGGTTCGATTCCTCAATACCCACATAAGCCAGATGCCGAAGGTGGCACATGCTTCTGGAGCTCATTTGCAGTGGCTGGAGGTCCTGATGTTCTCTCTCTCTCTCTCTCTCTGCCTTTTTGTCAAATAAATAAATAAAACAAAAAACAAAATATAAAGAAAATAGGCTTAGAGATAAAGTTCAGTGGAACAGTGTTGCCTAGCATGCATGAGGCCCTAAGTTTGATCCCCACAACTGTGAGGAGGGATCTCTTTTTCCATTCAGCCCCCAAATACTTTCATAGAATGTAAGCTGCTTTGCTTTGCCTAGGTATAGAATCATACCTAACACATAGATTGACACCTGATCCAATGAGTCGTTATAGCTATTTAAGGTCCACAAATAATACTGGCTTTAAACAGACTTTATAACATACTAAAATAAAATTCATAAAAGCAAAGGAAAATTAAATATATCTTGCTTTGACTTTTCAAATACTAAGGATGAATAGTTAAATAGTTGAAGAACAGAATATTTAGCATGAAAAAGTAATTTAACATTTACTACTTTTAGACAAGAAATAAACCATAAAAGATGCTACTACTATGACTGTATAGTCATCCTCCCACTTAAAGCACAATA
This sequence comes from Orientallactaga sibirica, assembly GCA_036365145.1. NCBI lineage: Eukaryota > Metazoa > Chordata > Mammalia > Rodentia > Dipodidae > Orientallactaga > Orientallactaga sibirica. The sequence goes on along the minus strand of JAEOAD010000028.1, from coordinate 1,997,527 downwards.
TTCCACAGTGACTTTTATTTCCAGAGTCTAAAACTGTAAAGGAAGACTTTGACTGAAGTATAGGCAAAATAGTCCAGTTTTGTTATTTCATCTGAGTGTGATTTACTGAGCTGATTTACTACTGAAATAGAGCACTGGGTATGTTTTTGTATTCGGTGAGAGGTGGTAGCTGAGGAAGAATGCATTCACCTCTGTGGGTTGTGGTCTGTAACTCACTGAAGGATGCTCTCCTTCATGACCAGAAGTCTGACAGTGATGAGCTACCTCTTACCTGTTCCCCGTGTTGTATCTATACAATGCCAATGCTGGAGGAAATAGCCCCAAGAACCAATAACCTGTTTTTGAGACTTGCAAAAACTGAAAACATCTCACCAACTAGGCAATGGGGACAGAATGTATATACTACCAGCCCTCCTGTGACAGGAAAAATGCCCACAACTATGTGAGCCCCCACAACGATCTATTTAGGTCACTTCAATCAGCTTCCCTGTAATAAGGGTCCTGGATAAAGAGTTCCTTTCTTCACCTGGAGCTGGCTTTTGTTGTGTTCCTTGACTAGACATCTAGTCTCGACTCTGCTGGCAGGTGGTCTCTTTACAAAGCAAGGAGGACTTAAAGATTACTACTTGAGTACAACTTGTATTTAAGGAAGGAAAGGGTTTACTTCTGCTTGCAGTTTTGAGGGGAAGTCTACCATGGTGGAGAAAGCAAAGCAGGGAGAGGAAGCCAGCATCAATAGGGAGTAAGTAGAGCACCCCAGGGGTGGGTGGGAGGAGAGGAGAGTGCTAGACTATGATACTTCATAGCCAACCCCAGTGACACACCTCCTCCAGCAAGGATCCACCTCCCAGAGGTTCCACAAACTTCCCTAACAATGTCACTAATTGGGATCAAGCATTCAAATGTGAGTCCACAGGACGTTCCACATCCAAACCACCATAAAGTTCAAAGGCACCATACATACATACATACATACATACATACATATATATATATATATATATATATATATTTTTTTTTTTTTTTTTTTTCGAGGTAGGGTCTCACTCTGGCCTAGGCTGACCTGGAATTAACTATGTAGTCTCAGGGTGGTCTCGAACTCACGGCGATCCTCCTACCTCTGCCTCCAAAGTGCTGGGATTAAAGGCGTGCGCCACCACGCCCAGCTCAAAGGCATAAATATTTTTGACTCTGCCTTCTACCCCCCATCCCTCGTTTGTCCCTTATATCTCTTGGGTTGTGTTGTGTTGTGCTTGCTCCTACATGCTATAATCTTTACCAATATCAAGGCACATCATAAAAGCAGTTTTCTTTTTACTCTCAGAAAAGGCACAATCTAATTGCAACATTTTCCCCCAAATTAAATGTAGAAATTAATTCAAAAAAGGTGGGGATGGAGAGATACGCAAAAGGCTCTTGCTTGCAAAGCATGCTGGTCTGGGTTTGATTCCCAGCACCCACATAAAGCCAGATACAAGGTGGTACATGCATCTGGAGTTTGTTTGCAAGTGGTAAGAGACCCTCATGCATATATGTATGTATGTACGTATGTATGTGTATACACAGAAGTTAAAAAAAAAAACAAACCCGGAGGCCCAAAAGTTTTATTGAGCTAGAATCTTCACACTGACAATTTTTGTCTCTACAATAACGTTGGAAGCTACTCTTATTTCATATAAACCAACCACTATTTGGTTTATTTTAACTGAGGCAGCGAAACCTGCCTACAGTAGAACAGTGTCTAATGTAAACTTGATTGTAAGTAAACACTACTGCCTTTAGCTACCTTTTACAATAGACATGGTTATACAAGTATCTCTAAGGTAGTGAGAAGAGTCCTTAGGATATATATATGCCTAGGAGTGCTATAGCTGGATCATATGGTAAATCTATTTTTAGCTGGCTCAAGAACCTCCACAAAGATTTCCACAATGGCTGTACCAGACTACATTTCCACTAACAGTGTAGAAGTGTTCCCCTTTTTCTGCATCCTTGCCAACATTTATTGTCATTTGTTTTCTTTTTTCTTAAAAATAGTTTTATTTATTTATTTGAGAGAGAGACAGACAGACTGGGCACACCGGGGCTTACAGCTGTTGTAAACAAACTCCAGATGCATGTGCCACTTTGTGCACCGGCTTACATGGATCCTGGGGAATTGAACTTGGGTCCTTTGGCTTTGCAGGCAAGCTCTTTAACTGCTAAGCCATCCCTCCAGGCCCGTCATTTGTTTTCTTGATGATAGACATTCTGACAGGAGTGAGATGGGATCTCAAAGTAGTTTTAATTTCCATTACCCTGATGGCTAAGGATGTAGAACACTTTTTTAAATTTTTTTATTTGAGAGGGAGAGACAGAGAGACAAAGAGAGCATGGGAACACCAGGGCCTTTTCAGGCACCATGAATGAACTCCAGACCTGTGCACCCTTCTTGTGCACAGGAGTGACATTGTGCGCTTGAGTCACTTTTTTTTTTTTTGGTATTTTTTTGAGGTAGGGTCTTGCTGAAGCCTAGGCTGACCTGGAATTCACTGTATTCTCAGGGTGGCCTCGAACTCACGGTGATCCTCCTACCTCTGCCTCCCGAGTGCTGGGATTAAAGGCGTGCGCCACCATACCTGGCTTGAGTCACTTTTGCGTCTGGCTAAATGTGGGACCTAGAGACTTGAACAAGCATTCTTAGGTTTTGCAGGCAGGCGCCTTAACCACTAAGCCATCTCTCCAGTCCTAGAACACTTTTTTAGATGTTCATATGCCATCTGTATTTCTTCTTTTGAGAACTCTCTATTTAGTTCCATAGCCCATTTTTTAATTGGGTTGTTTGATTTCTTTTTTTGGTTTTTGGTTTTTCAAGGTAAGGTCTCACTCTAGCCCAGGCTGACCTGGAATTCACTCTGTAGTCTCAGGGTGGCCTCGAACTCATGGTGATCCTCCTACTTCTTCCGAGAGTTCAAGGCCACCCTGAGACTACAGAGTGAATACCAGGTCAGCCTGGATCAGAGTGAGACCCTACCTTGCAAAACCAAAAAATAAAAATAAAAAATCAGACAGCTGTAGCTGCCTGGATTTACACCTGGGTCCTCTATTCTGTTCCATTGATCTATGTGTCTGTCTGTGCTATTACCATGCTGCTTTTGTTACTATGGCTTTGTAATATAGCTTAATATCAGGTATAGTGATACAAACAGCCTTGTTTTTGTTGCTCAAAATTGTTTTGGCAATTCAAGGTTTTCTTGTGCTTCCAAATGAATTTTAGGATTTTTTTTTCCTATTTCTGTGAAGAATGCCATTGAAATTTTAATGGGGATTGCATTAAGTGCGTAAATTGCTTTTGATAAGCTTAACATTTTCAAAGCTAGGCATGGTGGCACACACCTTTAATCCCAGCACTTGGGAAGCAGAGGTAGAAGGAACACCAAGAGTTTGAGGCCACCCTGAGACTACATAGTGAATTCCAGGTCAGCCTGAGCTATAGTGAGACCCTACCTCGAAAAACCAAAAATTAAAAAAAAAAAATAATAAAATAAAATAGAAAGGATGAACATTTTCATAATACTGCCTTTAGCTACCTTTTGTATGCTGGTGGTGACTTGAAATCACAATGAGCTCCATATATACCTCCAGGGCCAATCTGCAAATCCATTCCTCCTTTGGTTGTACTTACTTCTTTGAAGTGTACCATCCAGTCACCTAAGATTTACAGGTGCTTCTCCTTTCTGCCTCATTTCCAAACCAGCCACTAAATCTTACATATTTCTTATTTATTTTATACCTAGAAGTTGTTCTGCATTTTCCATCCCACAGCCATAGTACATTAGGCAGCATACCTTCTTCTCCATCCTATTCTGCAGTTATATAGCTACCACAGTCCCTCTTGCACATAACCCTTGGCTCTCTGTCACCTTCCTGGAGAAATCCAAACTTCTCAGCATCGCAAACAGAGCCTTTTATGATATTCATCTAATCAGTTCTTCAGCCCAACATCTCAGCACTTTCTCCACTGGGTTTCATATCTATCCATAGTGGGTACCTAACTTTCTGGTAACGTGTATATTCCTGGTCTTTATCTATGCAGCTCTTCATACTATATAATTGTACCAGTATGTTTACCTTTTTTTCCTTTTTTGGGTTTTTCGAGGTAGGGTCTCACGTTAGCCCAGGCTGACCTGGAATTCACTGGGTAGTCTGAGGGTGGACTTGAACTCATGGTGGTCCTCCTACCTCTGCCTCCCTAGTGCTGGGACTAAAGGCGTGTGCTACCAAGCCTGGGTCATGTTTACCTTTCTTAAAGAAAATCTCCTACAACTTTTATGTGGTACTATTATAATAAGATAGAAAACAAGTAGAATTACCTTCTAAGATGTCTACTTTCCTCAAGATGGAAACTCAAGATGGAGGATGGCTTACGCCTGAAGTTTGAGGCCAGCCTGGGCAATATCGTGACGCCCTCTACCAAAACTAACTTACTAGTTGACTGACTAGTCTGTCTTCTGTTTTTTTTTTTTTCCAGATAGGGTTTCACTCTAGCCCAGGCTACCTTGAACTCACTTTGTAGTCCCAGGCTGGCATCCAACTCATAGCAATCCTCCCACCTTTGCCTCCTGAGTGCTGGAATTAAAGGTGTGTGCTACCACGCCCGGCTGTCTTTATATAGTCAACTGAATTGTTTATGAATCAGAATCAGGAAAAGTGTTCTGGTAATTCCATGCTGCCCAGCTGCCTTCCTCACATTTATCAGACGATAGAGCACAACAGGCTGGAAAGAACAGAAGAAAAACAAGGTCAAGCCCAGTGTAGTGATGCATGCCTGTAATCCCAGCACTTGGGATATAGCGGCATGAGGATCAGGAGTTCAAGGGCACATAGTAAGTTTGCAGGTGAAGTAGGCTACATATCACTATGTTTCAGAGGAAAAAATAAAACAAAACCCCACAAGGATTATAGTCTTCAAAAATGTCGACATCATAAAATACTAAAAATACATTTAACTACTCAGGGGTAGAGGACTGTGATATCATACATTATTTATGAAGAGCTGAAGGGATGGCTTAACAGTTAAGGTGTTTGCCTGCAAAGCCAAAGGACCCAGGTTCAATTCCCCAGGACCCATGTTACCCAGATGCACAAGGGGGTGCACACCTCTGGAGTTTGTTTGCAGTGGCTGGAGGCCCTGGCATGCCCATTCTCCCCCCCCCTTCTGTCAAATAAAGAAATAAAAATAAAACATTAAAAAATCGTTAATGAAAAATAAAGGTTGTGTGACAGAGAGAGAAAGATGCTCAAGGGAGGAAGTAGGTAGGGGAGGGCTGGAGGGATCGCTTAGCATTTAAGGCATTTGCCTGCAAAGCCAGAGGACCCAGGTTCAGTGCCCCAGGGCCCACGTTAGCCAGATGCACAAGGGGTGCATACTTCTGGAGTTCATTTGCAGTGGCTGGAGGTCCTGGAGCGCCCATTCTCTCTCTTTCTGTCTCTTCCTCTTTCTCTGTCAAATAAATAAAAAATAAAACAAAGACAGGGGAGAAAATAAATCCAGTTGGGCAATGTGTTAAAAATTGTTGTGTTTGGGCTGGAGAGATGGCTTAGTGGTTAAGGGAACATGCCTGCAAAGCCTAAAGACTCCAGTTTGATTCTCCAGGTCCCACGTAAGCCAGATGCACAAGGGGCGCATGCGTCTGCAGTTCGTTTGCTGTGGCTAGAGGCCCTGGGGCGCCCATTCTCACCCCTCTCTTTCCCTCTTTCTGTCTCAAATTAAAAAAAAATTTTTAATGTTGTGTTTAATTACAAGGTATATAGAATTCTATGTACTGTTTCATTTCTTGCATTGTCTCTGTAATGGAAATTATCTCCAAATAATTTTTTTTTGAGAAAAAAAAAAAGTAGACTCTACTGGTACTTCTTCAAAAACTTTGTCCCTGTGATCATTAATTAGTGAAAGTTTCTGTCCCTTACTTTCTCTCAGTATAGACTCAGAGTGCACAGCTACTGCATCAGTCACGTACTGACAGCAAGAGCTGAGTCATTCGGGTAGATTGTAAGGCTATAAACCCTAAAATCTTTACTGTCAAATTAAAAAAAAAATTATTTAAGCTGGGTGTGGTGGGGCATGCCTTTAATCCCAGCACTCAAGGGACTGAGGTAGGAGGATTGCTGTGAGTTTGAGGCCAGCCTGAGATTAAAGTGAATTCCAGGTCATCCTGGGCTAGAGCTAGACCCTACCTGGAAAAACAAAACAGAACAAAGCAAAATGTATCTGAGAGAGAGAGAGAGAGAGGCAGATACAGACAGAATGGGCACGCCAGGGCCTCTAGCCATCGCAAGGAAGTCCAGACACATGTGCCACTTTGTGCATCTGGCTTATGTGGGTATTGTGCAGTCAAACCTGGGTCCTTTGGCTTTCCTGGCAAGCACCTTAACAGCTAAGCCATCTCTCCAGTTGCTACTGTCAATTCTTTACCAGGAATATCCCAGACCTTTGACATATGTTGTTGTACTCCTTTCACAGGGAAAGTGACGCTTTCTGCTTGCAGTGGTTGGTACTAGCTGCAGCATCAGTCTCTCTACTGTTGCATAATTTCTCCTTGTTTTCTTTTACTTTCCCCATCTGGGTCTGAGTCTGGCTGGTACTCAGAAGACTGAGAGAAGCCAAGAGGACTTTAAGTAGCTGAAGAGATACCGATGGCTATAAGGGACCACTGAGAAGTTGCAGTCCATTTAAGAAAACAAAGCAGGTTTCTAACTCCACTTAAATAGGATTCTCTTGAGTAGGTCTATTTGGTGAGCACTTACTCCTAAGGCTGGTAAAAAAAAGTCACCTCTCTCTCTCTCTCTCTCTCTCTCTCTCTCTATATATATATATATATATATATATATATATATATAGGTTTGAGTCAGATGTCCTCAATAAACATGTGTTTTGAATGCCTGGTCTCCACCTGGTGGCAATTTGGGAGGTTGAGCCTTGCTGAAGGAGGTGTGTTGCTGGGGGTAGGCTTAGGGGTGTTAGAACCAGCTTTGCTTTGTCCAAAGCTCAGCTCCCACTCTTGCTACTATTTTTCCACCCCCTGTGGCAAAATTGTGATGTCTAGTCTCTGCTCTACCATCATGAAGCTTTTCCTTAAGACTGTAAGTAAAAATAAACCCTTTCCTCCTATCAGCTGCTTTTTGGTAGGGTGTTTAATCATGGCAACATACAGGTTACCTACATAACCATAAACACACACACACACACACACACACACACACACACACGCGCGCGAGCGCGCGTGCGCATCCCTGTAACTAATTACTCAGTAACTCATCAGCCCTGTAACTCTGAACATATTGAGGTTAACAGTTACCACTGCCATATAGAAAGTTAACCAGCAATATTAATTTCCCTATAAGAAGGGAGTCAACTTTTAGTTAAATTAGGCAGTTCTATGAATTTTGCTATTATAAGAGAAGTCAGAGGATAATGATTGAATAATGGATGATTCCAGCTGAAACAAAGTGTCAAGTTTGACTAAATCTGAACATGCTCTGTTCTAGTAAAAATAGCAGTTTTGAGCAGGGTGTGGTGGGGCATGCCTTTAATCCCAGCACTTGGGAGGCAGAGTTACGAGGATTGCTGTGAGTTCAAGGCCACCCTGAGACTACATAGTGAATTCCAGGTCAGCCTGGACCACAGTGAAATCATACCTCAAAAAATAAAAAACAAACAGAAAAACCAACAAAAATAGCAGTTTTGGAGCCAAGCATGATGGTGCACGCCTTTAGTCCCAGCACTCAGGAGGCAGAGGTAGGAGGATCACCATGAGTTTGAGACCACCCTGAGACTACATAGTGAATTCCAGGTTAGCCTGAGCCACAGTGAGACCTTACCTTAAACACACACACACACACTCACACAAATAAAACAGTAGATGAATATAATTTGATGTCACTAGAATTTCCTTTATCAAACAGAAAAGTATATAAAAGTATACTTTTGTGGGCTGGAGAAATGGCCTAGGGGTTAAGGCGCCTGCCTCCTAAGCCTAAGAGCACCTGTTCAATTCTCCAAGCCCTATGTTTAGCCATATGCAAAGTGACGCAAGGGTGCAATGCCACACTTGCCCATAAGGCTGCTGGTGCACCCATTCTATCTCTCTCTCTCTCTCTCAAAAAAAAAAAAAAACTATACTTTTGAGCTGGAGAGATGGCTCAGCAGTTAAAGCACTTGCTTGCAAAGCCTGATGACCTGGCTTTGATTTCCCAGCACCCATGTAAAGCCAAATGCACAAAGTAGTGCATGAATCGAGTTCATTTACAGTGGCAGGAGGCCTTGATGTGCATGCTCTGTTTCCCTGCCTTTGAAAATATATAAAAATATTTTAGGCCGGGCGTGGTGGCGCACGCTTTTAATCCCAGCACTCGGGAGGCAGAGGTAGGAGGATCGCTGAGAGTTCGAGGTCACCGTGAGACTACATAGTTAATTCCAGGTCAGCCTGGACCAGAGGGAGACCCTACCTCGAAAAACTAAAAAAAAATAAAAAAATAAAAAAAAAAAAAAATAAAAAAAACAAATAAAAATATTTTATAAAAGTATACTTAAAAGTTTACTTACAAAAGTATACTTTTAAAAGTATATAAAAATATAGTATATGAAAGTATCCAACAGTAAACACTGATCAGAAATGTGGATTGGAATTCTAGTTTTGCCCTTTAACTTTGAGTTAAGTCCTTTAAACTTCAATTTCCCTTTTCTTTCTTTATTTATTTTTCCAAGGCCGGGTTTCAGTCTAGCCCAGGCTGGCCTCGAACTCATGAAGATCCTCCTACCTCAGCCTCCTGAGTGATGGGATTAAAGGTGTGTAGCACCACATCCAGCTTCAATTTCCTTTTTATTACAATCAGGTAATTTGTTATTATAAAAACAGAATGAAATAGAAAAAAAAATAAACTTTTAAACACAGTACCTAGCACTTCAAAATCAATTTAATGTCTGTTTTCTTATTGGTCATGGACAGAAAATGCTACCTAACACACAAGGCTTTGAGGACTAACAGGAGTTATATTCAGAAAGCCTTGGTGCATGTATTAATCTAATGACACATTATAATAAGTAACAGCCTAAAGTATTAATAGAATACTTGTAAATACACGGTATCAATGAACAAGATTAATTCCAAATTTACTGTGTTTCCTTCAAAGGTATTTGGTAGTAGTAAGTTTCAACGTTACTGGGACAAACCCCCAGCGAAAGAAAAACAGCTTATAGGAGGAAAGGGTTTATTTCAAGCTTACGAATTCCAGAAGAACACCATCAATGGAAGAAGAAGCTGGCTCACTTCCACAGATCCAAGCAGAGACACCGCCAACAGCCAGCACCACAAACACCTTAGGGCAAGACTTAAGATAGGCTTCCAGTTACACCTCCTTCCCCAGCAAGACTCTGTTCAATGGAGACTCAAGTTTCAACCCTGAGTCTATGGGGCCACACATTTAAAACACTATAATATCCTTTGTCCTACTAATCTTTTTTAAAACATATTTTTATTTATTTATTTGTAAGCAGAGGGGAGGGAGGGAGTGTGTGTGTGAATATGGGTACCAGGGCCTCTGCCAACTGCAAATGAACTCTAGATGCATGAGCCAGTTTGTGCATTTGCCTTCTGTGGGTACTGGGGAATGGAACCCAGGTCATTAGGCATTGCAGTCAAGCACCTTAACCGCTGAACCATCTCTCTCTCTCTAGCCCTTATCCTACTAATCTCAAAGAGTATTTTTAAAAATTTATTTTTTAATTTATTTATCTGAGAGAGAGATACAGAAATAGGCATGGGGAGAGAGAGAGAGTGAGAGAGAGAGAGAGAATGGGCGTTCCAGGGCCTCCAGCCACTGCAAACGAACTCCAGATGTTTGCACCTCCTTGTGCATCTGGCTTACGTGGGTCCTGGGGAATTGAGCCTCGAACCAGAGTCCTTAGGACTCACAGGCAAGCGCTTAACCACTAAACCATCTCTCCAGCCCAAAGAGTAAGTATTTTTAACTTACACTTAGGGTTGGAGATAGAGCTCAACGGGAGAACACTTGTGTAGCATGCATGAGGTCCTAGGTTCAATCCCTAGTACTACAGAAAACAACATCCTATGGAGCTGGGCGTGGTGGCGCACGCCTTTAATCCCAGCACTCAGAGGCAGAGGTAGGAGGATCGAGGCCACCCTGAGACTACATAGTGAATTCCAGGTCAGCCTGAACTAGAGTGAGACTCTACCTTGGAAACCCCCAAAAAAAAAAAAAAATCCAAACAAACCCCTCAAAGTGTCATTCCTCAATAATTACTTCTGGAAGGGCTGTACTTTCTGGCCCATTGTGGGTGAGTGAGGCTAGGTGAGTAATTCTGGTCAGTTCACTGTCAAAGTGATACACATTATACCTGGACCAGAGCATTCAACTGGTGGTGTAAGACCAGAAGTTTTCAAAAGCACTCTACCAGCATGTCTGAAATGTTGACTGATCACAGCAGCAACCTGGCAAAAGGTGACAAGAAGAAAAACTTTTGCTATTAAGCCCTCTCTCACTAAGACTTTGAGGCTGTTTGTTATAATCTGGCCTAGCCTAACATAAACGTGTAGGGCACCATTACAACAAAAGAACGAAGAAAAAGGAGAGATACAGACAGACAAACTAAAATAGATGCCACTGATTTCCAAGCTAGAGATGACAGTCCCATACCACACAACAGTAATTATTTGGTGAAAGTGACTTATGCTAACTTGAAAAGCAGATAATAAAATGTCGTTAAAACTGTAGTGGTAAAATAAAGAAGCAGGTTTAAAAACTGAGCATTAAGGTGGTGCACTGGTTGTTCTGTTTGGTGCTACACAAAAGAAAGGGAGACAGGCAGCAGATGAAGATGGTTCCACGAGGTCTGGCAGGTTCACAGTAGCGGCAGGAGAAACATATGAGACACAGAGTGGAACTACCACCAAGAGTGTCCTGTGACACCCAGACTCCAAATCGCACTGGTAAATGTTTTCAGCTTGCAACAAGTAGGAAGCAGGTTGGAAAGCGGTTCAGCTTTTAACTTCAAAGTCTACATCGTAAGATGCTAAGGAAGGTGACAGAAAAGGAAGAAGCTCTGCCACATCAGTGCCACAAGCCGCAAATAATGGACCAGGGCAGCCTTTCAAAAGGGCAGCACAGAACACATATGAGGGTCAGAAGTCCTTGAAGTTGGACTGTGGGCTAATTTTTACATTGCTATGGATTAGAAGCCACAGTGCTTTTTTTTTTTTTTTTTTTACCATCATTCTGCCCCAGCTACTGTAGTGTGCACTGGGATGGGGGAGGGGTGGGAGAAGGATAAATTTTCATTTGAAGAACTCCAGATGACACATCTAGACTTGATAAACAGAATCAAGTACATCACCTGGAACTCCGAGGGCTTCATGTCTGATGGGCTTGCTACACTGGGGAGACAAGTCTACTGCATCTCTGAGAAAAGTGAAGTAAGTCTTTGGTTAACCATAAGGGCAGGTCTATCATTAGTACTGTCTCCCAAATATTTGTGTTTCTGGCTTTTGGTCATCTGCTAGAATTCTTGGTCTGTATGGTTAGGTAAAGGTATGTTACCTCCAAAAACCAAAACACAAAATAACCTAAAATATTGGAATGGCTTTGGAACTGGTCTATGGACTTTGAAGAGAGTCTGTGCTGAAGAATCTGTTACTAAAATCTTGTAGTAAAATGCCACACAGCTACTTGTGGTAAGGGCATAAAAGTGAAGTAGGTGTTATTGGAAACTGGAAGGAAAGAGGAAGAAAGATTAATTAGTCTCTTTCAGCCATATGAAAAGTAGAAAGTTTGCTTAATATACTGGGTGATAGAATGAAGAAGACCTTTTTAAAACTAGTTAAATTGCTGCTTTGTCGTCTTCTGTTGTATGTGGTAACAAATGTGAACAATTAAACCAAGAGCTCCTGAATAACTAGCCAGGCTCCATGGCTAGTTGAGTATGTATGCTCTCTGGATTACACACAATCCTAAAGTTCAGGAACAGATTCTGAGCCAAGATCAAATACTGCACTACCAGAAAAGCATGGTCCAAAAACCATGGCAGTAACTGTGAAATCTTTTTTGTGACAGGGGTCTGTTATGTAACATAGGCTGGCCTCAAATTTGGGATCATCCTTCTCAGCCTCCAAAATACTGGGATTACTGGCAAGTGCTGAGTTTATAGGTGTGCGCCACTCTGCCTCCACTCATTTTGTTAAATCTTTTAAGACAGCTCGAGGATCAATGATGGTGCCTTAGAGTACTATTTGCTTCACAGATTATTTTAAATAAGTAATAGGGTTTGGGGAGCTTAAGAATGTTTTCTCAGTACAAGGTAGGGCTGCAAGCTGGGCATAGTGGCTCATGTACTTGGGAGGTGAAGGTAGGAAGATCAGAAATTCAAGGTCATCCTGAACTACAAAGCAAGTTCAATACACACACACAGGTCATTTAAGAAGAGACAAGAAATAGAAATGAGGGACCATCGGAGGCCCAAAATCTTGGCAGAAGATAAGTCCTTGGTTGCAAATGTGGTGCCCATTATGAAAGACATAACTAAATGCTCAGAGAACACAGCTGAGTCATGGTGAATTGCATCAAAGTGAGACTCAATCAAGGACCTTGCAATACTGCCTGTCTATTTCAGAACTGGTATGGACTGGGGACTTCCCTGTGCTCTCCCTGCCCACACAACAGAAATGTACAGTGTTATACTAAGTTTGACTCTGATATATATGTATATATATTAGAGACAGCTAACATACTTTACTTTTAGCATGATAGATCAATAGGAATTGTACAAGAAAAGCTGAACTTGAATCATATCAAATCAACTGTACTGAATTTGACTTAGGTAAGATATTGGACGTTGAGCTGATATCGTACTAGGATGAAATTTTGAGGGGGCACTGGAATGAGTAGGTAGGAATAATGTGTGTGTGTGTGTGTGTGTGTGTGTGTGTGTGTGTGAAAGAGAGAGAGAGACTGACTGACTGACTCTTTATGGGTTAGAAGCCTCCAATGATCCCTACCACTTGGTCCTCAGTCATGTACCTTTCTACATTTTGCCTGGTTGATCAATTTGACAAATAGCATATGACAGATTTAATAGTTTATAAATTCTGAAATTAGGTCATAAAAGAAGCACCCCCACCTTTATTTTGGGGAAAGCAAGGTTCCACATTATGAGGACATTGAAACAGACAAGTAATAACAAACAGGACTTTAGTCACCAAGCTAACAACCATGTGAATGAACTTGGAAATAAATCCAACCAAAGCGTTCAGAAAGCTGAAGCCCTACACAAGAGTTGTACTGCAGCCGGGCGTGGTGGCGCACGCCTTTAATCCCAGCACTCGGGAGGCAGAGGTAGGAGGATTGCCGAGAGTTCGAGGCCACCCTGAGACTACATAGTGAATTCCAGGTCAGCCTGGACCAGAGTGAGACCCTACCTCGCAAAACCAAAAAAAAAAAAAAAAAAAAAAAAAAAAAAAAAAAAAGAGTTGTACTGCAACTGTGAGGGATGCAGTGGGTCTATAGCACCAAGATCAACTGCTCCTAGATTCTCAGACCTCAGAATCTATAAATTGAAAATGTCGTCTTAAGCTGCTCAATTTGGAACTAATTTGTTATGTAACAACAAACAGCTAACATATTTAAGGACTAGGAGAAAGACTGGAAATGGACACAAAAGTCAGATCATGTAGGCCTCTCACTCTGTAATACTATTAAAGAAATTTTGCATCTTTTTCTGTGAGAAAAGAAAACTACCTAAATCCTTTAGATATTGAAATAATAACCAAACTCACATTTTAGAAAGGTCACCCTGAGGGTCCTTCTAAAGATTTGAGGAGGTGGTGGCTTGGAAGCTAACAGTAAGAATAGTTTAAGAAGCAGTTATAGGGGCTGGGGAGATGGTGCTTGCTTGCAAGCCTATAGGTCCGCTAAAAGCTGGATGAAAGTGGCCACACACCTGGGATCCCAAGGCCCCTAAAGCAAAGGGAGGCGGAGTCAGGAGAGGACAAACCCCTCAGACCCTGGCATGCCCATGCCCTTGCAACACACAAAAAGTGATGGAATTTTAAGCCTTCTCAAGAGAATTTTCTAACCTTTGAATTGGACTTCCTAGATTTAAGCACATTCAGTGGCAGGGCAGTTTCAAGAACTTAAAACAAAAAAATCACTAGAATATACAAAAATTTTTCAAAACACTTTTTTTTTTTGCTTGTGTATGTTTTTAATGTAGGGGTGTGTGCGTGCACACACACGTTTATGTCCTGCTCCATTGTTCTTTGGCCCATTCTTTTTTTTTTTTTAATTTATTAGAGACAGAGGGAAAGAGAGAGAGGGAAGTAAGAATGGGCATGCCTCTAGCCACTGCAAACGAACTCCCTTATGCATCTGGCTTATGTGGGACCTGTAGAATCGAACTGGGGTCCTTAGGCTTTGTAGGCATGTGCCTTAAACCACTAAGCCATCTCTCCAGCCCCTCTTTGACCCATTCTTGATTGAGTCTCACTGATAACCAGAGCTTTCTGTTTTCAAGGGCCCAGGTGGTTCCCAGGTCTGTGCTCCCCTTGGTGGACTGGTAGTAGTTATGCAGTCACATCCAGCCCTCTCGGGCCCACATGCTTGTGTAGGAAACACAATGAATCACTGAGCTGTCTCTTCAGCCCCGAACACGTTTTATACACACACCCTGGACAGCCTATGGAAACTACACTGAACATGTACTTGAGAACCACTGCTGAGAAAGGAGGAGAGGTCACAGATATTCCCCAACAACCATTAAAAGTTCATCCTGGGCTGGAGAGATGGCTTAGCGGTTAAGCGCTTGCCTGTGAAGCCTAAGGACCCCGGTTCGAGGCTCGATTCTCCAGGACCCACGTAAGCCTGATGCACAAGGTGGCGCACGCATCTGGAATTCCTTTGCAGTGGCTAGAGGCCCTGGCATGCCCGTTCTCTCTCTCTACCTTCCTATTTCTGTATCTCTCTCTCTCAAATAAATAAATAATAAAATATTTTTTAAAAATTCATCCTGAGTACTAAGTGTGGTGTACAAACATTCTTTGTAAAGATACTTATGAAGCCAGGCTTGGTAGTACATGCCGACAATCCCAGCACTTGGGAAGCAGAGGCAGGAGGATCTACATACCAAGAGCCTGTCTCACCCCCTCAGGACTACAAAGGGTATTTCTGTTACTGTGCAGCAGGAACCACAGACAATCCTTGAAGCTCAGGGCCACTAGCGCATCCCAGGGGAGCAGCTCTTCTTCATGCTCACACCATCTCTGGCTGCAACACGGCTCCTTGCATCTCAGGAAGGGCATCTGCAACAACTGGCTTGAGGGCTGTATAAACCATCACCCTTCATATTCATTACCCAGAGCCAGGAACTTCACAAATCACCCTGACTCTGACCTGCATTCTGATCCCAATAGCTTCTAGTTTGACCCAATCTTCTAACTCCGCCCAACTTCTCAAACTCTTCTACCCAGTTCTCTAAAATGAAGGCATCACCATTTCCAGTGCTTCCTCATCTTGCCCAATCTGGTCTGGCAGTGTCTCCCAACCATTATTCGCCACAGCTATTTGTTTTCACATATCTCACACTTTCAGACAGGGCAATATCCAGTTTCCCTACCCTCAAAAGTTCATGCCATTGTTTTCCTCCAAGTTGTCACATATACACTCTTCTCAAATATCACACATGGTTATCATACTTAATGACAACATCTTATACCATGATCTCCACACCCACCCTAATCCTTCTTTGCTCTCCATCTTGGCCACTACTCTAAAATCTAAACTCAAGAACCCCCATTCTTTAAGCAGCACCCTTCTCTCTCTCTCTCTACACACACACACACACATTTTTTTTTTGCAAGCACAGAGAGAGATAGAGACAGAATGGGTGTACCAGGGCCTCTAGCCACTACAAACTCCAGATGCGTGTGCCACTGTGTGCATCTGGCTTTACATGAGTACTGGAGAATCGAACCCGGGTCATTAGGCTCTGCAGGCAAGGGCCTTAACCATGGAGTTGCCTCTCCAGCCCAACCAGCACCCTTCTGACTTGATTTCTTTCACTTACTCAAGCACTCCTTTCTCTTACCGATTCGGTCCCGCTTCTATTCCAATGAGTCCTGTATCAATTTCCCACTATTTATTAGTCCACAGATGTGTTCTTTCTCTGCTCACCCAGTTTAGATTCCATGGTCCAACATGGTTATCTACTTCACAAATACGTTTGATTCCTTTATCCCTCTCTTCCTTCTCTGGACTTGCAGAGAAACCTCAACCTTACATAAATAAATCCTACTATCTTCTTTGTGCTAAGTCAAGTCGAATTCTTTATTTTCATTCAACTGTCCAAGCGAGGACTGGTCTCACTTTAAAAATGATCACAAGTATTAGGCCTTCCTTTAGCAAGTCCATCAATCCTCCATTTTTCCATTAAGATTTCTCATAGCTTCCTAAGATCTCCCCTCACAGAGGATGACCTCATCTCACACTTCACAGAGAAACAGAATCATAGACTACCTCACATTCTCTACCAGCAGATGTGCATTCTTTCTCATGTAAGCTGTGCTCTTCACTTAAAGGTGGGAGGGAGGGGTTGGTGGACTGCTCTAGTTAGTAACCAGTCCCTTGGAAATGGATCCAGGAGAGAAGAAATAGCTATCAGCAGCAAAATCCTTGAGTCAGAGAGGGCACGGGACTGTTTCAGCGTTTTAAATGGAACCAGTCTGTTGCATGGGCTCCTATAACTTCGAATGCTTATCTACTAATTTTATTATTTCTGTCTTTTATTCTTTCCTAATACAAGCCATGTTTTCCATTCTTTACATGTCCAGTAATTTTTTTTTCCTGTTTTACTCTTTTTGGTTGTCTGAGACAAGGTCTTGCTATGTAGTCCAAGCTAACCTCAAACTTGCAGCAATTCTCTTGCCTCAGACTCCCGAGTGTTGGGACTAGAGGTGTATACCACCATGTCTGATCTAAGAATCCTGACTGCATGTCCAACACTGGTTTTATGTTGTAGGTGGGCTCTTTTAGCATGCCTTCAGACAGTTTTAGTTTTTGTTCTGGAATACAAATTGCTTTAACTAGAGATTTTTCCCTCACAAGGTGCTGCCAGTCCAATATCTGGGAATTCCCCTCCCTATGCAATCTGCAAATTCCCCAGGCAATCTTGGGTTCTGCTTCCTTCCTTTCCTTCAGGTTACTCTATGATAATGTTCTAGGTTTTTGCACATCTCATAGTACCTTCCAGCTTTTTATGCTCCGTATCATGCCAGAGGTTACTCCAAAGCATTACTTGATTCTCCCGTTTGACCTTCCTGTGACAGTGGGCTTTCCCTCATACCACTTCACCAAAACATGTCAATGGCACACATCACAGCAAATCAAATCAAATCAATCACTTTCCCATAGCCCTTTTCTCAGTGGACATAGCTAACCAATGTTTTTCCTTGAGACACTTAATTCTCATTTTCTTCCAACTTTTAGTAGTCTTTCCTTTGAGTCCCAGGGTACAGCTTTCAATGCCATTTGTACAATAAAGTCTATCAAATTAATAGCAATGGATGGCTTCTTCTTCTTCTTCTTCTTTTTTTTACCTTTAACAGAGACAACCTGAGGAAGGGAAGGGTTCATTCCATCTGTTTTCAGGGACTAGAGGCCATCCTGGCAGAGAAGGCAGGGTGGCTGCAGCTGGTGGGGGCTGGCTGCAGCTTTTTACAATGAGCTGATCAGGAAGTATAGAGCTCCACTGGAGGGGAGACTGGGCTACAATCTTCATGGCCTGACCCCCAGAAACTCACTTCTCCATCTGTGCCCGCCTCCTAACCAGCTCTACCAGCTGGGACCCAGTGTTTGAACACAGAAGTCTGCAAAGGGTATTTCACACTCAAAGGGTAACAAGTACCAATCATGATGTTCAAATCACACAATTTTCTACATAAGTAGCTTAATGCACTACATCCCCAAATATCTAATTAAGTTTGGAAAAAGAGGTTTTTCATGCTTACTGCATCTCCCTTTTCTGTATTATTCCTATAAATGTCCAGTCATCATCAATCCAGCTGCTCAAGATGAAGCTCAGAGTATCATTCATTTTTTTTTCTCTCCATTCAGGACATCCAAGTCCATCACCAAGTTCTGTTGGTTCTACTTTCAAAATACATCTTAAGCATTTCTTTTCATTTCCACTACCACTCCCCTTAAAGCCTTAACCCTTATTCCTGACCAGAGCCAGTACAACAAAACTCTGTAGAATCTGAGCCTGTGGAGACCAAACCTGAACAATTATCCATGCAACCAGACCTTTCTTTCTTTGTAAATTATGATATGCAAATGAATCCATTAACCAACTCAAGACTCAATATACAACACTTTCATTATACCAGAAAACTATCACAGCATAGGGGCCCTTGCCTTCAGTTTACAGTTAGGTTTTTGGGAGCACACATTTACACACATACCACATGAGAGGCTTAGATCTATGATTAGCCAGTTTGATGCTTTGATCGATAAAAACCTAAATTTAAAGACAGTTTACAATTATTTACGAACAACACATTTGTACATCAGATAGTCTCAAATATTAGGGTCATATAAATGTTAAGCCACTTTCAAACACCAATAAAAGCCATTCTACAAATCTGACCAGTATTTGGTAGTAAAATTCATCTATCTGTGTATGACTTTTTCAAAAAAAATTTTAATTATTATTTATTTTTGGAGAGAGGCACAGAGAGGGAGACAGATAGAGAATGGGCGCACCAGCAGTGTCTCAGCTGCTGTGAACGAAATCCAGATGCGTGCGCCCCCTTGTGGGCAAGTGCAGCATTGCACCCTTGAGTCACTTTGCACCTGGCTAAACGTGGGACTTGGAGATTGGAACCCGGTTATTAGGCTTAGCAGGCAGGCGCCTTAACCGCTAAGCCATCTCTCCAGCCCTGTGTACGACTTTTTACCTATAGCCTGATTCACTCCTTAATGTTACCCTGTAAGGTAGGTCAGAAGACTTGACACATGAAGATTATAGTTCATTCAGTGAGGTTAAGTGAAGAACATAAAATAATGGTATGTTTTCACAGATGATAAACTAATAATTGGCATCAAAATTAATATAATACATTATATTATATTAAATCATCTGCATGACATACTAAATTTTGGGTTATCTTTGCCCCTAAATTCACTGTTGGCCACTTCCTGTTCAGCCAGTATTGGCTAACACAGAGGCAAATCATGCCCAATGACCTGCTGTTTTATTCTGCATAAAGTTTAACAAACTATGTCATTGAAGCTGAACCATGCTTTTAAAATATTTTTATTTTATTTGCAAGCAGAGGGAAGAGAGACAGAGGGGTATGCCAGGGTCTCCAGCCACTGCAGACAAACTCCAGATACATGTGCCACTTTGTGCATCTGGCTTTATGTGGGTACCAGAGACTCCAACTCGGGTTGTTAGGCAAGCAACTTAACCACTGAGCAAGCCCCATGAACCACTTTTTTTTTTTTCCCGAGGTAGGGTCTCACTCTAGCCCAGGCTGACCTGGAATTCACTCTGTATTGTTAGGGTGGCCTCAAACTCAGAGAGATCCTCCTACCTCTGCCTCCTGAGTGCTAGGATTAAAGGCGTGCGCCACCATGCCTGGCTTGAACCACACTTTTAAAGTTAACATGTTGTTCAAAGAATTCATTTCTTCACTCATCAAAGCTACAATCCAGGCAATGTATCAGAGATTAATTTAAGCCAGTATAATTATTATATGTTCACAACAGTGGAGCTGTTGAATGAAGTTTACTTACTGTATTTAAAGGTGCAAAGTTGGGTGTCCACTACACTTAAAATGCTTTAATTAGCTTATTGATAATAATAGGCTTTAAGAAACTTAAAAGTTTATAAACATGCTAAAGACAACAGCATCAAATTCACTGAAAGCAGTTCTACAGTTATTTAGATTGGCGATGCCTTTTCTTGGCTTTCTTCATGATTTTTGCAGTGAACGTTATCACTTGTCCATGCTGGCCTCAGACTAAGACTTAGACTCTTGCTCTAATCTTCACAGTACTGGGATCCAGGCACGAGACAATACCCTAGCTTTAACAGACACATTTTGATGGCCCAAGTTACTGTAAAAGTAAAATATAGGCCAGGTGTGGTGGCGCATGCCTTTAGTCCCAGCACTCTGGAGGCAGAGGTAGGAGGATGACCATGAGTTCGAGGCTAGCCCAAGACTACAAAGTGAATTCCAGGTCAGCTTGGGCTACAGCAAGACCCTACCTCAAAAAAAAAAAAAAAGTACAATACATAATCTAGCTCTGTCTCTAAAATCAATTACTTCCATTCCACCTATGTACTACTCATAGGCAACTTATTTTATTACCAAATAATGTAAAATTCTTACCTTCTTGTAGATTCTGTAAATAGAGCCACAAGTTACACATACCATAAATCCCAGCATTATCCCTCTGCTTTAAAATTTTTTTTTTTATTTTTTTGAGGCAGAGAGAAAGAGAGAGAGAGAGCATGGGCACGCCAGGGCCTCTAGCCACTGCAAACGAACTCCAGATGCATGCTACACTGTGCATCTGGCTAACGGAGATTCTGGGGAAATCGAGCCTCGAACCGGGGTCCTTAGGCTTCACAGGCAAGCGCTCAACCACTAAGCCATCTCTCTAGCCCAATCCCTCTGCTTTTAACAAACTCTTCAAGAAATCTACTCAGAAGCAATATTTTCTTTTATGTAAGCAGACTCTAATCATTAGTAAGTGCTTAAAGACACAACTTTATGTGTTTACATGGCTTCCATGTATTGTACCATTATTACTCTCATATACCATGACATAGAACAGAAAATATAAAAACACTAAGAATAGTTGGTAAAATATTTAATCCTGCCATGTGTGGTGGTGCACACCTTTAATCCCAGCACTTGGGAGGTTAAGGTAGGAGGACTGCTATGAGTTTAAGGCCAGTCTGAGACTATACAGTGAATTCCAGGTCAGCCTGGGTTAGAGCTAGACTCTACCTTGAAAACCAAAACAAATAAAAATTTTTAAAAAATTTATTTATTTATTTATTTATTTATTTATTTATTTATTTGAGAGAGAGAATGGCAACTGCAAACAAACTCCAGATGTATGTGCCCCCTTGTGCATGTGGCTTACGTAGATCCTGGAGAATCAAACTGGGATCCTTTGACTTTGCAGACAAACACCTTAACTGCTAAGCCATCTCTCAAGCTCAAAAAAAAAAAAAAAAAAAAAACTTTTAATCCTGCCCACAAAATTATGAACCTTCACAAATAATTTAAGAAAAATTTTATTGCTGACAAAGAACCTACAAATTATTATAGGTATATAAACCATTCCTTTTTGTTATTGTCTTATATAAAAAAATCAAAGTATAAACTAATCCAAAATTTTTGAATATCAGACCATGCACTGCAATGAAAGTTAACATTACTTTAAGCGCTTAGGCCCTGAAGTTCTTTTCAAGGGTCCCTGTTGTACTTAAGAGTTCTCTTCTGCCGGGTGTGATAATGCACACCTTTAATCCGAGCACTCAGGAGGCAGAGATAGGAGGATCACCGTGAGTTCATGGCCACCCTGAGACTACGTAGTGAATTCCAGGTCAACCTGGGCTAGAGTGAAACCCTATCTCAAAAAAAAAAAAAAAAAAAAAAAAAAAAAAGTTTTCTTCTTTGGTTGCTTTTCTCAATTATCACCTCGCTAAAGTCTTTATAAATGCCTCCACGTGACATCTCGAGGACAGCAGGTATAACCCTGGGCTCTCTGCTGAGGTGCATTACCAATACCTTGAAGAACTAACAACACATTTTCCATGAACCCATGGGAAAATATGGACACATTTTTATGTTTACTTGGAATTGACCAGCTTTCAGAATCATTTCCATATAGCCCTCAGAACCCCAGCTTAGAAACTTTTACTTAAATTGACCAGGTTGGCATACTCCTATAACATCAGCACCTAGAAGATGGATGCAGGAAGATGAGCAGTTCAAGGTCCGCCTCACCTACATAGCTACTCTGAGGTCAGCCCTGGACAAGGCAGAAGTCCCTATGTAAAAACAAACAAACAAAAAAAGAAACTGTCACTCAAAAATATCTTGGATGGATAGGGCAGCCAGCTGTAATCAGACTTTTATTATTTCTCAAGTACCTCACCACTTTTCTACCTATACCTTTCACTGTCTATTGCAGGATCCAAATACTCTCAATTCCATTCTAATCCCAATGGTCTGTGATTTATTAAATTTTGCTTCCATTACAATGGAGATTTCATCTCTCTCTTCAATTCAGTACAGGGAGGAGAACAGAGAAATCTGGGCTTCTACAGCTCTAGATTTAGGTTCTTTCAAAAAGAAATCAAGGGGGCTAGAGCGATGGCTCAGTAGCTAAAGGTGCTTGCTTGCAAAATCTGATGTGGCCCAGGTGCCATTCCCCAGTCCCCACGTAAAGCCAGGTGCATAAAGTGACACATGCACCTGGAGTTTGTTTGCAATGGCAAGAGGCCCTGGAACGCCCATACTTTCTCACTACCTATGTACCTACCTATGTCTCAAATAAATAAAAATTTTAAAAAAAGTTCAAAACCTCAAAACACCACTTAAAGTGACAAATCTTTTTATAAAACTGAAAAACTAGATCTTATTCAAACTTTTTGAAATGCAGAGCTTACCTTCTTATATTAGAACATGTACTTTATTTTTTTTTTCAATTTCCAACTTTAAAAAATGTTTTGAGTCGGGCGTGGTGGCACACACCTTTAATCCCAGCACTTGGGAGGCAGAGGTAGGATCACTGTGAGTTCACGGCCACCCTAAGACTACTGAGTGAGTTCCAGGTCAGCCTGGGCTACAGCGAGACCCTACCTCAAAAAACCAAAAGTTTTGAAAAGAAAAACTTACCTACTTTATAAATCCTTTACTTAGGATCAATAACAATATATTGGGCCAATAATGAAGGTGAGAAAAGGCAAGGACTACAAGAACACTTTGTCTAGTTAGACCCCTGTAAAACCAGGCATCTGGGTTATAGTAATTAGGTCCTATTATTTCTAACAGTCTCAAAAGTGGCATGTAGCTAATAACCTGTGATATTATCACTTACATCTTAATTACACCAAACATCCTACCCCAAGCCAATTTAGGTAACAGGTTAAATCTCCACTCACAAATGAAAACATACTCCTCTAAGCTCCAGGAAAAGTTAAACTACTATGAAAACAAGTAACTCAAATTGGCTAAAAACAACTTAAAACAAACAAACAAACAAACAAACTTTAAAAGTGTATTTTTAGCTGGGCGTGGTGGTGCATGCCTTTAACCCCAGCACTTGGGAGGCAGAGGTAGGAGGATTGCTGTGAGTTTGAGGCCACCCTGAGACGACATAGTGAATTCCATCCAGGTCAGCCCGGGCCAGAGTGAGACCCTACCCCTTGAACACCAAAAAAAAAAAAAAAAAAAAAAAAGTATTTTTATTTATTTGCAAGCAAAGAAAGAGAGAGACAATGGGGGTGCCAAGGCCTCTTGCCACCCTAAATTCCAGATGTACGCACCACTTCATTCATTGGCATTATGTGGGTACTAAGTAATCAAACCCTGGCTGGCACTTTGCAAGCAAGCACTTTTGACCACTCAGCCATCTCCCCAGCCCAAAAAACCTTTTAAAGATTTATCCTAAAGTGATGTTTCCATAAAAGAACTAAGCATGGGGCTGGAGAAATGGCTTAGCAGTTGAGGCATTTGCCTGCGAAGCCAAAGGACCCTGGTTTGATTCTCCAGGACCCATGTAAGCCAGATGCACAAGGGGGTGCACATGTCTGGAGTTCATTTGCAGTGGCTGGAGGCCCTGGCACGCCCGTTCTCTCTCTGTCTTCCTCTCTTCTCTCTCTTTCTGCTTGCAAATAAATAAACATTTAAAAAATATATTTTAAAAAGAACTAAACATAAAACCCCAATTTTAATTAAAATAAGTCAGTGGAAACAAAAGCCATAAGATAACACTGATTTCTTGTAACACACCTTTTTCAATGATCTGTGTAACTGTGACACAAAATTAGGACTTTAAAGATAATTATAATTTTAATTAGAAATGATCAATTTTAAAGGGAAATCCCATTTAAGATTTTATCTTTTTCTTAATACCCAAAAGGACCTATTTATCTTATAAAGCTCAAAGTCTATTGTTTCCTTGGGATTTAAAATTTATAGGCATACTCAAAATATTTTTTTAATCAAAGATTACCTTTTGATTTAGCAAGTTGCAACTTACCACAATCAAATTAATCCCTAACATCTATGATCTTATGACCCTTCAACTGACTATAATCTGGAGTGGTTTTACAATTTCACAGTAGCTTTAAAAATTAAGTTTTTATTATTATTTACTTATCTGAAGAAAGAGAGAGAGAAAGAAAGGGAGCACCAGGGCCTCTAGCCACTGCACATGAGCCACCTTGTGCATCTGGCTTATGTGGGTCCTGGGGAATCAAACCTGGGTCCTTTGGCTTTGCAGGCAAGTGCTTTACCACTAAGCAATCTCCCAAGCGCTAAAAAGTACACTTCTCACAACACATCCTAGAACTTCATTTCGTGTGTTTATTTTGAGACAAGGTTTTGCTAAATTACCTTGGCTGGCCTCAAGCTTTGCATATGCTGCCTCAGTTTCCTGATTACAGGCCTGTACTACCAGGCCTGACTTTGTTCAGGTTTTATTAAAATTGGAAGAATGGGAGTAAATGGGTGTACATTAACAAGCTGTCATCTCCTATACCAGCTCCCACCCTTCATGACCCAAATAAAATTATGTTTTTTCTAAGTCTGACAGTCAATTCAGGTTCTAGGTGCCTTGTTCTAAGTACTAAATGCCCCAGTGAACTATTAAGCTTTCTTTTCTACAGTTAATGCAGACTTTCCTTCTTTTTTTAATTTTTAAAATACTTTTTAACTTGAGACGGGGGTGGGGGGGGGAGAATCGGCAGGCCAAGGTCTCCAGCAGCTGCAAACAAACTCCAGATGCATATGCCACCTGTGCATCTGGCTTATGCAGGTCCTGGGGGAATGGATCCTAGGTCCTTTGGTTTTGCAGGCAAGCACTATAACCACTAGACACCCCTCTAGCCCCAGACTTTCCTTCTTAATATACATTTTCAATTGTATAAAGAGGTACAACATACTTACTGTCTCAACACTGATTTATACAGGGACTACTAACTGCATGGACCACAGGACTGTATAGCAGCTTGCTTTCCCAGTAGTTTCCCTTCTTCTATTAGGTTCAATATCTACTCCTGAGATCTGTACCTCACTCATCATGTATAGTTTTGGCTGCCTGTAAACTGAAAAATTCTAAACAGATGCTGGAAAAAGGCAGTCAGAGGAGAGGGCAAGTCCTGTCACTGACAAGATGAGCTCCACATGCTACAACAGTGGTAGTCACTGCACTGTATCAGAGATTGCAAGGAAGCAAAGTTAGCTGTAGCTTTTAACAGCACTGATCCTGCAGATGAGCTCCGCTTCTTACTTTAGGTTGCAGGCCTTCAGATGGTGCAAGCATTCTCAGCAGCAAGCCATAAATGAATTGCTAACATGTACTGTAGTGCTGACATGCTTAATCAATGCTTTCAAACTGTTTTAGTAACAAAACAAGGAACTACAAATCAACTCCAAGAACAGGGTAACACCAGCACCCCAACTTCAAAGTAGTACCTGTGAAACTTGTATAAACAAAAATAAAGCCAAAAGACGGGACTCTGAAGTCACAAGTACTTTAATTTTGAAAAACAAATCACTTAGTGAAGAAATGAATGGCACCATGCCCCCTAAACTGATACAAGTAAATGCGCAAGCACCATCCTCCCAGTGAATACTCCGTAGGCAGTATTCCCCTGGATATGTTATCTACACGAACCTGTCCAGTTCCACTTAAGACACTACTCCCCAAAGTAACATTCAACCCGCAAAAACCATTTTACTATAAAAGGTTAAACAACCCAAGCAGTTTGAAGAGTGTTATTTTGAAAATGTTACAAAAGCGTGGAAGACTCGTACAGCACCAACAGAAATATTACAACACACTTTTCAACAACAAAGTTGGGAGCACAAGTGCGCAGGAATCCTCGACTTCCTTGAACTGTCAATACACATCGCACCCTGTTTAAATGGCTGTACCCGAAAATCAAGGTATGCAACTCCTGAGAATTATCAGTCATCAGGTTATAATGTCAAGGATCTGGGGGCGGAGTGCAAGAATATTATCCTTGCGTCTGAACCCGACTTCCACAGCACAGCAAAGCCACAGCTATGACACTTGTCAACCATCACCTAAGTGTGGAAGCTCTCCCAATGTTGACATCTCGACATCAGGATGTCTGTGACGAATTCACTCAACTTTTAGCTCAGTTATCCATCCGAAAGGACCTTCTTTGGAAATCTGCATTTGTAACATTTACGCACATCGAAGTCTCCGCTAACGTTACTCCTAAAGATCAGAAAGCAGCCGAACCGAAACTGATTTTACGAAAAAAAAAAAAAAAAAAAAAAGTTGCAGGCTTCCAACAGAGCAACGTCCTGCAAACAAAACTGCAACATTACGTATTGTGAGATCGACATACGCTCGTGGACGGTCCTCCGAATGGACGGGCACCTGGGGATGGATGGATTGCCCGAGGAGGACCCGAGTAGAAAAGAGCGTGGGGGGGGGCACACTCGGAGCACCCTGCACATTTCCCAGCAGGTCAACGATCGTGACAGACCCCCCCCCCGAGACGGTTCCATGTAGAAGAGGCTTGCACTGATCCCGACAAGCTCTCCGGCCCGCAGGGAAAGTGAGATTGCCCACAGCGCCGCGCACCTGCGCCGGCCCGCCCGCCCGCGGCTCCGGAGCGCCCTCCAGCGGCCTGCCGAGGGCCTGCAGGCGCCCGCCCGCTCCCGGCTCGCCGCACTCCCCCGCCCGCCCGCGCGCACACAAACACACACAGACCCACACGCGCGCGCGCGCACACAGGCACACACACACACACACACACACACCGCCGCCCAGCCCGGTCCCTCTCTCCGGATGCACCAGGCCCAACCCAAGCGCGCGCGCGCGTACACACACACACACACACACACACACACACACACACACTCTCTCTCTCTCTACAAAATGGCTGCCGGCGGCCTCGTCACGTGACCCCCTTTGTGCCTTTCGGGGGGCCCCTCCGAACTCGGCCGGAGCCCGGGTTCAAGGAGCCCCCGGGTGGACGGGGTGACCCGGGAGACGATCCCTCCCGAGTGGCGCCGACAACGGGCCGGAGCGGCGGGGAGGGGAGCCTGCGCGCGGGCGGGCGGGCGCGGGGCGGTCGAGGCCCGGCCGGCGGCGGCGAGAAGATGGCGGCCATTTTGTGTGGGTCTGCTGCTCGGCCGCCGCCGCCGCGGGCAGCGGAGGGAGCGGGGCCTGGGCGACGGCTCGGGCAGGGGAGGTAACACGTACCGACTCCTCTTCCTTCTCCATGCCGGTGGGCATCTGCGGCACGGCTCGGTTAATCGAGGCGTACTCGTGCAGGTCGGGCAGGTCCTCGCAGCGGAAGACCGGCAGCGGCTTCGAGGCGTCCAGCGCCCGCGCCCGGAACGACAGTTTACTCATCTCAGGCGCAGCAGATACCTCTCGGCTCTGGGGAAACGGCCCCGGCCAGCGGGATCATGGAGAACCGAGGGTTCGCTCCCCACTCGCCTACCGCTTGCCGGGAACTTGAGGGGCGGAGCGCAAAAGCCGCCGTCCGGGACACTCCACGGCGGCCGGGAGGGTGGGAGGCCGTGCCGCCGCGCGCCGCGCTCGCTCGCTCGCTCGCTCTCTTCAATACGCCATGGCCAACATGGCGGACATTAAAACTCCACTGTGCGCTCTTCAGCCAACCCCAGCCATTCCCCACACTGCATCGCGCAGCGGCGCGGGCACGCGGGGGCGGGAGCGCGGGCTCGAGCGGCGGGCGCCGGCGCCGGCACGGAGCGCGCGTCCCGACAACCCCCCGGAGCCCGCCGGCCTCGCGCCCCGCGCCTGCCCGCCCGCCCGCCCGCACCCTCCGCGGCCCGGGCCGCTCGGTCTCCCGGAGCGGCGGCCGCCGTCGTCGTCGCCCCGACCGCCTCGCCGCGTACACGCGCGCTCGCTCCCGGCCGGACGCCCAGGTCTGGCGGGCGAAGGAAGGCGCCGACTGGCCGGCCCGGGAAATGCTGCCCTGCAGAGCCGAGCGGAGCCGGGCCGGGCGTCCGCACCTGTCACCCCGCGGGCGCGGCCGGGGGCGCTGCTCGCCGCCGCAGGTGCCCGTGCCGGCCACTGCGAAGCTTCGGGACGTGAAGATGCTACTCGGCAAACTTAGCGGCAATTATTCTAAGTCCATGGAAACTTTGGGGTCCTGTACCAAATAGCTCGCCATCAAATCATTTGTCGCTTTCCCTTCCATTGGGCTCCTCTGTATCATTCACACACATACACACACACACACACACACGAATTTAATTTATATATTAATGCATATTTATATAAGCACACATGGAAAATTACTTTGGAGGTTATATGTATGTTATTACATATCATGTACACATACACACATATATACAATCTCCAAGGCATTTACCAATCCTACATTTTATTTGCACCTTTTGTGATAAATGAAACTTTGGTTTCTAGTAATTAATAGCTTAGGATCAAATCATTGGTCACTTTATAATTCATTGGGCTCCTTTCGCTACATTATATATAATATGTATATATATGTATATGGAAAATATTTGAGATTGTTTATATGTGTATACTACATACATATATGTATACATATATTTATACACATATAATCGCCAAAGAATTTTCCAATTTTACATTTTATTTATATATGTATACATACATGTATATACACATATAATCTCTAAAATATGTTTCATTACTACATTTTATTTACAGCTTTTCTTTTTTATTTTTTTTAAATTTTTTAAATTATTTTTTATTTTCAGAGAGAGATAGACAGAGAGGGAGACAGAGATGGGCACTCCAGCAGTCTCTCAGCTGCTGTGAACGAAATCCGGATGCGTGCGCCCCCTTGTGGTCAAGCGTGGCATTGCGCCCTTGAGTCACTTTTGCATCTGGCTAAACGTGGGACCTGGAGATTGGAACCGCTGGACATTGGAACCAGCATTCTTAGGCTTAGCAGGCAGGTGCCTTAGCTGCTAAGCCATCTCTCCAGCCCCTTTTTTTTTTCCGGGGGGGGGGATTCAAAGTAGGGTTTTGCTCTAGCCCAGGCTGACCTGGAATTCACTGTGTATTCTTTCAGGGTGGCCTCGAACTCAAAGCAATTCTCCTACCTCTGCCTCCCAAGTGCTGGGATTAAAGGCGAGCACCACCACTGAGCTTATTTATACCTTTTCTAATAATTGAAACCAGCAGCATAGTTACCATAAACTTTAAGGAAAAAAAATTTTTTTTCTCTTTCTCAGTCCAAGATGACCTGGAACTCACTCTGTATACCCCAGGCTGGTCTTGGAACTCAGAGCAATCCTTCTACCTCAGCCTCCCCAGATGTGCCCCCCCACATGCCTAAGGAAGAACATTCAAAGCATGGTCTTCAACATTCTAGAGCTCTAGATCTCATTCTGGTTTATCAAGGTAATTAATCATTTTCTGATGTATTGGAAGAAAATGCTACTTCAATATAGCTACACTCTTCTCACTTGTTCACAAAGCTTTATAAAATCGAGTCAAAGACCTGTGGTGCTTCTGCAAACCAAAAATAGGGGATTAAAAGCTTATTTGTTTATCTAGATAAATAGAATAAATTGCTAACACTTGGTTTATATTATATGTGAAAATGAGTATCCAGAGATCTCTCTTTCAGTAGGGTATTTTATAAATTGGAAAGATTGCTAGCTTAGTAAGTTTGACAGCAAAATTTCAAATGTTCCCCAAGATAAATAATGTGTTACAAGTCTCCTTTTGTCCCTGAGGGCTACGGAGTAAAAATAATCACAATTCTTAAATACTGGGTTTGATAGAAACTGTTAATTAGCTTAGGGCACATAGGCAACCATCCTCTAAGTTGATTTCTATGTACCATTAATTAGGACCTTCAGTCCCGTAAGAGCACACACTCTGGAAATTCCAGCACACCTCACCACACACGACCAGGTAGGGAGAAAACAGGAGTAGACTGTAGTTTTCCAAAATGATCCTAAAACTCCAATATTGACCACTCATCTTTGGGAGGCAGTGGAACCTCCACCTGTCTTTCCTACACAGTGACTG
Organism: Orientallactaga sibirica; assembly: GCA_036365145.1. NCBI lineage: Eukaryota > Metazoa > Chordata > Mammalia > Rodentia > Dipodidae > Orientallactaga > Orientallactaga sibirica. Next base: position 1,967,194 of record JAEOAD010000028.1, on the reverse strand, counting down.
TGGACTTGCTGCCTCTGGGAAGAGGCAGAAGTGGCACACATCCTAGGATGGTGGCTCTAATGACATTTCATCAAAGGCTTTTGAGAGACAAGTGATGTCTGAGTAGGGCAAACACCAGTTAACTGAAAGAGAGAGAAAGAATGAGTCAGCCTTAGGCATGGGCAGTAGCTTGTACAAAGGCTGAGACTTAGGAGAAATTAACAGCTCTTGTGTGGCATACAACATCTCTTTAGCCAAGGTTCACAGTTTGGGCAAAAACTGAAGCAGTCCTTTCCTGTCTGCAGTATCATATTCCTGACATTCCCAGTAGTACAACTTATGACTGAGGAACTAAGGATTGAGAGGACAAAAAAGAAAGTTTTAAGTCATGAGTGAGTCAAGGAAAAATTTTTTTCTTTAACTTTCATTAGGGGCTGGAGAGATGGCTAGTGGTTAAGGCACTTGCCTGCAAAACTAAAGGACCCAGGTTCAATTCCCCAGTACCTACGTAAAGCCAGATGCACAAGGTGGCACATGCATCTGGAGTTTGCAGTGCCTAGAGGCCCTGGCATGCCTGTTCTCTTTCTCTGTCTCTCTCTCTGACTCTTCCTTTCTCTCTCTTTCTCTCTCTCCCAATGTTAAAAAAAAAACTTGGGTTGGAGAGATGGCTTAGCAATTAAAGCACTTGCCAGCAAAACCAAAGGATCCAAGTTCAATTCCCCAGGACCCACATAAGCCAGATGCACAAAGTGGCACATGCATCTGGAGTTCATATGCAGTGGCTGGAAGCCCTGGCATGCCCAATCTCTCTCTCTCTCTCTGCCTCTTTCTCTCTTAAATAAATAAATAAATAAATAAATAAATAAATAAATAATCTTCATTAGAAAAAAGCCAAAGAAGGGATGGGATGTAGCTCTGTGATGGAGCACTTGGTTAGCATGCAAGGTCCTGGGTTCCACCCCCAGCAATGCAAAAACAAACAGCCCATGGATGCCAGTTTACACATCCTAAACCCGTAAAAGTAAGAACTGTAGAAATAAATTCCTTGTTCCCCACAAATTCTAAAACCATCCTTCAAGACAAGTTTAGTGCTCACAAATTCATACCTGCTAACAGGCTTTTGTTTTCTTAGTTCTCCACCATGCTCCTCAGTGCTAAACCATCTTTAACTTTCTTTCTTTTTTTTAGGGAGGGTCTCACTCTAGGCCAGGCTGACTTGGAACTATTCACTCTGTTGCCCAGGCTGGCCTCAAACCCACGGGGACCCTCCTACCTGAGTGCTGGGATTAAAGGCATGCATCACCATGCCAAGCCTTTAACTTTCTTTTCTGCTCTCTATTTTTCAAAGTTTCTCTTTCTCTTTTATCTTTTTTTTTTTTTTTTTTTGAAGAAGCATCTCACTCTAGCCCAAGCTGACCTAGAATTTACTCTGTAGCGCAGGCTGGCTTTGAACTAATGACCATCCTCCTACCTCAGCTTCCCAAAGTGCTGGGATTGACAGTGTGAACCATCATCTTTAATCTTCTCTTTTTTTTTTTTTTTAAAGTATTCCCCCCCAAAACCACTTGAAATTCTTGATGTTGCAAAATGTATACAAGTGCAGTGTTGAAAGGAAACCTCTTTGGGAAGGGATTGGGAGTTAAAATGGCTACAATTCAGTCACAAGTATGTATCAAATTAGGAGATAATGATGTCCTGCACTGTGGGGGACGCCAGTAAGTGGACACTTGGTGAAGCAAACAAAAGAAGGTAGTGGAATGCGTTACTGTGGGAGTTCAGAAAGGAAGAGTCAGGCCAGGGTGTGGTGATGCACACCTGCAATCCCATCCTCCCAAGGCTGAGTCAGGAGGATTGCAACATTGAAACCAGCCTGAACTATACAAAAGACATTATCTATCTGAAAATACCAACCAAGCAAGCAAAACACCCCCCGCACCCCCACGGGATCTGGGACTGACACACCTGAAATCCCAGTTGTCCAGGGGGGCAGAGACCAAGAATCAGTGGAGTCCCCCAAGTTCCAAAAACAGTGAAAAGAGACTCTGGGTCAAACACGTAAAGCCAGATGCACAAAGTCTGCAGAGGCTGTGGTATGCCCACACTCACTCTGTCTGTCTCTCAAATAAATAAAAATAAAAATACCAGGTGGAAGAGTGATGGAGCCCAGACACCTGAGGTTACTCTCCAGCCACCACAAGCAAGGGCCCTCCCCCGCTGCCCATGGGGCAAGTGTATGGGATGCCACAAGGGCACATGCATGTGCACATACCACACACACATACACACCACTTCACACACGCATGAGCACACAAAAGCAAAAAAAAAATCTCTATAAGCAAGAGGGAGGGAAGAAGGAGTAAGTGGCAGGTATGAGTGAAGACAGGAATTACTTGCCATGGAGACTTGTCATGAAACAAAAGTTATCAAATAAATCTGGTATATAGAACTAGTAAGAATTTACATAGACAGAGTAGAGTTATAAAGGAGAGATATAAGTTTTTTGGTTGTTTTTTTTTTTTTTTTTTTGTTTTTTCGAGGTAGGGTGTCACTTTGGCCCAGGCTGACCTGGAAGTAACTGTGTAGTCTCAGGGTGGCCTTGAACTCACAGTGATCCTCCTACCTCTGCCTCCCAAGTGCTGGGATGAAAGGCGTGCGCCACCATGCCCGGCTTTTTTTTTTTTTGTTTCTTTTTAGTTGTTTTGAAATGGGGTCTAAATATGTAGCCCAGGTTGGCCTTGAACTCCAAGTATCCCTGCCTCTGCCTCTTGAATGCTGGGATGCAGACATGAATTGAACTACCTTCCTCAATGAGACATGTTTTATTTATTTGCACATTTTATTAATTAATTAGTTAATTTATTTGCAAGCATATAGAGAGACAGACAGTGAGACAGAAAGAGAATAGGCGCACCAGGGTCTTTAGTCACTGCAAACGAACTCCAGATGCATGCATCACTCTGTACATCTGGCTTTATGTGGGTACTGGGGAACCAAATCTGGTCCACCAGGCTTTGTAAGCAAGCACCTTTAACCACTGAGTCCCAGTTTCCTCCTCCGTTCTTTTCTTTTCTTTTCTTTTCTTTTCTTTTCTTTTCTTTTCTTTTCTTTATTTCTCTCTCTCTCTCTCTCTTTTTTTTTTTTTTTTGGTTTTTTAAGGTAGGGTCTCACTCTATCTAGCCCAAGCTGACCTGGAATTTACTCTGTATTCTCAGGGTGGCCTCGAACTCATGGCGCTCCTCCTACCTCTGCCTCCCAAGTGCTGGGACTAAAGGCGTGCGCCACCACACCAGGCGCTCCCTCCTTTCTTGAGACAAGTTTTCCCTATGTACCTCAGGATGGCCTTGCATTTGCTGTCTAGCCCTGAACTCTCCATCCTCTTGCTTCTGTCTTCCAAGCCCTGGGATTACAGGACTTTGCAACACTATTTTTAATATTTTTAAATTAATTTATTTATGAAAGAAAAAGGCAAAGACAGAGAAAGAGAATGAATGGGCGCACCAGGCCATCTAGTCACTGCAAACAAACTCCAAACATATGCGCCACCATTTGTATCTGGCTTACTTGGGTCCTGGGAAATTGAACCTATGTCCTTAGGTTTCGCAGCCTTAACCACTAAGCCATCTCTCCAGCCCGATCCCAGTTATTTTTATTAATCCTTCAAAATTCAATTCTATTATCATCTCCTCCATAAAACAATGTCTGCTCTGTTTTTGTCACCTGAAAAATGAATGAGCAGTTAAATGAATTCAAAACAACACTGAAGCCTGCAGGAGCCTGCCTCATCCCTAAAGTCCTATCACCCTCTCAAGCAGCAGGAGTAACACCACATACTGCATGCTTCTTCCATTCAGAAGAGCTTTGAAGTAGCTCCTGGATTTTCTTGGCAGCCCTGTTACCTATGTCCACTGGTTGGAGAGCTTGTGTGAGCTGCCTAGAGTCATAAAGCTGGTGAGAGGCAACACTGAGGTTATAAATGAGTCCCTGGGGAAAGAGAGCTACTTTAAGAGGTTTGGCAAACGGGAGCTATGTTTGTGGGCGGGGAGGGGAAGGGTGGCTGACAGGTTAAGGGTTTGGGGAAGGTGGGAGAGATGGGCACATTTGTATTAAAAGCCAAGTACCATGAAAATGGATTAATTTAGGACTATCTTTGTATGAGGCAAGAAGGAATAAAGGCAAGAATATATAGTGGTACAACAATTCTCTTTGATAGGACAAGATTAACAAGCATACCAGTTTGAAGCTCAGGAGTCCAGAGACCTCATTCCTTTAAGAACTTAACAAGTGTTTACTTGTTGAATGTTTTATTTAGAACCAAATGCAGAGTGAGATGCTGTGTTCATATTTAATGGAAAAAATAGGAAATCAATATATTTATTGTCATTTTAAAATTTTTTATTTTTTATTTATTTTGAGGGGGGTCAGATAGAGAATGGGCATGCTAGGGTCTCCAGCCACTACAAATGAATTCCAGATGCATGCACCACCTTTTGCTTTGGCTTACCTGCATACTGGGGAATTGAACCTGGGTCCTTAGGCTTTTGCAGGCAAGCATCTTGACTGCTAAGCTATCTCTCCAGCCCCAATTGTCATAGTTTTTTATTTATTTGCAAGCAGAGAGACACAGAAATGTGTGTACCAGGGTCTCCTGCCACTGCAAACTAACTCCAGATGCATGTGCCACTCTGTGCATTTATTTGGCTTTTACGTGGATATTGGGGAATCAAATATAGGCTGTCAGGCTTTGCAAGCACCCTTAACAGCAGGAGCCATTTAAAGATAAAGAAATTATCTTTAAAGAATTTTTTGTTAGGCTGGAGAGATGGCTTAGCAGTTAAGGCGTTTGCCTGCAAAGCCAAAGGATCCGGGTTCGATCTCCAGGACCCACATAACCCAGATGCACAAGGGGGCGCATGCATCTGGAGCTCATTTGCAGTGGCTAGAGGCCCTGGAGCATGCCCTTTCTCTTCTCTCTTTCTCTCTCTCAAATAAATAAATAAATATTTTTTTAAAAATTAATTATTATTTTTTTTTTTTTTTTTGTGATTTTGTGAGGCAGGGTCTCACTCTGGTCCAGGCTGACCTGGAATTAACTATGTAGTCTCAGGGTGGCCTTGAACTCTCAGCAATCCTCCTACCTCTGCATCCCGAGTGCTGGGATTAAAGACTTGCGCCACCACACCCGGCTAAAAAATTAATTTTTGTCAACATTTAGAACCTGCAGCCCCCAGCCCCTCCAAGGTCACTGGGCGAGTCTGACATGCCTTTTAGTTCCTACGAACCATGGGCTTTTTGACACGCTGTGGCAGGGAACAGAGACTCTAAGGCAATGTTCTAATGAGAGAAGTGGAAGCAGGAAACCACCGGACCCTGAGCTTGAACAGCAACAATTTAGGACTTACCAAAGAAACTAGGATTTTATTTTTCCAACTTTTATATCCTAAGAATTGATTTTTCAAGAAGAATGCAATTCCACCTTGGGAAATATGAAAATTTAAGAATTAAACTATATGTGTTTAAAATATTTGGTGGTATTACTTACCTAAGGTAAATCACGTAAAAATTACTGTTAATTCATTAAACTCACTGGCTGGCACTTACGGACTACTGTGCTAGTACAATCTTTAGCAGACATAGCACACAATTTGAACATTAGTTTTACTAGTGACACATACACAAATTAATATGATATATAATGGGACATTGAAGGGTAAAAGAGTGGATTTTAAAAGAATAAGGAAACCCGGTAAGCTCAAGTTAAGTTTATTAGTGGGCAGAGACCAAAGAAGATTGGTAAGGGACAAGGACATTCGAGATGGTGGGTTATACTGAATGGTACTGCTTCTGTGACCTGAGAAAGGAAATGACTTCTGACCTTTTCTCAACTTGGGGCACAGAATTAAATGTTTCATTGCCCAGCATTTACTTTCTCTGATATTTTGAGTAACACAGTGCTGGATGTGCACTCTAAATCCACTTCTTCCTCTCTTTCAGAAGAAAAAGAGTAATGATTCCAAACCCGTGGGGTGAGATTACAGGTGTCAGAAATGAATCATGGAGGGAGAAGAGAACGGCATGGAGAACGGAACCCCAGGGAACCCCAGCGAAGGGAGAGGAGTCAGGAAAAGACCAGGAGAAAGGTGGGCAGAAGCTTAGAGACCAGCTGAGTGCAATGCTTCAAGAACCAAAACAGACCAGAAGGCCACTGGAGCCCCTGGCCAGGACGGTTTCTATGGGATGCTGCGGGTAGAGGGTGGCTGGTGAGTTCCGCAGTGGCCTGGAGGAGCAACTGATGCATGACGCCTGAAACACGTTCATCACTTACCCAGCAAGCCAGCGCCAAGACCAGTGTGACCTGACTCCCTGTGCTCTTCTGTATAATTTAGTAGCTTCTTGCCATTATGGTTTGAATGTAGTTACCAGCTGCTGGTGTTGTTTTGGGGCATTGTGGAACCTTTTGGGCAGCTAGAGTAGGGCCCCAGGGTGGGGTGGGGGCAGGTCCTGAGGGCTACAGGCTGGCCTTGCGTCCACCATGAACTCAACCATGTCTTCCCACTATGAGTCATGCTTCCTTTGCAAACTATGAGCCAAAATAAATGCTTCTTCCCTTAAGTTTCATTTGTTACATCAATGAGAGGAATAGCTAATAAATTTGTGAAAACAACCTTGAGGCTAAGTGTCAGCTTAGCTTCAGACCCAGCCAGAGGGACCAAGTAGTTAGTTATCCTTATAGCATCTCTTACATTAAGAGACCATGTGGCCGGGCGTGGTGGCGCATGCCTTTAATCCCAGCACTCGGGAGGCAGAGGTAGGAGGATCGCCGTGAGTTCAAGGCCACCCTGAGACTACATAGTTAATTCCAGGTCAGCCCAAGCCAGAGTGAGACCCTACCTCGAAAAACCAAAAAAAAAAAAAAAAAGAGACCATGTGGTGGCACACGCCTTTAATCCCAGACTCTGGGAGGCAGAGGTAGGAGGACTTCTGTGAGTTTGAGGCCAGCCTGAGACTACATAGTGAATCCCAGGTCCATCTGGGCTACAGCGAGACCCGACCTCAAAAAAAAAAAAAAAAAAAAAAAAAAAAAGGGGGGGAGAGAGAGAGAGAATGTGTTACACACATACAGAAACACACAGTCTTCACCACAGCCTGTCAATGATGTAAGGCCATACCTTCCATATGGAATGATGCACAAACCAGTACACCGAAAACCTGCTCAATTCGCTGTGTGTCAGAATGACTGACAGAGGTACAAGCCACAGTCAGATCTTCAGATTTCTTAAGACGTGAGTTTCTCAAACACGAGACTGTGGTGGCATGTGTTAGGATGGGAGAATACCCGGATCTTGTTTTCTTCTTAAAGTTAACATTTTGGTATTTTTATTCCTGCCAGTCTTTTAGGCTTGCTTTGTTAGATTTTGGTTTTCATTTTCTCTTTTTCTTTCTTTCTTTCTTTCTTTCTTTCTTTCTTTCTTTCTTTCTTTCTTTTCTTTTTTTCTTTCTTTTTTTTTTTTTGTATTTTCGAGGTAGCTTCTCACTTTTATTTATTTATTTTGTATTTATTTATTTTTTTTGTTTTGTTTTTGCAAGGTAGGGTCTCACTCTGGTCCAGGCTGACCTGGAATTAACTATGTAGTCTCAGGGTGGCCTCGAACTCTCGGCGATCCTCCTACCTCTGCCTCCCGAGTGCTGGGATTAAAGGCGTGCGCCACCATGCCCGGCTAGCTTCTCACTTTTAACACAGGAACTCACTCTATAGTCCCAGGTTGGCCTTCTCAAATTCAGTGATCCTCTTACCCCTGCCTCCTGAGTGCTGGAATTTAGGGTGTGTGCCACACACTGGGATGGTTTTCATTTTCATTTGCTTGTTTTGCAATATACAGATAATGCTACATATTCTGTGCTGTGTGGTCTTTACCTCCCAATATAAATGTTTTTTAAAAGATTTTTATTCATTTATTTATTTATTAGAGACACAGAGAGGGGGAAAGAGAGAGAGAAAGAAAATGAGAATGGACACGCCAGGGCCTCTAGCCACTGCAAACGAACTCCAGACACATGTGCCACCAAATGCATCTGGCTTACGTGGGACGTGAAGAATTGAACCTGGGTCCTTAGGTTTCACAGGCATGCACCTTAACCACTAAGCCATCTCTCCAGCCCCAATATAAATGTTTTAAACAAATACCTTATTAGAAAGTCATCTCTTTACTTATTTATTTATTTACTCATCCACTCATTTTCAGACAGAAAGAAAGAAAGAAATTGAGTGCATTAGGGCCTCTTGCTACTGTAAATGAACTCCAGGCACACGTGCTACTTTGTGCATCTAGTTTTGTGTGGGTACTGGGGAACTGAACCCGGGCCAACAGGCCTTGCAAGAAAGTGCCTTTAACTGCAGAGTCTTCACTCCAGACCCTCTCAACATAATTTGAGGATTTTCTATACCATTAAATATTCTTTAAAAAAAAATTTTGTGTGCCCGCGCATGCGCGAGTGTGTGTGTTTGAGACTGTATTCTGTGTATTCCAAGTTGGCCTCAAACTTGCTATGCTCCTGCCTCAACCGCCCAGTACTGGTAACCAAGACTAAGATTATACGCCACAACATACTTCAGTATCATCCTCTTAACAGACGTTTGGTGCGTAATGACTCATGTTCATTATGAAGAGCACATAGAATCGTCTTTGGAGTAATTGTGTTAAGTGTGCTTCAAGAGCACAGCAAGCTGGGCAGTGACTAGAATAGCAGCTACAGCTGCACACACATAATCTGCGATTGTATATGTGTGTGTGTTCACATAGGTGTGGGCACATATGCATGCGGGTGCGTGTGCACATGTATGTATGTGGAGGCCACAGGTTGACGTTAGCGGTCCTCGAGTGTTCTCTGTTTACTGAGGTAGGGGCTCTCACTTGAACCTGCGGCTCGTGAGTTTGACTGGTCTAGCCAGCTCATCTCTGCCTCCTGAGTACTGTGATTATAGACAGACCACCACACCCACCCAGTATTTACGCAGGTGCTGGGGATCCGAACTCCAGTCCTCAAACTTGTATAGCAAGGTTTTAGTCATTAAGCTATTTCCCCAGCCCCTGAATACATATAAATCTTACAAAAACATTTAAGATTTTTTTTCTTTTTTCTTTTTTGTAATTTTTTTATGAGAGAGAGTGAGTGAGCAAGTGAGAGAGAAAGTTGTCATGACAAAGCCTCCAGCCACTGTAACTGAACTCCAGATACATGTGCCATCTTGGGCGCTTGTGTCACCTGTGTGTCTGGCTTACATGGGATCTGGAGAGTCAAATATAGGTCCTTAGGCTTCGCAGGCAAGTGCCATCTCTCCAGCCCTTAAGAGTTTTAAAAATGTATTTAAATTCTCATGGGTTGAGGAAAAGAATGAATGAATGTAGTTCATGCCATGTCTATAACAATGAAGACTGAGGGGTTGGAGAGACAGCTCAGAGGTTAAGGCACTTCATGACCTGAGTTTTATTCCCCAGTACCCACATAAGCCACATGCACAAAGTGCCGCATGCATCTGGAGTTCGTTTGCAGTGGCTAGAGACCCTGGTGTGTTGATACATTCTGTCTCTCTTTGTCTGTATTTCTCTGCTTTCAAATAAAATGAAAAAATATATTTTTAAAATGAAGATTGACATTATTATTGTTCATCTGAGTAGCTGAACAGAAACTTTCATCTTAAATACTACTATTTCTTCCAAGATAGTCATCTAGCATTTTTCAAATATTTGTTTCATAGTACATGAATCCCAGATGTTCTGAGATGAGAATTATATAGTTAGGTATAAAACTAATAAGGAGCTGGGCATGGTGCTGCACGCCTTTAATCCCAGTACTCAGGAGGCAGAGGTAGGAATATCACTGTGAGTTGGATCACTGGACATGTAACTCAGTGGTAGACAACTTGCCTAGCATGTAAAAAGATCCTCGGTTCTATTCTTTGTGATATAGAAATACATGAATGAATAAAAACATATAACAAATAAGTTTGGGAAATACTGCAAATTAAACCTTCCTCTTTAAAATGGCATGGACTCATGATGTCTTGCAGAAAAGAATACCACTTACGGATGCTTAGCACATTATTTATATATATATATATATATATATATATATATATATATATATATATGCGCCTAGAAACGCTTTCTACATACCATTAACTATTATCTTCAGTTATAACAGAGCATACTTTGAGAAAATCTACATACAATTAAACAAATATTTTTAGAGTAGGGCAGTTATAATCCCAGCACTCAGGAGGCAGAGCATACTTTGAGAAAATCTAGTCAAGACAATTCAAACAACTAGAAAATTACTAATCAAGTTCAAAAAAAAAAAAGTTCATGTATCCAATTATCTAAGATGGAGCTGCGGAGATGGCTTAGTAGTTAAAGGTGCTTGCTTACAAAGCCTACCAGCCCTGGTTCAGATTCCCAGAACCCTTGCAAAGCCAGCTGCACAACGTGGTGCACACATCTGGAGCTCATTTGCAGCAGCAAGAGGCCCTCTTGCTCTCTCCTCACAAATAAATAAAAATATTTTAATTACCTAAGATGACTGACGAACTTTGAAAAAGCTTGAAGATCTTATAATCATGAAGCATTATCTTTATTGACATTGAGGTTTTTTTTATCCTGCTGAAAACAATGTGAAGTGAGACATTTAAACATACAACTGGATAAGATTGTGACAAGCACGAGAACTGAACAGACTGCTCCATTTGGCAATATGGTATTGAAAAGTCAGTGTTTCAAAAGTGCCTTTCTGAGCCAGGAGTGGTGGCGCACGCCTTTAATCCCAGCACTAGGGAGGCAGAGGTAGGAGGATCGCCGTGAGTTCGAGGCCACCCTGAGAATACAGAGTAAATTCTAGGTCAGCCTGAGCTAGAGTGAGACCTTACCTCGAAAAACAAAAAAAACAAAACAAAAAGTGCCTTTCTGTATATAATCCCCAAAACTTCTCTACTAAAAAAAATAAAAAAAAAAAAGAACTTTGATGTGAAATTATTTACTCTAAGTTCCTGAAGTTATAGTACCTCCAGGCATAAACTAATAATAATCATAATCTATTGGTTGCATTGTTACAAAGGTTCAATGATATACTGAAAAAGCAGTGTTTATGCTCATAAGCCTCCTTTCCTTCCTTTTCCTTTTTCCTTTGCCCTTCCCTTTCCTTCCCCCTCCTCCCACATTCCTGTCCATTTCTTGCTTTTTTCTAGTTAGACTGTAACTCCCTCACAGCTTTGTGTCACCACTCCTGGCTTCTCAGGAGCCATTTTTAAAGAGCATTTGATTCTAGTCCTTGAATAGACTGTTTTACTTTTCCAAGCTTTGTTTTTTGTTACACCTCTTCCTTTCTTGCAGTGCTTAGGACTGAACCCCGGGCCTCACACACGCTAGGCAAACACCTTATCACTGAGCTATATCCCCAGCTCTGAGATTTACTTTTTGTATGTATGGTATAAAACGTCATGCTCTTTGTAAAGGCTTCAAGACTCTTCAAGAAATGAAGAGATCCTCCAATAAAACCAACGACCTACAAGACATTATACAAAACTAACTTATGAAAACATCTTTCTTGACCTTGTAGATGTTTTTGGTTTTGATTTATTTCCATTTAGTTTCATACCATTCATGTGTGTAGGTGACAAAGAGCCCTGTTGTTCTTTTCACTTCATTGCCAGATAATTCAACACCAACCAAATGGTTTTCCAGTGATGGTACAATCTCAGGGCTTCTCTGCACAGCTGGCACTGAGTAATTTGAAAAATGGTAAGGGGGACTGGAGAGATGGCTTAGCGGTTAAGGCACTTGTCTGCAAAACCTAAGGACCCAGGTTCAATCCCTCAGTACCCACGTAAGACAGATGCACAAGGTTGAGCATGTGTCTGGAATTTGTTGGCCAATGGCTGGAGACCCTGGTATGCCCATTCTCTTCTCTCTATCTGCCTCTTTCTGTCTTTCAAATAAATAAATGAATAATATATCAAAAAATGTAACCATTTGCATTCAAAACCATCTCCCTGTGAGGCAAGACATTATAGCTGCATGTACCTGAGAGAACAACAGCTTCCATGTTTGGAGATATGGATCTGTTATTTACTAGTGATCCAGTGACCGACTTGTCAGGGTTTCCATCATCAGTGTCCCTCAAAAGCTTCCATATTAAAAGCCTGATCCCCAGTGTGACAGTGCTCAGAGCTCATGATTGGGGCGTCTCTCACCATATGCATCCTGCTGGCCATGACGCTCTGAGTCACTACGGGAAATCTTTCCTCCTTTGCGTCAATTTTCACAGGCATTTTATTATAATGATGAGACAGTTTTAAGGGTAGTAAAAGCAAAGAATGTTTTTGAGTCTGCAGGGGGAGAATCTGGACCATTCCACTTTGCTAGAGGGGGACTGGCTAGAACGAGACCTCACCTTGGGGGAAAAAAAAAAAAAAACAAGATTGGAGATAATTTAGCAGTTAAAACTAGACAGCCTGGGTTCAATTCCCTAGTATCCACATAAAGCCAGATGAACAATGTGGTTCATGTGCCTAGGGTGTATTTGCAGAGCAGGAGGCCCTGGAGTGCACATTCTCTCTCTCTCTGTCAAATAAATAAATAAATATTTGGGCCAGGTGTGGTGGCACATGCCTTTAATCCCAGCACTCAGGAGGCAGAGGTAGGAGGATCACCATGAGTTTGAGGCCACCCTGAGACTACATAGTGAATTCCAGGTCAGCCTGGGCTAGAGCGAACCCCTACCTCAAAAAAACAAAGACAAAAAAAATTGGTTACGTTTCATGTAACTTGGTATGTTTTCCTAATCTTGTTTTGTTTACTGACCCATCTTTGTGCCGGCATTATGAATCATGGGGGATAAAGAAAAGATGTTATAGACCCTAATGAATTTATTTCCTATAAAAGTAGATAGGCCACATCCTGTGTTAACCTCTAATTTGAAAGGTGTAATTTGATATCTTTATACTTCCAGAATTATAGATTTATTTGTTGATATAAAATACATGACGTTTCATAAATTTACATAGCAACTTACTTTCATCTGTTTTCTAGAAGAACTAAATTTTATGTTATCTAGCTTAAGTAAAAAGGTTATCACTGTTTTGGATTTTCCATCTCAAAATTGGAAATCAGTATCCAACAATCATGGAATAGTCACTAATTTGGTCATTTAAAATGGTAAATATGAGGTGTGTCCACATGGAGAGAATGTGAGAACAAAACTATGAGATGAAAAACTATGAACTATGAGAACAAAAAGCAGAAATTCAGGGAGATGGCTCAAGGGTTCAAGGCACTTGTTTGCAAAGCCTGCTTGCCTGGGTTCAATTCCCCAGCGCCCACATCAATATGTATCTATGCTTCCAAGGCTCCTACGACAATGGGAGACAGAGCCAGGAGAATCCTAAATTGGGCCAGCTAGTCTGACATTCACTGGCAATCTGGTAGTTCGTTTGCAGCAGCAAGAGACCCCATCTCAAAGAAAGTGGACCACAGACATCTTGAAGTTGTCCTCTGACTTTCACGCGTGCACACACACATGCATAAACAAACATAGGAAAAAGCAGAACACAAAGGACATTGAACATGGTGAGCACAGCCTCCAAAACACACGCGTGAATGCAGAGTCACGCAGGACAGAGGTGTGCAGTGTATGCAGTAGCACATCATTGCAGAGACGGAGAGGGAGAGAGATTGAAAGTTCAAGTGGGATTCATGTAGTATTTGTGATGTTAAATTGGAGAGCTTAAAAAAAAAAAAAAAAAAGATGCCGGGAATGGTGGCGCACGCCTTTAATCCCAGCACTCGGGAGGCAGAGGTAGGAGGATCACTGTGAGTTCGAGGCCACCCTGAGACTACATAGTGAATTCCAGGTCAGCCTGAGCTAGAGTGAGATCCTACCTCAAAAAACCAAACAAGAAAAGAAAATAGATGGATGAGGAAACTTCCAGTTTTTCACTGCTAACATCACTAGCCATTCAAACATTTCAGGTTGTACAGGGTGAACTTCATTAGAAACATTTGACTTAGTGTAGGCAGTTTTAAATTTAAATATTATGTGATATTTCATTTTAAATCCCTAAAAACACCAGGCATAGTGGCACATGACTATAATACTAGCACTTTTGGGAAGCTGAGGCAGGAAGATTGTGAGATTGAGGATAATTTGGGCTACAGAGTGAGATCCTGTCTAAAACAGCTCCTGCCCCCCCTCCAATTCCAAAAAGTTTCATAGTCACAAATATGTAAAAATTCCAAATTGGATATGTACAAATTTCAAATTAAATGATTTTTTGTTTGTTTGTTTGTTTTGTTTTCTGAGGTAAGGTCTCACTCTAGTCCAGGCTGAGTGCTGGGATTAAAGGTGTGTACCACCACACCGGGCTTTAAATGATTTTTTTTTTTTTTTTTTTGAGGCTAGGTCTCATGTCATTCAGGCTGGCCTTGAACTCCTGCTCTTCCTGCCTCTCCCTGCCAAGTGCTGGCACTATAGGTGTGTGCTACCTCACCTGGTTCAATTCATTCTTGTTTGTTAGTTTGGTTTTTTAAGATAGGGTCTCCTTCTAGCCCAGGCTTACCTGGAATTCACTATGGAGTGTCAGGGAAACCTTGAACTCACGGTGATCCTCCTCCCTCTGCCTCCCCAGTGCTGAGATGATAGGTGTGCGCCTCCACACCTGGCTTCAATTCACTCTTTAGCTCTAATTGTAATGTCAAGCATCTCCATGCCCAGCCACTACTTAACAGTGTAGCAGAACAAGTGTACTTTGAAGATGCAAAAGCTTAGCAGCATAGAAAGGTCTGCTTTCTAGTTGTAATTTACACATTCGTGTGAAGCTCTGGGTTCCTATTCATGTGAAAGGAAACAGAGAAAATATCCCTCCATCCTCTCAATAGCAGTGCCATTCTACCATGAGCTGATCCTAGCAAAGCTGTGATTTTATTTTTCTGTTAATTTCTATTCACTTTTGGGAAAAAAATAAGTTACTAAGTCGCCTCATAAATGTAAACTCATGGTTGTCAAGAAATGTTATAGTGCTGGAGAGATGGCTTAGTGGTTAAGGTGTTTGCCTGCAAAGCCAAAGGACCTCGGTTTGATTCCCAGATGCACAAGGGAGTTCATGCATCTGGAGTTCATTTGCAGGGGCTGGAGGCCCTGGAGTGCCCATTCTCTCTCAGAGCTGCCTCTCACTCTCTTAAATAAATAAATAAAAATTATTTTTAAAAAGAAATGTTGCTGGGCGTGGTGGCGCATGCCTTTAATCCCAGCACTCGGGAGGCAGAGGTAGGAGGATCACCATGAGTTCGAGGCCACCCTGAGACTACATAGTGAATTCCAGGTCAGCCTGGGCTAGAGTGAAACCCCACCTCGAAAAAAAAAAATGTTATAGAAAGGCTGGATAGATGGCTTAGCATGTTTGACTCTCCAGGTCCCACATAAGCCAGATGCACAAAGGTGAGGCAAGCACATGCACACAAAGTGGCACATGCATCTGGAGCTCGATTACAGTGGCTGGAGACCCACATTAAAAAAAAAACAAAAAAAAAAAAAAGGCAACCTGTTGGGCTTGCCTCAAAAAAATAAAAACTAAAAGAAATGTTATAGAAGCAAATGTACAATATTCTTTCAACTTTCTGGGCACTTTCATGCTGCCCCCTGCTGCCCATTGCCTATGTTTACTGAAAATTGTCCCCAAACTTTCAGCCATTATACTCTCCCTTCGAAATTCCCCGGCCAGAGAATTCCCAAACCATGGGCGCTTTCTCCAGGGCTGGTGGACAGAACAGGCAGCTCGCCACCCCCCCCCCCCGTGGTTCTCTCCCTTCTTCTCAGAGAGCACAGGAGGAGCCGAGCTATGAGCAGTGATAGAGGGGAGCTCCAAGCGCCTCCTGGGCTACTTCCTCACCTGGGCTCTCCTCCACCTGAGTTCCAGCTGATCTCAGAGGGGCCAGCTTCTCTTGCCCATGAATTTCTACAGATGGAATGGCCTCCATCTATGAAGAGTCCATCTATCCCACCTTCTCTATGAAGTGTACCCCAATCCCAAATCTTGATTTTTTTTGCTCTTTAATTTGTTTTAAATAATATTTATTTATTTATTTATTTATTTATTTATTTATTTATTTATTTATTTATGAGAAGGGGGAAAGAGACAGAGAGAAAGAGTGAGTGCACAGGGCCTCCAGCCACTGCAAAGGAATTCCAGACACATGTGCCACCTTGTGTACCTGGCTTACATGGGTACTGGGGAATTGAACCTGGGTCTTTAGGCTTTGCAGGCAAGTGCCTAAACCACTAAGCCATCTCTCCAACCCACTCTCTTTAATTCTTTCAAACATGGCACATTTTTTTAATATGGTAGTCCAGCAAAGATTATTTATTTATTTATTTATTTGTTTATTTATTTATTTATTTTAAGGGTCTCACTCTAGCCCAGGCTGACCTGGAATTCACTCTGTAGTCCCAGGCTGGCATCGAACTCATAGCAATCCTCTGCCTCCTATCTCTGCCTCCCAAGTGCCCAGATCAAAGGTGTCAATTCTTGCAAAGTCTGTCCAAATCACTGACTTTTAATTGAGCACCCTGAGAAAAAATGACCTATTCAAGGCCCTTTTGGGGCTACAAAATCTGAAGGCCCAGTTGAGGTGATGGTGGTAGGTCTTGGCTTGAACCTTGGCCCTCACACATATTAGGCCAGTGCTCTACCACGGAGTTACATCTCCAGACCAGCAGCGATCTGTTAAATTCCCATCTGCTGAAGTTTTCATTTTAAGTTTTCTCCAGAGATCTAGGTATTAAAGGTTTGGACTCAGGGTGGTGCTGTGGGGAGGTGGTGAAGCCTTTAGGAGGTTGGGTGAGACACGTTTAGGTCATTACAGTAGGGCCATAACACAATCATTCTCTTTGCTTCCTGGCAATAAAGTAATAGTGCTGTTCTGCTCTATGGTCCTCCCTGTAGCCATCCAGCATCCCACCAGAGTGAGCTCAGGCTGACCTGAAACTCACTGTGCATCTCAGGCTGGCCTCAAACTCACAGTGATCCTCCTACCTCAGTCTTCCAAGTGCTGGACCAGACCAAACCTTTTCTCTTCATATGTGAATTATCACAGATATTTGTTACAGTATTTTGATCTCTAAAACAGAGCATGTCTATGGCAAAGTGAGTTTAGAGAATAGATTGAGGGTTAGAGAGATGGCTTAGCAGTTAAGGAACTTGCCTGCTAAGCAAGCCTAAGGAGCCAGGTTCAACTCCTCAGAACCCACATAAGCCAGATGCACAAGGGATGCATGAGCACAGGTTGTGCATGCGCACAAGGTGGCACACGCATCTGGAGTTCATTGGCAGTGGCCAAGGCCCTAGCCCACCAATTCTCTCTCATAAAAAAAAAAGAGAATGAGAATAGCTGGGTGTGGTGGCACACACCTTTAATCCCCATACTCCGGAGGCAGAGGTAGGCAGAAAGCTGTGAGTTTGAGGCCAGCCTGAGACTACTCAGTGAATTCCAGGTCAGCCTGAGCCACAGTGAGACTCTACCAGGGGGAAAAAAAAAAAAACACCTAATAAAAGTTCCTAGGTTTAGATATGAAAGACAGTAAGCCATTAGGAAGTACTATCCAAATATGTGTAAGGTTGATGAAAGCCACTCTGTGAAGACCACAGGATTCTAATCTGATGTGGGCAGGGTGGCACATGCCCGCAATCCCAACACTTGTGGGGCTGAGGCAAGAGGATCACGAGATTGAAGTTAGCCTGAGCTACAAAATGTTATCATATCTTAAAAAATGCAAAATAGGGCTGGAGGGATGGCTTAGCAGTTAAGGCATTTGCCTGCAAAGCCAAAGGACCCGGTTCGATTTCCCAGGACCCACGTTAGCCAGATGCTCAAGGGGGCACATGCGTCTGGAGTTTGTTTGCAGTGGGTGGAGGCCCTGGTGTGCCCATTCTCTCTCTCTCTCTTCCTCTCTCTCTGTCAAATACATAAATAAATAAAAATAAAATATTAAAAAAACAAAGAAAAAATCCAAAATAAAATTTTAAAAAGATTCTAATCTTACTTGGAAATAGATAGAAGTATGACAGAATATTTAATTCAAATAGACCTTGAGAATACCTTTTAAATAAAACAAACAAGAAACAGTGACCTTGAATAAGATTCAGCTCACTCTGGAAGCGCCTCAGACAAGGACACAGGTGTTTGCCAACCAAAGCTCCACTCATCAAGAAATCTCAGCCCACTGGGAAGGCACTTGGGGAGACAACACCTGGAACTGTTTGTAAGGACATAGCTCTTCCTTTAATAAGGTACTTAGATTGTAACTCAACAAGATTAACTCAACACACAGTAGAACATACAGTAAGTCCATTTTTTAATTTTAATTTTAATTTTATTTATTTTATTTTATTATTATTATTTTTTTGAGACAGGGTCTCGTGTAGCCCAGCTTGGCCTAAAGTCATATCACTGAAGTTGACAAACTCCTGATACTGCTGCTTCCCTCTTCCCAGTGTGGGCCATTACACCCAGACTGGAAGCCCTTTTACTGTCAGGAATTGCACTGTAGAACATTTGACCCAGTGGAGTAAGAGGCCAGCCAGCCCGCCCATCAGTTTTTTTTTTTTTTAATATTTTATTCATTTATTTATTTATTTGAGACACACAGAGAGAAGCAGATAGAGAGAGAGAGCATGGGTACACCAGGGCCTCCAGCCACTACAAATTAACTCCAGATGCATGCACCACCTCATGTATCTGGCTTGCACAGGTCCTGAGAAATCGAACCTGGTCCTTTGGCTTTGCTGGCAAGCACCTTAACTGTTAAGCCATCTCTCCAACCCAGCCCATCAGGGTTTTTTGTTTTGTTTTGTTTTGTTTTAAAGAGAGAGAGAAACAGAGGAAGAGAGAGAGAACTGGCGCACCAAGACCTCAGCCACTATAATTGAATTCTAGATGCTTGCAACACCAAGTGGGTATGTGTGACCTTGAGCTTGCCTCACCTTTGTGCGTCTGGCTTACATGGGATCTGGAGAGTCGAACATGGGTCCTTAGTCTTTGCAGGTAAGCGCCCTAACTGCCAAGCCATCTCTCCAGCCCACCATCAGGTTTTTAAGTAGAACCCCTAGTAAGCTTAAGGGCAATAATGAAACACTAAAGAGAAATGGAGACACCATGTTTAAAAGTCAAGCTTCCTCCCTCTCCTTCCCTCTCTTCCTTTCTTTCACAGAGTTTCATATAGCCAGGCTCACTATATGGCCCTCAAACTCACTATATAGCCCAGGATGGCCTTGAACTCCTGATCTTCCTGTCTCCACCCCTGGAGGGCTAAGATCACAGACATGTGCCACCACACCAGTTCCATGGTGCTGGAGATCAAACTCAGGGCTTTGTGCATGCTACACCCCCAACCCTGTAAGTTAAATTTCTTAATCATGCAAGGTTTACTTTTGGAAAACGTTTCCTTGAAAACTAAAGAAGGCAATTATAGGACTGGAGAGATGAGAGAAATGGGCACGCCAGGGTCTCCAGTCATAAACTCATGGTGATCCTCCTACCTCAGCCTCCTGAGTACTGGGATTAAAGGCAAGAACCACCACACCTGGCCATTATACATATTTAATATTTATTTGCAAGGAAAGAGAGACAGAAGACAGAATGGGTGTGCCAGGGCCTCTAGCTGCTCCAGATGCATGTGCCACTTTGTGCATCTGGTTTTACATGGGTACTGAGGAATCAAACTCAGGTTGTTAGGCTTTGCAGGCATGCATCTTAACCGCTGAGCCATCTCTCCAGCCCCATTTTATTTATTTTTTTAACACTTCAAATTAACTTCAGACTAATATAAGACTCACTCTTAAGGAAGGTTGAGGTTGTTTTTCTTCTGGCAAATGCTGTTTTCCTTAGTCAGTCAGCATACCGCTTCATTTCACAGAATTGGCTTAAGCATCTGGTTACTCTTTTTTTTAAAGATTTTATTTTTATGTCTTTATTAGAGACAGAGGGAGAGTGAGAATGGGTGTGCCAGGGCCTCTAGCCACTGCAAATGAACTCCAGATGCATGCACCACCATGTGCATCTGGCTTATGTGGGACCTGGAGATTCGAACCAGGGTCCTTAGGCTTCGTAGGCATGCGATTTAGCCGCTAAGCCATCTCTCCTATGCTTTTTAAAAAATGTTTTTATTTATTTACTAGAGAAAGAGGTGAGGGGGGCGCAGATAGAATGGGTGTGCCAGGGCCTCCAGCCATTGCAAATTCCAGAAGCATGTGGCACCTTGTGCATCTGGTTTACGTAGGTCCTGGGGAATCGAACCTGGGTCCTTAGGCTTCACAGGCAAGATCCTTAACTGTTAAGCCATCTCCTCAGCCCAGCATCTGGTTACTCTCGATTTAGTTTAGATGTCCCTCAGTTTCTAGGGAGATGGGTTAGAGCTCTCAAAGATGGAGATGAGATTAGCACTAATCTATTAAGATGCCAGACTGGATTTCGCCACTTGCTTCAATCGTTTGTCCAAATTGGTGATCATCAACCCTCACTGCCTATCAGAATCATGAATGGGTTTTGGAAAACAATGAAACCCAGATCGCCTGTGGACCAACTAAATCAGAATCTCTTGGGACAAGGTAGAGGCATTGTGTTTGTCAGCTTCTAGATGAGTCTACAATTAGCATTCGTAAAGCCCTGGGTTCCATCCCCAGCACCAAGAATAAAATACATGAATACAAACATGTGTATGTACAGGCAGAATTGAAAACTACTGGGGCAAGAGTGTGAGCCTAGGATGTATGGTGTGATGTATGGTCTGGAGGGTCCAAGGATAGTTTAGACCAGGCCTGACCAATAAAATTCCTTTGGAATCATGGGAATGTTCCATAGACCTGTCCTGTCAAGTATGGAAGTAGGTCACTACCAAGTATAGCTATGGACCACTTGAAATGAAGACAGGGTGTTTGGAAAACTGAACTTTACATTATAAATAAAATAAATTCAAATTTAAGTCTACATAGCTGCATGTGGCAAGAACCTATTTGCAGTAGAAAGCACAGTTCTGTGGTTTGATGCCCCCTTTTGAGGCAGGGTCTCACTCTAGTCCATGCTGACCTGGAACTCACTCTGTAGTCCCAGGCTGGCCTCAAACTCACAGCAATCCTCCTACCTTTGTCTCAGAGGAAAGTAAGGCCCCTGAATTTGTGTGTGTGTGTGTGTGTGTGTGTGTGTGTGTGTGTGTGTATAAGAGAGAGAGAGAAAGAAAGACTGACTTTATGTGTATGTTTGTGTGTGTGTTTTCTTAATCATGTTTGAAATGTGATTCTTGAAACACTGTGCAAAGGCCTTTAGTACTCGAATATTCCTTACATTTCATAGCTTAAGGATGGGGTGGTCAAGTATTGAAACTGCTGGAAATGTCCTCATCTCCTTGGTGTTACACAGTGCTTTCCACCTGGGGGTTGTGACCTCTGTCTTGGAAGATGAAGAGTCTCCAGGGGATTGTGGCAGCAGCTTGAGGTTCAAGGCTAAATATAGGTCATTGGCATGGCCGCTTCCCTTGATCAGTTTCATGGAAATCGAATCCTAGCCATGAATTTGGGGCACCCGTGGTTGGCAGGATGAAATCTTGGTAGCACCAGCAAATGACACAGCGAGGTCTTCCCAGGTGGAACTTGCTGTCGAGTAAAACTAAATTGTATGTTTACCTACTTTTTGTTGTTGTTATTTTGAGGTAGAGTCTCACTCTAGTCCAGGCTAACATGGAATTCATTATGTAGTCTGAGGGTGGCCTCAAACTCATGGTGATCCTCCTATCTTAGCCTTCCAGAATGCTGGGATTAATGCCCGGCTATTTACCTACTTTTCAAAATTACTTGCAAATTATGGCTTGCTTTCTGGAAATTTTAAAATGTTTATTTCTTTTCCAATTTAACAAAGTTTGCTAGATCAAGAAAAAGGTTCTAAAACAGAGTAGCATTCCAAGCCAGAATACGCTCTACTGTTACATTTTTTAAGTTGAAAACAACATATACATATCATTGGCAAATACATCTCTATTGTAATATTAATAATGTTCAATAAACCCTGCTCAGCTCTCAGCTTTTCTTTCTTTCTTTCTTCCTCCCTTCCTTTTTTTTTTTTTTTTGGAGGTAGGTTTCTCACTGCAGCTCAGGCTGACCTGGAATTCACTATGTAGTCTCAGGGTAGCCTCAAACTCACAGTAATCCTCCTACCTCTGCCTCTGAGTGCTGGGATTAAAGGCGTGAGCCGCCACACCCGCCTTTTTCTTTTTTAAAAAAATTTATTTATTTATTGGTAAGCAGAGAGAGAGAGAAGAGAGACAGACAGGGAGGGAATGGGCATGCCGGGGCTCTAGCCACTGCAAATGAACTCCAGATGCACTGCATCTGGCTTATGTGGGTCCTGGGGCATCGAACCTGGGTCCTTTGGCTTCACAGGCAAATGCCTCAACCATTAAGCCATCTATCCAGCCCCAGCTCTCACCTTTTCAATGAGGCTACCCTGCCCACCCTACTTAGTATAGTCACACGTATTTATTCATTATATTTACCACTTATTAAATGACAGTCTTTAAAGTTTGTGACCCATTTTTTTCTAAGGCCAACCTAAGTATCACAGCACATAGCATCTGACTGTGCAGGGCGGTCTTCTCTGGAGGAGAGGCATTAAGGTCCCTTGAGAATGAATTAAGAAGCTAATTCTCACAGGATGCTCCTGCACCTTCTGTCAGAACATGAGAGTTGTGCCCGCGATATCTGTGTTTTAATAAGGCATTCAAATGATTGTGGTGTGAAAAATTTGAAATCTACTGATGTACAGTATTATAAATAACTGCCCCTACAATGTCCCCAAGGGAAAAGCTTCCTTATATCCTGAAGTTGGTAAAGACTGAAATATTTTAGTACATAAACTGTGCCTTGTAACTTGTGAAACAGAAGCCAATATTGGTTTCACTGACTACTTCAACAAGGCTTCATTGACTCTAGGGTTTTATTTAATTTAATTTAATTTAATTTATTTATTTATTTGATAGATAGAGAGGCAGTGAAAGAAAGAAAGAGAGAGAGAGAGAAAGGGCACACCAGGGCCTTTAGCCACTGCAAAGGAACTCCAGATGCATGCACCACCTTGTGCATCTAGCTTATGTGGGTCCTGGAGAATCAAATCTGGGTCCTTAGGCTTCTCAGGTATGCACCTTAACTGGTAAGCCATCTCTCCAGCTCTACCTCTAATTTTTTTGTTTTGTTTTTTTGAGGTAGGGTCTCACTCTAGCCCAGGTTGACCTGGAATTCACTATATAGTCTCAGGGTAGCATTGAACTCATGGTGATTCACCTACCTGTGCCTCTAGAATTCTGGGATTAAAGATGTGTGCCACCACAGGCTTTAGTTTTTGATATTTCATTTTTTTTTTAGAGAGAGAGAGAAAGAGAGGGACAGAGATAGGGCGAGAGAGAGAACAAGCGCCTTAACCACTAACCATCTCTCCAGACCTAATGTGA
This sequence comes from Orientallactaga sibirica, assembly GCA_036365145.1. Taxonomy (NCBI): domain Eukaryota; kingdom Metazoa; phylum Chordata; class Mammalia; order Rodentia; family Dipodidae; genus Orientallactaga; species Orientallactaga sibirica. The sequence goes on along the minus strand of JAEOAD010000028.1, from coordinate 1,943,680 downwards.
TATTTAAAAAAATTTTTAATTTATTTAATTGAGAAAGAGGCAGAGAGAGAGTGAGCAAGAGAAAGAATGGGTGCACCAGGGCCTCTTGCCACTGTAAACGAACTCCAGATGCATGTGTCATTTTGTGTATCTGGCTTTATGAAGGTACTGGGGAATTGAATCAAGCAAGCACCTTTAACCACTGACCCATCTCTCCATCCCAGTTTTTAAAAATTTTTTAAAATGTAATTTCATTTCAGAATTTTAAAAATTGTAAAAATTATCTTTTCAGGGCTGGAGAGATGGCTTAGCAGTTAAGTTGCCTGCCTCCTGAGCCTAAGAATGCTGGTTCCAATCTCCAGCAGTTCCAATCTCCAGGTCCCACGTTTAGCCAGATCCAAAGTGATGCAAGGGTGCAATGCCGCACTTGACCACAAGGGGGCGCACGCATCTGGATTTCGTTTGCAGCAGCTGAGAGGCTGCTGGCGTGCCCATCTCTATCTGTCTTCCTCTGCCTCTCTCTCTCTGTCTCTCTGTGTGTCTCTCTCCCCAAAAAATTATCTTTTCAAAGAATCTCATCAGATGTTTGTGAAGATGGGCTACAGTACAAGTGAACCATAAACAATTTCAACATAGAACATTTCAGTTGTATATCAGCACTGCTAAAAGAGGAAGGCTACTCATTTCATGTAAAGACATCAGTTATAAAATAAAAACAGAGCTGGAGACATGGCTCAGCAGTAAAAGGCACCTGCTTGCAAAGCCTGATGGCCTAGATTCAATGTCCTAGTACCTATGAAAAGCCAGATGAACAAATTGACACATGCATCTGGAGTTCATCTGCAGTGGCAGGAGGCCCTGATATGCATATTTTCTCTCTCTTTCTCTCTCTGCTTCTTTTTCTCTGTCTCTCTCAAATAAATAAAGAAAATATTAAAAATTACAAATACATTCACCAGAGGACTCCACAATAATGCCACACAATGCATTTAAAAGATGTTAACATGCAGAATATAAATGCACTAACATCTAAAGTGATAGAAGAGAGGAGGAGCTAAGTCTACAAGCTCTGATTTCAGACGTCTAAGGTTCAAACCAGCTTTTTCATTTACTAGGTAATGCGGGCCATGCCTCAGTATCCCCTTTCTCTATGCCTGTTTCCTTGTACAAAGTGGTTTACTTGGCCTTTCCCACCTTATGCAAGGATTCAAGGAGTATTTAGGGTGGAGACTAAAATAGCATTAACTATAGTTGAGTGTTGATGCTGTTAATACTCTTAAAGTTAGCTGACCTGGGGCCGAAAAGATGGCTCAGCAGTTAAGGCATTTGTCTGCAAAGCCTAAAGACCCAAGTTTGATTCCTCAGTACCCACATAACATACACAAAGTGACGCATGCATCTAAATTCCTTTACAATGGCTGAAGGTCCTGGCATGCCCATTCTCTCTTTTTCTTTCTACCTCATGCTTTCTCTCTGTCGCTCTGTCTCTCTCTCTCTCAAATAAATGAATTAATTTAAATTTTTTTTTTAAATATTAGCCAACCTGTAACTAGTTTGCTCACTACGAATAAAGTTGGTACCAGCCAGGTGTGGCGGGACACACACCTTTTATCCCAGCAAGACAAGAGGTTGAGGTAGGAGAATTGCTGTGAGTTCAAGACCAGTCTGGGCTACAGAGTTACAGATCAGCCTGGGCTAGAGTAAGACCTTACCTGGAAAAACAAAACAAAACAAAACAAAACAAAACAAAACAAACAAACAAACAAACATGTTCATACAGTTAAAGTTGATACAAACACAAGCTAACCACAGTGAATGCTTTTCCAAGCCACCTTCCCAAGCCAAACCAACTGTAATCATTTCAGAGTCCTTGTGCGTGGTGACTGGTTTAAGATTAGAGCGTGTCCCATGAACCTCCCCAATGACCTTTAAGCTTCAAGGAAAGGATACCCTCCTTTATAAAGAGATAAATTAAGAAAAACTCCCCCCAGTTTGAAAACTGGAATATTAAGAAGATAATGTCTGGATTTCAGATGCCATCATGACATCACCGAGAATGTCACAGGGCACAACCTCCCAAGACCCTTCCCAGCACCATGACCTGCCTTTCTTTCTGATTACTAAGTTAGCTGAAATAATAAATGTCCTCACTTCTGACATCACCCTTGGCAGGCTTGTGTGTTAGGATGTAAGCGAAGAAATGCTTTAGCACATCTAGCTACTATGAACTACTTGGTTCTATAGCAAAATAATTTGATTATCTTAAACCATCTATAGCAAATCCTTATGAATAGCTCTTTCTCTTCCAATTCACCTGTGTAGAAAGAACATAACTTTTCTTTCCTGCTCCACACTTGATGTGCGAAACTGACTAATCATTACCTAAGCCTCTACTATATTGACTTCATAAAATCTTTGTTATTTTCAAAATGTGTTATATAAGGGACTGGAAAGATGGCTTCATGGTTAAGGCACTTGCCTGAAAAGCCAAAGGACCCAGGTTCGATTCCCCAGGACCCACGTAAGCCAGATGCACAAGGTTGCGCATGCATCTGGAGTTCGTTTGCAATTGCTAGAGGCCCTGGTGTATCCATTCTCTCTCTCTTTCTTTCTTTCCCAAATAAATAAATAAGAATAATATTTTAAAAAATTGTTAGCCGAGTGTGATGGCAGGAGTCTTAAAATCAGCACTTGGGAGGTAGCGGTGGAAGATCACTATGAGTTCAAGGCCACCCTGAGACGGCACAGTGAATTCCAGGTCAGCCTGACTAGAGTGAGATCCTACCTCAAAACAAATTTGTTATATAAAATTAAAAATTGTTATAGCGGACTCTAAAAATAAAAATAAAATAGTGGCACATGCTTTTAATCCCAGCACTTGGAAGATAGATAGGAGGATCACTGTGAGTTCAAGGCCACCCTGAGACTACATACTGAATTCCAGGGCAGCCTGGGCTACAGCAAAATATAACATCAAAAAAAAAAAAAAAAGCTAGGCATGGTGGCACACTCATTTAATCCCAGCACTCGGGAGGCAGAGGTAGGAGGATCGCCGTGAGTTCGAGGCCACCCTGAGACTACATAGTTAATTCCAGGTCAGCCTGGGCCAGAGTGAAACCCTACCTCAAAAAAAAAAAAAAATAAATAAATAACAAAAATATCTATTTTACCTCTAACCTAGGCCTTCATTACTAATTTTACTTGCACTATCACCTCAGTTAATATTAACCTTAATGCTTATGTCACAACAAAATAAAGCTCTGCTGTGTTTTCATAAACATTATCTGTTTATTTATATTTTTATTTTGAAGTGTGGGGTTTTTTTTTTTTTTTTTTGGAGACAGACTCTCGTAGTCCAGGCTGGCCTTGAACTCATGATTTTTCCACCTTGATCTCTTAAGTGCTAGGATTATATATGTGCACCACCATGCCCTGGTTTTAAAGTTTGTGAAAGAAGTTTAGTACTTGTAGAACTCTGAATGCAATCCCCAGCACCACCATAATCATGCATGTACATGCACGCGTGTGCGCACGCGCACATACACACACATACCCCTTCATCAAATAGACCTCACAGAGACATGGGCCAAACTCACACTACCAGAGTGATCCTCCAATCCCTCTTTCTCACATCAATAAGCCACAAGTTTTATTTCTTGCTTTGCAATAGGAATTTGCAGAAAACCATTAGGCAACCACCTATATATGCAGTGTTTGTTTGGGCTTTGGCTAAAACATGAGGATGATTTTCCCCCAAGGCTGTGATTATTTGGTACCCAAACAGTGGTCCTTCAGTACAAGGACACATGTCAATCCTATACCAACAGATTGAAATTTAAGCATTGTTTTTTTTTCCCTCCAGAAATCATACTTAGCCTGTGTTTTTAAATAGGAACTCCACATCCCTAAGACCTCAGATTTAAAGCATCGTTAGAATGTCGACCCACATTGGACTTTCAACTGCATGAGAGCAGGAATCCTTGTCTCTTAATAAATTGTATGCCAGCTCTTGTCCTAACAGCCCATAATACATGGGGAGTAGTGAATCTAGAACAATCAACCCCTCAAATAAAATAAGCATTGAACACATCAAGCATAAAATGTATTTTATCTCTTTCACAATGAAACCATTATCTTTGCTTTACTTTCCCCTTGAGTCTCCATTTGAGAATCATTCTGAAAAGAGGAAAAACAAAATCAAAACACAAACACCCATTTTGTGTATCATTTTCCTTTCCTTGGCAAAAGCACGCTAGAATATCTGTATAGTGTTATGGGAAGTGGCAGTGTATCCAGGCAATAGCAGAGAAGTGGCAAATGTAATATGTAAAATGAAAAAAGGGTAGAATCAAAGGGTAAATATTTTTTCCTTCTGAAAAAGTTCATCCCAAATCAAGAGACTGGGAATGGTCTGAGCTAATATTTACAGCATGTCTTCTTAGATCTTAATGTCCAAGTATTTCTTTTCTTTGTTACCTCATCCTATCATTACCCATCACCTGGTGGGTTTGACTAACCTGAAACGTCCTTAATATTTACAATACCAATACATACAAGCTAATCAATTAGGAAATTCTATTAGTTCACTATATTAAGTTTGAATAAATTTTTCAATTTGTTCCTAATATTGAACAAGCTCCATAATTTGAAATATATTTTTCTGAGGCATATGGTTTAGAATTCAATTTGAAGATTGTCTGTTTTTTTGCATCATTTCTTCCTTCTTTCTGCAACCTGTTTCTTGACCATGTCACTACTCATTAATCTCTCTCTCCACCAGAGGGATGGGTAACATGGAAAAAAAAAGAATGTGTCATTTTGAAATAGTCAGTTTGCTACTTGCTATTATCTGTGATAAAAATGGTATGCAAGAAAGAAATTGGTGCATAATTAACTGAAATGACATTCTAAGATGTTTTACACACATTTTTTGATTGTGATGTAGCAATTGCTATGATGACAAATTGAATTAGTTCTGTATAGATTAAATTTCACAAAGGTTTTTTTTTAAGGATTGAACACATAGTATGTTACTATATTACAATCATAATCATACCAAGCTCATGAAGCACATGTTTACAGAAATGTTTTTAATTAAAAAAGAATCTATGACCTAAGAATCAAAAGCTAAAACGAGGCAGAAGGCACATTTAAAAATGGAGAGAAATAGAAAAGAGTGAATTGTTTTTGCTGCACAGGTTTAAACCTCTTTATATACAGAGTCGTGTAAAAGCATTGATGGTAAGAACACGTTTGATATAAATATCTATGGGTGATTTTAAAAAGTAAAGATTGAACTCTAATGGCTACTTCCTAATCAATGATGTAATAGTCAATGGTGTGGGAGAACAAAGCATTGCATAGCTACATATGGTCTTCATAGCTCCCGTTTGTTTTTAAAGGGGTCTGCAATATACAAATACTTTCATTTTCAGAGGTCGAATACAATGAAAAAGATGCCACCATTCTGAATAACAGACCATTCTATCGATAAATGTGTTGGAAAGTGTATTTTATTCAGTAGATCAACTTCAGAGAACTTAACTCTCTCTCCAGCAGAACAAGACCAGATCACACATCGACACCTGCAGTATTTCATTCTGTAAATAATCTATCATGTCCAAACCCAGTCCTAAAGCAGAACTCACACTTTGCAAAGAGATGGAAGGTTACAGTGGACACTTTCCAATCTTGATGGCACAGCATAAACAAAATAGAGGCATCGTGTGCGATTATTCTGAAGTTTGAAGAAAGAGATACACATATGCTGGGAAATACTATTTCTACTCATTTTCACGCATTCTTTTACTTCAAACTGTTAAAAGATGGAATAGTGCAAAGAGCATTTACATATTTAAGCACACTAAAACTCCTGAAATGTTCACTCTCTCAAGCTGTGACCTACCAGTCAGATGGAAGTGGTGATCTAGATGCTATTTCAGTTGTTTTTATTTTATTTGGCAAAATAGTAGCTTCAAGGTGTAATTACTGATTCCTCCCACTTGCTTTTTGACATCCCTATTATCTTCACAAGGAACTGAAATGCTTACCGAGACCAGTAAAATCTATGTCATATTGTGACACATTTTTGTTCTTGGCAGGCTTTGGGCCTAAATCCCATTTTCTCTAATCAGATAATTCTCAATAAGAACAAAGATGTAATCGTGCACTTAGGAATGTGAACATCAATATTTTTAAAGTTAAAAGTGGCTGTCCAAGTATTCTTAAAAAATTATCTTATTCTAAAATATTTGCTCTTTTTTAAACAAGGCTATACGTAAATTCAATTCAAGTAATATTTCAACATAAAACAGTAATGTAAGCGTTATTACAGGACAAACTACTAGAAAATTCTCAGGAGGGACTCAGAATAGTTATTTGAGAAATGCCTAGATTCAAAATGAAATTCAACTTTACAACGTTCAGGTCCCTAACACTCCTATGTTTTGTTACATTGAAACAGCACTAGCAGGAATGATTTTGTAATAAAGGAAAGTATAAAATGTTAGTGAGGACGGCGGGTAAACCAACAGCTTATTATTGAAGAATCTGATCCAGAGATAATAAATCAGATCAAACACAAGTGCCAGCGGCATGATTGTCCCTGTTGTTCCCTGAACTGGATGTGACGACACGTCTGCTCTCACCATAGTTCACAGTTCACAGAAAATGTCTAAATAATACAACTCAACAAATTGAACTTTCTGTATGAAAATTAAGGCATAATAGATAAAATCTTGCCCCACCTTTTTTTTCCTTCCTTTTTTCTTTTAGTGAAACTGACAAATTGTTGAGGAGCACTATAGCGCCACCAACACAGATCAATGCAAAACAAAAAAGATCTCCCACCGTGTGCAAAAAGAAAAAAAAATTTAGAAAAATGTCCAAAATTACAAAATGTCTCCCAAATGTACCTTTTTGGAGAAAAGAAGATTGATCTGCAAAGAGTAACCAAGGAAGAGCTTTAAAGAAACCGTATCGTATACTATAACTTTAGATGTACTCAGCAAATAAAAGAACCACTATTTAGTAACAGCCATAACTTAAAATAAACCCTGGGTATGTCAATCCCCACCTTCATTATACTGAGAGCAGCTTCGCTGTAGTTTGTATTCGAGTAATCCATCAAGAGAGCCACAATAGGCCTATTAAAAAAAAAAAACAACTACATTGATAGTTTGCTTACTGATAATTTACTCCTGGACAAATTAGGCAATACATAATTTTTATAAAGAGGATATGCACATATTTGGATTACTAACATTGCTAGCACAAAAAAAGTCCATCTTGAAATATCTGAGTTCCCTTGTAGTTCACAGCAATTAAAGTATAATTTTTCATTACATATGGTTAGCTTTAATCATTGGAAGGGGTGGGGGGAGAAACTGTTTTTTTTTTTTTTTTTTTTCCTTTTGGTAAAAATTAACCAGACAAGATTAGGTGAAACGAGCTAAAAGGGGGGGGGGCGGAATACAGATTGGTTTTGTTAGAAGAAACACAATGAAAATCCCTTTTATCGGGGTGGCTTCTTCAAAGACTTAATGACATCAATGTTTCAAATGACAAACTTACCATTAGCGAAGAAGGCAAAGCGGCAGCCAGTTCTTGAAAAAAAATGGTCACAATATAGGTTGGAGACTTGGGTGTCCAGAGAAAAGAGGCTCCGGGCAGCAGCTAGGTGTTCCAGCATCTTGGATGGCGATTTGGGGGGGATCCAAAGTGAGACTTCCGTCCACGGTGGGCGGCGGAGTGGGGTGGCCTCCCCGCGGATCGGAGGGCGACCGGGGGGGACTGGGCGAGATCTCGGCGGAGGATGAGGCGGAGGCGGCGGCCGACTCCGGGGTGAGCAACTTTGCACTGGCAGCAGGCGCGCGCTGATTGGCTGGCGCGCCGCGTCCCTCCCGTCTGCACTGTCCTCGCTCCCCGCCTCCTGCAGCTCGGGGTGGGGGGCGGGGGACGCACGGTGTGTGCCATTTTACACGGGGCTTGGAAAAGCACAGCCACCCGGATGACAAAAGTCGAAGCTCGGGGCCGAAGTGACATTGCAAAACAATGGCACCCATCCCCGAGGCCTGTGAGCGAGCGCTGGGGAAAAACGACCTTGGCACGATGGGGCAGGAACGCCCTTGTCGCGTGTGTGTGTGTGTGTGTGTGTGTGTGTGTGTGTGTGTGTGTGTGTGATGGACGCTTTGCAAATTGTTTCACCACCACCACCATCACCCCCCTTCTTCCAAAACGTCCATCTATCTATCTTATAACCCGAAGACAAAACAAACACGGCCATTTAGGAAAACGACGCCCAGCAAAGCTTGTTGGATGTGGCCTCATTAAGCTGCCTCCAGAGGCCAGTCGTGCTCACACAAAATTCCAGACTCCTTTGGCTCCCACAGCTTCACTTCTTTGAAAAAGAAAATAAGGAACGGTTTAAGCCATAACTACTATTACTCCTCCTCCTCCTCCATCGAGCAAAAGAAGAAAAAAAAAAAATCGTAGTTTTAGGGGTCGAGTTTAAACAAAAACAGAAAAGAAAAGAAAAAGAAATCCACCTCCCCACCCCCTCCCTTATAAAACTGTGTCTCGGAAACCTTCCTGGCTGACAATTCTAGCGCTCTGCCTTTACAAACAAAATGGCTGAGGTACTGAGTTTTTTTGGATCCTCCCACCGGAGCCTCCTCCTGGCCTCCAGGAAGTCCAAAATAAATACAGCCCTGAACTACGCTGTGCAACCCCAACTCCCGACAAACCTTTGGGGATGAAGGGAGAGGAATTTTAGAAATTGAACTTCTTTTATGCGTCTCTCCCCCCCCGCCCCCCCCGCGCCTTTCTTTTAATTGTTTTGAACAGAACGTCAATCACTAGAGATGTACTTGACTGTAATTTGAACTTCCTGCTTCTTTACATATTTATAAGGCCTTTCACCTATCTTGGCAGGCTTTCAAAATAGGTGGGCTGGGAAACAGGGCTCCATCTCTACTTGTGAGCCCACTCGAGTATTGGGTAGTTACAACCAGGCTTTTAAATGAACACAGCCTAAAAAAATGTTTTTAAATGCCCAGTGAATGCTGTACTGAGACTGATTGCTAATATAAAGTCACAAAACTGTGACAAATATTGCATATAGATTCCTTGAATCCATTCAGTGTAAAAAAAAATTTTTTTTCTAATTTATTTGAGGGCCAGGTGTGGTGGCACACACCTTTAATCCCAGCACTGGGGAGGCAGAGGCAGGAGGATCTCCATGAGTTTGAGGCCACCCTGAGAGTACATAGTGAATTCCAGGTCAGCCTGAGCTACAGTGAAACCCTACCTCGAAAAACAAAACAAAATAAAACAAAAAATTTTTACCTGAGAGAGAGAAACACTGCAAACCAACTCCAGATGTATCCCCACTTTGTGTGTCTAGCTTTACGTGGGTACTGGGGACGCTAATCCTCTGCCATTATACTTTGCAAGCAAGAGACGTTCCTCAGTCGGCAACATAAAATTCTTTGCCAGCTAACTTGTTTTTAGTGAGCCAATGGTAGAAGAAGGTTAAAGGATGTAGAAAGGAATAGAGAATTGCCTACCTTCTTTGAGAACTTTTTACACATGCCCACACTGTGTGTGTGTGTGTGTGTGTGTACACATATGCACATGCGCACACTCAAGCATTTAATAGATAGCATTCTTTAAAAACTACAGCTGGGGTAACTATACCACTTACTGTCTAGACAGGACACTGAGAATCAAAGGGGGCGAGTTAATTGCAGGACTATAGAAATAAACAGGGCCTGTCTACTATGAAGCAGAAAGTCGCTGTCTCAAATTTCGCCAGATAGGTTGTGCTCCACATCCATGCAGCCCAGGCTGATCTAGACAGTCTGAGCCAGACCCCTGCTTTGGCCTCCATCTTCTGCATCCATTCCACTACGAACTAAAGTAGGTAATTCAGGTACGCTTTGATTCATAGATATTTAATGATCAATCACTGTGAGGAGGGTATCAAGATAGATAATATGGATGCTTTAAATGACCTACAGGTTAGACTATTAGGGATGAGTTTTCTTGGCAGTTTCTGAGATCCTAGTCATAGTGTACATGATTAGAATTTAAAATTTTTTATTTATTTATTTATTTATTTATTTATTTATTTATTTATTTATTATAGACAGAGAGAGAGAAAGAGAGAGAGGGAGAGTAAGAATGGGCATGCCAGGGCCTCTAGCTACTGCAAATGAACTCCAGACGCGTGCGCCCCCTTATGTATCTGGCTTATGTGGGACCTGGAGAATCAAACCCTGGTCCTTAGGCTTCACAGGCATGTGCCTTAACAGCTAAGCCATCTCTCCAGCCCCCTAGGTTTTTTTTTAAAAAAACATTTTAAAATTGCTATTTAGTTGTTTATTTGAGAGACAGGCAAAGAGAGAGAGAATGGGTGCGCCAGGTCCTCCGCATTGCAAATGAAATCCAGACATGTGCACCACTTTATGCATCTGGCTCACTGGGGAATTGAACCTGGGTCCTTAGGCTTCTTAGGCAAGTGCCTTAACTGATAAGCCATCTCTCCAGCCCTGATTAGGTTTTTCATTGTTTTGGTGAAGATAAAATGTAGGTAGGATAAGCCGGGTGTGGTGGTACACACCTTTAATCCCAGTCCTTGGGAGGCAGAGGTAGGAGGATCGCTGTGAGTTCAAGGCCACCCCAAGACTACATAGTGAATTCCAGGTCAGCCTGAGCTAGAGTGAGACCCTATCTCGAAAAACAAAAACAAAACAAAACAAAACAAAACAAAAAATGTAGATAGGATAAAGTGTTCTGGAAAAGTTATCACAGAGATAGAGAAAAATAATATTTAGGTTGTTTATTTTCATTATTCTTGAGTATTTATCATGCCCAGTGCTTGGTGCTACATACATATTAATGAACAAGCAGATAGTTTACCTACTTTTTCATGGCGTTCATATCTAGAGGCCAGACAGGCCAGTAGCAAGCAAACCAATATATAATTGAAAATGTTGAAGAGTGCTACCAATGAGACAGTGCAGTCTTACAGAATACATAACTAAAGAAATACAGGTCTGGAGGGATGGCTTAGTGGTTAAGGCATCTGCCTACAAAGCCAAAAGACCCAGGTTTGATTCCCCAGGACCCACGTTAGCCAGATGCAAAAGGGACGCATGTGCCTGGCTTTGCAGGCAAGTGCCTTAACTGCTAAGCCATCTTCTCCAGCCCAGTAATTTGAAATTTTAATAGTGTTAAGTTCCTGAGAAACTGTGGTGAAACTGCAGAAAAAACTCTTAATGCTAATACTGAATTTGCATAGCATCATCATGGGATTCTGTTGGGTTTTTCTTTTTTGGGGGGTGGGGGGGGCGGTTAGGTGCAGTCTCTGTCTAGCCCAGGCTGACCTGGAGTTCACTATGTAAGCTGGCCTTGAACTCACAGCAATCCTTTTACCCTGACTGCTGAGTGCTGGGATTAAATGTGTGCACCACCACACTCAGCAGAGATAGAGAGAGAATGGGCGCTCCAGGGCCTCCAGCCCCAGCAAATGAACTCCAGATGTGTGCGCCACCTTGTGCATCAGGATTTATGTGGGTACTGGGGAATCGAACTTGGGTTGTTAGGCTTTGCAGGCAAGCGCCTTGACTGCTGAGCCATCTCTCCAGTCCCTCTGCTGTTTTTAAATCCACATGTCACCCACGTGGCTATAGCCACTGATGATACTCAACTCAATTCATAAATAAATATACATATGAGAGCCAGGCATAGTGGCACACTTCTTTAATCCCAGCACTGCAGAGGCAGAGGTAGGAGGATCGCCATGAGTTCGAGGACACCCTGAGAATACAGAGTGAATTCCAGGTCAGCCTGGGCTAGAGTTAGACCCTACCTCAAAAAAAAAAAAAAAAAAAAAAATATATATATATATATATATATATATATACATACATACATACATACATATTACTAGTAAACTTTTCAGAATGAGCAGGGCATAGTGGCACATGCCTTTAATGCCAGCACTCCAGAGGCAGAAGTAAGAGGATTGCTATGAATTCAAGGCCAAGCTGGGACTATATAGTAAATTCCAGGTCAGCCTGAGCTAGAGTGAGACCCTACCTGGAAAAAAAATTCAAAATAGAGTAGTTCAGGCAACTTTTGCCTCAATTGTCTGCTTCTCTTTAAAATAGTGCTCACTTTATATATATATGTTTATTCATTCATCTGTTTATTATGAGACAGAGTCTCATTATTTAGCCTGGGCCCAGATGACTTTAGCACTTTTTTGGTAATGTGTGCTCGGGGCTGATGTCTGTGTGTGTGTGTGTACACACATGCACGTGCATATGTGTAGAGTCCAGAGGACACTCTCAGGTGTTGTTGTTCATGAGGAGTACCATCTACCCTTTTTTTTTTTTTTTTAATAAAAATGGGCTGGAGAGATGGCTTAGCAGTTAAGGTATTGGCCTGTGAACCCTGAAGACTTCAGTTCAATGCTCCAGGTCCCACGTAAGCCAGATGTACAGGGGGCACACACATCTGGAGTTTGTTTGCAGTGGCTAGAGGCCCTGGCATGCCCATTCTCACTCTCTCTCCCTCTGTCTTTTTCCTTCTCTCTGTCTCAAATAAATAAAATAAAATAAAATAAAAATTTAGTTAAAATTTTTTAATTTATTTGAGAGAGAGAGGGAGAAAGAGGAAAAGGAAGAGAAAGAGAGAGAGGGGGAGAAAGAGAAAAAGGAAGAGAAAAGAGAGAGGGAGAGCACAAGTGAGCCAGGGCCTGTAGCCACTGCAGACTCCAGAAGTACATGCCACCTTGTGTATCTGGCTTTCATGGGACCTGGAGAATCAAACCTGGGTCTTAGGCTTTGCAGGCATGCACCTTAACTGCTAAGCCATCTCTCCAGCCCCCTAAGTTTCTTTTTATTGATAGCTTTTACACATGTGCATGATGGATTTTGAGCACGGTCCCCTCCCATTCCTCCTTTTGTCTCCCCACTCCATCCCCCTTTCACTGAACCCCTTCTTCTTTCCCATTAGTCACTCTTCTATTCTGATGCCCTTTTTCTCCCTCCTCCATTATTCACGATGGAATATCGATTGGCCCAATATTGTGCAGGACACGACAGCTGCTGGGAGGTCATGGATGCAACAGCCACTTTGTGTTAGAAGACAGTGTTCCTGGGCACTCCTCCCCGGCCTCTGGCGCTGACGCTCTTTCCATCACCTCTTCCACAGTGTTTCCTGAGCCTCAGAGCAGGTGGTAGCGATGTCTCAGTCAGCGCTGAGCGCTCACAGTCACTGGCTATCACCATTGAGGGGTTTTGAGTCTTCCCAGCAGTCACTCTAGTCTGCGAAAAGTTGTCTTTCTGACCAAAGGTGAGAGCAGTACTAATCTACGAAGAGAAACATAAATTATTTAGAGGGCTATTTGCTGGGCACAACATATCCATTTAGCCAAACAACACGGTAGTTTCTTTCCTACTGCCCAAGACCCATCCAACCATAGGGTTTTGAGTGCGTTTTCAGTACTTGGCATTGTTCTACCTTTCTTTTGGAAACAGGGTCTCTCAGTGATTGGATGGCCAGCTTCGTGTCTTTGCCTCTCTCACTCAATTACAAGCAAGCACACCACTGTTTCAACATTTTTATGTTGGTTCTGAGAATTGAACTCAGGTCCTCATGCTTGTAAGGCAACCATGTTACTCACTGAGCCACCTCTCCAGACCTGACTTCGGTACTTTTTAATGAGAAAGACAGAGAGTGAGTGAAAGAGAGAGAGTCTTGGAGCACCAGGGCTTCTAGCCACTGCACTCGAACTCCAGATGCATGCGCCATCTTGTGCGCATGTGCAACTTGCACACCTTTCAGTCACCTTGTGCCTCTCTGGCTTATGTGGGATCTGGAGAGTCGACCATGGGTCCTTATGCTTTGCAGGTAAATGCCTTAACTGCTAAGTCATCTCTCCAGCCCATGATTTTGGTACTTTTAATTTAAAAACGATTACACTTTATATCAGTTGAAAAATAAAAAAGCTCAACATTTTCTATTTTTACAAATAACACAAAGCATTATTAAAACTAGAATTTAGGGGCTGGAGAGATGGCTTAGTGGTTAAGGTGTTTGCCTGCAAAGCCAAAGGATCCTGGTTTGATTCTCCAGGACCCACATAAGCCAGATGCACAAGGAGACATATGCATCTGGAGTTCGTTTGCAGTGTCTGGAGGCCCTGGCATGCCCATTCTCTCTCTCTCTCTCACTGCCTCTTTCTCTCACATAAATAAATAAATAAATAAATAAATAAATAAATAAATAAATAAATAAAAAAAATATATTTTAAAAAACTAGAATTTGCAGCACTTGTGAGGCAGAGGTAGGAAGATTGTTGTGAGTTTGAAGTCAGCCTGAGGGAAAAAAAAACCTAGAATTTAAAATGATTATTTGGAATAAAACATTATTTCAATTTGGCATATTTTGTTTAGCAAATCAAAAGCCAGTATGCACATGGACAGAAATAACCTGTTAATTGAGACTAAGAGAATAATTTGAAAAGTAGTCAGGTGGGGCTAGGCAGATAGCTCGGTCAGTGGTTAAAGGTGCTTACTTGCAAAGCCTGATGGCCTGGGTTCAATTCCCAAGCCACCCATGTAAAGTTGGATGCAAAAAGTGGGCCAAGGGCTGGAGAGATGGCTTAGCGGTTAAGGCATATTCCTGCGAAGCCTATGGATCCTGGTTCAATTCTCCAGGTCCCACGTAAGCCAGATGCACATGGTGGTGCATGCATCTGGAGTTCATTTGCAGTGGCTAGAGGCCCTGGTGCGCCTATTCTCTCTCTCCCTCTCTCTGTCTCAAATAAATAAATAAATAAAATAAAAATCTTTTTAAAAAGTGGTCCAAGTGTCTGGCATTTGTTAGAAGCAGCAAGAGGTCTTGGCATGCTCCCCCAAATAAAGATAAATAAACGCAATTACATTAAATTAATGACACATAATCCTGTGAACGACCTTCATTAGGAACTGGAATCTGCAAACACATCCAATTATGATCCTTTAAGTTAATATACTTGGTAAGATCTTTACTTCACAGAACTGGGAAGTAAAGGAAGATATATTTTTGAGGGTAGAGTAATTTCTTTTTCTTTTTTATTTAAAAAAAGGTAATATAGGGGCCAGGGAGATGACTCAGCAGTTGAGCTTAAGCATGAGGGAGGACCTTTGGGACCAGCGACTGCCAAGTTTGACTCCCCAGAACTCACATAAATAGCTGGCTCTGGGTACCCATGTCTGTAACCTTAGCCCATGGTGGGGCAGGGACTGGAGAATTGCTGGGGTTCACTGATGGAGAGCAGCTCTGTTGAAGGGGAGACCTGTCTCAAGGAAACATTCTGACCAGTGATAAGAGCAGGAAACTCGACGTTCTCCATTGGCCTCCACATGCAGGTACGTGTCACCAAGGTATCTGCACAGAGGTGTGCATATAGCACACATCCATACCACATACACCATACCACAACATATACACACACACACATACACACACACACACACACACACACACAGAGCATAGTCTTGCATAAACAAATTCATTAGTATTTTTGCAATAAACACATGACTAATCCCATTAAAATGGGTAAAGTTAAATCAGTTTGGGTCAGTTTTGCACTAACTCAGATTCTGCAGCTTGCAATTAAGCTTTTCAAGGATCTTCAGTTTTCTTAATTGTGGATCTGTAGACTTCCATTCCATTCAGATAATTTAGAAAAAAGAAATGATTCTTTTAAAAAATATTTTTATTTATGAGAGAGAGAGAGAGAGAGAGAGAACACATGGGCACACCAGGGCCTTTTGCCCTTGCAAATGATCTCCAGATACAGGTGCCACTTTGTGCATCTGGCTTTACATGGGTACTGGGGACTTGAACCTGGGCCAGCAAAAACTTTACCTGTTAAGCCATCTCTCCAACCCACAACTTATTTTTTTTTAAACAGGCATGCATAACCATATCTGGCTTCAGATAAGTTTGTTTAAACTTCTTATTGACCTTTTAAATTTTTTTTGATTTTTTTTTTTTTTTTTTGATTTTCAAGGTAGGGTCTCACTCTGGCCCAGGCTGACCTGGAATTAACTATGTAGTCTCAGGATGGCCTCGAACTCATGGCGATCCTCCTACCTCTGCCTCCCGAGTGCTGGGATTAAAGGCGTGCGCCACCACGCTCGGCTGGATTGTTTGTTGAGGTAGGGTCTCACTCTAGCCCAGGCTGAGCTGGAATTCACTATGTAGTCTCAGGGTGGCCTCGAACTCATGGTGATCCTCCCACTTCTGCCTCCCAAGTGCTGGGATTAAAGGTGTGGGCCACCACTCCCTGCTCAAAACCTATTCTTAACTGAAGTCAGCATTCATAGTCCTAATTAAGTATAAACAGTTCCAATTTGGAAATGCCAGCTTTGTGTGCCCTAGTGAATTACATCTACTGCTGTGTGCTCTTGGGAAAATTTGACCAATATCACCTTCATCATTTTTCTTATGTCTCCTCTTTAGAATAATGAAGTCATATTTTTTGCAAACTTATTTATTTTTTAAATATATATATATATATATATATATATATATATATATATATATTTATTTATTTTTTGGAGAGAGACACAGAAGGAGAGGGAGACAGATAGAGATGGGGGCGCCAGCAGTCTCTCAGCTGCTGTGAACGAAATCCAGATGCATGCGCCCACTTGTGGGCAAGTGCAGCATTGCGCCCTTGCATCACTTTGCATCTGGCTAAACATGGGACCTGGAGATTGGAACTGGGTTCTTAGGCTTAGCAGGCAGGCGCCTTAACTGCTAAGCCATCTCTCCAGCCCAAACTTATTTTTTAATTAATTAATTCATTTCTTTATTTGTTTTGGTTTTTTCAAGGTAGGGTCTTGCTGTAGGCCAGGCTGACCTGGAACTCACTCTGTAGTCCTAGGCTGGCCTTGAATTCACATCTGCCTCATGAACGCTGGAGTGCTGGGACTAAAGGCACGTGCCACCATGCCCAGCTAAATTTATTTTAAAGTAACACATTATTATTTTATAAGTGTTTTGGGGTCTTTATCTGAGATTTTCTGAGTGTTTATTTCAGATAGCTTTAAATGTTCTTACTCATTACAAGACTCGCTATTTGAAAACTTACTGTCAATAAAGGGGGATTTTCAAGAAACAAAATCATGAAGGTATTTGTGACCACTGATGCAGCCAACACTAGTCTCTAGACTAGATGAACCAATGTTTCTCTTTTCTTTCTTTTTTCTTCATAAAATTCAATTTTAATTTGGGCTCACACCAAAAACTTGTGTTGCATAACACAGTGGTCACCAATGGGATGTAGCTGAAGTCATTTGGTAGGACTCGCAAAAAAAGGCAATTTATAAAGACTAACTCTGGGCTGGAGAAATGGCTTAGTGGTTAAGGCACATGCCTGCAAAGCCAAAGGACCCAAGGTTTGACTCCCCAGGTCCCACGTAAGCCAGATGCACAAGGTGGCGCATGCATCTGGAGTTCATTTGCAGTGGCTGGAGGCCTTGGAGCGCCCATTCTCTCTCTCTGTCTCCCTGCCTATTTCTGTATCTCTCTCTCAAATAAATAAATACAAATACAAATAAAAAGACTGACTCTAAAAGCTCTGAAGTTCCAGGAATACACTGATACCCACAGTGGTATACCTCCATCAGGGTGAAGGATGCCCAGGAGGCACCTCTGCCTGAACCAGTGATAAGCTGTGGTTATTATACATGTTTCCAACCCACTTGGGCACCCCTCAGCTGAAACAGCCAGCTCAAGGGGTACAGTCGGAGGAGTCTTGGGAAGGCAGTGAAAGAATCTGTCTGGCCTACAGGACAGAAAGCTAAGTATGGCTGCTCAGCCCCATGTACAGAGAAGGAAAATGGTCACAGTGAAGACAACTCTGGCAGACACCACAGACTTGCTCAATACCTATGCAGCAACAGCAGAAGCACGAGGAAAGGCAAGAGTCCACAAGTTCAAGCACCCCAGACATACAGTTTTGGGGGAACCAGAAAAAAGCTGCATCAGCATTTTATACTTTTTTCTTTTTCTTTAATGTGATTCTTTTTTAAAAAAAAATTTAATTGGGCCGGGCGTGGTGGCGCACGCCTTTAATCCCAGCACTCGGGAGGCAGAGGATCGCGGAGAGTTCGAGGCCACCCTGAGACTACATAGTTAATTCCAGGTCAGCCTGGACCAGAGTGAGACCCTACCTTGCAAAACCAAAAAAAAAAAAAAAAAAATTAATTGTTTTTAAACTAACTAATTAATTAATTAATTAGATACAGAGGGCAGAGGGAGAGAGAGATGGAGAGAATGGGCGTGCCAGGGTTTCTAGCCACTGCAAACGAACTCCAGATGCATGTGCCACGATGTGCATCTGGCTAACATGGGACCTGGAGAATCAAACCTGGGTTCTTAGGCTTCGCAGACAAGCACCTTAACCACTAAGTTATCTCTCCAGCCTGTGATTCTTTTTTTAAAAAATATTTAATTTATTTATTTATTTGAGAGAGAGACAGAGGGAGAGAGAGAGAGAGAGAGGGAGGGAGAGAGAGAGAGAGAATGGGTGCACTAGGGCCTACAGCCACTGCAAACGAACTCCAGATGCATGCACCCCTTGTGCATCTGGCTTACATGGGTCCTGGAGAATCGAACCAGGATCCTTTGGCTTTGCAGGCAAATGCCTTAACTGCTAAGCCATCTCTCCAGCCCCTTAAAATTTTTTTTTCTCTTCTACATATCAGCAGGATTCTTATTGTATAATATTTTCAATTTTAATGTTCAGTTACTATTCACCTTTTACATTCATCTAATTTTGTTTGTGCATTTTCCCCATTCTTATATTTTTTCCTATTCCTTATTTTCTTTTTTACCTCTTATGTTTCCTCCTTCTCCTTCCACACATTTAGTAGTTTGACCATACCTTACTAACTTTAAAATAATACTTTTTTAATTAAAAAAGATGTATTATTTACTTGAGAGACAGAGAGAGAGAGAGCAAGAGTGGGCACACAGGGCCTATTGCTGCTACAAATGAATTCTGATGTTCCATTTTGTACATCTGGCTCTACATGGGTATTGGGGAATCAAAATTGGGGATGCAGCTGGGTGTGGTGGCACACACCTTTAATCCCAGCACTTGGGAGGCAGAGGTAGGAGGATTGCCATGAGTTCAAGGCCACCCTGAGACTACAGAGTGAATTCCAGGTTGGCCTGGGCTAGCACGAGACCCTACCTCAAAAAACAAAGAAACAAACAAACAAACAAACAAAAACAATAAATTATGAATTATTAAGTTTATTTGGGGAGAAATCATAAGTTGTGGGGTTTATTTAAGGGAAATTGGGATCTAGAAAGAAGGCTGGAGCAGTCGTACGCACGTGAAAGGTGGGAAGCACACATAGTCTGTGAGATTCATTTTAGAAAAATGGAGGTCTTTAGGAAAAGAGGCTGGAGTAGAGCCACAAGCATGTGAGAGATAAGAGGGCTCGAGAGATGGCTTAGCGGTTAAGGCACATGCCTGTGAAGACTAAGGACCCCGGTTGGATTCTGCAGGTCCCACGTAAGCCACATGCACATGGTGGCGCATGCATCTGGAGTGCGTTTGCAGTGGCTAGAGGCCCTGGTGCACCCATTGTCACTCTTTATCTCTCTCCCTCTCTCTGTCTCTAATAATTAAATAAAATCTTTTTAAAAAACCTGTCTAGAGAGATGCCGAAGAAACAATCACGCACTGTGTAGAAGACACATCCATCTTGAGCTTCCCCATGGAAGAAAGTTAAAAGTGTTGATGGAATAGGAGAGAGTGCCGGGCAGTGAGAAATGGGTAGTAAAAGAGAGTTATACACATGGTTGCCCTGAGTTTAGAGAAATTACACAGATAATGTTAGAGAAAGCACCCACGTGGTACATCTAGAGTGTAAGGGAAACATACACGCAGTGGATTAACGTGAGGAGTTACCACAAAGTATAAAGCAGAGGCAAGTAGAAAAACTACCCAGAACACGAAGCAGTATTCTGCAACTCCTACCCCCACCCCTCCCCAGAGCTCAGCGAGGGCATGCAGAGAGAGAGAGAGTCGATTGAAAATGCAGATTCAGGTATGTAAAGGGAAGACCTGGGTGGTTATAGATTCAAAGAGGCAGGCTCCAGGGCTAGCCGACCCGGGTGGTGAAGGCTGCCCGGCTACTTGGTGTGCTAGACTGTGGGCAGCAGGGAGGCACTGTAGCTGTTGTAGCTGAGTCTTGATCAGACACAAGTTCCATTTATGCCAAGGTTGGGTGGCATCCATTCTCTCTGGATCCCTGTTCCTAACTGGCACTGCCTAAAAAGAAGCTAGCTTTCTCCAATTTCTCCTTTACCATCTCAAAAAGACAACAATAAAATACAGTGGGAAGCATCACCAACAGACTCACCTAAGCAGAAAAAAGAATACAGGGATGGAGGACAAAGTTGTCAAATTACTCCATTGAAATATCACTAAAGGGCTGGAAAGACGGTTTAGCGGTTAAGGCGCTTGCATGCAAAGCCAAAGGAAACAAGTTGTACTCCCCAGTACCCACCTAAAGCTAGCCACACAAGGTGAAGCATGCATCTGGAGTTCATTCATAGTGGCCAGAGGCCCTGGTGCACCCATTCTTTCTCTGTGTTTCAAATAAATAAATAAATAAATAAATAAATAAATAAATAAATAAATATTTAAAATTTATTTTAAAAAAGTTAGTAAAAGAGATAAATTATACCAGGTATGATGCTGTATGCCTTTAGTCCCAGCACTCAGGAGGCTGAGGTATGAGGATCACTGTGAGTTCAAGACCAGTCTGGGACCATAGAGTACATTGTAGGTCGGCCTGGGCTAGAGTGATACCTAACCTCCAGAACAGAGAAGAACCTCTGTACAACCCATCATAGTCAAGATGCCCAATATACTTTAAATAATTATTAAGAAGTAGCTGGGCGTGGTAGCACACATCTTTAATCCCAGCACTTGGGAGGCAGAGGTAGGAAGATTGTTGTGAGTGTGAAGCTAGCTTGGAACTACGGAGTGAGTTCCAGGTCAGCCTGTACTAGTGATACTTTACCTCTCAAAAAAATAAATTATTAAAAACAAAACAAAAGTGTAAGGGGCAGGTGTGGTGGCAAACACAGCACTCAGGAAGCCAAGATAAGAAGGGTCACTGCGAGTTCGAGGCCAGACTGAGATTATATAGTGAATTCCAGGTCAGCCTGGGCTAGATCGAGCAAGACACTACCTTGAAAAATCAAACAAACAAACAAACAAAAAAGTGTAAGGGGAAAAATGCACACTCACATAGAAGGCAGATGTATCAGAATGGTATCTTATCTCTCATCAACAACCCTCAAAGACAGTAAAGTATGAAACGATATATGTTAAACCATGAAAGTAAACAATTTCCAACCAAGAGTGCTTTATCCAGTGAAGCTATCTTTTAAATTTGATGGAGAAGTAGAACATTTTTAGAAAAACAGAAAGTAAAGCAGTTCAAACCCATCAAGGCAGTACTGCAAAAGATACTGAAATGAAGTCTATATACACAGGAATTGAACCTGGGTCCTTCGGCAAGTGCCTTAACCACTAAGCCATCTCTCCAGTCCTATTCTTTGATTTTTGTTTTTCAAGGTAGAGTCTCATTTTAGCTCAGGCTGACCTGGAATTGACTATGTAGTCTCAGGGTGGCCTTGAACCCACAGCGATCCTCCTACCTCTGCCTCCTGAGTGCTGGGATTAAAGGTGTGCACCACCACGCCTGGCTTTCATTATATTCTTAACATTCAGTCATTTATTTTTAATCTTACTGTCTTTAGACTATATGGCATTATAAAGAACACTTGATTGGAGGCAAAATGGCTCTCAGTTAACCATTGCAATCAAAGTTCTGGTTCGCAGGGAAGTGGTAGGGAGCGACCCCATCTCTCGCAGCAGTGAGCCTTTTCCAAGTTCTCCTGTCTGTCTCCAGCACCTGATAGCCAGGGCCACATCATGAGAAGCATGGGGCCTTTATGCTACCAGCAGGTTTGCTAGAAAAGCCTTTATTTTTTTATTTTATTTTTTGAGGTAGGGTCTTGCTCTAGCCCAGGCTAACTTGGATTACGTAGTCTCAGGCTGGTCTTGAACTCACAACAATCCTTCTGCCTCTGCCTCCCAAATGCTGGGATTAAAGGCATGTGTCACCATACCTGGCTAGAAAATCAGTTTTAACTATTTAAAGAATTATTTGGGCCTGGAGAGATAGCTTAGCAGTTAAGGTGTTTACCTGTGAAGCCTAAGGACCTGGGTTCAATTTCCCAGGACCCACGTAAACCAGATACACAACATGATGCATGCATCTGAAGTTTGTTTGCAGTGAATAGAGGCCCTGGAGTACCCATTCTCTCTCTCTCTCTCTGCCTCTTCTCAAATAAATAAATAAATAAATAAATAGAATTATTTGATGGATATTTAATATAAACATTTATTTGGGCTGGAGAGATGGCTTAGCAGTTAAGGTGTTTGCCTGCGAAGCCAAAGGATCCCAGTTTGATTCTCCAAGACCCATGTAAGCCAGATGCACAAGGGGGCACATGCATCTGGAGTTCATTGCGTTTGCTAGAGGCCCTGGTGTGCCCATACTCTCCCTATCTCTCTCCGCCTCTCTCTGCCTCTTTCTCTCTCTCAAATATATAGATAAAATATATTAAAAATTTATTTATTATCAGCCGTCAAATCTACCTACTATGAAATGTAGCTTTTGGATTTCCTTATTGATAAAATAATTATAGTCTAAAGGATATTACTTTTATTGTATTTACTTTTTTCCCAAATGATGAATGTATTATTAGCTGGACATGGTGGTGCATGCCTTTAATCTCAGTGCTCTGGAGGCTGAGGTAGGAGGAACAGCCTGAGTTTGAGGCCAGCCTGAGGCTACAGAGTGAGTTCCAAGACAGCCTGGGCTAGAGTGAGACCCTGCCTCCAAAAACAAAACAAAACAAAACAAAGCAAAAAGCAAGGGCTGGAGAGATACCTTAGTGGTTAAGGCACTTGCCCCTAAAGCCAAAGGACCCAGGTTCGATTCCCTAGGACCCACATAAGCCAGATGCACAAGGTGGCACATGCGTCTGGAGTTCGTTAACAGTGGCTGAAGGCCCTGACATGCCCATTTTCTCTCTCTCTCTTCCTGCCTCCTTCTCTCTCTCTTTCTCTCTCAAATCAACAAAATAAACAAATAATGAAAAACTTAGAACACACAGACAAACAGTCATATAAACTCATTATTAGCCACTGGAAAACTTGTAAGAACAAGTATACACTGACTACTTACAGTCCCATTTCTCTGAATCTCTTCCCACTGTCTTTCCCTGAACTTCTCTTCATGTTGGCAAGCTTTCAGAAATAAAGAGTGCCACGTCTGTTATCCCTATTATATAACTAAATCAGTATAGATAATAAGAGCCACAAAAATAACTCAGACAGGAGTGATTACATAATTAACACAATTGTACTCTATTTTGATAAAGTGCGGGTTTTTTTTTTTTTTTTTTTTTTAGGAAATTAGAAAGCCATCCTGTGTACAGTTCTAGATTATGAAGTCAGAACATACATGCCAGCCGTGTTAACGAATGGGATTTCTTGTTCATTTCCTAATCATTTGTTGAGATCATCTGTGCTGAACAATGGGGCTGACACGGGGGTGAATATCTAATGACTCTGGAACATGGACGGCTTGGACCATGGGGAGCACAACTACTGAGCAACGATGCCGAGGCGGGGTTTGTAGAGAGTGAGGGAGGGGGAATGTTAGAGGGGAAGAGGTGGGGCACACAATCTCACATGGTGGGAACATCGATAACTTGCAAAAATCATTTATAGGAAAATCTGAGACGTTTTCAAGAGTGTAGGAAGCTTGCTTAGCCTGCGCAGAGCCCTGGAGTTAGCATCCAGGACCACACACACACACACACACACACACACACACACACACAAAAACTATCCAAACATTTCAACAATTGAACTGGGACAGGACTCACTGTACATGCATATGGTCTCTTTAAATAAAGGGAAAAGTAGGAACTTTGGTCCTTTTAGATAAACTTTAAAAAGACATTAATAGGGGACAGGGGAAGATGGCTTAGTGTTCATTTCCTAATCATTTGTTGAGATCATCTGTGCTGAACAATGGGGCTGACACGGGGTGAATATCTAATGACTCTGGAACATGGACGGCTTGGACCATGGGGAGCACAACTACTGAGCAACGATGCCGGCGGGGGTTCGTAGAGAGAGGAGGGGGGGAATGTTAGAGGGGAAGAGGTGGGGCACACAATCTCACATGGTGGGAACATCGATAACTTGCAAAAATCATTTATAGGAAAATCTGAGACGTTTTCAAGAGTGTAGGAAGCTTGCTTAGCCTGCGCAGAGCCCTGGAGTTAGCATCCAGGACCACACACACACACACACACACACACACACACACAAAACTATCCAAACATTTCAACAATTGAACTGGGACAGGACTCACTGTACATGCATATGGTCTCTTTAAATAAAGGGAAAAGTAGGAACTTTGGTCCTTTTAGATAAACTTTAAAAAGACATTAATAGGGGACAGGGGAAGATGGCTTAGTGGTTAAGACGTTTGCCTGGTCTGATTCTCTAGGTCCCATGTAAGCCACATGCACAAGGGGGCGCATGTGTCTGGAGTTCCTTTGCAGTGGGTGGAGGCCTTGGCATGTCCATCCTCCCTCTCTCTCTCTCTCTCTCTCTCTCTCTCTCTCTGCCTCTTTCTCTCAGATAAGTAAATAAAATATATTAAAAAAAGAAGACATTAATAGCCCAGGTAGCCGTCAGCTATTAGCTGCTTCTTCGCGTTGCCCATGGTACATGGTACGCTGTGACCGCTATCAACCTTCATTCCTGACTCGCCAGCATTTGCTTCCTCTTTGCTTTTCACCGGGAGAAGGAGAAACCATTGAACACGATTTGTCCTTAGCGAGGCTAATCTTATGATTACAATAGAGGAGAATAATAGACAAAAGTCAAAGCCTTTCGACTGAAGTTATTTTATCAGCGAGTAAATCTGGACTTCCGGGTAAGATGGCAGATAAGGAGCCTCACCAAAGAGACCCAGGCATTTTCTTCCAAATGAGAAAAGTAATATAAATTCGCTGTCATCCATTTGGAAAACAAAAAAATATACGTAAGAAAGAAAAGCGGCAGGGTAATAATACACAATACAAGCTTTTTCTGCAAGAGACGACTTCTATAGATGAATTTATCAAGCCAGCGGATGTCAGCGGAGAAGGAGAGGAGTGGGTTTGGGTTCATTGGCTGCAATCAGGCAGGTTGTCATCCAGAAGCTTCTCTTTGGGAGAGAACAGTAGAAACCGGGCAAGTGCTTCCTTGCACAGCTGCCTGCCTTGCAAAGTCACAGCAACCCAAGGGAAAGGATGGGGGACCAGCTGAGCTCTGTGGGGACCACCAGCAACATGGTGCAACCCCCCTCCTCCACAGGATAGACCAGGGTAGACCAAGGGCTCTGATTCGCTCTTCCCCTCCCCAGCACTGAGCCTCCCTTCAAATGGTTCTGATGTCCGTGGGGCACCACATTCCCAAACGTGGTTCAATATGTTCCAAGTGGAAGAGGAAATCACACCTCCCACATCCGGGCAGGTTGCTAACAGGAACGTCGCAGGGAGGGAAAGAATTCAAGACCCAATCCCACGAAGGCAGAAAGGCTGACCTAGGCAGTCACTTTCTTTTGAGATTTGAGGTCGAAAAGAGGTTAAGGGATGGATGTCTGTGCTTCTGAGGAGTAATCTAATGATATGGTAGCTAAAGTCATCTTATATGAACTTTTAGTAAAATCACACTTAAAATCCCCACAAACAATATGAACATCCCCTCTGGCCCCCAGTAAGCAAATGTACTTACTCCACAAATGACAAACTGCGTGGTTGCATCCAAACCACCCCCTGGAGAATCTGTTTCCAGAGTGTACTGTGTTCTTTTTTTTTTGGTTTTTCCAGGTAGGGTCTTGCTCTACCCCAGGCTGACCTGGAATTCACTATGTAGCCTCAGGGTAGCCTCAAATTCATGGCAATCCTCCTACCTCTGCCTCCCGAGTGCTGGTATTAAAGGCGTGCGCTACCATGCCCAGCTCCAAACTTCTGTTTTTTTAAAAAGCCAAATATCATACACACACACACACACAACAAACACACACACGCATGCACGCACGCACATGCACGCACACACCAAAAAAAGCCAAATATGTGATTCGGCATAAGTTGTTATGGAACTAATGTATGTGTGCCCCAAATTCATGTTGAAACCTCACTTCCAATGGGATAGCATTAGGAACTATTAGATCTTGAACGCTGAGCTTTTGTGCCTAGATGAAAGATGAATGACTTTATGAAAGAGGCCTCAGAGAGCTGCCAGACACAGCTAGAAAGCAGCATCTATGAACTAGGCAGCAGCATTCATCACACTGAAGTTAACCTTGTCCTTCTTAGATTCTAGAAGACAGAATTAAACTCATATTGTTATAAATCATCCAGTTTATGGTGTTTTATCACAGAAGGCCAATTGGACCAAGATATAAACTTACTCACAACACCCCCCAGCCCGCATGTGCACGCGCACGCACACACACACTCACACACTTGTTTTTGATGGGGACAAGAAATCAGGGTTTGACTATACTGGCAACATAGCCTAAGCTGGCTTGGCTTTTTTGTTGTTGTTGTTTGTTTTTAAAATTATTACATCTTGGGCTTGTGAGATGGCTTAATGATTAAGGCATTTGCCTGCAAAGCCAAAGGACCCAGGTTCAATTCCCCAGGGCCCATGTAAGCAAAATGTACAAAGTGGCACATGTGTCTAGAGTTTGTTTGCAGTGGCTGGAGGCCCTGGCATACCCACTCTCTCTGTCTCTTTCTCTCTCTCTCAAATAAATAAATAGAAATAATAAAATCTTTTTTAAAAAATTAAATAAAATCATTACATCTTTATTCAGGAATAATGAAGATACGAGGGAGAGGGAGAGATCATGAAACGAGAAGGGAAAATGTATATACCTATGTGGTCCAGGAGCTCATGCGAGAGTCACGCATGGGTTTGGGAAAAAAAAATGAAAAGGGATTTTAGATTTAGAGTGGAGGAAAAAAGTACAGAGAGCTCCTGTCATGTGGAAGGCAGGAGGGGTGAGAGTAGGGGCCGGGGTTCCCCCCAACCATCTCAGTCCAGCCAGACCAAGACAAGGGGCTTGCCAGAACAGGGACCTGGAAATTCAGGAGAGATGCAAAGCCAAGAAGCTGTTTTTGAGGTATGGTCTCACTCTAGTCCAGGCTGGCCTAGAACTTAGGGTGACTGTCCTATCCTAGCCTCCAGAGTGCTGGAATTAAAGGTGTGTACCACCATGCCCAGACATGCTGGCCTCAAACACCTACCCTTCTTCTTTTTTTTATTTTTATTTTCCCCCAGGTAGGGTTTCACTCTAGTCAAGGCTGACCTGGAATGTAGTCTAAGGGTGGCCTCGAACTCAAGGAGATCCTCCTACTCTGCCTCCTGAGTGCTGGGATTAAAGGCATGCGCCACCATGCCTGGCTATACCTACCCTTCTTGCCTCAGCCTCCTGAGTGCTGGTATTGTAGGCATAGGCCATCGTCCCTGGTCTGATTTTAAAAATAACTCCCCTCCACTTCTTTGGCACAGAGCTCTCAATAATATCTGGATAAATGAATGAGTGAACAAATGAATGAATGGAAGTTCTAAGAATTTTCACAACTTCAAACACACTCACACACACACACCAAAATTAACTAGGGAATAACTTCCTAACTCCATGGGTAATTATGCTAGCTGAATAAAAGAGAATTTTAAGCAAATGCTTTTTTTTAAATAAAATGTTTCTACCCAAAATAGAACTAGTTTTTGAAAGGCAGTTTTTAGGCTTCATTAAGACTGTCAGATCTTTCCAACATTCTGTCATTAACCCTCTATTACTCCTGGAATGGAAAGAATCTAGCAAAAAAGTGGTCTGTTGGGGATACACAGAATGGGGGAAAGAAGGATGAAAGGGAAAACACAGATAGGACATGAAAACAGGCAGGTGTGATGATGCAAATCAGCAGCGATCAGGTATTATATAAAGAAAATCAAAGCTGGGCGTGGTGGCACATACCTTTAATCTCAGTACTTAGGAGGCAGAGGTAGAAGGAACACTGTGAGTTCAAAGCCAGCCTGGGAATATAGAGTGTGTTCTAGGTCAGCTTGGGCTAGAATGAGACCTTACCTTAACAAAATTAAAATAGGGCTGGAGGGATTGCTTAGTGGTTAAGACATTTGCCTGCAAAGCCAAAGGACCCAGGTTTGATTCCCCAGGACCCATGTTAGCCAGATGCACAAAGGGGCACATGTGTTTGGAGTTGGTTTGTGGTGGCTGGAGGCCCTGGTGCACCCATTTTCTCCCCTCTTTCTCTGTCAAATAAATAAATACATTTTTTTTATTTATTTACTTTTGGTCTTTCGAGGTAGGGTCTTGCTCTAGCCCAGGCTGACCTGGAATTCACTTTGTAGTAGTCTCAGGGTGGCCTCAAACTCACAGTGATCCTCTTACCTCTGCGTCCTGAGTGCTGGGATTAAAGGTGTGCACCACCACGCCTGGCAGAAAATAGTTTTTAAAAGTAAAATAAAAAGTAAACATAAAATAAATCAACAGGTGAATGGATAAATTCCCATCAAAAGAACCATACATTTCATTATCTATGGGCATAATCTGTGTCAAATCACATAGTTGTATTCAAGGACAGAAGAATAAAGACACTAAGCATGAGATATGTGTGACGGGGATATCAGCTTCCTGCCAGAATAAAAGACTAAACACGGGCCCATTCATCTCACAAGTGTGTCACAAAGGACAGGACATAAAGAGGTGCAAGCTTACATATATGAAAGTTATTCATGCTCCCCATCTCACTAATTCAGAAGACTGACGTCATCTTCACTTATCACATCTGTTTCACAGCTCTGAGGCTCTCCAAATTTTCCAGATCATCTTTCCTGAGTCCAAGACATCAACATGACCATCTTCAGCTCTTTTGAATTTTAACAGAAACATCTGTGTGCCCCCCCACCAATAAATAGATTTAAAAATAAAATTTAGCTTCCCAGCAATCAAAATCAAATGAGAAACACCAACTGAATCAATTTACATGATAAACAATATAAAACAGAATGTACTGTGTGGAATTTTTATGAGACCTGAGAATTCTAGAAGTGACACAATGGGCACACACTCCGTTATTTCAACGAGCACTCAAGCATCAGGACTTGGAGGGGCGCAGATGACAAAGATGACATCCCCAATCAACAGCAGGTAAAACAGACAATTCTGCTATGGCTGGCTCTGTAACTGCCCCAATGGCCCAGGTGTTGGCAATACTGGGAGGCGATGGGAACTTCAAGACTTGGACCCAGTGGGACATTTGAGATCAGTGGGAATGGGTCCTGGAGGGGCGGGGTCTGGGCGACCTGGTCTCTTCTCTCACCTCCCGACCATGAGGCACCACATCAAATGCTTCCATCATAATGTGCCACCGCACAACAAGCCCGTAGCAACAGGGCCACTCTGTCATGGACTATACCTTCTAAAACTATAAACCAGAGCAATGGTTTTTCCTCCCTATGAGCCAAAATAAGAATCTTCTCCTTAGGCTATTTTTAGCAATAGTTACTATGACAGTGAACGGACCAATGCACACACTGATAATTCTGAGGAAAACAGAAGAGCAAACATTTGCTGGGCAGAACACAGGTCACCCTAGAGTAGAGTACAATGGGCAAGTGTGCTTAAAGCCACAAGCGAGCAACGTTCTGTGTAGCAGGCACTGCTACTGTGAGTGAACAGCAGTCTGACTTTTACTTTGAAATGAATTTTCTTTTTTAAATATAAGGGCAATGACATTAGCTAAGAAACTGCAGGAAAAAAATCCAAGGAGTGGAAGCTCTGAAATGAAATACCAAGGAAGGGGAGAGACATAATAGTTATTAAATATAAGTCACCTAGAAAACAGGGGCACTAGCTAGCGTAGAGAACTTGGCCAGGGTACAAGAGGCCCTGGGTTCTATCTCTAATATTACAAAACAGAAAAGAAAATACAGAAGAAAATGGAGGGAATAGTCAAAAGCCGATGGCAGGGAAGGCCATAAGCCCTAGGGGGGAAGCTGCTGTTATTATAGGGCTAAGTGGATAGATTGTATAAATAATTATGTTTATGTCCATGGATGAGTTCTGCTCTGACTTTTGCCAAGAGAAGTTTCTTTTTGCAGATGGTAATGACTACTGGGGACACTCAAAACTCATCCAAGTTCGGAGAAGACGGGACAGTTGAGTGCTCAGCACTAAATGAGACATTGCTATCACACGCTCCAAGGCTCAGGGAACATTGCAGAAGAGGTGTCAGAACAAAATGAAGAGCCAGGGGTGGTGGCGCATGCCTTTAATCCCAGCACTTGGGAGGCAGAGGTAGGAGGATCACTGTGAGTTCGAGGACACCCTGAGACTACATAGTGAATTCCAGGTCAGCCTGGGCCAGAGTGAGACCCTACCTCAAAACAAACAAAACAACAGGGCTGGAGAGATGGCTTAGGAGTTAAGGTGCTTGCCTCCTGAGCCTAAGAACGCTGGTTCCAATCTCCAGCGGTTCCAATCTCGAGGTCCCACGTTTAGCCAGATGCAAAGTTACGCAAGGGCGCAATGCCGCACTTGACCACAAGGGGGCGCACGCATCCGGATTTCGTTTGCAGCAGCTGACACACTGCTGGCGCGTCCATCTCTGTCTTCCTCTCTCCCTCTCTCTCTCTCTCTCTGTCTCTCTCTCTCTCTCTCTCTCTCTCTCTCTCTCTCTCTCTCTGTGTCTCTCTCCAAAAAAAAAAGTTTAAAAAAACCAAAACAACAACAACAGCAACAACAACAGAACAAAATGTAAAGGCCAAAGGATGGTGTGGAGTGCTTTGGAGCACTGTCTTCTAGATATGACGTGGCTGTTGTGTTCACGATCTCACAGCACCTGTCGTTACCTGTACACACACACACACACACACACACACAACATTAAAATAGCACAGGGGAAAAAAACAGGTGTGGCGCACGCCTTTAATTCCAGCACTTGGACGGTGGAGGTAGGAGGATCGCCATGAGTTTGAGGCCACCTTGAGAATACATAGAGAATTCCAGGTCAGCCTGAGCTAGAGCAAGACCCTATCTTGGAAAAACAAAACAAAACAAAAAAAGGGCTAGAGAGATGGCTTAGTAGTTAAGGTGCTAAGTGGCTAAGTGGGTAAGTTTGTTTGCAGTGGGTGAAGCCCTGATGCGCCCATTCTCTTTCTCTCTCTCTCTCCCTGAAATAAATAAAATATTTCTGAGAGAGACAGAGAGGAAGAGAGGAAGAGACAGATAGAGAATGGGCGTGCCAGGACTTCTCAGCTGCTGTGAACGAACTCCAGATGCGTGCGCCCCCTTGTGTGCAAGTGCAACATTGTGCACTTGGGTTACTTGCATCTGGCTAAACGTGGGACCTGGAGATTCCAACGGGTGTTCTTAGGCTCTGCAGGCAGGGCCATTAACCGCTAAGCCATCTCTCCAGCCCAGAATAAAATATGTATTTTTAAATATTTATTTTATTTTATTTATTTGAGAGAGAGAGTAAGAGATAGATAGATAGATAGATAGATAGATAGATAGATAGAGAGAGAGAGATTGGGCATGCCACTGCAAACGAACACCAGGTGCATGCTCCCCTTTGCGCATCTAGCTTACATGGGTCCTGGGGAATTGAACTGGGGTCCTTTGGCTTTGCAGGCAAATGCTTTAACCACTAAGCCATCTCTCCAGCCCCCAAAATAAAATATTTTTTAAATAGCAGAGAAGAGGAATAGGGAATGGGAGTATGAAATATGAATATGAAAGTAGTCAGACAGGATTGTGATCAACATATATTATGTATATGTATGAAATGTGTCACTGAAAAGCTAAGAAAAGACAGACAGAAAGAAAATGAAAGTTTGGATGCACAACTATTAGTCTTCAACGTGCTGAATTTTTTCTGCATGGATTTCCAGTAGGCAGCTGGAGCCACGGACAGGGAGCTCAACTGAGAAGTCTGTGCTGTTGCGTCAAGATGTTTGTAACAACAGAACAAAATGTAAAGGCCAAAGGATGGTGTGGAGTGCTTTGGAGCACTGTCTTCTAGATATGACGTGGCTGTTGTGTTCACGATCTCACAGCACCTGTCGTTACCTGTACACACACACACACACACACACACACACAACATTAAAATAGCACAGGGGAAAAAACAGGTGTGGTGGCGCACGCCTTTAATTCCAGCACTTGGACGGTGGAGGTAGGAGGATCGCCATGAGTTTGAGGCCACCTTGAGAATACATAGAGAATTCCAGGTCAGCCTGAGCTAGAGCAAGACCCTATCTTGGAAAAACAAAACAAAACAAAAAAAGGGCTAGAGAGATGGCTTAGTAGTTAAGGTGCTAAGTGGCTAAGTGGGTAAGTTTGTTTGCAGTGGGTGAAGCCCTGATGCGCCCATTCTCTTTCTCTCTCTCTCTCCCTGAAATAAATAAAATATTTCTGAGAGAGACAGAGAGAGACAGAGAGGAAGAGAGGAAGAGACAGATAGAGAATGGGCGTGCCAGGACTTCTCAGCTGCTGTGAACGAACTCCAGATGCGTGCGCCCCCTTGTGTGCAAGTGCAACATTGTGCACTTGGGTTACTTGCATCTGGCTAAACGTGGGACCTGGAGATTCCAACGGGTGTTCTTAGGCTCTGCAGGCAGGGCCATTAACCGCTAAGCCATCTCTCCAGCCCAGAATAAAATATGTATTTTTAAATATTTATTTTATTTTATTTATTTGAGAGAGAGAGTAAGAGATAGATAGATAGATAGATAGATAGATAGATAGATAGATAGAGAGAGAGAGATTGGGCATGCCACTGCAAACGAACACCAGGTGCATGCGCCCCTTTGCGCATCTAGCTTACATGGGTCCTGGGGAATTGAACTGGGGTCCTTTGGCTTTGCAGGCAAATGCTTTAACCACTAAGCCATCTCTCCAGCCCCCAAAATAAAATATTTTTTAAATAGCAGAGAAGAGGAATAGGGGAATGGGAGTATGAAATATGAATATGAAAGTAGTCAGACAGGATTGTGATCAACATATATTATGTATATGTATGAAATGTGTCACTGAAAAGCTAAGAAAAGACAGACAGAAAGAAAATGAAAGTTTGGATGCACAACTATTAGTCTTCAACGTGCTGAATTTTTTCTGCATGGATTTCCAGTAGGCAGCTGGAGCCACGGACAGGGAGCTCAACTGAGAAGTCTGTGCTGTTGCGTCAAGATGTTTGTACACAGAGGACAGCTGAAGCAACACAAGGAGATGCAAACAACAGCTAGGAGTGACGTCACATGATCCAAGAGGGGAGCATAGAGACACATTCAAAGCACCACTTGGTGCAGAAAGGTTTTAAAACAATGATGATGGGCTGGAGAGATGGCTTAGCGGTTAAGGCGCCTGCCTCCTAAGCCTAAGAATGCTTGTTCCAATCTCCAGGTCCCACGTTTAGCCAGATGCAAGGTGACGCAAGGGCGCAATGCTGCACTTGACCACAAGGGGAAACACACATCTGGAATTCGCTCACAGCAGCTGAGAGGCTGCTGGCGAGCCCATTCTCTATCAGTCTTCCTCTCCCTCTCTCTCTGTCTCTTTCTGTGTCTCTCTCCAAAAATAAAAAATAATAATAAAAAAATTAAAAAAAAAAAACAATGATGATGAGCCTGGCATGGTGGCGCATGCTAAATCCTAGCACTTGGGGAGGCAGAGGTAAGAGGATCGCTGTGAATTCGAGGCCACCCTGAGACTACATAGTGAATTCCAGGTCAGCCTGGGCTAGAGCAGGACCCTACCTCAGAAAACAAACAAACAAACAAACAATAATAATTAAGGTGGATGAGCACTTGAGTGAGTGGGCCTGCTAGGGACCCTGCAGATCTGTAGCTTCAGAAGATGGTGGCACTCGGCC
Source organism: Orientallactaga sibirica (assembly GCA_036365145.1). Classification (NCBI taxonomy): domain Eukaryota; kingdom Metazoa; phylum Chordata; class Mammalia; order Rodentia; family Dipodidae; genus Orientallactaga; species Orientallactaga sibirica. Next base: position 1,909,567 of record JAEOAD010000028.1, on the reverse strand, counting down.
AGAGCAGATGCAGAAAAGGCCTATTCTTCTTCCTTTTCTAGCTGCTGTGACACAACATCCGACAGAAGCAGCTTAAGGGACGAGGGAGTTGTTTTGGCTCACAGTTTCAGAGTGTACGGTCCACCCTGATAGGGGGACATGTGGCTAGGGAAGTTCTGACCTTAGCAGCAGGAACATGATGTATTCACCAGCTCTTCTCATCCGGGTCCATCAGGAAGCTTAGAGCAGCACTGAAACAAGGCCCAGGGCAGCAACGTCAAAGGCTTACCTCCAGAGACCACTTCTGTTGACCAGACCTATAGCTAAAGGTTTCATAACATCTCAAAAGAGTGCCACCAGTTGGGGGAAAATGTTCAATGCCTCAGCCACCCATGTAAAGCCAGATGGGCATTGATTTGCAGTGACAAGAGATCCTGGGGTGAACACACACACACACACACACACACAATTAAATAAAACTTTAAAACAAATTAAAAGTGATTCATGCACTGTGTGTGGGGACCAATTACAGTACAAAAGGAATTGATCATTTATCAGTGTTGTGGTGCTATATGACTGAACAGTAACTGGGCATATCCATATGTACTGTCAAAGAATATATAATGGTTTTTAAAGTATTTTAAGACAAATGCAATGTGACAGGAGTATTTAAGTGTTTAAAGAAACAATTGAGGGCTGGAGAGATGGCTTAGCGTTTAAGGCGCTTGCCTGCAAAGCCAAAAGACCCAGGTTCAATTCCCCAGGACCCATGTAAGCCAGGTGCACAAGGCGGCACATGTGTCTGGAGTTCATTTGCAGTGGCTGGAGGCCCTGGTACGCCCATTCTCCCTCCCTCCCTCTCTCTCTCTCAAAAAAATAAATAAATAAAATATTTTTAAAAAGATACAATTGAAATGGACTGCCCAGGGCCAGATGGGTTAAAACTGCACTACGTTTATTATCAAACCTCAAACACTACCAAAGCACAAGAGTCTAATGAATTATGCATTTTGAAGAATTAACCAGCCAGGAAAACTAGATAACAGGGAACATCAACTTGTCTCTGTAACTGAAAGAAAACTTAGGCAGAAAATGAGCTCAGAAATGGCTTGAAAAGCATTAGCTATCAACCTACCCCAGCCTTCCAGGCAGGGCGAGTTGGTAAAGTTTTGAAGTTGACTTGACATCTTCCGAACAGAGAAGATGGAAGTCTACTGAGGCTGGACAGAGACCAGCAGAGTGGGCACAGGGTTCCTAGCGTCCTGTGTGAAGCCCGAGGCCTGGGGAACACAGTCTGCTCACATGGGTGTCCCAGGCTCTGGGGGATGGCCCTGGTTTTCCTAAGTATGAACCCAGCTCCGGGAAGATTCCACCCAAACCTTCCAGCGTCTGCATGGCCAGCAACGCCAATCTGCACTACTGGGTCCTGAGGACTTCCGCCCAGTGGGTGCCAAGCACAGCTGTGAAGTGATTTGCAGAGGAAGTGTGTACACAAGTCACGTGACCTGAGGGTCAAGTGCGCCCAAGGGAGGTACAGTGACAGGCACAGTGCTGGCACTTCTTAAAAAGGGCCAGGCGTGGTGGCACACACCTTTAATCCCAGCGCTGGGAGGCAGAGGTAGGAGCATTGCCATGAGTTCGAGGCCAGCCTGAGACTACATAGTGAATCCCAGGTCAGCCTGGGCTAGAGCGAGACCCTACCTCTGGCTTTAGCTGGACCTCATGAGGAACAGGAGAAGATCACTGGCTGGAGCCTGGGGTTCTTGGCCTGGCCAGGCTCAAGCCTCTTGGGCCACAGGACTCCTGCCTGGCCAGTAGAGAGGAAGCCCAGGGCTGGCTCTGGGAGACAGGGACTGAGCGAGGCAGAGGAGCAGGTGGTTCTGGCTCTGGAGCCACGGAACTCCTCCTATCTAAGCCTGACCACCAACGACTCCCGCTCCTGGAGGCCCGAGACCCTCTGGTCTGGGTTGATGGGCCGTCAGGGCTCCCCCTCCCTGTAGTCTGCAGTCTGGAGGCGAATGGAGAGGAGCCGGCTGGCTGGACTGTCCTCGTGGACTGTCCTCATGCCCTGGGCCTCTGCGGATGCTGCACCAGGCTTCCACCTGGGGTTTGTGTCCTCGGAGCAAAGGTCCTCTATCCCCCAGAGGATGTGGGAAAAGTCATTCCATTCTGCCCCAGGACCTCAGACCCTGAGGAGTACTTCTGATTTAGAAATAATGGCTTTGTGGCCCGAATGAATAAATACTATTATGGGAATTGTACTTAGGTAAAGGCGCATATATACTGAGGATAGTGAATATTTTCGTATGACTGAGAAAAGGACATCGAAGTTGGAAATACTAAAACTGACAGTGTGATTAGAATAATGGATGATGTAAAATTACTTTAAATTATAGATATAAAAGGTGTGTGCCACCACGCCTGGCTCTTTTTATATATATTTTTTATTTATTTGAGAGAGAGAAAGAGGTAGAGAGAGAAAGAGGCAGAGAGAGAGAGAGAGAGAGAGAGAGAGAGAGAATGGGCGCGCCAGGGCCTCCAGCCACTGCAAACGAACTCCAGATGCATGCGCCCCTGTGCATCTGGCTTACATGGGTCCTGAAACTAGGATCATTTGGCTTTGCAGGCAAACATCTTAACTGCTAAGCCATCTCTCCAGTCCCCCAAATTTTTATATATTTTTTATTTTATTTATTTGAGAGAGATTGAGAAAGAAGCAGATAGAGAATGGGTGCATCAGGACTTCTAGCCACTGCAAGTCAACTCTAGACACGTGCTCCACTTGTGCTTCTGGCTTTACATGGGTAGTGGGGGATTGATCCTGGGTCCTTAGGCTTCTAAGCACCTTAACTGCTAAGCCATCTCTCCAACCCCCGGAAAGCCATATTTTAATATGGTTGCGTGAGTTGGCATTTTTGTGCACATTTTTGGTAAACATTAAGTTATTCTGTTGGTAGGGTTTCATGATTACAGTACAGAAACAGTATAATGAATTTAGGGCTCTGAGAAAATAAGGTTAAAGGAGTCATATGCATAGCTGTTGAAGTGAACCCATGGGAAAGAGAGAATAATCTTATTTTAGGAATACATAAATCTTCCAAATTATATACTCATATATGAAAGGGAAGTAGTGAGTATGTTAAGACCTGTTAAAAATAGGGTGTAAGGGCTGGAGAAGATGGCCTAATAGTTAAGGCCTTTGCCTGCAAAGCCTAAGGACCCTGGTTCAATTCCCCAGGACCCATGTAAGCCAGATGCACAAGGGGGGTGCGTACATCTGGAGTTCATTTGCAGTGGGTGGAGGACCTGGCGTGTCCATTCTCTCTCTTTCTCTTTTTGCCTTTTTCTCTCTCTCGTAAATAAATAAATAAATAAAATATTTTTTAAAATAGGGTATAAAATGACCAGGATAATAATGATGAAATTACAATAATATTACAATTAACTTTATAGTACTGTGAAAGAGTTAGGTTCATAAGAGTGTCTTAGGGTCAGTTATGAATTCCAGATCATCCAAGAAAGTATTCTTGGAAAAAGTTGTGTTAAGCCCAACAAATAAAATAGTAAAGTGAGGGCTGGAGAGAAGGCTCAGCAGTTAAGGTACTTGGCTGCAAAGCCTAACAACCTGGGTACCCACGTAAAGCCAGATGCCCATAGTGGCGCATAGGTATGGAGTTCGTTTGCAGTGGCTGGAGGCCCTGGTGTGCCCATTCTCTCTTTCTGCGTCTTTCTTCTCTTTACCTCTCTTTGTAAATAACTACAAATATTTAAAAGATTATAAAAATATTTTTTAAAATAGTAAAGTGAATATGGTTCGTATGTTGTGGTGGGTTTATCCTAAAGATAATGAGAGTGAATGGATCACCCCATGCTTACAAACAGCCACTATAGATAAAAGAGTGGAAATGGCTGCAGTGTAGTGTGTATTATTGTGTAAGACCTTATGTAAGGTTGAGGTGGATAATACAGTTCCTCTTAAGCCTGAACTTTTACACCTATAGAAATAACAATAATTACTGTTGTGAAAATATGATCAAATGTCAGTGTCTCAATCTGCAGGAAACATAGGTTGGGCTCATGCAATAAAATCTAAAAAACCGGGCTGGAGAGATGGCTTAGCGGTTAAGGCGCTTGCCTGCTAAGCCTAAGAACGCTAGTTCCAATCTCCAGTGGTTCCAATCTCCAGGTCCCACGTTTAGCCAGATGCAAAGTGACGCAAGGGTGCAATACCGTACTTCCCACAAGGGGGCGCACACATCTGGATTTTGTTCACAGCAGCTGAGAGACTGCTGGTGCACCCATCTCTATCTGTCTCCCTCTCCATCTCTGTCTGTCTCTCTCTGTGTCTCTCTCCAAAAATAAATAAAATAATAAAAAAATAATAAAATCTAAAAAACCAAATGATATGGTCTAATTTAATCTTTTGTAATGGAATTGCCCCCCCCCACTGAATAATAAGTAACAATATGAGAAATAATTAGAACAGTAAGTAGAATCAGACTCTTCTGGTTGCCCAACGAGTCTGAAGAGACGTGGATGAAGAGGTGGACGTGGACTTGTGTCTCCTCCTAAAGTGAGCTCAAAGAAGGTTGTATTTAGATTGTAGCCTATCCTGTCGCTGCAACTGGAGTGTTCAGGGAAGCTGCAGTTAGCACCGATCGAATCAAGGGTCTATGGCATTGTGATATAGCTGCTGGTTTGGGGTAGTAGTTTGTAGTGATTTTTAAAAATATATTTTTATTTATTTGAAACGGAGAAAGAGGCAGACACACACAGAGAGAGAATGGGTGCTCCAGGGCCTCCAGCCACTGCAAATGAACTCTAGATTCATGTGCCACCTTGTGCATCTGGCTTTCGTGGGTCTTGGTGGATCGAGCCTAGAACCGGGGTCCTTTGGCTTCACAGGCAAGCACTTAACTGCTAAGCCATCTCTCCTGGTCCTTTTTTTTTTTTTGTGATACAGACAATGGTGCCTAAGTTACACCTGCCAGAGGTAGTGCAAAAGGTGGAAAGGTGGACATGTAAACAGATGCTCCGGCATGGGCTTAATTTCCACCTTACCATTGAAGAGGCTTATAGTAAGAGAAATGAAGGCAGTTGACATTCCCTATTTGGGGGAAATGGTTGTTTCCACTAGGGATAGGAACCGGACACAGTATCTACTGATTTCTCCAATTGTTCAAGGCATTATTGTAACAAAAATCATGACAAGTGCATGGGGAGTCATGATTATATTACATGATTATATTACAGATTTGGTCATGGCCAGTGTCAGTGGAGCAACTTCTTTGAATTGAAGTATTCCCTCCTGGAGGGAGGAAGGAGTCAAAAGATCAACAAGAATGGGTGAGCTGCGACTTAAAATGTCACATGATCACTCTCCATGGACGTGGGAGTGGTAAACAACAGTTGAGGGATAGACTTTGACCAGGTTGTATAGCAATTGAAACATTCCCTCCTGTGGGGAGAGGGGAGGAAGGAAGCCCAGGAGGTCCTAAGTGTGGGAAAAGGTTACAACACTTATCATAAAAAAACAGCCCTAAGCCAGGCATGGTGGTGCATGCCTTTAATCCCAGCACTCGGGAGGCAGATATAGAAGGATCGCCGAGAGTTCAAGGCCACCCTGAGACTACATAGTGAATTCCAGGTCAGCCTGGACCAGAGTGAGACCCTACCTCGAAAAACCAAAAAAAAAAAAAAAAAAAAAAACAAAATACAGCCCAGCCTGGCTGCCTGCAAGTTGTGCAGTGCCCTCCAGAGCTTCATACTGGGGTATGCTTTTCCATGATGCAGCTGCCTTTGAGTCAGCTCGTGTAAGCAAACCCTCATCCTGCTGGTTTAGTACCCCCAACAAACTTACTGCTTCACCAAAACTGGTTTTGGTATAGTCATACTTTGGTTGGTTGTCTGAGCTCTAGCTGGGATAGGAATAAAAAGTGTGTGTTCATATCTCTTCAGGGAAAAAAAAATGTGACAGCCAAGTAAAGCCTCAGAGTGACTAGTTCTGCTTCAATTAGAATACTTGGGGGCTGTTCCTACCATTCCAGATCAAGCTGCCAATAGCAAGTTTAGGGTTTGTGTTTGTTGAAAATAGTCACCAGGCGTGGTGGCGCACGCCTTTAATCCCAGCATTTGGGAAGCAGAGGTAGGAGGATCACTGTGAGTTCGAGGCCAGCCTGGGACTACAGAGAGAGTTCCAGGTCAGCCTGGGCCAGAGCGAGACTGTTGCAGTCAGCTTCACACTGTTGGGATGACCCTCCAGACCAGGCACAAGTTATGGGGGGAATGGATTTTTCTAAGCTTCCAGATCCAGGGGAAGTTCCATAATGCTGGAAGGAGCTGTCCCCTTTCACAGGCTCAGGCAGAGAGAGAAAAGCAACCACCATCAGCACCAGCAATCACAGTCCAGGAACCCCAGGCAGAGCTCAAGCACTCTGCATACATTAGGCTGAAATTTCAGCTCTGCCTCTAAATATACCTTAGGGCTGGACCCTAGGATTTGCACATAGTGACACCTCCTCCAGCCAGGTGGCTGGAGATCTAAAGCTTTAATAAACCCCAAATTTATTGGGGGACACCCATTCAAACTACCACAGAGACCCTACCTCTAGAAAAATCAACAAGAAAATAGTCAATGATGAACAAACATAAGATGACTAAATAAGCCAGGCGTGGTGGCGCATGCCTTTAATCCCAGCACTCAGGAGGCAGAAGTAGGATTTCCAGGAGTTCAAGGCCACCCTGAGAACACAGAGTGAATGCCAAGTCAGCTTGGGATAGAGTGAGACCCTACCTTGAAAAAAAAAAAAAAAAAAAAAAAAAAAAAAAAAAAAAGATGAGTAAATAAACCATAGACTGTAAACTTACAGATAAATCTAGGTTGGGTCTTCTAGTAACCAAGGCCTGAGGCAAATTATCATATTGAAGTGAAAATTTACTTGGGCTTCTTCTTGGCAGTGACAGAAGTAGATAAAATCTAGTTATGGGGCTGGAGAGGTGGCTTAGTGGTTAAGGCTTTTGCCTGCAAAGCCTAAAGACCCAGGTTCAAATCCCTGCTACCTATGTTTAGCCAGATGCATAAGGTGGCACATGCATGTGGAGTTTGTTTGCAGTGGCTAGTGGCTCGTGGCCCTGGCATGCTACTCTCTCTCTCTCAAATAAATAAATAAAATATTTTAAAAAGTTTTAGTCATGGGCTTAGAACTTACCAATCTAGTAATGATTTGGTTTAACTGAAGTGTTTGATTTGCATTCAATACTTCCTTAAGAAGCATTGCAAACTTCTTTAGAGTTTTTTTTTTTAGTTTTTAAAAAATATTTATGCATTTATTTATTTTGGAGAGAGACACAGAGACAGACAGAGAGGGAGAGGGAGACAGAGATGGGCATGCCAGCAGTCTCTCTCAGCTGCTGTGAACGAAATCCAGATGCGTGCGCCCCCTTGTGGTCAAGTGCGGCATTGCGCCCTTGTGTCACTTTGCATCTGGCTAAACGTGGGACCTGGAGATTGGAACCGGGTTCTTAGGCTTAGCAGTCAGGCGCCTTAATCTCTAAGCCATCTCTCCAGCCCTTCTTTAGAGTTTTGAAGGCTCTTGTTGGTCTGAGTTCAACGTAAACTTCTAGGGAATGAAGAAATATAGCATTCCAGGTACCATGGTGGCTTAGAAGCCACGTGTGAGTGAGTGGCTGATTATAGTTCAGGAGACAAAGGAAACAAGAATGTTGTTTCACTCACCAGCTGCTTCTCCCATTGTCACCATGTACTTGCTTGTCACTCTAGGGAATGTCTGGCCATGTAACTTACTGTCACCAACACGCTGCTGCTTTCCACAAGAAGACACGAGCAGACCACACCGAGGGCCTCTCAGAAAATCTACAGAAGCTGGGTCACTAGGGACCTTATGAAAGAGGCTCCTTGGCCACTGCTACCCCAATGGGAAACCCAGAAACAGTGTCTGGAAATGACACAGCAGCCTAGCTCCAGTTCCCAGGACACAGCCATTTGTCTCCAGGAGAGAAGTTCACACCGCTGTGACCCTGGCATTGGCCAAGGGAAGAACTTGACTGGTGGAAACCAACATGGAGCAGGACCCAGAGGAACGCCCATGGGGAGGTGAAATCCAGTCATGATTCGTGCTGCTCTCAGCCTTCTCAGAGAAGCTTCGTTTTGCAGTGGGTGGCGTTTACCACAGACACTCAGGGCTCGTCAAAGTGCTGAGGATAAGTTACATGTGAGTGCTCATCCCTAAACGGGAAATCTGTATCACACCCTCCAAGGCTCAGGGACACTGTGGAAGAGGGGCTGGAACAAAGTGAAAGAGTAATATGGTCGGGAGATGTCTGTGACACGCTGTCTTCTTGTGTCCTTGCACTCAGGGACTCTCAGCATGTGGGAAAGACTGGGCAGTCAACCTTCCATCATGGTGGGCAAGCAGCTTGTGAGACCGCCACCTCTTCCTGAGCATTTGTCATGGATGGCGAAGGACCTCCCTGAGGAGCTAATCACAGTTTGTGGTTGCTTGGGCACAGGGAGACATTTTTTCAGCTGTGTGGCCACTAGTAAGTTGGCCATGCTCTGGAAACTAACTCCCTCACCCATGCTCACATGAAAACAACCCTAATTATCTCAGTGGGTCACCAGAAAAAAAAAAAAAAGACTTCAGTGTAGAAGTGAGGCTAGTTGGGAAGAATGAGGTCAGTGGGAAGAAGGCGAAGGCAAGGTACTGGACTGTCCCGGAGGGCCGTGGAGCTTGAGGCATCCCAGGCTGATCCAGTAGGCTACTGGTCTCAGTTGTCATGGACTGAGAAGTGCTCTATGGAGTCTGAGGACACATTGGCCTATAAGGAGCTATGGAGTTAGAGGTGTTTCAGGGTCTCATGCCTTGGACTGACCAGGGAGCCCTGGGGTTATGATGGGCAGCTTGGGAAAAGTTAGGTGCAAAAGGATTCTGGGGCCGGGCATGGTGGCGCATGCCTTTAATCCCAGCACTTGGGAGGCAGAGGTAGGAGGATTACCATGAGTTCGAGGCCACCCTGAGACTACATAGCCAATTCCAGGTCAGCCTGGACCATAGTGAGACCCTACCTTGAAAACAAAACAAAACAAAACAAAACAAAACAAAACAAAACAAAACAAAACAAAACAAAAAAAGGGATTCTGGGATGTCTTGGGCTGCCAGATGTTAATGACTGAACTTGGGGTGTGGGTATCATAGATTAAATAGGGCCACAGAGTATGAAGGGTCCTGGGAGGACCATGTGGCCGTGGTTCTTAGGGATCCTGGCTCCAGCAAGGGACCATAGAATTTGTGGTGTTATAGGCTGATTATAATGCTACAGATTCTGGAGTTGTCACAGACTGAAAGGGGAGCTCAGAACCGGATGTCATGGGCTGACCAGGGGAAGAAAGGAGTCTCAGATGTCAGTGGGTTTTATTGCGTGGCCATGGAGTCTGAGGTTCACGGACTGTGCAGGGGCCATGGGGTATGAAGTTCATGGGCTGACCAGGTGGCCTAATGTGTCATGGGCTGACAAGGGGGCATGGGATTCTGAAACGTCATGGGCTGACCGTGGACTTCCACTTCAGAGGTGTCAGTCAGGGAATGACCAGGGGACAATGGGGGAGAGGCCTGAGGTCATAGACAGAGGAGCTGAGCATGGGATCTGAGATAGAATGGGCTGACCAGGGGATTATGAGGCATCAACCCAACCACGTATCATAGACTGATCAGGGCTACTGGGACTGACATGTCCTAGGCAGGGGGACCATGGTGTCTAAGGTGTGACATGAAGGCCCTGGGTTCTTAGATGTCATTGACCAGGGCTCATGGGATCTGAGGTATCATGGGCTAATAAGGAGGGCATGTATGCTTAGGTGTCCTGTGGTGACCAGGAAGACCATCAACATTCTGTCATGGGTGATGGAGAAGGGCTTGAGGCCCTGGAGGAGTTATGGGCAGTTAGTGGTGGCTGGAGGTATAGGAAACATTTCATGTAGTGGTACATTTCAAACACTCATAGCCTCTGGTAGCTATGCTAAATAATCCCATGCCTGTGCTCAAGCAGGCAACCCTAGTAAAAGTCAGTGGGTCTCACTCAAGAAAAACATAAGACATTAAAGGACTAGTTAATAAGAAGGGGATCATTGGAAGGGGACGAGGAGTGGGCCAGGTCTAGAGAAGGTAATGAGAAGGGGAGATAAAAATACATTACATATCTTGAGCCAGGCTTGGTGGTGCACACCTTTAATTCCAGCATTCGGGAGGCAAAGGTAGGAGGATTGCCATGAGTTTGAGGCCATCCTGAGATTACATAGAGAATTCCAGGTCCGCCTGGGCTAGAGTGAGACCCTACCTTGAAAAACCGAAAAATGAAAAAACAAAACAAAACAAAAAAGACATTACATATCTAAAAATTGTCGGGCTGGAGAGATGGCTTAGTGCTTAATGAGCTTGCCTGTGAAGCCTAAGGACCCATGTTCAACTCCCCAGAACCCACGAAGCACAAGGTTGTGATGCATCTTTTTTTGCAGTGGCTGGAGGCCCTAGCATGCACAAAAAAAAATTGGTTGTGATGCATCTTTTTTGCAGTAGGAGGATCTGGTTCGAGGCCCCCTGAGCATGCTAATTCCAGGTCAGCCTGGACCAGAGTGAGACCCCCTCAAAAAAAAATTGAAAAAAAAAAATTAGCCTGGCATGGTGGCACATGCCTTTAATGCCAGCACTCAGGAGGCGGAGTTAGGAGGATCACCATGAGTTCAAAGCCACCCTGAGACTACAGACTGAATTCCAGGTCAGCCTGAGCTAGAGTGAGACCCTACCTTGTAAAGCCAAACAAAAACAAAAACAAAATTAAATTTAAATTTAAAAAATTGTCAGTAAAAAAGGTATTGATGAGAAGCAGGGGTCAAAGGAAAGAATGAGGTAATGGTAATGATAAAATTACATTAATAAAAATGATCAGCTGGGCATGGTGGTGCACCCCTTTAATCTGGCTGAACATGGGACCTGGGAGATTGGAACTGGGGTTCTTAGGCAGCAGGCAGAGAACAGCTAAGATCCCTTCAGGTCAAAACAAAAAGCAGGCCCCAAAGATAACACCTTAAAAAAATCACCACCCCGGTTATCATATTTTCCATACTCACCCACTACCCAGAGGGGACATTACTAAATTAAAATTACCAGTGAAGTTCTTCTTTTCACTCTGAATTATCAAAGCTTATCACCTCGTTGGTGTCAAAGGGCAAAACAGTGATTTCTGCATATAGACTGTAAAACCGTCACAGGTACTGTAAATAGACATATTCTATATTGTAAAATACTATTTTAAAGAAAAATCAATTGCTTAATTATAAAAAAAACAAACAAACAAACAAACAAAAAAAAAAAAAAAGAGCAGAAGATGAGAAGGTGTCCTGTAACACGCTCTCTCCCAGCATCTAGTTAGCTGCACACCCCTGCACAAGACTGGACCAATCAGCATTCTATGTAGATGGACAAGGAGCTCAGGAGGCCACACCCCCTCCCAGGAACCCATTGGCAGTTAGCGCTATAAGTTCACGTGGGCAATGTCCACATTGTGTTCAGGCCAGAGAGCTTCATAGCTTTCCTCCCCAACTCCTTCTTTTAAACTTTAATCCCCTCACTTCTGTGATGTTTTCTGAGCCTCGGGAGAAGATGATACATACGTCCCATACCCTCCATAGTCACTTGTTTTCAGCGCTTTGAGTTGTGACACTTTGTATTAACCCTAACCCATGGTAAACAGAGAGCCTCCTCTAGCCTCCACATGCGAGCACACACACAAGAATGCTTATCTGTACATTCATGTGCACAGGCACATTCATGTACACACACATAAAAACACAAATACCCAGAAGAGAGGCTCGAGAAGAAAAGACTGCTTCAACAAACAAGTCCTTAAGGATGGCTCATGTACAGAGCAGTGGGCGTGAGTGGGCGTGTCAGAAGCAAGGTGTCACAGGCCTGGGAGATGGCCCAGCAGTTAAAGGTGTTTTGCTTGCAAAGCTTGCTGGCCCAAAGTTCAATTTCTCAGTAGTCACACAAAGTCAGACACACAAAGCGGCACATGTGTTGAGTTTATAGCAACGAGAGGCTCCAGCATGGCCATTCTCTATTCTTTCACTCAAATAAAAAAAAAAATGTATTAAAAAAAAAGAAGTAAGCCGGGCGTGGTGGCGCACGCCTTTAATCCCAGCACTCGGGAGGCTGAGGTGGGAGGATCACTGTGAGTTCAAGGTCTGCCTGCGACTACAGAGTGAGTTCCAGGTCAGCCTGAGCTAAAGTGAGACCCTACCTCAAAAAACAAAAAACAGGGCTGGAGAGATGTCTTGGTGTTTAAGGCGCATGCCTGCAAAGCCTAAGGACCCAGGTTTGATTCTCCAGGCCCCATGTAAGCCAGATGCACATGGTGGCACATGCGTCTGGAGTTTGTTTGCAATGGCTAGAGGCCCTGGCTTGCCCATTCTCTCTGTCTCTCTCTCTCTCTCTCCCTCTCTCTGTCTCTAATAAATAAATTAACAACAACAACAACAACAACAAAAAAACACAAAAAAGAATAATGATAAAATAAAAAAGAAACTTAAATATACAACTGAGGAATATGTATTATTACCCATTTAAGTTTTCTTCAGTGAAATTTGATATGAAACGTGTTCTCACACAACTTAAGACTTTGGTTGGAGTCTCTTACACATGGCCAGAAACTCTAAACTTGTAAGGTGAACAAATGGCAAAAATAACATTACAAGACAGTGTATACCCAAATTCATGAACTTTTCTTTAAAATGAGATATTATATAAGAAAACACCATGAAAATTCTAACGCTATGATATATTTTTTAAGCGGGAAAAAGCTAGAAAACAGGGACCTGGGGAGATGGGCATTACAAGCAAACATCTTTAACCACTGAGCTTTTGGCCCTGGTTCCCCAGGACCTGTGTAAAGCCTGATGCTTTATGTCTGGAGTTAATCTGCAGTGGCAAGAAGCCCTGGCACTCATTCTTTCTCTGTTTCTGGCTCAAATAAGTAAAGGTCATTCTTAAACCAGAATACACATTATTTTATTTATTTATTTATTTATTTGAAAGAGAGAGAGAGAGAGAGAGAGAGACAGAGAGAGAGACAGAGAGGGAGAATGGGTGTGTCCGGGCCTATAGCCACTGCAAATGAACTCCAGACGCATGCGCTACCTTGTGCATCTGACTTACATGGGTCCTGGGGAATTGAACAGAGGTCTTTTGGCTTTGCAGGCAAGCACCTTAACTACTAAGCCATCTCTCCAGCCCCCAGAATATACACACACAGAGATCCTCCTACTTCTGCTTCCCAAGTGCTGGGATTAAAGGCATGCGCTACCACACCCGGCTTAGAGGTTAAGGCACTTGCCTGAAAAGCCGAAGGACCCAGGTTCAAATCTCCAGTACCCACATAATCCAAATGCACAAGGTGGTGCACGTGTCTGGAGCTCATTTGCAGTGACTGGAGACCCTGACATGCCCATTCTCTCTCTCTCTCTCTGCCTCTTTCTCTCTCAAATAAAAATTTTTTTTCTTGGTTTTTTTTTTTTTTTTTTTTTTTTTTTGAGGTAGGGTTTCACTCTAGTCCAAGCTGGCCTGGAATTCACTATATAGTCTCAGGCTGGCCTTGAACTCATGGAGACCCTCCTACCTCTGCCTCCCGAGTGTTGGGATTAAAGGAGTGTGCCACCACACCTGGCAAATAAAACATTAAAAAAAAAAAAAAAAAGAAATTGAGGTTCCCTACCCCAGCTCTGGGGTCCACTAACTGTGTCTAGAGCAAGATTCAGAGATCCTGTGGATGCCTGCACCTCCACATCTTTACCACATCTTATTTTTAGCTTTTTGAGAATCCTCCATATTGACTTCCCAGGGGCTGCACAGGTTACACTCCCACCAGCAGGGGCAGCGTTTTCTTATCTCAATGTCCTCCTCCAGCATTTGTTGTCATTTTTTTATACCAGCCTTTCTGACTGTGGTCGGATGGAATCTCAAAGTGATTTTAATTTGCATTTTCCACTGATGTATCACGATGTTGAACAGTTTTTTTTAGTAGTCTTTTTTTTGTTGTTGTTGTTGTTTTGTCAAGGTTGAGTCTCACTCCAGCCCAGGCTGACCTGGAATTCACTCTGTAGTCTCAGGGTGACCTTGAACTCATGGTGATCCTCCTACCTCTGCACCCCATCCCAAGGGCTGGGATTAAAGGCGTGCGCCACCACGCCCGGCTTAGTAGTCATTTTTATTTGTTCTTTTGAGAACTCTGTTCCGTTCCATAGCCTTTGCAAGTTCTGGATTGCTTTGATTGCTTTGAGTGAAGAATGGGAGAACGTTTTTGCTAGCTCTACTTGAAACAGGTTAAAAAACTGTACAGCAAAGGAAATTGGCCTTTGCATGGTCTAGACATTGATATCCTAGGTTCCCATTTATTTAAAGGGCTACATCTTTTTATTTTTTCTCATTGCCTATATTTTGGTTGCTTCTTTGTTTTCTGTGTCTTATGTATTTGCTTTTCTATTGCAGGGGTCATTTGAATAGGTGAAACATGTCTTGGAAACTCATGGAAAAGAGTATCGGAATTGAGTGGCAACTTCTTAACCTATGAGACTTTGGATGCCAAAGAGATTCAAATTATTCTTGAGGGGAAGAAGCTGGATATGAATTGATGACTGTCTTTAGGTGGCTACGCTGTTTCTGTTGGAAGAATATGAGCAGTGGGCTGGAGGGATGGCTTAGTGGTTAAGGCATTTGCCTGCGAAGCCAAAGGACCCTGGTTTGATTCCCCAGGACCCACGTTAGCCAGATGCACAAGGGGGTGCACGTGTCTGGAGTTTGTTTGCAGTAGCTGGAGGCTCTGGAGTGCCCATTCTCTATGTCTGTCGAATAAGTAAATAAATAAAAGAATATGAGCAGTGATGATGAAGCAGTCTTGTTCTGTGGGGTGTCCTCCCCGCCCAGTTCTTGATGTGAGTTTTGTACACTGTGTTCAGTTTTTGTCACAATTGTCTAATTTTGGTATTCTCATGACACCTGTTACAAATTAGCAACCCATAGCAAAGATACTTTTTTTTTTTTTTTTTTTTTTTGGTTTTTCCAGGTAGGGTCTCACTCTGGCCCAGGCTGACCTGGAATTAACTATGTAGTCTCAGGGTGGCCTCGAACTCACAGCGATCCTCCTACCTCTGCCTCCTGAGTGCTGGGATTAAAGGTGTGTGTCACCATGCCCAGCAGCAAAGATACTTTAAAAAAAATGTTTTATTTTACTAATTTTTTTTTGAAAGAGGGAGAGAGAGAAAGAAAGAGGCAGATAGAATGAGAGAGAATGGCAGGCCAGGGCCTTCAGCCACTGCAAACGAACTCCAGATGCATGTGCTACCTTGTGCATCTGGCTTACATGGGTCCCAAGAAATGGAACCTGGGTCCTTTTGCTTTGTAGGCAAGCGCCTTAACCACCAAGCCATTTCTCCTGCCGACAAAGATACTTTTTTTTTTCTTTTTAATTTTCAGTTTATTTATTTATTGGGTTTTTTTTAATTGCATTTTTTTCTTTTATTAATTTTAATTTAATCTTTTTATTGACAACTTCTTTAATTGCAGACAATATCCCATGGTACTTCCCCCCCCTTTCCGCTTTGAAACTTCACTCTCCATCACATCCCCTCCCCCTCTCAATCAGTCTCTCTTTTCAGTTTGATGTCATGATCTTTTCCTCCCATTATGATGGTCTTGTGTAGATAGTGTCAGGCACTGTGAGGTCATGGATATCCAGGCCATTTTGCGTCTGGAGGAGCACGTTGTAAGGACTCCTACTCTTCTTTTGGCTCTTACATTCTGTCCGCTCCTCTTCCTCAATGGACCCTGAGCCTTGGAAGGTGTGTTTGAGATGTTTCAGTGTATATATGTAAGTAGAAGAACAGATTAATGGGGGTGAAAAGGCCTAAGTGAGGTCGGGGGAAGAGATTGAGAAAAGGAACGGTGGAGGGAGGGCTAGTCAAAATCTAAGAGGATATAAAAAAGTCATATGGAAACCTACTTTTCTGGACAATGGAACACTCAGAAGCCATAGATTGTTACTAGAAAATTTTCAGTGCCAGGATGGGAAATGTTTTATTTTACTAATTTTTTTTTGAAAGAGGGAGAGAGAGAAAGAAAGAGGCAGATAGAATGAGAGAGAATGGCAGGCCAGGGCCTTCAGCCACTGCAAACGAACTCCAGATGCATGTGCTACCTTGTGCATCTGGCTTACATGGGTCCCAAGAAATGGAACCTGGGTCCTTTTGCTTTGTAGGCAAGCGCCTTAACCACCAAGCCATTTCTCCTGCCGACAAAGATACTTTTTTTTTTCTTTTTAATTTTCAGTTTATTTATTTATTGGGTTTTTTGAATTGCATTTTTTTCTTTTTTTAATTTTAATTTAATTTTTTTTATTGACAACTTCTTTAATTGTAGACAATATCCCATGGTACTTCCCCCCCCCCTTTCCGCTTTGAAACTTCACTCTCCATCATATCTCCTCCCCCTCTCAATCAGTCTCTCTTTTCAGTTTGATGTCATGATCTTTTCCTCCCATTATGATGGTCTTGTGTAGGTAGTGTCAGGCACTGTGAGGTCATGGATATCCAGGCCATTTTGTGTCTGGAGGAGCACATTGTAAGGACTCCTACTCTTCTTTTGGCTCTTACATTCTGTCCGCCCCCTCTTCCTCAATGGACCCTGAGCCTTGGAAGGTGTGTTTGAGATGTTTCAGTGTATATATGAAAGTAGAAGAACAGATTAATGGGGGTGAAAAGGCCTAAGTGAGGTGGGGGGAAGAGATTGAGAAAAGGAACGGTGGAGGGAGGGCTAGTCAAAATCTAAGAGGATATAAAAAAGTCATATGGAAACCTACTTTTCTGGACAATGGAACACTCAGAAGCCATAGATTGTTACTAGAAAATTTTCAGTGCCAGGGATGGGTACCTTCCAGTGAGTTGTTGGCCAGGGAGGTCACAGATACCTCCAAAACATTATAGGCCATTGCCAAGGCCCTTGGTTTCTCACCAGGAATAGATGGGAAGACCCTATTGCTGAAGACTCCACATACTTAGATGGAAAGGTCACTGAGAAATCCTGCTGGAACTGAGCTGAAAGCCTCCTCCATGTGGACCAGCTGACAGAAAGATGGAAAAAGCTACGCTGCATGCAGTTCAATGGGAGAGAGAAAACACCAGTGAAGGTACTCAACAGTGAACACTGCAAGCTTTAAATTTGGCCAGCCAGGCCAAATGAGCCAATGGTGCAATAGTGGCATATCTGTTACGGGGGAAACCAACTGCTCTCTAATTGGACTGGAGGCCCAATCCATGGGAGGGAATACATCCCTGATACTGAAAACCTATGACGGCTAGTCATGAGCCCTAAGGGTGTAATGTCTGCTGGTGTCCCGCTAAATGTGTATACTATGCTCACCAAACTGCCCAGTAAGCACTTCTCTTAATGTCCACACCCATATATTAATGCTACTCTCACTTTTGGTTAGAGAAGCTTCTCTTTTCAGATGCTGGCAAACTTGGGATGACTCAGAAGGCACCATAGTGCTGAGAAGAAGTGACGGAAGAAATGACAAAGATACTTTTTAAAAAATGAATTATTATAATTGAAAACACCTTATTTGAGGAACGTGAGTCAGTTCCTTTGTTATACTGTGTGGAAACACTGGCAGATGCACATGAAGGTCTGGCTTTAGCGCATGGTGATTTCACTGGCGGAACCTCTACTAGAAGTATATCCGGAAGGTCTGAACTTGAACTCCTGCTGAGCACTTATAATTTTTCTAAAATTAATGAAGAGCCACCATTGTCTTTTTTATTTTATTTTTTATTTATTTTCAAGGCAGGGTCTCACTCTAGCTCCGCTAGAATTCACTCTGTAGTCCCAGGCTGGCCTCAAACTCACAGGGATCCTCCTGCCTCTGCCTTCCAAATGCTGGGTTTAAAGGCGTGCACCACCACGCCTGGTTCACCATTGTCTTTCAACAATTGTCTTTCTCTTTGTAGAGACATGGTACTGTTGGGTGGTTGGTAAATTGTACATCTACAGTGTCTGTTCCAGCATCACTAAGGTGGACTTTGTGCTCTAGATTGAACATACATACGTAAACATTTAAGCTTTAAGATATAATCAGTAGGGCTGGAGAGATGACTCAGCAGTTAATGTGTTTGCCTGTAATACCTAAAGACCCTGGTTCAATTCCCCAGTTCCCACGTAAAGCCAGATGCACAAAGTGGTGCATGCATCTGGAGTTTGCTTGCAATGGCTAGAAACCCTGGTGTACCCATTCTTTCTCTCTTTCTCTCCCTGAAACTAAATAATTAAGATTTTTTAAAAAGATGCAATCAGAATTTACATGACTATAACTTGTGTAAAACAAAGCCTACATGTTTATGTTGCCTTAAATATTACTGTTATTCTAATCAGCACATTTCAAAGCAACAGTATTTTGTGAAGTAAACAAACAACAAGCTTTAGTCTCAATTACTAACTGATTTTGCTTAATCTTTTTTTTTTTTTTTTTTGAGGTAGGGTCCCACTGTAGCCCAGGCTGACCTGGAATTCACTCCATATTCTCAGGGTGGCCTTGAACTCATCATGATCCTCCTACTTCTGCCTTCCAAGTGCTGGGATTAAAGGCGTGCGCCACAACGCCCGGCTTAATTTTGCTTAATCTTAAAAGCCAAAGTAAACCAAAAACTCAACCCCCATTTGACATGATCATGAATTTTATCATAAGTCACAAATGGGAAGGGTAAGTTTACTTTCATTCGGGTTTTGTGACTACGAACTTGTTGCAGGATTTACACAAGATTTGTTTTCTGAGACAGGGTCTCGATCTAGCCTAGCTGACCTGGAACTCATTGTGTAGCCCAGGCTAATTGCTCACAGCAATCCTCCTACCTCAGCCTCCCAAGTATACTGGGGTTTCAGACATGAGCCCCCATGCCCACCTCAACAGCAAGTATTTTAGACTGAATTGTATTAGTTTATACCAATTCATTTGTTGAAGTGCTTTTGTTAAAATTTCTTAGTTTTTGCCAGGTGTGGTGGTGCATGCCTTTAATCCTAGCACTTGGGAGGCAGAGGTGGGAGGATCGCCATGAGTTCAAGGCCACCCTGAGACTACTGAATGAATTCCAGATGAGCCTGGGCTAGAGCAAGACCCTACCTTGAAAAACCAAAAAAAATTTTTTTTTTTTGTTTTCTAATAATTTAAATGGTATATATGTTCCTGAAGAGTATAAATACATATTCTCTTATTTTTGTTGTTGCTTTTCAAGGTATGGTCTCACTGTTGCCCAGGCTGACCTGGCATTCACTCTGTAGCCTCAGTGTGGCCTTGAACTCAAAGTGATCCTCCTGCCTTTGTCTCCTGAGTGTTGGGATTGAAAGCTTGTGTCATCATGCCTGGCTTGGAATGTACATTATTTAAAAAATATTTTAAATACTACTTATTTATTTATTTATTAATGGGAGAGAGAAGGGGCAGAGAGAGATAGGGAGAGAATGGGTGCACCAGGTCCTCTAGCCATTGCAAACTAACTCCAGAAACATGCTGCTACCATGTGCATCTGGCTTACGTGGGTCCTGGGGAATTGCACCTGGGTCCTTAGGTTTCACAGGCAAGCACCTTAACTGGTAAGCCATCTTTCCAGCCCCTAAAAATGTTATTTATTTATTTATTTATTTATTTGCAAGTAGAAGGAGATAGAGAGAAGAGAGACAGATAGAGTGGGCATGCCAGGGCCTCTTGCTGCTGCAAAGGAACTGCCAATGCATGGGCCACTATCTGCATCTGGCTTTATGTGGGTTCTGGGGAGTTGAATCCAGATTGTTAGGCTGTGCAGGCAAGTGTCTTAACTGCTGAGCCATTTCTCCAGCACTAAATATATATTCTTCACATATATGTGCATAGATATACACATACTAAAAAAAAAAAAAAAGAGCAACCTAATCAAAAAGTGGGCTATGGAGCTGAGCCAAGTTTTTAAAAGAATAAATACTAATAGTTACTAAAAATGGCAATAAAAAGTAAGAAAATGGAAAGACCCAGTGAGTCTGGATGGAAGGGATTAAAATCCTTTTATTGATTTGTCTCTATTTCTATTTGAAATTACACCTATATTTATACAACATATACAGTCTTCAGCAAGAACATATACAGTTTAAATTCTTTAAAAAAAAACTATAAAAAGGGGCTCGAGAGATGGCTCACTGGTTAAGACAGTTGCCAGCAAAGCCTGACAGCCCAGGTTCGATTCCCCAGTAGCCGCTTAAAGCCAGATGTACAAAGTGGAGTTTGCAGTTGCTTTAGGCCCTAACATGCCCATTCTCTGTCTTTGCAAGTAAATAAAAATATTTTTAAAAAATCAAATAGGTCAGGCATGGTGGCGCACGCCTTTAATCCCAGCACTTGGGAGGCAGAGGTAGGAGGATTGCCGTGAGTTCAAGGCCACCCTGAGACGACATAGTGAATTCCAGGTCAGCCTGAGGTAAAAGTGAGACCCTACCTCAAAATAAAATAAAATAAAAAATAAACTAAATAATTTTAACAAAAGTCCTTTCAAGAAATGGCTTAATAGAAAGGTAATACAATGAGAAAATGATTTCCTTAAATAAAATAAAATAAAAAATAAACTAAATAATTTTTAACAAAGTCCTTTCAAGAAATGGCTTAATAGAAAGGTAATACAATGCAGTGTAAAATGATTTCCTATGCAGTTGAACAACAGTTCTGTAAGTCCTGTTACATATTCCTACTCACACCACTAGGATAAGCAATGAACTCACTCTTCCCATTTCTGATCCATGCTGATCCCAGGACCACATCAAAGGGGATGGAGATGTTGTGCTGGACAGTGTTGGTGCAAACGTGTCCACTTGTGAACATGAAGCGGTAAAAGCAGTGTGAAAGGGGCAGTGCTCCAGCAGCTCAGCTTGGGGACATCCCGTCCAGGCTGGGGTGTGGAGCCAGACTTTCCAGGGGAAGGAGGAATGGGTGAGTTAGGCTGTCCAGCAGAGGGAACACAGTAGGTGGAGGCAAGAGTCGGCCTCAATGGGCTCTATGTGGTGACCCCAGTAAAAACTGAAAGAAAACAAAAGGAAACTATCCATGCACATGTCACATTACTTGTCAATATACATAAAAAATCTTGGGGTGGAGCCGGGCGTGGTGGTGCACGCCTTTAATCCCAGCACTCAGGAGGCAGAGGTAGGAGGATCACCGTGAGTTTGAGGCCACCCTGAGACTGCATAGTTAATTCCAGGTCAGCCTGGGCCAGAGTGAGACCCTACCTCAAAAAAAAAAAAAAACAAAACAAAAAAAAACTTGGGGTTGGAGAGACTGCTTGGCAGTTTGAGGCACTTGTCTGAGAAGCCTAAGGACCCAAGTTTGACTCCCCAATATCCACATGAGCCAAATGCACAAGGTGTTGCATGCATCTGGAGTTTGCAGTGGCTGGAGGCCCTGGTACGCCTGGTACACTTTTCTTTTGGCTTTTCATCTCTCCTGAACTTCCAGGTCCCTGCTCTGGTAAGCCCCCCTCATCTTGGCACTCTTGAGCTGAGATGGGGGAGGGAACCCCGACTCCTCCCACATGGGCTCCCTGTCCCCTCCTGTTCCACATGGCAAGAACGCTCTTGTACTTTCTCCTCTTCCCTTCTCTTAACATAATGAAGTCTCTGTAAGTTTAAGAAAAGTCACATTCCCATCAGGTTATACTCTTAGATTCCCCCTCCCTCACCCCCATTACACGGAGGGCCCTCCTCGGCTGGGTTTTCTGTATTCACTGTGGGGTCATGCATGTGTCTGGGGCACAGTGCCTCAGGATACTCCTTCCCACCCTGTGGCTCTGCTACTGAGTTTTTTTGAAACAGGGTCTTATAATGTATCCCTGGTTGGCCTAGAACTCTCTACGTGGCTCATGTTGGCCTTAGAAGGCAGAAGCAGGTGTGCTGCTGTGAACTTGAGAGTCAGACAACCAGCTAGTAAAAACACGTTTAAGGTAGAGAAGCCTAATTGTTTTAATTAATTAAAAATTTGTTGTATTTATTTATTTATGTTTTGGTTTTTTGAGGTAGGGTCTCACTCTAGTGATCCTCCTACCTCTGTCTCCTGAGTATTGGGATTAAAGGCGTGCACCACCACGCCCAGTGTTATTTTATTTATTAGAGACAGAGACAGAGAGAGGGAGAGAGAGAGAGAGACAGAGTGAGAATGGGTGCGCCAGGGCCTCTAGCCACTGCAAAGGAACTCCAGACGCATGTGCCACCATGTGCATCTGGCTTCCGTGGGACCTGGAGAATCAAACCGTTGTCCTCAGTCTTCCCAGGCATGCGCCTTAACGGCTAAGCCATCTCTCCAGCCCGCCTAAATGTTTTAAGTTTAGATTGCTGATAAAGACAGCTGCTAAGTAAAGCCTTCAGGGCTGATTTGAGTATCAGCACTTATCTGGGTAGAATACACCCAAGAACAAGGGCTGACTGCTAAGAAACTCCACAGTAAACCACAACGATGTGCTGTAATTTTACAGTACCTCAGGGTTTGAATTCAGAGTCTGGTCACTAAAATGAAGTCATTCTGAGTCATTCTGAAGCAAGGGTTGTAAAAGAGCTGCTTTTTTTTTTTTTTTTTTTTTTTTTTTTTTTTGAAGCCACGTGAAGGTTTATTCCTCCTGTATTGCTTTTCATTGTTGAGAAGTTCTGTGGGAACCAATCTAATAAAAGTCCCACAAACCACATGATGGAAATGTTTAAATTTGATTATTTCTATGTGGCTAGTAAAGCCTGACTAGTCCAGCCCTAGTTTAATTTTATTAGGAATTTATTGTACTAACCTTCTTGTGGCTGGGATAAAACACCAGGCCAAAAGCAGCTGATGGAGGAAAGAATTTATTTTGCCTTGCAGTCTTGAGGGGAAGTTCTATCATGGCAGGGAAAGGATGGTAGAGCAGAGGCTGGGCATCCCACCTTACCACAGCAGCTGACCGGAAGCAGCAAGGGTGACCTGAATGCCTACTGGCAAGGGGAGCTGGCTCTCACACCCTTCAGCCCCCCTCAGCAACAGACCTCCTCCAGCAAGGCTCCACCTCTCAAATTGTCCCCCACAGCATGTGTTTGCAATACTTGATCCCCAGCTGGTGGCATTCTACATTCAAACTATCACAGAATTGATAACTAAAAACAAACTGAGAAGGAAATGAGTAAATCCAATTGTACAATACAACCCAAACCAACAGTTACTAAAAGTCTCCCTTAATTCAAAGTTGGCATATGTCTTCTGCAACATGATATTTTCTGTAGCCCTTCCATTCAGAAATTAGAAGTCATGGGCTAGGGAGATGGCTCAGTACTTAAAGGCACTTGCTGGCAAAGTTTGCCAGTCTGGGTTTGATTCCCCAGCAGCCATGTAAAGCCAGACATACAAAGTGGCTCATGAGTCTGGAGTATAGTCATTTGCAACAGCCAAAAATCCTGGCCATGACAATATTCATTGTCTCAAATAAGTGAATGCAAATTTAGATTTCTATAAAAAGGAAAAGGAGGGCTGGAGATGTGGCTTAGTGGTTAAGGAATTTGCCTGCAAAGCCAAAGGATCCCTGTTCAATTTTCTAGGACTCATGTAAGCCAGATGCACAAGGGGGCACATGCATCTGGAATTCATTTGCAGTGGCTGGAGGCCCTGGTGCACCCATTCTCCCCACCCTCTATCTGGCCTCTTTTATGTCTCAAATAAATAAATAAATAAATAAATAAAATATTTTGTAAAAAAGGAAATTAGAAGTCATCCTCTCATTGTTTATTTTCTTTGATTTCTTGTTTATTTATTTATTTATTTATTCTTCAAGTCAGGGTCTCATGTATCCCAAGCTGGCCTCAAATTGGCTGTGCAGCTAAAGCTGACTTTGAATTCATTCTCCTGCATCTACCTCCCAAATGCTGGAGACATTCCCTTCTTTTCCCTCAGAATAGAGATTGGTTAAAAAAGCACTGATGTGCCTAAGTTGTTATGAATTTCTACATTTACATATCTTTTAAAAATATATTTTATTTATTTATTTATTTGAGAGAAAGAGAGAGAGAGACAGAGACAGAGACAGAGACAGAGATGGGCACGCTAGGGCCTCCAGCCACTGCAGACAAACTCCAGACGCATGCGCCCCTTGTGCATCTGGCTTATGTGGGTCCTGGAGAGTTGAACCTTTGGCTTTGCAGGCAAACACCTTAACCACTAAGCCATCTCTCCAGCATCTGCATCTACATCTACATATCTTTTGCGTGTTTACAGAGCACTCAAAACTGTAGCTACATGAATATGACTTCTGAAAAAGAATAGAAAAAACACTTTTTTTTTTGCTTAAACATTTTTTTTTTTTATTGACAGCTTCCATACTTATAGACAATAAACAATGGTAATTCCCTCCTCCCCCCACTTTGCTTTTGCAACTCCACTCTCCATCATCTCCCCTCCCCCTTTCAGTCTTTCTATTACTTTGATGTCATCATCTTTTCCTCATATTATGATGGTCTTGTATAGGTAGTGTCAGGCACCTCGGGGTCATGAATATCCAGGCCATTTTGTGTCTAGAAGAGTACATTCCTTTGGCTCTTATATTCTTTAGTTGTTTTTTTAAATGTATTTATTTATTTGAGGAAGTGAGAGAAAGAGGGGGAGAGAGAAAGAGAGAGAATGGGTACACAGGGCCTCCAGCCACTGGAAACTAGCTCCAGATGCATGCACCTCCTTGTGCATCTGGCTTATGTGGGCCCTGGGGAATGCAACTGAGGTCCTTTGTCTTTTCAGGCTAACACCTTAATTACTAAGCTATCTCTCCAGCCCCATTTAGTTTTTTGCAGATTCTTGATGTTAGGCCTCTGCCAGTGGTACAGCTGGCCAAGATTTTCTCTGATTATGTGGGTAATCTGTTGGCTCTGTTTATGGTATGTCTGTCTGTACAAAAGTTTCTTTATGGAATGGTTTAGTGGTTAAGGCACTTACCAGCAAAGCCAAAGGACCCAGATTCAATTCCCCCAGGACCCACATAAACCAGATGCACAGGTAGCACATGTATCTGGAGTTCGTTTGCAGCAGTTGGAGGCCCTGGCGTGCCTATTCTCTGTCTCAAGTAAATAAAAAAACAAAGCAAAAAAGCTTTTAGTTTCATGAGATCCCATTGTTTGAGTGATTATTTTTGCTGACTAGTTTTGAAGTCTATTTTGTTAGATATTAGTCTATTTTGGGGGCTTGGCTTAGATATTAACCCTAAGAACACTGGTTCCAATATTCCAATGAGGTCCCACACAAAAGATGCAAGGGGGTTTGGCCACAAGGGGGCACACGCATCTGGATTTCATTCACAGCAGCTGAGACACTGCTCGCGTGCCCATCTCTGTCTTCCTCCCTCTCTCTCTGTCTCTCTCTGTGTCTCTCTCCAAAAAAATAAGATAAAATAAAAAGTTTTAAAAAAAAAGTGGGTTTGGGGGCATCTTTAGGGTTGAGGGGACCAGCAGGTTTCCCTTTGGTCCACAACCTTGTGCTACTGCTATATTAAACATTGTCTTAATCCCATCAATGTTTGTTTTGTTCATTTCATTTACTAGTCATCTGAAGATTTCCACTGTTAGATTAAGTGCTGAGATTTGCTTTTTTCTCCCTTGGTTCATTCTTGTCAGTGTTTGCTTTGTTCAGGTATTTTTATTTATTTATTTATTTTTGGAGAAAG
This sequence comes from Orientallactaga sibirica, assembly GCA_036365145.1. Taxonomy (NCBI): domain Eukaryota; kingdom Metazoa; phylum Chordata; class Mammalia; order Rodentia; family Dipodidae; genus Orientallactaga; species Orientallactaga sibirica. The sequence goes on along the minus strand of JAEOAD010000028.1, from coordinate 1,883,799 downwards.
ACAGAGAAAGAGGAGAGAGGAAGACAGAAATGGGCATGCCAGCAGCCTCTCAGCTGCTGCAAACAAAATCCAGATGTGTGCTCCCCCTTGTGATCAAGTATGGCATCACGCCCTTGCATCACTTGGCATCTGGCTAAATGTGGGACCTGGAGATTGGAACCAGCGTTCTTAGGCTGAGGAGGCAGGCGCCTTAACCACTAAGCCATTTCTCCAGCCCTATTCAGGTATTTTTAAAAAAAATGTTTTAAAATTTATTCATTTATGAGAGAGAGAGAAAAAAATGGGCATGCAAGGGCCTTTAGCCACTGCAAACAAACTCCAGATACATGCAGCACCTTGTACATCTGTCTTATATGGGTCCTGGGAAATCAAACCTGGGTCCTTTGGCTTTGCAGGCAAGCACCTTAAACACTAAGCCATTTCTCCAGCCCATGTATTTCTTTTTCTTTTGTTTTCTGAGGTAGGGTCTCACTCTAGCCCAGACTGATCTGGAATTCACTCTATAATCCCAGGCTGGCCTCAAACTCAATGACCCTCCTACCTCTACCTCCCCAGTGTTGGGATTAAAGGCGTGCGCCGCCACATTCAGCTCCCAGTCTCTCTCTTTTTAAAAATTATTTGAGAGAGAGAGAGAGAGAGAGAATGGGCAGGCCAGAGCCTCCAGCTACTGCAAATGAACTCTAGATGCATGCGCCACTTAGTGCATCTGGAGAATGGAACCTGGGTCCTTAGGCTTTGCAGGCAAGTGCCTTAACCATTGAGCTATCTCTCCAGCCCTCAAAGTCATTTTAATTAAAGCAATTTGTACAGACAAGTTGTCAGTGGACCTAGACGTTAGCTAGATTGTTCAAGCAACTTCATTCTTATCCATTTTACAGTAAAATTCTTAAGAGTAAAAAGGAAGAAAATTAAACCAAGTAATACAATCAAAATCTTCAAATCTATATAGTAAAAAAGAATCATAGCATGGTTTGCCAGTGAAAATGACTGGATTTAAAATAAATTTGGATGAAAACACTTTCTATTAAATATAAGTAAGTAGCATTTTTCAGTCTGAAGCTGCTGTGGCACCAGCCTTTGCTTCCAACTCCACAGGCTTCAGGTGCCACTGCACAACTAACTCCCCGTGCTCTTGAGACAGTGCTAGACATGTTTTCTTCTGTGGGAAGTCCTTGTGGCAGCTTCAGGGGCTTGATACTTATCAAGTGTTTAACCACTTTCAGTTTTGCATTCACTGAAGGAATATTCTTGTGAACTTGAGGTGTACGTGCTTTCTCTAGTCCAAGCATCTTTATTGTATCCTTTTCCCAGTATGGGCGCCCTTTGTACTTCTTATTCTGGTAACAACATGCAGTTTATGAGGGTGCTGGGGATCTCCGCCATATTTTTCATGATCTTCAGGACTAGGCTGAAACACTTTATCTGGAATTCTTGATTTGGTAAATTTGTGACGGATCCAACTTGTACCAACGAGAGATTCCACGGTTTTTGTCACAGTCTGTAGTTTACCTGGGGACCTCTGTACCACTGAGTGCAAAATCCCTGCCATTATATAGTAATTTTCCTCTTTAGAGGCAGTCGCTGCCGAAAGTCTAGCCAGAACTTCCGACGGAGAGAGGCTGAAACCGGAAGGAGAACCAAGCGCCCCTCTCAGATCCAGTCGTGCGCAGGCTGTAGTTTCGGAGAAGGGGAAAAAACACTTTTGACATAATCTTTCTATTCTGTAATAATATTCTATATACGCACACACACACATACACACACACACGCACACACACACCTACCACACACCACCAGCACCACCAAAGAAATCTTGTTTGGGAAATTTCCTATGAACACTAATTGAGAAAAGAAAAGCCAGGCCTGGTGGTGCACACCTTTAACCCCAGTACTTGGGAGGTAGAGGTAAGAGGATCACTGTGAGTTTGAGGTCAGCCTGAGACTCAACAAAAAAGTGTCAACAATTATGTATTTCCAATGTTACATAACAGTGCCACCTAGTGTTCAATTTCTGCAGCTACTAACTTTAATTCAAAATTGGTACAGCTTTGTTAGGACCAATCACAAAGTGATGCCATCTGCTCATAACCTTTTATCATTTCAAAATATTAGTTATTTATTTGCAATCATATATATAATCTGAGAGAGAAGAGAATCTGAAAGAGAAAGGGTATCCCAGGGCCTCCGGCCACTGCAAACAAACTCCAGACACATGCGCCACTTTGTGCGTCTATTACGTAGGTACTGGGAAATCCTGCAAGCTGAGCCATCTCCCCAGTCCCCTTCACACCCTTTTTCTTGCTCGGGGACCCTGTTACTAGTGCCACCTGTGGGCTCGACTTAAAACCTTGTTGTCTGTGTTCTTTCTCCATTTGATACTTACAGAGTAGAGGCGGAGGCCATGGAAAGCTTTTTATGCAGCTTCGGTTCTCTTAGCAAGTAGCGAGGTTCAAAACCCTACACATCCTTCTGGCTACAGCCAGGAGCCTGCATGCTTGCCTGCTTGCTTTCTTTCTTTCTTTCTTCCTTTCTTCCTTTCTTCCTTCCTTCCTTCCTTCCTTCCTTCCTTCCTTCCTTCCTTTCTTTCTTTCTTCCTTCCTTTCTTCTTTTTCCTTCCTTCCTTCCTTCCTTTCTTTCTCTCTCTCTCTCTCTCTTTCTTTCTTTCTTTCTTTCTTTCTTTCTTTCTTTCTTTCTTTCTTTCTTTCTTTCTTTTTGTAGTTTTTCGAGGTAGAGTCTCACTCTAGCTCAGGCTGACCTGGAATTCACTATGTAGTCTCAGGGTGGCCTTGAACTCATGGCGATCCTCCTACCTCTGCCTCCCACCCACCAGCTTCCAGCCAGGAGCTTTCTTTCTTTTTTTTTTTTTTTTTTTTCAAGGTAGGGTCTCACTCTAGCCCAGGCTGACCTGGAATCCACTCTGTGGTCTCAGGGTGGCCTCGAACTCATGACGATCCTCCTACCTCTGCCTCCCGCCCGGCTCAGCCAGGAGCTTTCTAAGAGCCACTGCCCAGTCGGTTGTTCCTTGTGCCCACAGGCAGATGGCACTGATGGGTCGGGCATCTCAAAGGGCATCTGTCCTCTGCCTCCAGTTTCACCCTGTGACCTCTGCTCAGGGAGTCCCTGCCATCCACCTGGCCTTCTCCTCCTCAAGCTCACGTGGGTTGGGACAGCTGAGACCCAGGTAGTGGGAGGTGGAGACCCAGCAGAGGAGGTGATGGGATGCTGGGGATCTGGGAGCAACACCTGACAAGGATGGAGAGAGAGGGCCTCACAGTTGGGACTGCCTAACAGCTGCTGAAGCAGGGGACAGAGATGGGGGGACAGGATGAGTCTGGCAGCAGGCCGGGGGCTCAGACACTTAGATACCTTAGCATTCTACCTGAGTGAGGACACATGGGCGTCAGACCAGTGAATGCTTAAGCAAGGTTACACGGTGCTCCCCAGATCGAATATTCACAGCAAATGTAACAGAAAATAAACGAGACCACGAAGTCAATGCTCAGCAGATTGCAAATGAACTCTAGATGCATATGCCACCTTGTGCATCTGGTTTATGTGGGCCCTGGGGAATTGAACCTGGGTCCTTAGGCTTTGCAGGCAAGCACCTTAACCTCTAAGCCATCTCTCCAGCCTGGGCTTTGCTTTGTTAAACTGAAAGTTGCTTGTATCACTGATAATATATTTGACAATGATGGTATCAACATTACCAATAAGACAGAGCAATTTATATCTAAAAAACAAACAAACAGGGCTGGAGAGATGGCTTAGTGGTTAAGGCGCCTGCTGCCTAAGCCTAAGAACACTGGTTCCAATCTCCAGGTCCCATGTTTAGCCAGATGCAAAGTGACGCAAGGGCGCAGTGCCGCACTTGACCACAAGGGGGCGCACACATCTATATTTCTTTCGCAGCAGCTGAGAGACTGCTGGTGCGCCCATCTCTGTCTGTCTTCCTCTCCCTCTCTCTCTGTCTTTCTCTGTCTCTCTCCAAACAAACAAACAAACAAACAAACAAACAAACAAACAAACAAACAAACAAACAAAAACGTAGCCCAGCTCCTAGACAGACTCACGTACTTAGACTTGTTGTTAGACAGGCCAGCGCTAGAGAACACTGCGTGCTGGGCCTGGAGTGTCCCTGGCTCCTTCTTACAACGTGTTCAGTGTAATCAATGCCTGTTGTCCAGAAGCCTACAGCCATCCATATAGTACTGCCCCCTATAAGTGTGTTTTTTTCTCTTCTTTCTTTCTTTTTTATTATTAAGAACATATTTTGTATGGATCCATCTGAGCTGATACCATTTTTTCCCTCCTCTCTGCCCCCATTCCTCAGGAGGCCCTCCTCAGTGGGTTTGCTGGTATTCCCCATGGGTTGTGGGTTACACATTGTGGGAACAGCAGTCAGTTACAGGGTGGGGGAGGCAATGCCTCTGGATGTGACATCCCAACCTGTGACTCTTACAATCTTTTTGCCCCCTCTTCTGCAAAATTCCCTGAGCCTTGGTGGGTGTGTTTTAAGTTGACTTCAGTGATGAGCTCTCAGGAGCTTCTGGATCTCTGCTTTGGTAGGTGTTGAGTATCGTCTCAGTGTCTGTCTCCTTCACCCTGACGCTCATTCTCTGGCTCACCATGGAAGCTGCACTCTTGCTCATCTCCCCAGTTCCTCTGTGGTTTTGCCTGGGCCTTGCCTGAAGTGTGAGGAGTAGTTTATCTCCTCTGGTCTCACTTCCTTTGAAAAAGAAAAACAGCTTCTCTAGTGAAGAGTGAAGTCAGCATAGTTTAAATATGATAAACATTATTAATTTAGGGAGATTTTGATGGATGTAACCCTTCTTTTATCCAAAGACTAGTGGGAGCTTGACATTGGAGAGCATAATCTTTGTCTCCATAGGATTCCGACCTGGTTCCCAGTTCCAGATATGGGTTCCTTTCCACTGAGTGGATCTCTTAGCCAATCAGAAAGCCATTGGTTACCCACCAAGGCTGTGTGCCACCATTGCACTGATGTGTACTTCTTGTCAGGCTGGTTGCTTCTGAGTAGCTTAGACCCCTGCTTGCTCACACCATTGTTGGCCACTTTCCCCCAGTAGTTCAGGTAACGCTTTCCAGCACAAGGTGGGCTGTCTGGGGTCTGGCTCTCTTCCATATTCCAGCCAGGTCTCTCCATGTTCTGTCTCAGCAGCATATGGTGTCTTCAGTAATAGGGTCTTACCTTTTACTTCAGGTGGGTAATTAAGTGCTTTGACAGAAGCCTGTCTTGTTTTGGGGACCGTGTAGGTCTCTCCCATCAATAGCTCAATGTGGGTAGCACTGATTTCTGGCACTGGGAATTAGAAACCAGAGCCAAAATTTTTTAAGGTTAAGCTTCATCCCATCCTCTCCAGGGCCCTTCTTTTCGGATACTCCCTTATACTCCTGTTGAGGGTTAAAGTTCTAGTCTCCCTTCAAGGAGGAAGGCTTGTATGGTACCAGTTCATTTTGGGTTTAGTTTTGTGTTTATTTCCCTTCAAACTTCCCTTTCCCTTCCCCCAAACCCTTTCATCCCTATTGTCTGGACCTCAAGTTGCCCATTTGGTATGCCAGTAACTCAAGCTGATACAGGTTAGGAACTGCACATGAGTGAGAACATGTAACGTTTGTCTTTCTGTGATTGTGTGTGTTTGCTGAGTATGATCTGTTTTAAGTCATCCATTTTTCTACAAATTTCATTGTATCATTTTTTTTCTTACTGCTGAGTAGAATTCCATTGTGTAAATGTAACACAACTTCATATCCACTCGTCCAACGATGGGCACCTGGGTTGATTCCAGTTCTTAGCTACTATGAATTGAGCAGCTATACACATGGTTGAGCAAATATCTCTGTAGTGATGCATGGAGCATTTAGGGTAAATGCCCAGTAAGGGAATAGCTGGGTCTGTTGGTAGTTCTATATTCATCCTTTTCAGGAAGCTCCATATGGATTTCCTTAGTGGTTGTACAAGTTTTCATTCCCACCAACAGCAAACAAGGGTTCCTCTTTCCCCACATCCTCACCAACATTTGTTGTTGTTTGCTTTTTTTTTTCTTTTTATTTTTTAATGATTGCCATGCTGACTGGAGTAAGGGGGATTCTCATAGTTCTTTTAATTTGCATTTCCCTGATGGTTAGGGTTGTTAAGCATTTTCTTTTTATGAAAATTTTAAAAATTAAAAAAATTTTAATTTAATGAGACAGAGAGAGAGAGAGAGAGAGAGAATATTGGCATGCCGGGGCCTCCAGTCACTGCAATCAAGCTCCAGTCAAGTGTGACACCTTGTGTGCCTGTGTGAGCTTGTGCTTGCATAGCCTTATGCATGTGGCTTACTTGGGATCTGGAGAGTCAAACATGGGTCCTTAGGCTTCACAGGCAAGCACCTTACCTGCTAAGTCATCTCTCCAGCCCTTGAACATTCTCTTAAGTGTGTATTAGCCATTTGTATTTTGTCCTCCAAGAACTCCCTATTCAGTTCTCTACTTCATTTTTTGAGTGAGTTAATTGATTTATTTATTCTTTACTTTTTTGAGTTCTTTGTAGATTCTAGATATTAGACCTCTATCAGTGGTATAGCTGGCAAAAAATTTTCTCCCATTCAGTGGGTAATCTATTGGCTCTGCTTATGGTATGTTTGTCTGTGCAAAAGATTTTTAGCTTCATGAGATCCTATTGGCTGAGTGAATGTTTAATTTCTTAGGCTACTGCGGTTTTGTTCAGGAAGTTTTTCCCCACTCCTATATCATGGAGAGTTCCTCCTATTTTTTCTTCCAGTGCTTGAAAAGCTTCAAGTCTTATATTGAAGTCTTTTTTTTTTCCCCAAGGTAGGGTCTCACTGTAGCTCAGGCTGATCTGGAATTCACTATGTAGTCTCAGGCTGGCCTCGAACTCATGGTGATCCTCTTACCTCTGCCTCCCGAGTGCTGGGATTAAATGTGTGTGCCACCATGCCCAGCTTGTATTGATGTCTTTAATCCATTTGGAGTTGATTTTTGTGCATGGTGAGATGAGTGGGTCTAGTTTCATTTTTCTACATGTGCTCATCCAGTTTGTCCAGCACCGTTTGTTGAAGATGCTGTCTTTTCTCCAGTCTACATTATTGGCACCTTTGTCAAAGATCAAGCAGCTGTAGTTACTTGACTGAAGGACTGGGTTTTCAATTCTGTTCCATTGATCTATATGTCTGCTTTTATGCCAGTACCCTGCTGTTTTTATTACTATGGCTTTGTAGTATAGCTTTCTATTGGGTATGGTAATACCTCCAGAGGTATATATTTTGCTGAGGATATGTTTAGATATCTGAGGCCTGCTGCCAGTCCATATGAATTTTGAGATAATTTTTTCTATCTTTGTGAAGAATGATCCTGGAATTTTTATTGGTAGTATATTAAATCTGTATTTTGCTTTGGGTAGAATTGCCATTTTTACAATAGTAACTCTACTTATCCAGGAGCATGGGAGGTCTTTCATTTTCTCATGTTCTCAATTTCTTTCTTGAGTATTAAAAATTTTTTTTGTTTATTTTAATTTAATTTAATTGTTTATTTTAATTTATTTTAATTTTAATTATTTAATTTTTTGTTTATTTTAATTTAATTTAATTTTAATTTTTTGTTTATTTTATTTAAATTTATTTGAGAGCAAGAGACACAGAGAAAGAGGCAGATAGATAGAGAATGGGCACACTAGGGCCCCCAGAACTGCAAACGAACTCCAGATGAATGTGCCACCTTGTGCATCTGGCTTACATGGGTCCTGGAGAATTGAGCCTCGAACTGGGGTCCTTAGGCTTCAAAGGAAACTACTAAGCCATCTCTCCAGTCCTTTCTTGAGTATTGTTATGATTTCGTTATATATGTTGTTCATATCCTTAGTTAGTGTTATTCTAAGGTATTTAGGTATTTGGTAGCTATTGAAAAATGGAACAGTGTCACTGATTTCTTTCTCTGTATATTTATCCTTTGCATATAGAAAGGCTACTGTTTTTTTTTTTTTTTTTTTTTTTTTTTTGGGTTTTCAAGGTAGGGTCTCACGCTAGTCCAGGCTGACCTGGAATTCACTATGTAGTCTCAGACTGGCCTTGAACTCACAGTGATTCTCCTACCTCTGCCTCCCGCATGCTGAAATTAAAGGCGTGTGCCACCACTCCCAGCAGTACTACTGATTTTTTTTTTTTTTTTTGGCTTTTTTTTGAGGTAGGGTCTCACTCTAGCCCAGGCTGACCTCAAATTCACTATGTAGTCTCAGGGTGGCCTTGAACTCATGGTGATCCTCCTACTTCTGCCTCCTGAGTGCTGGGATTAAAGGACTGTGCCATCATGCCCAGATAGTGCTACCGATTTTTGTGTGTTAATTTTGTATCCTGCCACTTTGTTGAAAGAATTAATCACCTTTAGAAGTTTTGAGGTGGTAACTTTCAGGTCAATTATGTATAGTGTCAAGTCATTTGCAAATAGGGCTAATTTCACTTCTTCCTTTCCAATTTGTATCCCTTTATTTCTTTCTCCTGTCTTATTGCTTTGGCTAGTACTTCTAGTACTATGTTGAAGAGCATGGTGAGAGTGGGCACCCCTGTCTTGGTTCTGATCTCAATGGGACCTCCTTGAGTCTTTCCCCGCTAATTATTTGGGCTTTAGGTGCTTTATATATAGCCTTTATTGTGTTGAGATATAAACCCTCCATGCCTATTCTCTCTAGGCTTTTGATCATGAAGTGATGTTGTATTTTGTTGAAGGACTTCTCTGTATCTACTAAGATGATTGTGTGGTTCTTGTGATTAAGTTTATTTATGTGGTGTATTACATTGATCAATTTCCATATGTTGAACCATCCCTGCATCCCTGGGATGACTCCTGCTTGATCAAGGTGCATAATGCTTTTGATGTGCTATTGAACTCAGTTTTCAAGGATTTTGTTCAGAATCTTTGCATCTAAGTTCATCAGGGATATAGGCTTATAGTTTTATTTTCTTGTTGCCTCTCTGTCTGGTTTTGGTATTAGGGTGATGCAAGCTTCATAAAAGGAGTTGGGGAGCATTCCCTGTTCTTCGATTATGTGACACAGTTTTAGAAAAAATTGTTTCAGTTCTTCAGTGAAGGTTTAATAGAATTCATCTGAGAAGCCATCCACTCTTGTACTTTTCTTTTTTCTTTTCTTTTCTTTCTTTCTTTATTTTTTATTTTCCGAGGTAGAGTCTCACTCTAGCTCAGGCTGACCTGGAATTCACTGTGGAGTCTCAGGGTGGCCTCAAACTCAAGGCGATTCTCTTACCTCTGCCTCCCGAGTGCTGGGATTAAAGGCGTGTGCCACCATGCCCGGCTCAAGGACTTTTCTTTTTTGGGGTGGTTTTTGATTATCTTTTCAATCTTGATGGATGTGATAGGTTTGTTTAGAAGATTAATCTGCTCTGAGTTTAATTCTGGTAGGTGGTATGTGGCTAGGAATTCATCCATTTCTTCCAGATTTGTGTAGTAGAGGTTCGCATTGCTGGCAGAAATGGAGAGCAGCTTGTGGGAAAAAAGAGGTTTATTTTGGCTTACAGGCTCAAGGGGGAAGCTCCATGATGGCAGGAAAAACGATGGCATGAGCAGAGGGTGGACATCACTCTCTGGTCAACATAAGGTGGACAACAGCAACAGGAGAGTGTGCCAAACACTGGCAAGGGGAAGCTGGCTATAATACCCATAAGCCCGCCCCCAACAATACACAGCCTCCACGAGGTGTTAATTCCCAAATTGCCATCAGCGGGGAACCTAGAATTCAGAACACCCAAGTTTATGGGGGACACCTGAATCAAACCACCACAAGAGGTTTTGGAAGTATGTCCTGATGATTCTTTCAATTTCATTGATGTCTTTTGTGACTTCTCCCTTTTCATTTCTGGTTTTGTTAATTTGAGACTTCTCTTTTTTTGTTTGATAAAATTGGCCAGGGGTTTATCAATCTTGTTTATTATTTCAAAGAACCAGCTCATCAGTTTCATGAGTTTTCTTAATTGTTTTCTTAGTTTCCAGTTCATTAAGTTCTGCTCTGATCTTGATTATTTCTTTCTGTCTGGAGCTCTTAGGGTTGGATTCTTTTTGTTTTTTCAATGCTGTTAGGAGGATGGTTAGGTATTAATTTAAGATCTCTCCATCTTTGTTATGAAGGCATTTAGTGCAGGGAATTTTCCCCTTAGGACTGCCTTCATCATGTCTCATAAGCTTTGTTACATTGTGTTTTCATTATTGTTCAATTCTAGAAATTTTACAATTTCTTTTTTTGATTTCTTCCACAACCCAACCATTGTTTAAAAGTGTGTGGCAGTTGGGCGTGGTGGCGCATGCCTTTAATCCCAGCACTCGGGAGGCAGAGGTAGGAGGATCGCCATGAGTTCAAGGCCACCCTGAGAAGACAGAGTGAATTCCAGGTCAGCCTGGACTAGAGTGAAACCCTACCTTGAAAAACCAAAAAAAAAATAAAAATAATAAAAAAAAATAATAAAAGTGTGTGGCTCAGTCTCCAGGAGCTGGTGGAATTCCTGATGTGTCTCTTGTTATTTTCTAACTTTAAAGCATTGTGATCTGAAATGATGCAGGAAGTTATGTCAATTTTCCTAAATTTATGGAGGCATACTTTTTAAAAAATATATTTCATTTTTTTATTCACAACTTCCATAATTGCAGACAATAAACCATGACAATTCCCTCTCCCTTACTTTGCCCTTTGCAACTACACTCTCCATCATATCCCCTCTCCCTCTCAATCAGTCTGTCTTTTATTTTTATGTCATCATGTTTTTCTTCTATTATGAGGATCTTGTGTAGGTAGTGCCAGGCACTGTGAGGTCATGAATATTTAGGTCATTTTGTATCTGGAAGAGTGCATTGTAAGGAGTCCTACTCTTCCTTTGGCTCTTTTTTAAAAAAAGATTTTTAGCCGGGCGTGGTGGCGCACGCCTTTAATCCCAGCACTCGGGAGGCAGAGGTAGGAGGATTGCCATGAGTTCGAGGCTACCCTGAGACTACATAGCTAATTCCAGGTCAGCCTGGACCAGAGTGAGACCCTACCTCGAAAAACCAAAAAAAAAAAAAAAAGATTTTAATTAATTAATTAATTTATTTATTTGAGACAGAGAGAGAGGGAAAGAGAAAGAGAGTGAGAATGGGCATGCCAGGGCCTCTAGCCACTGCAAATGAACTCCAGATGCATGCTCCCCCTTGTGCATCTGGCTTACGTGGGACCTGGAGAATTGAACCAGGATCCTTGGGCTTCACAGGCAAATGCCTTAACTGCTAAGCCATCTCTTCAGCCCTTCCTTTGGCTCTTATATCCTTTTTGCCACCCCTTTCCCAATGGACCCTGAGCCTCTGTTACTTCTCAGCACTCTGGTGCCTTCTGAGTCATCCCAGAGGTCACCACCATCTGAAAAGAGAAACTTCTTTAACCAAAAGTAAGAGTAGCATTAATATATGGTTATGAACATTAAGAGAAGTGCTTACCAGGAAGTTTGGCGAGCATAGTATATACATTTAGCCAGATACCAGCAGGCGTTACACCACTAGGGCTCATGACTTCGCCGGTCATAGGTTTTCAGTGTCAGGCATTCCTTCCCATGGAGTGGGCCTCAAGTCCAATTAGAGAGCTGTTGGTTTCCCTCATAACAGACATGCCACTATTGTACCTGTTGGCTCATTTGGCCTGACTGGAAAACTTGAGGCTTGCAGTGTCCACCCACTGTTGTTTATCTCCACTGATGACTTCTCTCTCCCCCATGGAGCTGCATGCGGCATGCCTCTTCCCAGCTTTTCTGTCAGCTGGTCTACACGGAGGAGGTTTTCAGATTAGCTCCAGCAAGATTTCTCAGTGACCTTGCAGCTCAAGAATATGGAGTTTTCAGCAACAGGGTCTTACCATCTAGTCCTGGTGGGAAACCAAGAGCCTCTGCAATGGCCTGTAATGTCTGGGGGGCATCAGGGACCTCCCTGGCCAACAACTCACTGGAAGGTATCCCACCCCTGGCACTGAAAATTTTCTAGTAATAATCTATGGCTTCCGGGTGCACCATTGTGGAGGCACGCTTCATGGCCTAATATATGATCTATTCTGGAGAAGATTCTGTGGGCTGCTGAGAAGAATGTGCATTCTGTAGAACTGGGGTGGAAAATTCTGTAGATGTTCACTAGGTCTGGTTGCTCTATGGTGCTGTTGAGCGCCATTATTTCCTTGTTGATTTTCTGCTTGGATGATCATCTGTCTATTGATGCTAGTGGAATATTGAAGTCCCCAACTATGATGGTGTTGGTGTTTGTTTATGTTTTGTTGTCAGGCAGGTTTTGTTTTATAAACTGTGGTGTACCTGTGTTTGGTGTATATAGATTTATGATTGTGATGTCCTGATGTTGGATCATTCCCTTGATGAGTAAGAAGTGACCTTCTTTGTCCCTTTTGATTACTTTTGGTTTGAAGTCTATTTTATCAGATATTAATTTAGCAACACCCACTTGTTTCTTATTTCCATTTGCTTGGAATATCATTTTCCATCCTTTCACCCTGAGGAGGTGTCTGTCTTTAGTAGTGAGGTGGGTTTCTTGAAGACAGCATATAGAAGGGTCCATTTTTCTGATCCACCCTGTTAACTTGTGTCTTTTGATGGGAGAGTTAAGACTGTTAATACTTAAGGTTATAACTGTGAGGTTCAATTAAAGTCCTGCCATAATGGGGTGCCTTGTGGGGTTTGGTGCTTTCTTGGGCTTTGTACTTTTTTAAGCCTGTTCTAGTTTTGGTTATTATTATTATTTTTTGTAGTCTCTTGAGATTGGTTGTTTGACTCTTCTGTGTAGAGTATTCCCTGAAGTATTCTCTGTAGGTTTGGCTTTGTGTTCATATAATCATAGAGTTGAATTCTTTAAAAAAAATTGTTTATTTGCAAGCAGAGAGAGAGAGAGAGAGAGAGAGAGAGAGAGAGAGAGAGAAAAACAGAGAGAGAATGGGCATGCTAGGGCCTCTAGTCACTGCAAATGAACTCCAGATGCATGTGCCCCTTGTGCATCTGGCTTATGTGGGTCCTAGGGAATTGAACCTGGGTCCTTTGGCTTCACAGGCAAATGCCTTAATTGCTAAGCCATTTCTCCAGCCCAGAACTGACTTTTTTTTTTCAAGGTAGGGTTTCACCACTCTGGACCAGACTGGCCTGGAATTAACTTTGTAGTCTCAGGGTGGCCTTGAACTCACAGCAATCCTCCTACGTCTGCCTCCTGAGTGCTGGGATTAAAGGCATGTGCCACCATGCCTGGCTCAGAACTGACTTAAAAAAATATTTATTTATTTGACAGAGAAAGATGGAGAGAGAAAGAGGGAGAATGGGTACACCAGGGCCTCTAGCCACTGCAAACGAACTCCAGACACATGTGTCCCCCTGTGCATCTGGCTAATGTGGGTCCTGTGGAATTGAACTTGGGTCCTTCAGCTTTGCAGGCAAACACCTTAACCATTAAGCCATCCCTCCAGCCCAGTAGAACTGACTTTTATCATGAAAAGTTTTTCTTTCACTGTCTATTATGAGGGATACTTTCAATGGGCACAGTAGTTTGGGTTGGAAGCCATAGTTTTTCAGACTTTAAAATGCTCCATTCCAGCCCCTTCTGTCTTTCAGGGTTTCTACTGAAAAAATCTGAGGTAATTCTGATGGGATTGCCTTCATATATAATGAGTTGTTTCTCTCTTGCTGCTTTTAGCACTCTTTGTTTTTATTGTTGAAAGTTTTATCTATGACGTGTCTTAGAGAGTTTCTTCTTTGGTCCTGTCTGTTTGGTGTTCTGTGAGCTTCTTGTATCTAGATGGGCCTCTCTTTTATGAGATTGGGAAATTTTTCTACAATAATTTTGTTGAATATGTTTTCTATGCCTCTGGCCTGGATTTCTTCCCCTTCTGGTATACCCATGATCTGGATGTTTTGTCATTTTATAGTATCCTACAGTTCCCTCATATTCTGTTCACATGATTTTGGTTTTTTTTTTTTTTTTGGAGGTAGGGTCTCACTCTAGCTCAGGCTGACCTGGAATTCACTATGTAGTCTCAGGGTGGCCTCAAACTCATGGTGATCCTCCTACCTCTGCCTCCCTTGTGCTGGGACCAAAGGTGTGTGCCACCATGCCTGGCTTGTTCACATGATTTTTGAACTTAGCAAAATTTTTGGACTCCCAATAAATTTGTTCTGTCTTATCTTCCAGCTCATAGGTTCTGTCCTCCACATGAGTGACTCTGTCAGTGAGGACTTCTAGAGAGGTTTTGAAAGCTCTATTTGATTTTGTTTCTCTGAGTTGTGTCCATCTCTTTTTTTGAGGTACTATTTCAGTAGGAGGTCTGATTTTCTTGATGTTTTCTTCAATTAAGTTAAGCCTAGTGACAAAAGCTGTGAGCTCTAAGAGATGATGGTGCTCAATTTAATTTATGCAACTGTTGGTTTTTTATTTTTATTTTTTAAAACTTTATTTATTTATTTATTTATTTATTTATTTATTTAAGAGAGAGAGAGAGAGAGAGAGGGTGCGCCAGGGCCTCTAGCCATTGCAAACAAACTCCAGATGCATGTGCCCCCTTGTGCATCTGGCTTACGTGGGTTCTGGAGAGCCAAAGTGCGATGCTTTGGCTCTGCAGGCAAATGCCTTAACCACTAAGCCATCTCTCCAGCCCAGTTGTTGGTTTTTTGATTATTTACTTCCAGTTTGGCAATTCACTTGGCCAAGGTCACAGAGCTTGTTGTGTTTTCATTTTGGGATTCAATTTACGTTGTTTTCTCAATGTTTTCATTGGAGGCTTCCATTGTGGGACTAGGTGGAGATCTCTCAGTCTCTGTTTTCTGACTTCTTTTTTTTTTTTTTTTTGTTTTTTTTTTTTTTTTTGAGGTAGGGTCTCACTCTAGCTCAGGCTGACCTGAACTTCACTATGTAGCCTCAGAGTGGCCTCCTACCTCTGCCTCCTGAGTGCACCACCACATCCGGCTTAGTGTTCTGACTTTTATTTTATTTTATTTTATTTTATTTATTTATTTATTTATTTTTTTTTTTGTTGTGATCTACCCATCTCAGGGTAAAATTATCTTTTTAAGGAGGAAGCAAGTATTTGTCCTTGTAGGATCTTTAGTGAGTGTCCTGTTTCAAATTTGAGCCAGATTGGAGCAGATTGTGTTGGTTGCAAGTATAACAAGGGTACCTGGGGAACTGGGAGGTGAAGAACTCACCAGAGGCTCTGGACTACTCGCTCTGTGTGAGCACCCTCTGGCACAGGGGATCTGGGGCCATCAATCAGGAAGCTGGAGCAAAAGGCCTGCTTCCACGCACACAGGCAGGGATTAGGCAGCCCCAAGCCAGCAGCAGGAGTACTGGAGCTTGGGAACTGGCAGGTGGGAATTGTACCCTTCAGCACCAAGAGGTGTGACACCCAAGAGGGTGTCAGCTCAGGCTGACCTGGAATTCACTCTGTAGTCTCAGGGTGGCCTTAAACTCACAGCAATCCTCCTACCGTGCCTGGCTTCCTTTTTAGTTTTTTGGAGGTAGGGTCTCACTTTAGCCTATGTTGACCTGGATCTTACCGTATAGTCCCAGGTGGGCATCAAACTCATAGAGAGCCTTCTACCTTTGCCTCCCAAGTGCTAGGATTAAAGGTGTGTGCCACCATGCCCAGTTTTAGGAGGTTTTAAATGACATCTTGGCTTCTTTGGTCCAATCATTTCTGGGAAGGTCTTTGACATTGTCTTTCTCACCAGCACTGTGCTTTCTGGAAGCGAGGCCACATGCTATAGCCTAGTGTTACGGGCCATGTCACAAAGATACTTGCCAACATTTACCATGCCAATATCTAAAAACTGGTTTGAGCCTTTTGTCATGAATATGTTACCTTGTTCAGAACTAAGGTCAGCCTCTGATTCAAAACCACAAATTGAAATTTCTTGGCTAAAGCAGCCATGAGTTTCATTGTTAAGGAACAGTGTCTACATTTTTTGTTTGTTTGTTTTTGAGGTAGGATCTGATTCCAGCTCAGGCTGACTTGGAACCCACTATGTAGTCTCAGGGTGGCCTCAAATTTGTAGCGATCCTCCTACCTCTGCCTCTGAGTGCTGGGATTAAAGGCATGAGCCAGAATGCCCAACATTTTTTTTTTTTTTTTTTTTTTTGGAGGTAGGGTCTCACTCTGGCCTAGGCTGACCTGGAATTAACTATGTAGTCTCAGGGTGGCCTCGAACTCATGGTGATCCTCCTACCTCTGCCTCCCAAGTGCTGGGATTAAAGGCATGCGCCACCATGCCCGGCCTCTTTTTTTTTTTTTTTTTTTTTTTTGAGGTAGGGTCTCATTTTGGCTCAAGCTGACCTGGAACTAACTCTGTAGTCCAGGTTGGCCTTGAACTTCACAGTTATCCTTCTATCTCTGCCTCCCAAGTGCTGGATTCAAGGCATGCGCCACAACACTGGAGGTGTCTACATTTAAAAAAAAATATATTTTATTTATTAATTTGACAGATAGAAAGAGAGAGAGAGAAAGAGAGAGAGAGAATGAGAATATGGCGAGGCAGGGCCTTTAGCCATATGAGAATAGATGCATGTACCACTTTGGCATCTGGCCTTTATGGGTAGTGGGGAAATGAACCCAACAAACAAGTGCCTTAATGACTGCATGTTTCCTTTTCCTACATCTTTTGGCTTTATATGGGTAGTGGGCTGAAATGAATTAACTAGGTCCTCAGGGTGGCTTTATAGGCAAGTGCCTTAATGACTGAACAATCTTTCCCTCCCTTTACATTTTAAAGAAGCATTATGTGGGTCTTCAGGACACTGAAGGAATGATTGCTTAATGTGGGCCCAGTTTTGAAAAAAAATGAGATGAAAATTTTATTGTTGCATCTTCATATTCACAATATGGCACTGGCTTTCCATTTCAAACATTTAGCTCACTGGTTTTTATTTTTTAAATTTTATTTATTTACTTGAGAGAGAGAGAGATAGAGATAGAGAGAGAGAGAGAGAGAGAGAGAGAGAGATAGAGAGAGATTGGGTATCCCAGGGCCTCTAGTCACTTTAAATGAACTCCAGACATATGTGCCACCATGTGCATCTGGCTTTTGTGGGTACTGGGGAATGGAACCTGGGTCCTTAGGCTTTGCAGGTAAGTGTCTTAACTGCTAAGCCATCTCTCCAGCCCTGGTTTTCATTTTTCACATTCCTTTCCTCACAAGATTACAATCTTTTGGGTGAATTTTTGTTATAGTCTTCTGGGAAAAATAGATGCACAAACCATAAAATAGGTCCCCAGCAGTAAATAAGAATCCATAAGATGTCCAGCGCGGTGGCTCATGCCAATAATCCCTGCACTCGGGAGGCAGCTGTAGGATGTGAGTTCGTGGCCAGCCTGGGATTACAGAGTGAGTTCCAGCCTGGACTAGAGTGAAACCCTACTTTTAAAAAAACAAAAAAAAAAAAAAACAAAACAACAACAACAACAAAAATCATCCATAGGAGGAAAGAGAGCATTCTCACGCCATGGCTTCGCTGTGGAAAGACTGCTGAATAGAATGGAATGCTTAGGAAAGTTTTTCACAAATAAGTTACAGAGTAAGTTCCAAACTGAAAGCCAGATATATGCAATTTCTGAGGCTCCTTTCATACAAATTTGTCAGGTTTATTTGTTCATTTTTATGAAAAGGAAAGCTGCATGTCCAAGCCAGTGAGTAAAAAGTAAAAAGTGAGTAAAAAGTCATAAATATATCTATTGGATAACTATTTGTATTAATTTGTGATCAGTCTATTTGTCTTTTTTTCCTGAAAATTTATTTATTTATTTAATTTATTTGAGGGGCAGGGGGAGAGGCAGATAGAGAGAAAGAGAATGGGTCCACCAGGGCCTTCAGCCACTGCAAGTGAACTCCAAACGCATGCACCTCCCTGTGCATTTGGCTTATGAGGGTCCTAAGAAATTGAACCTGGGTCCTTTGGCTTTGCAGGCAAACGCCTTAACTGCTAAGCCATCTCTCCAGCCTGCATCTGCAAATTTTGATGGAAGGCCAAGAATGATCAGAGTACACCACGTCTAATTACTTTCCTGCTTGTTTTTTTCTTCTTTATTCTATAAATGGGATTTGGATTTCTAAAAATGCCTGTAAAATTAAATTTGGCTACAAGCTCTGTGATTACATTTTCTGTGATGCTGGCTTTTAAAGTGACTTGAAATTGTCAAATCCTGCTATGTCAGTTTTATAGCCCTGAAGCTGAAACCCCTGGTGAGTCTGAGACAGGGTTTGGAAATTGATGAGATGGCTGCAGATTAAACATGTCTGTTATAATATTTTTTTCCTGTGTTAATTTACAAGTGTTAGAACATCTGCTCAAAAGACTTGAGCCGAAGATGGAATTTCTTTTCTCAGTCAAGTGAAAAGGTCCACAGGTAACCTGGCTTCCAGCAGAGTTGGATCCTGAACTCAGTATCATCGGGGCTTGATGATTTTCCCTGCGTCGCTCCCCTCTCTCTCCCGCTGCACTGGTTTTGGGTCCAGTCTCTTCATTCCGTCTCCCTGAACTTCAAGGCTTTCTGTGTGCATGGCAAGTGTCTGCAGAAGCTCTAGTCTCAGAGAAGTCCAGTTTCAGTGCCAGAGGAATCAGTGAGCCCTTCCACTCATGGGACTATCGATCACTCACATGCATACTCACGAGCTAAGCTCCAGAGCCATGAGGAGGAGGTATGTGCTCCTTGGTACAACATGGTTCATACAGCCATCAACCTGTCCCTTCCACATTCCTGCAAAGGGTATTATCTGATTGATCTGGATCACATGTCTCTTTGGCTGACTGCCCCATATGAATCCCAGGGCATCTCTCTCTCCTTCCCTCTCTCTCTCTCTCTCTGTGCCTCTTCCTGTCTTACCTCTGTCAAATTTTTAAAAATTGTCTTTTATTTATTTATTTATTTTTGCTTTTTCTTCTTCTTCTTCTCTCTTTTTTTTTTTTTTTTTTTTTTTTTTTTTTGAGGTAGGGTCTCACACTAGCCCAGGTTGACCTGGAATTCACTATATAGTCTCAGTGTGGCCTTGAACTCACAGCAATCCTCCTCCTACCTCTGCCTCCCAAGTGCTGGGATTAAAGGCATGCACTACCACGCCTGGCTAAAACATAAAAAAGGTTTGGAGAAATGGCTTAGCAGTTAAGGTGCTTGCCTGCAAAGCCAAAGGACCAGGTTCAACTCCCCAGAACTCACATAAGCCAGATGCATAAGGTGGCACATGTGTATAGATTTCATTTGCAGCAGCTAGGGCTCATTCTCTCTATCTGCCTCTTCCTCTCTCTCTCTCTTTCAAATAAATAAATACATAAATAAATGAATGAATGAATTTAAAAATATATATTTTTTAAAAGGGGCTGGAGGACTGGAGAAATGGCTTGGCAGTTGAAGCATTTGCTTATGTAGCCAAAGGACCCAGGTTCAATTCCCCAGGACCCAAGTAAGTCAGATACACAAGGGGCACATGCATCTGGAGTTTGTTTGCACTGTCTAGAGGCCTTGGCGTGTCCATTCTCTGTCTGTCTGTCTGTCTTCTCTCTCTCTCTCTCTGCTTGCAAATAAATGAATTAAACTTAAGAAAAGGGCTGGAGAGATGGTTCAGCAGTTAAAGGCACTTATTTACAAAGCCTAATAATGGGCTGGGTTCAACTCCCCAATACCCACCTAAAACTAGATGCATAAAGTGGTCCATGCATCTGGAGTTTATTTGAGGTATCAGGAGGCCCTGGCACTTGACCTCTCTTTCTCTTAAATAAATATGAAAATATTTCTAAAAATCACAGGGAGGGCTTGGGGAGAAGGTTCAGTGGCTAAGGCTCTGCTGATCTGAGCTGGGTCCTCAGCCCCATAAAGGCTGACACAAAGTGACCCTAGGGTACCATGCACCTAGGGCATGGGAGGCAGACCTGGGAGAAGCTTGAAGGAACAGAAGGGAGAGAGACCCTGCCTCCTAAATGAAGGTGGAAAGAGAGGCGAAATGCTTCAAACTTGTCCTGTAACTTGTCTGTGCCACCATGATATGTGCAGGCCATACATGCACATCTATCCACGCTAATAAATAATACAAACAGAGGAGAAAGAATGAAGCACATGAGGTTTTGATTTTCAAAAGAAATGGGGTGTGAGCAGATTGAAATGTCAATCTTTGTCTGAGACCTCTTGCTAGGAAAGCAGCAGAAATGCGGGAAGAGCCGGTTTACCATGCGCTGATGGTGCCCGCACAGTCGTGGTAGAGATGGACAGACCAGGAGTCCAGAGAGCTTCTGTTGAGGAAACTTTCACGGACGTGCGCGCATGTTCAACCTGCTTGCTCCTGTGGTTCACCTCATTTATTCCCTTGCTTCTGTGACAAAGAGCTGAGGCGGACAGGCTGACCTCGGAATTTCTGGGCTCAGCTTCTTGGCCTAAGGTTGACAGACTTGTTTTCTCTCAGTCTCTATCTTCCTTTTTCCCTCTTTCTCTCCCTTTTCTTCCTTCTCCCTCTCGTCTTTGTCGTCGTTGTCTTCTTCTTCTTTCTCTCTCTCTCTCTCTCTCACACACACACACACACACACACACACACACACATATATTTATTTATTTTGGTTTTTTGAGGCAGGGTTTCACTCTAGCCCAGGCTGACCTGGAATTCACTGTGTAGTCTCAGGGTGGCCTCGAACTCACAGTGATCCTCCTACCTCTGCCTCCCGAGTGCTGGGATTAAAGGCGTGTGCCACCACGCCTGTCATATATATATATATATATATATATATATTTATTTTTTTTTTTGAGAGAGACACAGAGAGAGAGAGAGAGAGAGAGAGGAAGACAGATAGAGATTGGCGCGCCAGCAGCCTCTCAGCTGCTGGGAAGGAAATCCAGATGCGAGTGTCCCCTTGTGGTCAAATGCGGCATTGGGCCCTTGAGTCACTTTGCATCTGGCTAAACATGGGACCTGGAGATTGGAACTGACATTCTTAGGCTTAGTGGGCAGGCACCTCAACCACTAAGCCATCTCTCCAGCCATATATATATATATATTTAAATATATATATATATATATTTTTTTTTTGAGGTAGGTTTTCAGTCTAGCCAAGGCTGACCTGGAATTCACTATGTAGTCTCAGGGTGGCCTTGAACTCCCAGTGATCCTCTTACTTCTGCCTCCAGAATCCTGAGATTAAAGGTGTGCACCATCACGCCTGGCTTTTAAAAAGATTTTTATGTATTTATTTGAGAGAGGCAGAGAGAAAGAGGCAGACAGAAAAGAAAAAGAGTGAGTATGGGCATACCAGGGACTCCTGCAGTAGCAAATCAGCTCCAGATGGATGTGCCACCTTGTGTATCCAGCTTTACTGGGGTACTGGGAAATTGAACCTGGGCAGTCAGGCTTTCAGGCTTTGCAAGCAAGTGCCTTCAATTGCTGAGCCATTTCTCCACCCATCTCTTCTTTTTTTTGTTCCCTCCCTTTTTCTTTTTTAAAAATATTATTTATTGATGAGAGAGAGAGAGAGAGAGAGAGAGAGAGATAATGAATGGTTGTGACAGGGCTTCTAGCCACTGCAAATGAACTCGAGATGCATACACCATCATGTGCATCTGGATTACATGGATTCTGTGGAATTGAACCTGGGTCCTTAGGCTTTACAGGCAAGAGTCTTAAACGCTCAGCCATCTCTCTAGCTCCTTCCTCCCACTTTTTCTAACACAAAAGGTGGCTGGGTTTCTCTTTACCCATTTCTTAGAAGCCTGAAATGGGAATATACCAAAGAAATTTTAGGTTTAAAAAATCTCTATTAATTAAAGGGGGGGCGAGAGATTGTTGCTTCTCTGGTGTGTGGTCGTGCTATTGTGCTAATTGTGAAGTCTCTCGGTATGGCTGCTTTAGGCGTGGCCTTCATGACCTTCAGTCTCACCAAGTGTACTGAGTGTTGTAAGTGATGAACACCCTATGTTGAGAAGAATACATGGAGCAGAACTTCTGGGTAAAAAATAAAATCCATATTGCCAGGCATTGGGAACTGCTATAGACACGAAGGCATAAAGCAAAGTTTACTTACATTGTTATATATGTTAGGAATTTCAAATGTAGCTTATATTTATTTATTAATTGTTATTATTTTTTTGAGGTAGGGTCTCACTCTAGCCCAGGCTGACCTGAATTCACTATGCAGTCTCAAGGAGCCTCGAACTCATGGAGATCCTCCCATTTCTGCCTCCCAGGGCTGGGATTAAAGGTGTGTGCCACCACGCCTGGCACATGAGGATTTTCAAATGTAGTTTTTAAAAGGTAAACTTATACTGACGTGGTGCCTATACTTTTCTTTGGGAACACCTAGGTAATAGACAGATGATATATTTTCCCCTGTATTAAAACTATATTAGCTATAGTTTTAAGAGGTCTATTTTGATTATCACAACCTCAACAGCATATTGTTACCTTGCACTTCCAGAAACTGGAAGTCTGAAATGTGCCTCACTGAAAAAAAAAAAAAAAAAAAAGGCAGGGGCTGGGAGATGGCTCAGTGGTTAAGGTGCTTGCTTGTAAGCCTGATGGCCTGGGTTTGATTCCCCAGTATCCCTGTAAAGCCAGATGGACTCAATGGCACATGTGTCTGGAGTTCCTTTGTAGGGGCAGGAGGCCCCTGGTGTGCCCATACTCACTCTCTCTCAAATAAATAAAAAAAAAATTTTTTTAAATCAAAGTGGCCAGGCATGGTAGCAACATGCCTTTAATCCTAGCACTCAGGAGGCAGAGGTGGGAGGATCGCCGTGAGTTTGAGGCCAGCCTGAGACTACATAGTGAATTCCAGGTCAGCCTGGGCTAGAGTGAAACTCTACCTCAAACTCTCCCCCCGCCATTAAAAAACACCAGAAAACAAAAAACCAAAGGTTTTGGCAGGACAGCATTTCTTCTGGACATGCTCAGAGAGAATTTGCTTGTCTTTCCAGCTTCCAGAGGCCAGCTGCATTCCTTGGCTTTGGGTCTCTACCTCAGAGGCAGCCACAGCAAGCCGAGTCTCTTGTATTGCCCTCTCTTTGGTTCTGCATCTCCTCCCTTTTTTCTTCCCTTTTGGATCTTTAACAATGCTGTGATTACATTGGTCCGCCTAGATAATCCAGGCTGCTCTCTCAACTGAGGTCAGCAGATTAATAATCTGAATGTCACCTGCAACCTAATTCCCCTAAACAAATGAACATCAAATAGAACACCAGGAGGAAGATGTGGACGCCTGTGGGGGACCATTATTCTGCCTAGCACACATGTGTTGGCTCTACATATTTACATGACACATCTTCATTTGAAATTTATTCAAGGAATTGCCTAGTCAATCAATAGTTGAGTATTCACTATGACAATATATCCCTGCAGTTAGGAAACTGAGAATCCAGTAACATCGTTCTTTCAAATGTCACAGTTTGCAGCATTTAGATCCGATCCATCATACTCTCCTCCAGTGGCACATACAGGCTTTCATTTCTGCTGCTACGCAGACCTCCCTCCCGCACCAACACAATGTGTAAGAATGTGTGCTCCTCCAGACACAAAATGGCCTGGATACCCATGACCTCACAGTGCCTGACACTACCTACACAAGACCATCATAATAGGAGGAAAAGATCATGACATCAAACTGAAAAGAGAGGCTGATTGAGAGGGGGAGGGGGTATGATGGAGAGTGGAGTTTCAAGGGGGAAAGGGGGGAGGGAGGGAAGTACCATGGGATATTGTCTACAATTAAAGAAATTGTCAACAAAATTAATTAATTAATTAGTTAATCAATTTTAAAAAAGAATGTGTACCCATAGTACAGCCAACCCCAGGAGAAGTGTGGTAAAACACTTCGCACGATAATGGGGCTGTGATGAGCTTGGATCTGACTCTTTCTCCTCTGTGCTGCCAGCTTTCCAGGGTGGGAAGTTTTCGTCTTTTAGCCCAATGAGGATGACTTAGCCAGACTAAGGCAAGCTATTGTTAATTGTACATCTCAAAACTTGTTCTCAGCCAGTCAGGGTGGCACACGCCTTTAATTCCAGTACCCCGGAGGCAGATGTAGTAGGATCACTGTGGGTTCAAGGTGCCCCTGGGACTGCAGAGTGAATTCCAGGTCAGCCTGGGCTTAGAGTGAAACTCTACCTTGAAAAACCAAAAACCAAACCAAACCAAAACAAACAAACAAAAAAAAAACAACCAACCAAAATCCACACAACAAAAAATCTTGTTCTTTTCTTCCAGCCAATGGTAATAAGGACTGAGTGAGAAAATCCCACGTAATAATTACGGTTTTGTCCCATAAAATAATCTGTTGAAAAGATTTTGGTCTCAGATGTTGTTATGAGAATGAATTACTGGGAAGGAGAATTCAGGTGAAAGAAAAAAATTTTTTTAAAGACTTAAAAAATCTACTCATTTATTCATACATTTGCAAGAAGAGAGATAGAGATAGGTAAATAGGTAGATGGAGAGAAAGAACACGTGCCAGAGCCTCTAGCCAATGCAAACAAACTTCAGATACATGTGCCACTGTGTGCATCTGGCTTTATGTAGATACTGGGGAACTGAACCCAGGTTGTTAGGCTTTGCAGGTAACATCTCTCCAGTTTAATAATGTGGTTTTTTAAATTACATTTCAGCAAGAAGATAGGAAATGGCTTTCTGAGCTTGTCTTGAAAATGTTTGTAAATGAAAAAAAGCTATCCATTGGGCAGAAAACCTGTCAAGATTATTTAAAAAGGTACTAACAGAATAGATTCTACTTATTTGGTACTTACTGGTAAAAGGATTAGGGAAATACACTAGCTTTTACTTATTTATTAGTGACAACATTTTGTCACCCTTCAGGTTGTAAAAGAAGCCACCGTTTCTTATTTAAGCTACCACACTTCTATTTCAGAAATAATACGGCTCTTGTTTTAAATAATGTTGATAACAGAGGAAATGCGAACTATATTTCTTGGTCAGCAATCTGAGACATTCCTAACAGCCTGCCCCCTCCTTGACTCTTGAGCTACACAGTAGGAGACTGCTCACACATTTCCATCCATCGCAGATGATGGCAGATGCAGGGGCACTCACAGGGAAGGACAGCTGGCACCGACACCCCGGGAACATTAGAAAAGACCGCTTTCTTTATACACTTAATCAGTATTTGTGGAAGGCAGAAGCCAAGGAGGAAAAGTATTGTGTGGGTGTCTGTTGGTATGATTTATTAGTTACCTAGTTTGGAAAAATAAAATACGGACACAGACCAGCACGATGGGAAGTGCAACTCAACAAGAAAAGGGTGGAGAGTGAAATCTTAACTCGTCAGTACATTTGGGGAGGGCATTAGGTTGGTATTGCAGTGCTTTGGGGTGGGTGTAATATCTATTTAAAAATTATGCATGCCTACTAAGAGCCTCTTAGGCTCTACTAGTTGCATTCCAGAAGTCTGCTTCTTCCATAAGTGATTGAAAACGAAACCTCAATGGCATCTTCAAAGTGCACAATTGATTCCTGGCTCCACATCTAGCTGGCGTTTTCATTGACGAGCTGTGTGTTTTTCCTATTAACGTGTCTTTTACGATTCCCGTAGCAGTTTAACACCTGTTGTTTTGGAGGAGGAAGATTCAATTATTTATTTCATTTCTATTGTTTCAGGATCTTTTCAAACCATGACCTTGGTGATTTTTCTCATCGCAATCTGGAAGATAGTTAACATTGGGATAATTGACAATCCTGTCAGTTTGCTCAGCCGGAAGCTCTAAGTACATTTCATGTTTTTAGACCAACATTACGACAGAGGAAGAAATAAATGTCAAGTATTTTAACTCTGCTGAGGAAACCTCGGGACATCTGGCATTTCTGAACAAAACTTAATCATCTATTTTCCCTCGTAGCCTAATCCTGCACTTTTTACTACGTTTCTCTGTTGCAAGATATTGGATTTTGCATATCCCCAAAGTCTACATGTGATTGCAATGTCTGGTACAATGATTCCTTACAAATGTGTAGGACCAATATTCATGTACACTGGAAAAAAAATGTCCATTTGGGTGGATTTTGTTGTCACAAAGTGGAATTCCTTTTTCTTCTCTTCTTCTTTTTTTTTAATCGGTGCTGAGGACCGAACCCAGGGCCTTGTGCTTGCTAGGCAAGCGCTCATCCACTGAGCTAAATCCCCAACCCCTCTTTAAAGGAAAACAACAGTTCAACTAAGCAAGCTTACTGGATCTGGTACATACAAAAATATCTCCCAAGCCAGAAGTGGTGGCGTATGCCTTTAGCCCCAGCACTTGGGAGTAGGAAGATCACCGTGAATTTGAGGTCAGCCTGAGACTATATAGTGAATTCCAGGTCAGCTTGGGTTAGAGCAAGACCCTACTTTGAAGAACCTCCCAACACACTTAAGAGAGCCCCTAAGATCTGGAGGGCTTGGGAAATAATGAGGCAGGGCTTCTTGCTATGACCCTGAATATCAGCTCTCGTTTTCTACTCACTAAAAATGTGAACCCTCAGATCTAATCAATTCTGTTAAAATAATCAAGCACATACTTCGTGTAGTCTCAGGGTGGCCTTGAGGGACTTAAAAAAAATTTTTTTTAAATTTTTTTTCAAGGTAGAGTCTCACTCTAGTCCAGGTTGACCTGAAATTCACTATATAGTCTCAGGCTGACCTCAAATTCATGGTGATCCTCCTTGAACTCACGGAGATCCTCCTACTTCTGCCTCCTGAGTGCTGGGATTAAAAGCATGCACCACCACGCCTGGTCAAGTACATACTTTATAACAAAATCAATTTTGTTACTAACTCAAGTTGATGCTGACCCCAAGCCATTTAAGAAAAGAGAACAAGCTGGGCGTGGTGGCTCACACCTTTAATCCCAGCACTTGGGAGGCAGAGGTAGGAGGATTGCCGTGAGTTCAAGGTGACCCTGAGACCACATAGTGAATTCCAGGTCAGCCTGGGCTAGAGTGAGACCCTACTTGAAAAACTAACAAAAAAAAGGGGGGGGTCTACTTCTTTTACCATAACTTTCTTCCCAGGTTATTGCACATCAATTCATGGGATTATAAGAAGTTTTCATTTCTCCCAATTCTGGCCATACACTATAATGTCAATATACAGCCCTTCATATGTGCCCACACTTTCCCATTCAGGGAAGAGCATCCTGCTGCTCTCATGGAAATTGCCGTTACATCTCACTGTGAATACTTCTTAACCCACTAAATATTGGCTTATTTGTCTCATGTGCTCATGCGTTTTCTTTCTCAGACACTAGAAGAGAATGTGTGTGTATGGAGTGGAGGGTGTGGGCAGAGACATCTTCTTACTTTATTTGCTTTTAGA
Organism: Orientallactaga sibirica; assembly: GCA_036365145.1. NCBI lineage: Eukaryota > Metazoa > Chordata > Mammalia > Rodentia > Dipodidae > Orientallactaga > Orientallactaga sibirica. The sequence continues at coordinate 1,856,454 of JAEOAD010000028.1, read as the reverse complement.
AATAGTGCTAGAAGAATGTTTGCCATTGTGAGAATGAGAAATTCGTACATTGTTAACACTAACCATCTAACACTGGCACGTAACCCAGGGGGGCAGTGAGTGTGACTACTGTGCTTGAAAACATAGTGTTACCATGACCTTTACCTCTCCTGTGCTTTCTCTTCCAATTTTGGGTGTTTTGTAAAAAATATTTATTTATTTATTTATTTGCAAGCAGAGAGAGAGAGAGACAGAGAGAGAAAGAGAGAAGAGAGACAGAGAGAGAATGGGCACGCTAGGACCTGTAGCCACCACAAACAAACTCCAGATGCATGCGCCCCTTGTGCATCTGGCTTACATGGGTCCTGGGGAATCAAACCTGGATCCTTTGGCTTCGGAGGCAAATGCCTTAACAGCTAAGCCATCTCTCCAGCCCCCCCCCCTTAAATCTATTACTCCTAACAGCATGGAAGTATTGGCTCTTCTTGGATGTGGCTTCATGTGCCAGGCTCTGGGCAGAAGAGCTGTGACTCTGGGCACCTTCCACACCCAGGCAAAGTGATGAGACCTGCAGAGTTGCCAGCCTGTGACAAGAGTGTCCTCTGTACCCACTTTGATTGTAGACTACATGGCAATGTCTGCCCTCTCATCAACGCATGCACTGCGCATGCACTGCGCATGCACTGAAAAAAAAAAAAAAAAAAACCCTGAGATTCTAAGCTCTCAAAACCTTTTTCTTAAAAATATATTTAAAAAAAAAAAAAAACCTTTTCTTGAAGGCTGGAGAGATGGCTCAGCAGTTAAGGTGCTTGACTGCAAAACCTAACAACCCAGGTTTGATTCCCCAGTACTCACATAAAGCCATATGCACAAAGTGGCACATGAGTCTGGAGTTTGTTTGCAGTGGCTAGACACGCTGGTGCATCCGTTCTCTCTATCTTCTCTTTCTCTTTCTGCATGCAAATAAATGAATAAAATATTTAAAAACCTTTTATTTTCAGGGAAAAGAGTATCTTTTTTGCCTTACTATTTTTTATTTTATTTTATTTTTTAAATTTTTTTTAGAGAGAGACACAGAGAGAGACAGACAGACAGAGAGGGAGGGAGAGGAAGACAGATAGAGAATGGGCGCGCCAGCAGTCTCTCAGCTGCTGTGAACGAAATCCAGATGCATGCGCCCCCTTGTGGTCAAGTGCAGCAATGTGCCCTTGTGTCACTTTGCATCTGGCTAAACGTGGGACCTGGAGATTGGAACCACTGGAGATTGGAACTAGCACTCTTAGGCTTAGCAGGCAGGCGCCTTCAACCACTAAGCCATCTCTCCAGCCCTTCCTTACTATTTTTTAATCCTAATAAAGAATAACAAAGTTCATCTTCTCTTTTCACGTTGCTAATTTAAAATTATTTAAAATCCACCATTGTCAGGGATATCAGCCTTCCCTCTCAATAGAATTAGATCATAATTGCATTTTTATCCACAGCATGTGTATAAACAGTCAAACATATAAAAATGCTCATCTTGAATGCTTGTGTTATAACTTGGTTCTTATATGACGAGCAAATCCTAAAGGTTTGCTAAATACAACAACCATCAATCAACAAGTTTATACTTAAACTACTTCTGTGCCTTGAGGACCTTCTCCTTAAGGAGCATAACAGATGTGTGCGTAGTGGAGTGGAGACAAGAACCACCTTGTCTTTGACATGGCTAGCCTAAAAAGAAATGGCGGGTTGTGGTGATTTATGCTGAAAATTAAGCACAATGCTACTTGGAAGACCTTTTGGGCTGTAGGCAGTACTCAAGTTCCTGCCCACCCCACTGCCCTCTTGCAGTGTGCTCAATAAACTTTTAGTCCAAGAAAAAGAAGAGATGAAGGTGCGGAGAGGGAGGAAGAAGGGAAGGAGGAAACCTTTTAAAATTTTTGCACAATTAGTATACTATATACCAGCACAATTTTAGTTGTCTTGGAAATCTATCCACTATCTTTAAGAAGGTCTTTTGGTCTTTTTTTTTTTTTTTTTAATTAAGGTAACTTTAGGGCCCATCAAACAAGTCACAGTAATAATTACACCATCATGTTTCTTTTTCATTTATGAAAAGAAAGAAAAGAAAATGTCCATACATTTGAAATCTGATATTTACTTTAAAAATTACTTGAGGGCTGGAGAGGTGGCTTAGCGGTTAAGGTGCCTGCCTCCTAAGCCTAAAAACGCTGGTTCCAATCTCCAGGTCCCACGTTTAGCCAGATGCAAAGTGACACAAGGGTGCAATGCCGCACTTGACCACAAGGGGGTGCACGTATCTGGATTTTGTTCGCAGCAGCTGAGAGGATGCTGGCACGCCCATCTCTATCTGTCTTCCTCTCCCTCTCTCTCTGTCTCTCTCCAAAAAAAAAAATTACTTGAAAGAGATGAACTAGAAAAAAACAAAAAATGTGAAAGACATGATTACAAATAAAAGAAATCTAGGGGGTTGCTGTAATCATTAAAAGATTGACAAGTTATGGCTGGAGAGATTACTAAGTAGTTAGAGTCACTTGCTTGCAAAGCCTTTCGGCCCAGGTTCAATTCTCTAGCACCCATGCAATGCCAGGTGTACAAGATGCACATGCATCTAGAGTTTGTTTACAGTAACAGGAAGCCCTGGTACACCCATACACATTCTCTGCTTATTTCTCTCTGTCTCAAATAAATAAATAAAAATATGTGTTGGAGAGATGGCTTAGTGGTTATGGCGCTTGCCTGTGAAGCCTAAGGACCCAGGTTCAACTCCCCAAAACCCACGTAAACCAGATGCACAAGGTGACACATGTGCACAAAGTTACACATGTGCATAAGAAAGCACACACGTCTGGAGTTTGACTGCAGTGGCTAGAGGCCCTGGTGCACTAATTCTTTCTCTCTCATAAAAAAATATTTTTATGGGCATGGTGGCACATGTCTTTAATCCCAGCACGTGGGAGACAGAGGTAGGAGGATCACTGTGAGTTCAAGGCCACCCTGAGACTACATAGTGAATTCCAGGTCAGCCTGAGCAAGAGACCCTACCTCGGAAAACCTAAAAAAAAAAGGGGGACTGGAGAGATGGTTTAGCAGTTAAGTGCTTGCCTGTGAAACCTAAGGACCCAGGTTCAAGGCTTGACTCCCCAGGATCCATGTAAGCCAGATGCACAAGGTGGCACTGAATCTGGAGTTCATTTGCAGTGGTTGGAGGCCCTGGTGTGCCCATTCTCTATCTATCTGCCTCTTTCTCTTTCTGTCTATCACTTTCAAATAAATAAATAATACAAATATTTTTAAAAAGACTGACAGGTGAATTATGTGCCCCTAAGATAGGTAACTTAAAATAGACATTTTTATTACAGTGTTGAAGATTGAATTAAGGGCTTTTCACATGCATAAAGTAAGGAAGTTCTCTACCACTAAGCTCCACCCCTAGCCTGGTAAATATTTTAAAAGACACAAATTGTCAAAGTTCACTCACAAACGGCTAAGTAGATAATAATAACTAAGAGAGTAATCCTATATTTATTGAAGAAATTGAAACATTACCACAAATCACTGTGTCCTGGAGATTGTTATGGAATTTTTGGAGTACAGGGTTTTTTTTTTTTTTTTCCAGCCAGGCCTGTGAATCCCAACTTTTAGGTTCTTGTCTATTTTTCAAAGAAAATGGGCTTTGAGGAGGGTAAGTTCTTGATTATGAGATTTATTTAGGAGAAACTAGTGTCTGGTGAAGGGCTGGAATTCACACACACACATACACATGCACACACACATGCACACGCACACACACACGGAAGACAGAATCTGAGAGCCCATGCGCACACACACACACACACACACACACACACACACACACGGAAGACAGAATCTGAGAGCCCATGCCAAAAGATTTATCCAGGGAGTGGTTAGGACCATTCAGGCTGAGGGAGATTCCTTGAATGGAGATAAGCTGTGAAAGGGAGATTTCCAGGGAAACTGGAAAAGGGCCAGACCTTAGAGGAGGGTTAGAAGGACACAGTTCTCCTTCCCCATCCCAGCCTGGCTTACAGAGATGGGAACTGGGAAACGCAGATGCCATGGGAATGGATAAGCCAGCACCAGGTCCCTCAAGACAAGCCCTTTAGAGTTAATTAGGATGGATTCTGTCATTAAACTCAGGTATGGAAGGGAGTGATCTGACTGGTTTGTGACTTAGGGGTCTCACCCAAGGGTGTGTTAGATTGGGACAGCAGTTTTCTCCTCTTATACTCTAACCATACGTTGCAAGAAAGAAAAGCTACAGTTTTCTCAAAAGAATAAAAAATAAATAAAGCTACAGACATCTCAAGGATACAGACACAAGAATCTTCTGCATAATAAAAGTAAATGAAATTCAGGAAACTAAAAACAACAACAAAAAAAGAGGGGCTGGAGAGATGGCTTAGCAGTTAAGGTGCTTGCCTGCAAAGCCTCAGGACCCATGTTCTACTCTCCAGGTCCCATGTAAGCCAGATGCACAAGGTGACACAAGCAAGCTGGGTTGCTCATGTACACAAGGTGGCACACGCATCTGGAGTTTGGTTACAGTGGCTGGAGTCCCTGGCATGCCAATTTTCTCTCTTTCTGTCTTGCTCTCACCCCTCCTCATTAAAAAAGGGAGCAGTCTGTTGGGCTTGCCTCAAAACAACAACAAGAGAGAGAGAGAGAGAGAGAGAGAGAGAGAGAGAGTAAGTAGTGGAAAGATCAATTACCTTTTTTGAGAACCAGTAACAAGTTGAATCAGACATCTCTCATATTGGTTTCCAGCTGGTGGCAATTTGGGAGGTGGAGCCTTGCTGGAGGAGATGTGTTGCTGGGGGCATTCTTAGGGGTGGTAGAGCCAGGTCTCCCTCGCCAGTGCTTAGTTCACTCCTGCTGCTTTCTCCTAGCTGCTGTGGCAAACAAGCAAGCAAGCAAGCAAGCAAGCAAACAAACAAACAAACAAACAAACAAACAGTGCTGTCCATCCTCTGCTCCACAAACCTTTCCCTGCCAGCATGAAGCTTCCCCTTGGAACTGCTTTCAGTTGGGTGGTTTGTCACAGCCACATGGAAATAACCACAACCACATATAAATATCTTAAGTTCTAGAGTAATGGAACTAGTGATGCGCTGAGCCCAGCTTTATACACGTAGAACACATTGGGATTGGATTGTCATTTTCTTTGTTTTAAAGATGTAAGTTACACATTCTCCTTCTGTTATTCTAGTTATAACTTATCATTTTTTTATTCAAATATTGTATTTATTGAGGGAAGTACAGAACCAAGGGAAGGGAAATGAATACATTCATGTGGTCTGAGAACCCATGTGGTAGGCCTGGAAAAGCCTTAAAAAAGAGAGTTAGAGAAGACAGAAAAGGGGCTGGAGGGATAGCTTAGTGGTGAATGTGTTTGTCTGCAAAGCCAAAGGACCCAGGTTTGATTCCCCAGGACCCTCGTCATCCAGGTGCATGTGTCTGGAGTTCGTTTGCAATGGCTGGAGGTCCCGACGTGCCCATTCTTTCTTTCTCTTTCCCTCTTTCTCTCTGTTAAATAAATAAATAAATAAATAAAAATATTTTTTTAAAAAAGAAGACAGAAAAGAAAATACAAAAAGCTCTTGCCAAGTGGAGGGCAGGAGAAGGTAGAGAGTCCATGTAGGAGTAGGGGTCAGGGCCAAGATGAGGGGAAACTCACCAGAAGCTGGAGGTTCACCAGTGGTCAGGCAGCCCAGAGAACTTGCCTTCCCCTTGTAAAATTTATAACCTTATGGTGGTGGGCCCTACCTTCTGGCTCAGGTGAGCTAGAGAGACAGCTGATTGATCTGGGCTAAAGGCTGTCTCAGGGAGAGGCTAGCCATGACACCAAGTTCTGGGGGCTAAACTTGACCAACCACAATGTCAGGATTAGGAAAGAGGACCTCCCTCCCAGGAGGGGTCCAGGTTGTTTGTGGAAAACAGATCTCCCTTAGGCAAGAGATAAGAAGTCAGATCATCCTTTGATCTCTAGTAAGTGCAGATCGCAGAGGACATTTCTGCCTTTTCAGGGGCTCAGTCACCCTAACTGCCTAACAAAGCTACCTGACTCCTTCTTATTCTCCCCTACCCCAAGAAAACACTGTAACTGCCATTAGAGGAGAGAGGACAAAATGACAGTCAGTCTGCTTCCAGGTGGATGCGGCTGTAGAATAGTTGCAGTTAGTTTCTCCAAAGAGGGGCTGTCTAAGGGACCCCAAAAATGTTTTGATGGAGTGCAGGAAGACAGTCCTGGAAGAAAGTGTTGGGGAGCAAGAAAAAAAGCAAGGAGTTAAGGGGAAGTGGGCACAGCAATCTGGTCGCCTTTAGGGTTTCCATTCTTGTGGACTCCAGGCCTTGGGGAGCATTCGAGGGTGCCCAGGGAGACGGAGTTGGATTGGGTCGGGACCATGTGAGTGTGGCTGGCTAAGACCCTCTTCCAGCACTGTTCACCGAATGTCTGACATGGTCTGGATTTGTTCCTGAATGGCTTGTAAAGCAGATGAGATAGTAGCAGAGTGGTCACAACATTTAACCTTGGTAATGGCACATATACCATGTTTGTATAATAGACTCCTTCATCATTTGAACTTCAGTATTTAGAAGGAAGATTTTCTCATTTAAAGCCTTTTGAACATTTTTATGACATATGGTATCTTTTAAGCCAATAGAGGGAGTAAAAACAGACTGATTATACCATTAAAAACATTTTTAGAATATAACTTGTCATTTTTAAATTTTTTTATTATTTTATTTATTTTGGGAGAGAGACACAGAGAGACAGACAGAAAGGAAGAGGGAGACAGATAGAGATGGGTGTGCCAGCAGTCTCTCAGTGGCTGTGAACGAAATCCAGATGTGTGCGCCCCCTTGTGGGCAAGTGCCGCATTGCACCCTTACCTCACTTTGCATCTGGCTAAACGTGGGACTTGGAGATTGGAACTGGGTTCTTAGGCTTAGCAGGCAGGCGCCTTAATTGCTAAGCCATCTCTCCAGCCCCTATAACTTGTTATTTTATAAGCATCCTCAAGGTTACCTTCTAGAAACAATATGAGAAATTAATCTTCTTTCAATATTGACATTTTCATACATCTCCTTTTAATGTATTTAATTCTTCCCAATTACTCTCTCTTGTCCCCCTCCTTTCCACAAATGTCTTTCCTCCACATGCTTTTTTTTTTTTTTTGAGAGGTAGAGTCTCACTCTAGCCCATGCTGTCCTAGAATTCACTATGTAGTCTCAGGGTGGCCTTGAACTCACAGCAATCCTTCTAACTCTGCCACTCGAGTGCTGGCATTAAAGGTGTGTGCCACCATGCCCAGCTAATATGCTTTTCTTGATATGAAACCTAACACAGTAGCCACCACTTAGCTGTGGTTTTGCTTTCTGTGATTTAACTTAGCATTGTCAACCACGAAAATCTGAAAAAGAAAATTTAAGAAATAAACAGTTCTTGGGGCTAGAGAGATGGCTTAGCACTTAAGGTACTTGCCTACAAAAGCCTAAGGACCTAGGTTCGATTCCCCAGGACCCATATAAGCCAGATGCACAAGGGGGAGCATGCCTGTAGTTTGTTTGCAGTGGCTGGAGGCCCTGGTGTGCCCATTCTCTCTCTACCTGCCTCTTTCTCTCTCAAAATAAATAAATAAATAATTTTTTTTTTTCAAAAAGAAATAAATAGTTCTTGTGTTTTAAATTATGCCTTCTTCTGAGCAGTGTAATGGAATCTCACACGTTCCCACTCCATCCTTCCCTGGATGTAAGTCATGCGTTTCCTCAGCATAGCCTTGCGGTCTATGCTGCGTGGCCCTGGTCATGGAGCAGCTGTGCAGGGTAGGAGGCTGGCCACCACAATATGGGAGTGCTTGTGTTCAGTAACCCCTTATTTTGCTAATTTATGTCGTCAAAGCCCAAGAGTAGTGATGCTTGTAATTCAGAAATGAGTGAATTCAAAGAGCATCATATAGCTCTTCCTCATTTCACACGACAATCTCATATGCCGAGGCTGGACAGTAAGAACAGATTCCCTCCTGACTCTGGAGGGAGAAAGGAATTTGTGCCTGCTTTATGGACACAGCTTCTACTGCAACGGTTATGGTGCGTGACAGTTACTTAATTAGCATAGAAAAGACATTAAATTTGCAGAAAGACATTAAAAAGGCAGGAAATGCATTTTGAATGATGACAGTGTGACATGACAAAAAACTGAGTCCCTATAAAGTCTCCAGCGAGACAGCTCTGAAACTGGTGACAAGAGCTGCAAAAATGGCTAGGCATTTTTTTTTTTCATGATTGGCAAGGAAGTAGAGTCAGCAGTTCAGTAGTTACTGTATTTTTCCATGGGTAGACATAGAACTTTCATAAACTCTCCAGATTGTAAAAGCAGTGATTCTATAAGAGTTGAGGTGCCGGGTGTGGTGGCGCATGCCTTTAATCCCAGCACTCGGGAGGCAGAGGTAGGAGGATCGCCATGAGCTCAAGGCCACCCTGAGACTACATAGTGAATTCCTGGTCAGCCTGGGCTACAGTAAGACCCTACTTCGAAAAACAAAATAAAAAACAAAACGAAACAAATAAAAACAAAAGTTGAGGGGAAATATCTTAAGCAGTATTTTAAAGGAAGATATTTTGTATGTTGGTTTTTGAAAACTGTGACCTTGTAAGCCAGGTGTGGTGGCGCACACTTTGAATCCCGGCACTTGGGAGGCAGAGGCAGGAGAATTGCCTTGAGTTCGTGGCTAGCCTGAGACTACATCATAAATTCCGAGTCAGCCTGGGCTAGAGGGAAATCCTACCTTGAAAAAAACCAAACCTAACCAAACCACAACAAACACGTAAGACGTGACCTTGTCAAAGTAGCCACAAGAGGGCACCAGTGTTCTACTCGCAATGCTTGCAGGCTCCCTAGCTGGGTCTAATGGGTCCCGCTCATCCTCTGAGCTCCAGAGACCGTGTCACATTAAAAGTCTGTACGTGGAGCCGCGGGTTTGGGATTCCATTTGCTGAGCCGCACCCACATTAAGGAGAGGATGGCTCTGCCACTCTCCTTAATATTTAAGGTGAAAAGTCAAAATGAGGTGCTCACCGCACTGCACCGTGGAGCAAATCCACACAGGGACGCCCTCTGTCCATCCTTGGGAGAGCTCTTCATCACAACGTCAGCAATTTTTCCTCCTCCCTCGAAACACAGCCACTAACTACCTCACAAATTAGTCATTGTGCTGAATTCTGTAGAAAAAGATGTGTTTCAGGAGCTGGTTTTACCTGGTCTCCTGATTTCAGATTGTTTTCTTTTGATCAACTAGGTATGCAGGTTACTATGCTGCGTGGGTTGAGTGTCAAAGATAAACACCTTCCATTAATTATTTTCCTGTTCATTTTTTCCTTGTAGTATTTTGTAAGAGACATTTGGATTTCTTAAAATGCCAGAGGAAAGAAACCGAGGCCCAGTGTGTTCTCTTTTGTTACCTTGGAGTTGTGAAAGTCTGTCATGTTGGCTCCTGGACTTCCGGCTCCGCGCCAGGTGCAGCCTTATGTAACATGGCCCCGAGGTGACCCGGGGCTTTCTCATTAAGCCTCTCTCTGGGTTCTTCCTTTTAACTCCAGTCCACCTTTCTGGACTTGAAGCAATGAAAAGTGCTCCCTTGGAGCTACCCAGTGTTTGCTCTCTCCCCATTTTGGATAGCATTGGAGTATTCAGCACCAGTGACAAGGTGACAACAAACCTAGCATCTGTCTGTTCTTCTGCGTGCTTGTCCTTAACTCTGGAAGTTACATAATTCAGATATGACAGGCATAATGGTTCATATGGATCCTCACTGAGACACAAAGAATCTTTGCTTCTTCTCATCTGCTTCAACTGTTTGTTTTTTCCTGGCACACCCTTTCTCTCTGTCTTTCTCTGCTTCCAAATAAACAAATAAATAATTTTAAAAAATGTTTTAAAAAATAGTATTTGCACGTGTGTGTGTGTGTACACCAGTGTCTCTTGCTGCTTCAAAGGCACACCAAATGTTTGTGCCACTTTATTTTTTTATTATTTATTTATTTATTTATTTGACAGAGAGATAGGGAGAGAGAATGGGTGGACCAGGGCCTCCAGCCACTGCAAACGAACTCCAGATGCATGCGCCCCCTTGTGCATCTGGCTAATGTGGGTCTTGGGGAATCAAACCTGGGTCCTTTGGCTTTGCAGGCAAATGCCTTAACTGGTAAACCATCCCTCCAGCCCTTGTGCCACTTTTTGCAGCTGGCTTTCCATAGCTGCTGGGGAATCAAACCTGGCCTGACAGACTTTGCAAGCAAGAGTCTTTAACCACTGAGCCATCTCCCTAGCCCCAATTATTTAGTCTTGTAATAATCTACTGCAGAGCATCAAGAAGTCATTTAGTTTCCTTTTTTCTGGGTTAAAAACTCAATATTTAATAAAGTGCATAAATTGATAAGAAGCTCTAAAACTGAATCACAGATAATCAAGGAAACTGAGGGCAGACCAAAATCAAATGCAACATGAACAACAATGAATATAGTCCATGGACACAGGGAACATATTGCTGCAGGGCAGGAGTGCTACAGTGGGAGGCAAACGCATGCCCACAGCCTCCACTGAGTCATGGCACCAAAAATGCATGGAGCTTTTGTGGTCCTCTTGGACACTGGCTCTGGCTTGGACATGGGACATGGCTGCATGCTGGAACACAAACATTCTGGGCGTGTTGCTAGTCTTTGGAAGAATGAGTAAAAGTTCATATTGACTTGGGGTCTGTTGCAGCCAGGTTCGCATTGCTGGCAGAAATCACCTGACCAAGAGCAGCTTTTGGGAAAGAGGTGTATTTTGGCTTACAGACTCGAGGGGAAACTTCATAACAGCACAGAAAATGAAGCATGAGCAGAGGGTGGACATCACTCCCAGCCAACATAAGGTGGACAGTAGCGACAGGAGAGTGTTCCAAACACTGGCAAGGGGACACTGGCTATAACACCCATAAGCCCTCTTCCAGCAATCCACTGCCTACAGCACGCATTAATTTCCAAATCCCCATCAGCTGGGAACCTAGCATTCAGAACACCTAAATTTATGGGGACACCTGAATCAAACTACCACATTCCGCCCCTGGCCTCCATAAACTGATAACCATACATGATAGAAAATACAATGTATTCAGTCCAACTTTAAAAGTCCCCATAATTTTTGTCAATCCTAATGATTTTCAAACATCCCCATAATCCAAGGTCTTTTTTTTTTTTTTTGGTTTTGTGAGGTAGGGTCTCACTCTGGTCCAGGCTGACATGGAATTAACTATGTAGTCTCAGGGTGGCCTCAAACTCTCGGCGATCCTCCTACCTCTGCCTCCCGAGTGCTGGGATTAAAGGCGTGTGCCACCACGCCTGGCTAATCCAAGGTCTTTTAATTGAGCCATCATACCAAAAAAATCCCCCTCAAAAGTCATAATGGCACAGAATAAACACACTGCAAAAGATAGCATTGGGCATAGCAAAGAAATATTCAACCAATACAAGATTTAAACAGGACAAACATCAAACTCTGTAGCTCCAAGTCCAACAACTCTAGCTGGTGACAAGTCTCCAAGTCCAATAATTCTAACCAGCAACAAGTCTCTGGAGTTTTAATTCTGCCCCTCCAGCTAGGCTACTCACAGTCCTGGAAAACTTCATCCAGGATTGGGCAGGTCTCCTTGGCAGCCATCTCATGGTCCTGGCATCTCCACTGGGTCTCCACTGCAACCCACAGTTCATCCTCATGGTTCCATCGGGTCCCCATGCAGGCATCCAGCAAACCTGCTTCACACTGCCCATGGACACTTCTGAAACACAAGACTGTGTTGCAAACTCAATGACCCTCTCTTTCCTACATTTCTTATACTCCACAATACCAGGTAGTGTGTCAATTTGTTAATCTAGGGGGAATAAAGCAGACTTTGAAGAACAGGACACTCCTTGAGCACTCAGGCCCCTTCGAAAGAGTCTACATTCTTTCTGTTGTCCCAATGCAGGTCAGCTGGCCCAATCTTAATGGTTGTAATCTCTCATATAATTGCAGTTGAACAGGCAGCAGTTTCAGCCTGAGGATTTCTTTCTGTGCCATATCCCTCTGCTCACACCAGTCCATTTCTATGCAAAGCAACCCTGCACAAAATCTCAGGACATGGGCACAACAGCAAGCCTCTCACACAAACTGCTTCTAACCCAGTCCAGGCAAAGCTCTTTCTCACCCTCACAAGCCAAACCTCACTCACAGTCCATAGTTCTTACTGCATTCAGGTCTTTCAACTCTGACCAGAATAGTCAGTCCATCAAGCTGTACTTACAGCACTGCAAGGCATCTCTTAGGCCAAGGTTTCAAAATCTTTCCCCATTTCTCTTGAAAATCAGTTCCAAAGGCCAAAGCCACACAGTCAGATGTCTAGCAGCAATCCCACTCCTCGGTACCAACTTTACTTTTGCAGTCAGATTCACATTTCTGGCAGAAATCACTGGACCAAGAGAAGCTTTTGGGAAAAAGGTTTATTTGGGCTTACAGACTAGAGGGGAAGCTCCATAATGGCAGGGAAAATGGTGGCATGAGCAGAGGGTGGACATCAACTCCCTGGCCAACATAAGGTGGACAATAGCACCAGGAGAGTGTGCCAAACACTGGCAAGGGGACACTGGCTATAACACCCATAAGTCCGTCCCCAACAATACACTGCCTCCAGGAGGCATTAATTCCCAAATCTCCATCAGCTGGGAACTTAGCATTCAGAACACATGAGTTTCTGGGGGGACCTGAATCAAACCAGCACAGGGTAGGACTGTCAATGCTGTTGGTCATACTCTCAGATGCAGTGACATTGTCCTTGACTCTAATAAATACCTTTTCTTCTCCCTCCCTCCCTCCCTCCCTCTTTCTTTCTTTCTTTCTTTCTTTCTTTCTTTCTTTCTTTCGTCTTTTAAAGGGAAAGCTATCTGCATTTCTTCTTTTTTAACAAATATTTTTATTTATCAGCAAACAGAGAGAGAGAGAGTGAGAGGACAAGAGAGAAGGGGGACAGACAGAATGGATGCATCAGGGCCTCCAGTCACCTTGTGCATCTGGCTTTATGTGGGTACTGGGGAATAAAACCAGGACAAATTCCTTTTCTACAATCAAGTGAATTTCTTGTTTCCTGTAGTGCAGTGATGCCAAGAGAGATGGCTCAGGAGATGGAAAACAAACTGGACCTGCTTATGAAAAAGAAAAGCAGGTTTCTTTTATATAGTTGTGAGAATGTTGGTGATCACACAAGACAGAATAGGGGAAGGATCATAAAGCTACCTTCAACATACAAAAGGAAAAGAAAATAAACTAGACCTGATGCTCTTTGAGATAGGATGATAGGAGAAATGATTTAATAGTTAGACTGTCTCAAAGCTGAAGCTGCTCCCGAAGGGAGTCTGATTCCAGAAGATATATATATATATATGAAATTAAATGGCCCTGGATGGTCTCCCAGGCATGGTGGCATCCACAATAAATGCATGGACTTTGAGGCCAAAGTGTCTGGGTTCAAGTCTCAAACCTACCTCTTCTGTTTGTGTGATTTGGGGCAAGTTAATGAACCTCTTTTTGGCACACTTTTTTCATCAATCAAATGAAAAAAAACAAAACCGAGCACATGCGATTCCTATGAAGATGCAATTATTTTAGTGTGCAAAATTTAGTAAGAGCAACATATTCATTTATTGTTAGTATTTGAAATAGTTTTGCCATTAATTTTACTTTGTTGGTTTATTCCTTTTAAATATTTTATTTATTTATTTATTTATTTAACAGAGAGAAAGAGACAGAGAGAGATTGGGTGGGCCAGGGCCTCTAACTGCTGCAAGCAAACTCCAGACGCCTGTGCCACATTGTGCATCTGGCTTTAGGTGGCACTGGGGAATCAAACTCAGGTCTTTAAGCTTTGCAGGCAAGTGCCTTAACCACTGAGCGATCTCTCCAGCCCTGTGGTTTTATTCCTTTATGAAAGTAAGGAGAATTTACTATGAAGTTTTTTCTTTCTTTTAATCCTGTGAGTTGAATTTTTTAAATTTATTTTTATTTTTTATTTTTTTTAGAGAGAGACACAGAGAGAGACAGACAGAGAGAGAGGGAGAGGAAGACAGATAGAGATGGGCGCCCCAGCAGTCTCTCAGCTGCTGTGAATGAAATCCAGATGTGTGCGCCCCCTTGTGGGCAAGTGCAGCATTGCACCCTTGTGTCACTTTGCATCTGGCTAAACGTGGGACCTGGAGATTGGAACCGGGTTCTTAGGCTTAGCAGGCAGGCGCCTTAACCGCTAAGCCATCTCTCCAGCCCCCTGTGAGTTGAATTTTATGTAACTATCTGCAAGATCACATTAGGTTGATTCTCTCCTTTAAATCTGTGTACTTGGGAAATTTGTTACTATGATTTCTAATTTTGAAAAATGTTAGACAACCCTAAATGTGAGGATATAATGTGGATTTAATATTTATAAGACATTCTGTACTCATGTTGATGGATGAAATTGGCCTGTAATTTTTGTTGTTTCTTTAATTTGAGGAACAGTATAGTACTCTTAATTTTTCAAAGTTGGATCTCTCTCTGCACAAGCGATTTTCTGTAATAATGATAACCTGCTCCTTGAAAGTACATCTATTCTGTGAAATGACTGGAATCTAGTGTCTTTAAGGAATAGAAATTCCAGGTAATCAATTTCCTTCATAGTAGAGAGAAGGTGTCCTTAGGCTTCGCAGGCTAGCACCTTAACCATTAAGCCATCTCTCCAGCCCTGTTCCTTTTCTTTAATCAACCCTTTAAAGCTTTTTCTGTTTACTAATTTTAAAAGGAGAATTGGGTTTTGATTTTGTAGTTCATTCTATTCTAAAATTCTTTGATCTTTCTGTTTCTTCAACTTTAATTTTGCCTTTTCTTTTCTTTTTTCGATTTTCTTGGTTCTTTTTCTGACTTCATAGGTGACTCTGTGGTTTTTTTATTTTTTATTTATTTATTTATTTTTTTTGGTTTTTGCAAGGTAGGGTCTCACTCTGGTCCAGGCTGACCTGGAATTAACTATGTAGTCTCAGGGTGGCCTCGAACTCTCGTGGTCCTTTCTGCCTCCCGAGTGCTGGGATTAAAGGCGTGCGCCACCACGCCCGGCCTACTCTGTGGTTTTTATGCTAAATACTTCGGAAGCGGTGATCTTTCACTTAAGTGCTAGACTGATTCTATTCTGTGAGCTTTGATGTGCATGGTTCTAATGATGTAGTTTCATAAAATCAAGAATTTCCAGGGCTGGAGAGATGGCTTAGGGGTTAAGGCATTTGCCTGCGAAGCATAAGGACCTCAGTTCAATTCCCCTGGACCCATGTAAGCCAGATACACAAGGTGGCAAATGCATCTGGAGTTCATTTGCACTGGCTGGGGGCCTTGGGGCACCCATTCTCTCTCTCTCTCTCTCCTTGCCTCTTTGTCTCTTTCAAATAAATAAATAAAAAGATGTGCTGGCCACCCTCAGTTTAAAAAAATAAATAAAAAAGAATTTCCACAGAAGTTTGTTCTTTAATCACATCATTTTAAAGTAGAATGATTTCCCAAACTACCATATGTTTTATTCTGTTCCTAATTTTATTATGTTGTTGTCAGAGAATACATAATGTCAGATCTTTCAGATTTGTTGAGATGTCTTTTCTAGTCTAATGTGTGATCATTTTCTTATGAATCATTACATGTTTGAGAATAATAATTATTTCTTTAAGCATAATTTCACCACAAATATCAAATATATTGCAAATTCTTATATCTTAGAAATCATACCTGTTTTTTTTTCATACCAATTCCAGAAAGAGAGAGAGGGAGAGAGAGAGAAAGTGAGGGAGGGAGGTAAAATTTCCCTCCATACTAGTGAATAATTCTAGTTTCTTTATCGATTTCAGGATCCTGTTTAGGAACCTCTTGAAGACTGTGCATTTTATCAAATGTCTGTCTTTATTAAGTGTCTGATATTTTAAAATGTCAATACATCAGGGGGAAAGGAAGGAAGGAAGGAAAGAGAGAAGGAGAAGCTTAACTCCTTGCATAAAAGGCTCACTTCTGAGACAATGATAAAGGGCCCTGTGGTCTCTTGTCAATATTGCTAGTGGCAATTAGATATCACATGAGTTTGAGAGGGGACAAACATTCAAACCCCAGTCACTGCAGTGGGGGATGAAATAGATCATTTGGGGTAAAAAGACATATTGTCGCCCATTTTTATTGAAACACCTTCTTTCCTTGCACTCAGTGGCTGGAGAATGGAGGCTGAAAAATGATTCTACTGAAATGTTTTCTGTCTCCAAATGCTGGAGAGAGAGAGAGAGAGAGAGAGAGAGAGAGAGGAGAGGGGGAATGGGCTGAGCATAAGCAAAATCTATATGAAGCAAGCAAACTGGGAGATTTTTCTTTAGTTTTGAAAAATAAGTTCTTCTGCAGAATTCCTGAAATTAACCCCAAGCAATATGCACTTAATTAATTTTAATAGGTAACATATGAATAAACTTTAAAATTTTCAGCCATTTAGGGCCATAGAGATGGCTTAGTGGTTAAGGCGCTTGCCTGCAAAGCCAAAGGACTTCAGTTCGATTCCCCAGTACCCACATAAGCCAGATGCACAAGGTGGTGCATGTATCTGGAGTTCATTTGCAGTGGCTGGAAGCCCTGGCATGCCCATTCTCTCTCTATCTCTCTCACTCACTCTGCCTCTTTCCCTCTCTCAAATAAATAAATAAAAATAAAATAAATAAAGCCAAAAATGTTTTCAGCCATTTAAATTATATCATGGGGTATAATTTTATTTGAAAAGCTAAAGATATTACTGAAACTGTTATCATGAAAGTGGATTATCAGTGTTTTTTGTGGGTATCTGACCAATGTGTTCATCTCATTACATTGTATTTTTTTTTTGAGAGAGAGAGACAGAGAGAGAGGGAGAGGAAGACAGATAGAGATGGGCACACCAGCAGCCTCTCA
This sequence comes from Orientallactaga sibirica, assembly GCA_036365145.1. Lineage (NCBI taxonomy): Eukaryota > Metazoa > Chordata > Mammalia > Rodentia > Dipodidae > Orientallactaga > Orientallactaga sibirica. The sequence goes on along the minus strand of JAEOAD010000028.1, from coordinate 1,839,449 downwards.
GCTGCTGAAAACGAAATCCAGATGCATGTGCCCCCTTGTGGTCAAGTGTGGCATTGCACCCTTGTGTCACTTTGCATCTGGCTAAATGTGGGACCTGGAGATTGGAACCGCTGGAGATAGGAACCAGCGTTCTTAGGCTTAGGAGGCAGGTGCCTTAACCGCTAAGCCATCTCTCCAGCCCACATTGTATTTTTTTTATTTTTTTTTTATTTTTGGAGAGACATAGAGAGACAGAGAGAGAGGGAGAGGAGGACAGATAGAGATGGACGTGCCAGCAGTCTCTCAGCTGCTGTGAACGAAATCCAGATGCGTGCACCCCCTTGTGGGAAAGTGTGGCATTGCGCCCTTGTGTCACTTTGCATCTGGCTAAACGTGGGACCTGGAGATTGGAACTGGGTTCTTAGGCTTAGCAGGCAGGTGCCTTAACCGCTAAGCCATCTCTCCAGCCCCACATTGTATTTTTTAAGCAAGAGGTATACAAATCTAAAATTGCCTTTTCCTCTTTTTTGTCAAATTTACTAAAAGTTAATAAATAATGTCCTTAATTTTGCTAAAAGAGGTTTAAAGAAAAGAGCATCTAGTGTGTTGTCATTATGGACAATATAATCAAATGAAGCTTGTATGTGGAAGGATTTGAAACCTTGACCTAAGACACGCCCTGCAGGGCTGTAAGTATAGCTTGATGGACTATTCTGGTCAGAGCTGAAAGACCTGAATGCAGTAAGAACTATGGACAGTGAAGTCAGGCTTATGAGGATGAGAAAGAACTTTGTCTGGACTGGGCTAGAAGCAGTTTGTGTGAGAGGCTTGCTGTTTATGCCCATGTCCTGAGAACTTGTACATGTTTGCATTGCATAGAAATGGACTGGTGTGAGAAGAAGGATATGGCACAAGAAGATATAAAATGTTTGGGCTCAAACTGTTGCCCGCTCAGCTGCAATTGTTTGAGAGATTACAACCATTAAGAATGGGCCAGCTGATCTGCATTGGGACAACAGGAAGAATGCAGACTCTTGAAATAAGGAGCATTTGCTGGAGCGTCTTGTTCTTCAAAGTCTGCTTTCTTCCCCCCTGGATCAACAAGTTAGTAGCCCACCTGGAACTATAGAGTATAACAAATGCAGGAAAGAGAGGGTCATTGAATTTGCAACATGGTCATTTTTTGGAAATGGCCATGGACAATATGAAGCAGGCTTGTTGGATTACTTGCGTGGAGGCCAGATGGAGCCATTAGGATGGACCATGAGTTGTAGTGGAGACCCAGTGGAGATTCCAGGACTAAGGGCTGTCTGCCAAGGAGAGCTACCAGCACTGGATAACGTTTTCCAGGATTGTAAATAGCCCAGCTATTGGAACTCAAAGACTCATCACTGGTTAGAATTATCAGACTTAGAGGCTTGTCACTGGCTGGAGTTGTCAGACTTGGAGCTACAGAGTTTGATGTTTGCCCTGTTTGTTTTAAATCTTGTATTGGTTGAATATTTCTTTGCTGTGCCCAATGCTATCTTTTGCAGTGTTTATTCTGTGCCATTACTTTTTTTTTTTTTTTTTTTTTGGTATTACAGCTCAGTTAAAAGACCTTGGATTATGGGGATATTTGAACATCATTGGGATTAATAAAAACTATGGGGATTTTAAAAGTTGGACCGAATGTATTGCATTTTAAAAGTTGAAAGATTTATATGATCTGAAGAGAAACCAGAGTATTGTATTGCATTTTACATCATGGATGGTTATCAGTTTATGGAGGCCAGGGGAGAAATGTGGTGGTTTGATTCAGGTGTCCCCCATAAACTTGTGTGTTCTGAATGCTAGGTCCCAGCTGATGGCAATTTGGGAATTGAAGCCTCCTTCTTCTCAACACCAGTCCATTTCTATGCAATGAAACCATGCACAAGTTCTCAAGACAGGGCATAAACAGCAAGCCTCCTGGGGGCAGGCCTATAGGTGTTATAGCCAGCTTCCCCTTGCCAGTGTTTGGCACATTCTCCTGCTGCTGTTGTCCACCTGATGTTGGCCAGGAGGTGATGTCCACCCTCTGTTCATGCCATCATTTCCCCCTGCCTTCATGGAGCTTCCCCTCCAATCTGTTAGACAAAATAAATCCTTTTCTTCCATAAACTGCTTTGTGCCAACAACATGAAGCTGATTGCAACAATCTCCTTTTGAGAAAATGAGTGTCAAATGTCAAAACATCCATCAATGATGGAAATCAAGCTTGACAGTTGTAAGCATAGAAAATATATATTAATATTTGGGGGAGTGGGGGGGCTTCAAGGTAAAGTCTTACTGTAGCCCAGGCTGGTCTGGAATTCACTATATAGTGATCCTCCTACCTCTGCCTCCAGAGTGCTGTTATTAAAGGTGTGGACCACCACGTCCGGCTGATGGTATCACAACACTGACACACAATTTGAATGTTGGAATCCAAATGGTTGTTAGGAAAAAAGTGGAAAATACAGGAAAAGACTTGATTCAACAGCTGAGACTGGCTTTACTGGGGAGAGGAAGCCAGGGAGCGGCTCTGGCCAGGTGGGTCAGGAGCTACTTCCCTTACAGACTAGGGGGACTTATGTGGTGTTGGAGTCACTGGTATTTTTATGTTGAGGGGCAGCCTGCCTTGCCCCAGGGCTTGGGCCACTTCAGAGAATGATAATTAGACAGGATTTGGGCCATTTCAGGGAAATAGCAATTTAATGTACTTGATCTAGGTAGCCTGGGTCACTTTGGGGGAATAGACTTATGACTATAAAATGGCAATTAGAGTTCTGATTTTTTTAAAACTTTGGTGTTTTAAAAAATTTTTATTTTATTTATTTACTTATTTGAGAGAGAGAGAGAGAGAGAGAGAGAGGCAGATAGAGAGAGAATGGGCACACCAGAGCCTTCAACCACTGCAAATGAATTCCAGACGCATGTGCCACCTCGCGCATCTGGCTTACGTGGGTCCTAGGGAATCGAATCTGGGTCCTTTGCCTTTGCAGGCAAGTGCCTTAACCACTAAGCTATCTCTCCAGCCCCAGAGTTCTGCTTTTAACAGCAGTGTGCAGTGCCTGACCTCAGATATGGAAGCTGAGCAAGGACAATCTTAGAGACCTTGTTTGTTTCAGGGTTGGGAGTCTTGTAGGAGGTGTTCAGGCTGAAAGGCACCATTGGTTTTTTCCCCTCAGGGAATGAAGGAAACGTTTTTTTTAGAGATTCCATCATGTGAAATATTAACAATTACCTTTGCATCAATTTAATGTTGTTCTAGTCATATTATATGTGCAATGTAAAGACATATTATGTGTGCAATATAAAGCTTTTAAAAAAAGATTTTATATTTATTTATTTATTTATTTATTTATTTATTTATTTATTAGAGATAGAGAGAGGGAAAGAGAGAGAGACAGAGAGTGAGAATGGGTGCGCCAGGGCTTCTAGCCACTGCAAATGAAGTCCAGACTTGTGTGCCCCCTTGTGCATCTGGCTGACGTGGGACCTGGAGAATCAAACCAGGGTCCTTAGGCTTTGCAGGCATGTGCCTCAACCACTAAGCCATCTCTCCAGCCTCAGTATAAAGCTTTTTGCAAACATTTTTTTCTGTTTTTGGGTTTTTTGTTTTTTCAAGGTAGGGTTTCACTCTAGCCTAGGCTGACCTGGAATTCACTATGTCATCTCAGGGTGGCCTTGAACTCATGGCCATCTTCCTACCTCTCAAATGTTGGGATTAAAGGTGTGTGCCACCACACCTGACCCTTCTGTTTGTTTTTGAAACAATTAAAATAGTAATTTATTACTTTGCTGGAAGAAATACAGCAAGCAGGCTGGATTCTTTTATCTGGGTTGATGTCCTTCCTGTAGCACACAGCTATATGTGAAATTGCAGATCTTAAGGATGTTAACATGGTGAGATCTGATAATAGCCACACAGCTGCTCCTCGGGTAGAATGTCTATTTGAGTGCATGTTCATATATGTACCGCACGCTAACCGACTGCGCCACTGGAGCTCCAAGCGCGTGTTCAGCACTTCGCATATTTTCCAGGGTGTATGGGCCTCCTGCTGCCTGTTCTCGGCATCACAGTTTGGTGAGGGAAGAGACAAACATCCTTTGAGATTTATTCTGACAAGCATACAAACGCGAGTTTGAGTGAAAACCTGTTGTCATTTGTTTCTTTCTATTTTACTGGGTGCAGTTTCCATACACAGTACTATGTAAGCCAGGGTCTGGAGACTTCAGAAGTTCAGGCCACAGATGCTGCTTGTGTATATCCTTGACCATGAGGCGTCACGATGAGCAGAGCACAGGAAGGTTTGCTGGGGCATGTGTACCAATATTTAGCTATTGGGAATAGGACCCTGCCGTGTGGGCCACGGGCCTGTCCCCATCCCACAACAATAGCACCTTGGGCATGTAAACATGGATGATGCTACCCAGGTGTTGTAAGGCAACTTTTCTCTACCTGAAAGGTGTAAACCAGTATCGCCAGCTTTATCAAAGGCAACTGGGTCGACTCATAAGAGGAGATGTGGAGAGGGTCATTAGACCCCCTCATCTGTGTGTGCTGTGACAGCTGTATACAATAATGTATGAGGTGTTGTGATCTGGAGGGGGGGAGAGAGTCTATAGAGAGTAAAAGACCTAGAACAGGGGCTGGAGGGATGGGTTAGTAGTTAAGGCCTTTGCCTGCAAAGCCGAAGGACCCAGGTTTGATTCCCCAGGACCCATGTTAGCCAGATGCACAAGGGGCACACACGTCTGGAGTTCGTTTGCAGTGGCTGGAGGCCCTGGTGCACCCATTCTCTCCCCCCTCTCTTTGTCAAATAAATAAATAAATATAAAATATTAATTAAAAAGTACAAAGAGAATAAAGTTAAAAAAAAAAAAGATCTAGTACAATGAGCTCCATTGTCTCTGGAGTCTTCATGCTCTGTAAGTAAGCCCTCACCCTGAGGCTGAGGGAGGAGCATCTGTCAGGGTAATCCCGGTACAGTGAGCCCCACTGGAGTGTTGCTCTGTGGTCTCACACTCCTGGTCAGGGACAAGAAGCATCTAGAAGCTGCCACAGGGGACTTGTCATTCAGGATGGAATGAGACTTCTCCATGGTGCGGCTGCTCTGGTGTCCTGGAACTCTGTAAGTGAGCCCTCGTGTTGAGGCTGTGGAAGTGGGAGGAGCATCCAAGGAGTAATTCTGACACAGGAATCTCCATCAAAGTGGCAGCTTTGGGGGTCTTGCATTCTTTTTTAAAAATATTTTTATTTATTTATTTGAGAAAGAGAGGGAGAGACAGCTGCTGCAAACGAACTCCAGACCCATGCGCCCCCTTGTGCATCTGGCTTACATGGGTCCTGGGGAGTTGAACCTGAGTCCTTTGGCTTTGCTAGCAGGCGCTTGAACCGCTAAGCCATCTCTCCAGCCCCCTGCATTCTTGTAAGTAACCACTCTTTATGCTCTGTAAGTGACCTCCAATAAACTCGTTGATTCACTGAACTGGTGTTGGCGTAATCATACTTTGGTCTCCACTTTTGCCCTGTTTGGGGTGAAGACACATGTTTGCATCACTGCAGTGAAAAGTTTCCCGAGACACAGGAGTAATCAAGTGTCTGTCTCAGGTCAGAGCTGGTGCACAAGCTCTGCTTACTGTTTACCAACACAATCAGGTCAGTATTTGGAACGGGGATTCAGTTGTGCGAAGCCTTTCTGATCTTTACTCTTGTGCCAGGTAGTTGACTAAGTAGACTCATGTGGACTTTTCTGTTTGGTGTCAACCCTTTAGGAATGATGGGGAACAGTGTGACAGAAGGGCCCTTACATCAAGTCACACTGTGGCAGGTCCCCAGCTCAGGGACAGTCTGCAATACTACCCAAGCCTGTAGTTAGAAACTGTGAAGCAGTCTGTCTCTTCCTTTCTGCATTTTATTTAGTTTTTATTTATTTTTACCTTTTTTTTATTTGAGAGAGAGAGAGAGAGAGAGAGAATTGGCAAGCCAGGGCCTCAGCCACTGCAGTTGAATTCCAGATGCTTGCACCATCTAGTGGGCATGTGTGTCCTTGTGCTTGCCTCACCTTTGTGCCTGGCTTATGTGGGATCTGGAGAGTTGAACATGGGTCCTTAGACTTCACAGGCAAGTGCCTTAACCACTGAGCAATCTCTCGAACTCATGGCGCTCCTCCTACCTCTGTCTCCTGAGTGCTGGGATTAAAGGCATGCACAACCACGCCTTACCCTTTCTGCAATTTTGTAGTCTTCCTTGCTTTTGACTCTTCATAAAGATTGTCTAACAGGGCTGGAGAGATGGCTTAGGAGTTAAGGTGCCTGACTCCTAAGCCTAAGAATGCCCGTTCAATTCTCCAGGTCCCAAATTTAGCCAGATGCAGTGATACAAAGATGCAATGCTGCACTTACCCACAAGGGGGCGCATGGATCTGGAGTTCGTTCACAGTGGCTGAGAGGATGCTGGCATGCCCACTCTCTGTCCCTCTCTCTCTCTGACTCTCTCCCCCCCAAAAAAAAGTTGCCTAACAAGACATTTAAGAGCAGCATCATTAAAACTAGTGAAAAAGACTTCAGAACTAAAATAGTCATTTTATTTCCCTCTCCAATGACAGTACATTTTATATAAATAAATTAAAATAACTGCAGTCTTTTGAAAGCTTTCCATAGTGAAGCTCTGGAAGTGACAACACACAGGCACTAATTATGATAATGGGAAATTTAAAAGAAAACATATGGTAGCATTTACAAAGACAAATAAGCAATTGATCCAGATTAATTTGTTAGACATTTACACATTTGCCATGCACTTGCCTAGGGGTTGCCTTATTCTGTGGGGCCAGTGGTACTTTTGGTGACATACTGTGTAGCAGATGGAAAGCATTAACTATTATTTTCTGTACTTGTCAAAATAGTTTTGCAATCATTGCCCATATGTTACTAAATAATAGCAAGGAAACTATTGGTATGAAGTGAGGTAGACAGTAAAACAAAAATATGTTGGATCTTGAGCTGAGTAGCAATTTTAAACTTAAAACCACACAGAAATAACCAACAGATTTTATTTTACGCCCTTGGGTATTTAGAAGACACATCTGTGAGAATAGGCTATCTCTTCTGGACACAAACTTATTAATTCACCATCAATGAATAATCTGAACTGATCAGTCTGACCTCAATCTTTGAAAGTTATGTTCAATTAGAAAATTCTTTTGGGGCTCAGGATATGGTTTAGTGGGTATAGTGCTAGCTGCTTAAGCATGAGGACCTGAGTTTGGGTCCTCCACACCCAAGAAAAATCTGGGCACCTATAATCACAGTACTGGAGAGGTGGAGCCAAGAGGATCTCTAAGGCTTGCTGGGCAGCTAGTCTGGCCTATTTGGTCAGCTCTCGGTTCAGTGTAAGACCTTGTCTCAAAATAAGGTGGAAAGCAACTAAGATATCTGGTTCTGACCACCAGTGTCCACACACACATGTGTACCCATATAGACACATGTATGCCCCCCCATATACACAGGCCAAAATAAAATAAAATAAAACAAAAAGATAATCTTTTTCACAGATTTAGGAATTTAGAAAATTGTCATGAGAGGGCTGGAGAGATGGGTTAGCAGTTAAGGTGCTTGCCTGTGAAGCGTAAGGACCCGTGTTTGATTCTCCAGGTCCCATGTAAGCCAGATGCACAAAGTGATGCAAGCACACAAGGTCATATATGCACACAAGGTAGTGCAGGTGTCTGGAGTTCAATTGCAGTGGCTGGAGGCCCTAGCATACCAATTCTCTCTCTCTCGCATATTAAAAAAAAAAAAAAGGCCAATCTGTTGGGCTTGCCTCAAAAAAATTGTGAAGAGCAGTTGATTATTTCTTTTCTTCCTCAGGGAAGTGGTAGGAGCTAGTCTTGCCAGGTTCTGATAGGTATGTGTGAGGTATCATGATGGATGACTCAAGTTCAGTAAACGAGCAGGGGTCATTGCTTCCATTTGGGGAATAGCTTTAAAAATAAAGTACCTAAACACATTGGACACTTGAGGTCCATTTCTCTTGCTATGTTGAATTTAGGCACCTAATTTAGAAAAATGTCTAGAGAAAAAAAATCACAACCTACAATAGTATATGATATTTTATTTTCTATAATCATAGTTAAAATACATTCAAAATAAAGTTTCCAGGGCTGGAGAGATGGCTTAGCGGTTAAGGTGCCTGCCTCCTAAGCCTAAGAATGCTGGTTCCAATCTCCAGGTCCCACATATAGCCATATGCAAAGTGACGCAAGGGCGCAATGCTGCACTTGACCACAAGGGGGCACACGCATCTGGATTTTGTTCGCGGCAGCTGAGAGGCTGCTGGCGCACCCATCTCTATCTGTCTTCCTCTCCCTCTCTCTGTCTCTCTCAAAAAAAAAGTTTCCAACGTTTATTGGAAAGGAACTTTCTTTCTAGTTTTTTTTTTTTTTTCTGAGATCATGTACTTTTCTACTTTGGGTGGAGGAATACCTTTTCTCTTAGGCAATTAATTGAGGACCTATAATTTGTAAAGAATCATTCCAAGGCCTAGCAAGTTAGTGCGGACAGCTTCTAAACACAGGGCAAATTAGAGAGGACAAATACATATGGAACCCCATGCTGCTAACAGTAAATGTTGGCAAGAGAAGTGGAGAAAGACGAGAAGCTCAGGCTGTGGGGTTTAACATCGGTCTCTTTTGGTTTATTTCTCACTCAACATTGCAAACACCTGGAGCATACTCACTCCTTGCACCCACCAGTAAGATTCTGTCTCATTGGGTTTGGGATAAAGCTTGGGCACCTGTATTGCCAGAGTTGAGACCCATTAGGTTAGAGAGATAGTGGATGCTATTTTAGGTGGGTGGTGAGAGAATGACTTCTTTTTTGAGAGAGAGAGAGAGAGAGAGAAAGAGAGAGAGAGAGAAAAAGAGAGAATTGGTATATCAGCGCCTCCATATGCTTGCATCATCTAGTGGGCATGTGTGACCTTGTGCTTGCCTTGCTTTTGTGCATCTGGCTTATATGGGATCTGGAGAGTTGAATATGTGTCCTTAGGCTTTGCCAGCAAGTGCCTTAACTGCTAAGCCATCTCTCCAGCCCAAGACTGACTTTTTAATTAGGTGATAGTGAGGCCTGAAGGAAAAGAAAAAGAGGGAGATGGAGGGAGGAATGGAGAAGAGATAGAGAAAGGGAGAGAGAGAAAGAGAGAGAGAGAGAAAGGTGAGAACATACCTAACTGCTTTCTAGGTAAATGGGTCACATAGGCTAAGTTCTGGGGTGAGCGGATGCTTGATTTGTCCCAGGAAAGGAGGCAAGTTACACTGGGCCCAGAGCATAGGAAGCAGGTATGTCTGGGTGGAGCACAGCGCGGACAAGAGCAAAGTAGCACCAGGTTGGAGAATCAGACAGAAGCCAGATCACCTGAAAGCAAGGAAGGAATGTATTTTGTTTTCTAATGCAATAAAAAGCCACAGGGAAATACAGTAATCTATATTTAAATAAATAAATATATATATAATAATTAATTAATTTTTATTTGAGACTGAGAGAGAGGAGAGAGAAAGAGAGAGAATGGGTGCGCCAGGGCCTCTGGCCACTGCACATGAACTCCAGACACATGCGCCACCTTGTGCATCTGGCTTCCGTGGGTCCTGGGGAATGGAACTTGGGTCCTTTGGCTTCACAGGCCAGTGCCTTAACTGCTAAGCCATCTCTCCAGCCCCTGCAATAATCTATATTTTAGAGGGTTACCCTGCTCTTGCTCTTACAGTTTATCTGATGCAGCCAGGCTTGCTTTGCCTGCTGTTCAGCACGCCCATCACATGACCAGGTTTGCACAGGTTTACTTTGTCCTGTTAAACAGTTTTACTCCTGCACAACAATTTTGATAGTAAGTTCATGCCATACAGAATATATTAGTGTTTATAAATACCTCCTGGTAAAAACGTATCTAAAAAGAACTGGAGCATCAATGGCTGTCAAAACCTAGTTATCTCTCTCCAACTAGGCTATCAAAATCAAATCAATTCTGGCCTACCATTTCCCCAAAGTAGCTACATTAGATTGAATTAAAACAGTCTAGTATTAGATATGAGAGATTTATATAAAAATACATTCCTAATGGTGGCTTGACCAAATCCCTGCAGTTCGTGCTCTATTAATACACCTATGAAGCTGGGCGTGGTGGTGCACGCCTTTAATCCCAGTACTCAGAAGACAGAGGTAGAAGGATTGCCGTGAGGTAGAGGCCACCTTGGGAATACATAGTGAATTCCAGGTCAGTCTGGACTAGAGTGAGACCTACTCAAAAACAAAACAAAACAAACAAACAAACAAAAAAAAAAGCAAAGCAAAGCAAAACAAAACAAAACAAAACAAAACAAAACAAGACACCTATGAGACATCTGTATGCACTGTGATATCTCTGCAGATAAAAGCAAGAAGTTACGTAAATCTGAAAAGCAACTTGTTCTTCAGATTGTCATAGGTGATACCAGAATACCATGTATTATAAATGTCCAAAGTTGTTGTATAGTAGTAAAGTCATATTGAATGTTAAGGTTTTTTTTTTCAAGAAGTTGAACAATGGACCCATAAAATCTGTCCTAACGACACCAGGAGCCACCTCATGAACTTGGATGTCTGTGAGCAGAGTTCTTTGTTAGTGCAGAATGGACACCCAGGGTCAGATGCATTCTAACAGCTTTCAGAAGGAGTGAAGAATCCTTCCATATTTCTCGGGCAATATGCAAAAAAAAAAGTCATATTTTCCTATAGAAAAAGAAAATATGAAAGAAAAAGTAAAACTAAACGTTCTAAGAAGGGCTGGAGAGATGGTTAGCAGTTAAGGCACTTACCTGCAAAGCCTAAGGACCCATGTTCGACTCTCCAGATCCCATGTTAGCCAGATGCACAAAGGTGAGGCAAGTGCAAAATCACACATGCCCACTAGGTGGTGCAAGCCTCTGGAGTTTGATTGCAGTGGCTGAGGCCCTGGTGTGCAAATTCTCTTTCTTTATCTCTCTGTCTCTCTCTCCCTCTCTCTAAAATAAAGAAATAAAAATTCTAAGAATCTGTACATTTCAATGCAGCTCATTTCCTAACACCCAGTGATTTTACTTATCACTAGGTGCACATGCCAGCAATAACACTGAAAACATACTTGGGCAAAGTGCTTGCCATGCATGTGTGTGATCTGAGTTTGGAGTCCCAGAACTCACATACAAACACCTGGCATGGTTGTAGGTGCCTGTAATCCCAGTAATGAGGAGGGAAGGACAGGAGGGTTTCTGGGACTCACTGGCTAGCTAGCCCAGCTGAATCAGTGAGCTCCCGATTCACTGACAGAACCTACTTCAAAAATAATGTGGAACAGAACTGGGCATGGTGGTGAATGCCTTTAATCCCACCACTCGGGAGGCAGAGGTAGGAGTTTGAGGCCACCCTGAGACTACATAGTGAATTCCAGGTCAGCCTGGGCTGGAGGGAGACCCTACCTTGAAAAACTATGATGATAATAATAATAATAATAATAATAATAGTAATAATTTGGAGGGCTGGAGAGATGGCTTAGCAGTTAAGGTGCTTGCCTGCAAAGCCAAGGGACCCAGATTTGATTCCCTAGGATCCTTGTAAAGCCAGATACACAAGATGGTGCATACGTCTGGAGTTCGTTTCAGTGGCTACAGGCTCAGGTGTGCTCATTCTCTCTCCATGTACATCCATCTGCATGCATGTGTACATGTACCCTGTATATATATGCTCATACATGCAGAAACATGCATACACATACTGCTGACTCAAAGAAAAACAGGTCTTAATGCAGTTATATGAATCACTCCCCACATGACTATAATGACCTGTCTGGCATTGATTTGACTTTCTATGTACGTGGCATTTAATCCTGAAAACAGTTCTACTATGCAAGCATCGACTAGTCCCATCTTACACATGAGGAGATGGGCCTTTGAAATGGTGGATTAGCTAGAAATTCCATCTTAGTTCTCGCTCGAAGCAGCCATTTTTATAGAAAACCTCAGAGAAGCCAGTATGGGATTTCTGGCTTTGAGGTTCATGATTAAGCCCAGGAAAGCACACACCTTATTCTCACCACCAGTGGAAGAGAACCTTTGGGGCGAGAGCTATTTGTAGATATTCTTTTAATAAAAACAGTAGCCCCAAGGCTTGAGCACTAAATATACCCAAAGCCAAAAAGGCTCGGCCAGCTATCACTGATGACTGACCTGTCAAAATCTGGTCTGTGAAACAAAGGATATAATAATTATCTAGTAAAAAACTATCTTTAAAAAATAAAACACCTAGATTTGAAAGGGATCTCTAGACGCAAACACCAGATCAGTCCTGGTTTCTTTGCGCTTTAAATAAATTCTTGTGTTAAGTCTTTTAACATTTTACACGTTGTGAAGTTTCACATGAGCCAAATGTAGCTAGTTTTCAGGTTTTAAGCTTCTCTGGTAGGAAAAGTCTTGTGTTGAAAGCATTTTCAGCTAAAAAGCTTCTATAAGCTCCAGCAACGGCTTGGAATTATGAACAACCTTGTTCTTTCTCAAACAATTGCACTCAGAAGACATGTATTTCTACTCACTCTTTGCCAAGTGCTGAGGCCTCCTCTAAAACCCGCAGCCTCCCTCAGATCAGCTCCAGTCAAATTTGCCTTGTCGCCTCTCCACATTAATCTTGGTTCTCTGCACCTGATCAGGGGACAGATCCAGAGGCTGTAATGTATTCAGGCAGCGTTTTCCTTTTGGACTGCCAACCCGAGGCAGGCCCAGGTGGGTAGTGATTCAAGTTGAAACTAACTTTGGTTCTGTCTAAGCTTTTGGTTTTGATCTGTAGGAAAACTTCTTTGTAATGTGTGCCAGGGAAATGAAATTTAAAAAAAATCATAGCATGCAGGGAATTATTATGTAAGGGTCAGTCTGCTTTGTGGTCCCTTGGCTGTTAGGTTTCAAGTAGTATATTACAAGGGGAAATGGTGCAGTGGAGGAACATGACAGGCAAGGTTTCATATACAACACACCCGGATTGAGATTGGAATTGAAGCACTCTTTTTAAAAAATATATTTTAAATATTTATTTTATTTTATTTATTTATTTGAGAGAGAGAAACAGAGAGAGAGAGAGAGAGAATGGGCGCACCAGGGCTTCCAGTCACTGCAAACGAACTCCAGATGCATGCTCCCCCTTTGTGCATCTGGCTTATGTGGGTCCTGGACAATCAAACTGAGATCCTTTGACTTTGCAAGCAAACACCCTAACCATTAAGCCATCTCTCCAGTCCCTGAAGCCCTCTTTTTCAAAGACCTGCAGGCCATCTTGGAGCTACTTCAGAAATAAAGCTTGCTGCTACAACTATGGTCATTTCCTCCCAGCTCTTGAAAATACTGGAAAACTGTTTTCTAAGACTGGGCAGCACCTTCTTCCTGCTCTTGGAATACACTGTTCTTTTCATCATTTGGCAAGTGACTATGATCATATACTTCCTTTAACATTTACCTGCAAGGGCCCCGGGGATGCAGCTCAGCTCATAGAGCCTTTGTGGAGCACATTTGGGAGCCTAGGGTTGATGCTTGGCACTGAAAAAAAATTTCTATGTGAGGCAATCCCTTGAATTCTAAGAGTGAATTATACAGGTAGTAGGTTTTATGTAATTTACTATAGGTGCAGCTGATAGCCAGTTCACTTTAGTTCTCTTTTTACTTCATAGAACCAATTTTTATCCAATAGGTAGTTATCAAAATTATTTAACTACCTGTCACCAAACTTTTAAAAACATGATCTACTAAGATGACCACTTCTACTATTAATAGATATATTTATAGGGCAATCACATATATTCCTATTTTTACTTATTTATTTATTATTATTATTTTTAATATATTTATTTATTTGAGAGAGAGAGATACAGAAATAAGCAGGTAGAAAGAGAGAGAGAGAGAGAATGGGTGCGCCAGGGCCTCCAGCCACTGCAAACGAACTCCAGATGCATGCACCCCCTTGTGCATCTGGCTTACATGGGTCCTGGAGAATCGAGGCTTGAACTGGGGTCCTTAGGCTTCATAGGCAAGCGTTTAACTGCTAAGTCATCTGTTCAGCCCCTACTTAGTTATTTTTATTATTACTGTTTCAGAACATACATAATGCACATCCCCTGAGTAATGTGTATGAAAATCGGCTTGAATTAGACTAAAATTTATGGTAGTGAGCACACAAAAAATAAAATTTATCACTATTAAGTAAAATACCACTTTAGAATGTAGAAGTTATGTTGAGTGAGTGTGAATACTATAGAGCTGTATATGACATCTGGAGTGACTACTCTGGAGAACTGGTTCAATTGGTAGATCTGCTCTTCAGGTCAATTGTGCTGGATGCTGTGAAGGGAAGGGGTGGCTCAGACCCCTTGGCATGCTGAGCTCTCCAGGGGTTCTGGGTGCTGGTGGTTGGGGGAGGGAAGTCTGTGGAGAGCTGTCTGAAGTTGCTCTGGAATTCCTTCCTTAGAGTTCTACAGTTCTCTGGCTGGCTTGGGCAGGGCCTGGGCTAATAGAAGCTCTTCCCAGTGGACCACAGGACCACCAACCGGAGCCCGATTCCAACTGATTGTGTGGCTGCTGAGAGCTCTAGCTCCCTCCTGCTTCTCTGCTGGGTCAATAATGCCTCACACAGTTTCACTTTTCAGTAGAAGAGCGAATTGTGCATTACGTTGCCTCTAATATTTTTCCTGTACGTTTCTTTGGTGTGGCTCCTACTCTTCCATCTTAACTGAACTGAACCCACACATTCCATTTTTTTTTCATTTTTTGGTTTTTCAAGGTAGGGTTTCATTCTAGCCCAGGCTGACCTGAAATTCACTATGTAATCTCAGGGTGGCCTCGAACTCATGGTGATCTTCCTACCTTTGCCTCCCGAAGGCTGGGATTAAAGGCGTGTGCCACCACGCCTGGTGCACATTCCATTTTTTAGTAGATAAACAAGGACCTGGAAAAAAAATAGACTATTTCACTATCTCAAAAATAAAAAAAATCCCCAAGGGGACTGGGATATGGCTCAGTGGCAGAACATTTGCCTTATACACACAAGACCCTGGTCCTAGCAACTCCCTCCCCACCCCACAAAAAAGTGAAAAATAAGCCAGGCATGGAGGCTCATGCCATTAATACCAGTACTTGGGAAGCTGATGCAGTAGCACTGTGAGTTCAAGGCCAGTTTGGGCAGCAGACAGAGTTCCAGCATCAGTCTGGACTCGAGTCAGATCCTGTCCCAAAAAGCAAGAGCTATAAATAGATCATACCATATGAGCCAGCTATACTCTCCTTGGGAATATACTCAAAGGACTAGGTGGCATACCACTGTAAGACTGTCACGTCCATGCTCATTGTCGCCTCCTTCACAACAACTAGTGCAACGGGGGAAAGCTGTCAGTGAGCCCTGCTAGAACCAGTCCTTGTCCAGGGAGTCGTAAAGAAGTGCTGTCCCTGGACTGCAGGACTATTCACAAGGCCTGTGAGAGGAGCACAGGAGGCTGTACTGAACAGGAATCAGAAGTGCAGTGAAAGCAGGAAGAGCAGACTTTATTATAAGCAGAAAAGCCCCTGTGTGGAGGAGTGGGAGCCCCAGAATTGGGGACTCATCTGAAGGGCTGAGCTCTGGGGTATGTCTACTTATAATTGAAGGTGTCATAGGCTGATTGTCTATTTGAGAGTTTCTTAGTAGTAACCAGAACACTTTTGTGTTGGGGAAGGAATGAAGCAATCAGAAACAATCATTTGTAATTGCAGCGAGCAGATCACAATGTTTCTGGCTATCCTTAGCTAACTATGGAGTTCCCCCAATGTGGTAGATCTCTCCTTCACTATGAAATGGAATCACTGATATGTCCACCAACCCAAGAAGGGAGAATGGAAGTGTAGACCATTTACACAATAAAATTTTATTCAGCTGTAAAGAAAAATGTGAAATTATGAAATTTGCCAGAAAATAGACTGGAACTGACAATTATCTTCCTGGGTGAGGGAAAACACATACATACACCGCATCTCTCTCTCTCTCTCTCCCCCTGCTCTCTCACAAACACACCCACCCACCTACCCACACACACAATGTCAAAGATAAGAGAATAGCGGCACCCTGCAGAGATACATAATGTTCCCAGAGGCCATAGAGTGTGAGACCCCTCCTATGAGCTGTGGGTCAGGGAAGCCCCAGAGGCCGACAAAACAGGCAGTTGCCACTGCTCTTGGTTGCCCACCAGAACTGAACAGTAAGTCCTGTTGCTTTAGACACTAGATCCTTTGGTTTCAGGAAGTAGAAAAATCTAGGTGCAAAGCGCTCACTGTGCTGGAAGGTACTATGCAGGCTGCCATGGGAGAAAAGTCATCAGCGGCCTCACCCAGCCATGGATCCTGCATCGTGGATCCTGTATGTCCGTGGATCCTGCATGCCCGTGGATCCTGCATGCCCATGGGTGCAACTGTAGCATGAATACTCTGGGGCATGGATGTCAACTGCTTTCTGATTGGATTTGAGACCTGCTGTATAACAGCACATACCTGCCAGCCCTAGCCCTAGGGAGGCAGAAGCAAGCGGATTGCCATAAGCTCAAGACTAGTGTGGTCTACATAAACAAGTTCTTTTTTTAATTTGAGAGAAACAGAGAGAGAGAGAGAGAGAGAAAGACACAGAGAGAGCGAGAGGAAGAGGCAGAGAGAGAATGGGCGTGGCAGGGCCTCTCAACTGCTGTGAACATACTCCAGATGCATGCGCCTCCTTGTGGACATGTGTGACATTGCACACTTGCATAACTTTTGTGTCTGGCTCTATGTGGGACCTGGAGATTTGAACGGGCATCTCTCCAGCCCCATAAGCAAGTTCTGGACTAGTCAGAACTACACAGGGAAGCCTTGTCTCTAAAGGGGGGGGGAAGCCCTTCTTCCTTCTCTGTGGCATCTGTCACAGGGATAGAAAAAGCTAACACACACAAGGCTTAACAAAATCACGAAAGGTCTCGCCACACCAAGAACCAGCAAGGAGTGGAAGGTGCAAAAACTAACATGTGCAATGGGCAAAACTTTAAGCTGGTGCAACCACTCTAAGAAATGTCTTAACCTCTTGTGGTAATAGTCGGACGCTCTCATCCATGACTCAGAAGTTTCACACCAGAGCATACCCTAGACACACATGCATGCTCTCAGCAGTGACAGTGATAGAACTGCTCAAACTACAAACAAAATTTCCCAGCAGCAGGAAAAACAAAACAAAACAAAACAAAACAAAACATTGAGCTTCACATTGAAATGGAATTGGATGAATCAAAGCCACACAAATATAGATATATTCCCTAAGAAAATATGGTAAAGCTCTACTGAAAAGCCAGAAATAATTAGCCTAACAGTTGGAGTAACAAAGAGGTGCCAGCCAACTCGGACTCGTGTCCTGTATGATGGTGACTGTTAAACTGAGCACGCTGTCCATTGTCAACGTGGTAACCATTGCACGACTAGAATGTGTATTTGTGTATCTGTGTTACTGTGAAAGACGCAGACAGAGCAGGACACACAGACCGATTGTTGGCTTGGTTTATGTGGTTCTGATAATCTTGTTCACCTAAGTGGGGGTTTTCTAGCAGCAATACACAGTTTTAGGATTTTTTTTTCGAGGTAGGATCTCACTGTAGCCCAGGCTGACCTGGAACTCACTATGTAGTCTCAGGGTGGCCTTGAACTCATGGTGATCCTCCTACCTCTGCCTCCTGAGTGCTAGGATTAAAGGTGTGTGCCACCACGTCCATCGCAATACACATTTTTACCATCTTAGAAGAAGATGAGAAGATAAGGAAATAAATGCCAGTTATAAGAAGTCTTACTGCTTAGTTTAGAGCTAGGCAAGGATTGAACTAAGGACCTGGTGAGCTGCATCCTGTGGCCTCCTTGCTGTGCCATATCTGTGCTGAGCTTCTGCCCCTTCGCAGTGTCTCCTGAAGTAATTATTCTCTGTTTGCTCCTAGGAGCAGTAGAGGCCACAACAGCATATTTCAGTTACCTCATCTGGCTGAGTCTTCTTACATTATGGAGCAGAAAATCAATCCTGTTTACTCCGAGTTTGGTTACAATTTCCAAAGTACAATACTACTGTAAACCAAAAAATAAAGTAAAATAAATTTAGCCAGGCATGGTGGCGCATGCCTTTAATCCCAGCACTCGGGAGGCAGAGGTAGGAGGATCACAGTAAGTTTGAGGCCACTCTGAGACTACATAGTGAATTCCAGGTCAGCCTGGGCTACAGTGAGACCCTACCTCAAAAAACCCAAAATAAAATAAAATAAAATAAAATAAAATAAAATAAAATAAAATAAAATAAAATAAAATAAAATGCTACTGTAGTGCTGGGTTATGTCTGAAGATTCTAGAAGGCACATGTTCCTTCTCCACGGGCTGCATACTGCTCCAGGAGTACTGCGTTCTTGGCATCATCCTTCATAGTTATGAAGACAAGCAACATTCTCGTAGCTATCTGTAAAACAATCTGAACTTGAAATAGTAAGCTCCTCCAAAAATAATCAAAAATAAAACTAAAATTACTTTTGAGAACACACACACACACACAACAAAAATTACTTCCTTTAACTGGAACAAATATGGCTGTATATTCTCAGGAGAAGAGAACAATCTTTGTATTCTGGTGAACATGATCCCAGTGAATATTCAAGTTCGAGGAAGCTGAGGGAACGGGAAGATCATGTCAAGGAAGGATGAAGAGATATGAATGTTCATCAAGGGAATAAAGACATGCGTTCAGGGCATGACGTTGGCACGTTGTCATTTGGAGCCAGTGATCTTCAAATGTTTAAAATAATCACTGTGAGGGAAAGCATCTTAAGTCACAATAACATGGTTTAAATTAGAGGAACAGAGGGAATTAGGCATGAAGCAATAAAGACTTATTTTTGAAAAACCCCACATAGGCTTATTAATTATGCTATGAAAATAACTCTTCAGGAAATGAATGATTCCCCAAAGGCATTTTTTAGGGCAGGTAGTTTTGGGTTTGAAAACCTCAGCAAGCTATGATACTTCTTTATTTTTATTCTTATTTATTTATTTGAGACAGAGAGGGGCGGGAGGAGAGAGAGAAAAAGAGAATGGGCATTCCAGGGCCTTCAGCCACTGCAAACAAACTCCAGACACATGTGCTACCTTGTGCATCTGGCTTATGTGGGTCCTGGGGAATCGAACCTTTGTCCTTTGGCTTTGCAGGCAAATGCCTTAACCACTAAGCCATCTCTCCAGCCCCTAAGATACGTCTTTCAGGTGTGAGGTTCTTGCACCCTCTTCAGTGTACAAAGGACACCACACAGCTCAGTATCTATCTACAGTCTTCTTCACACTCTTGCAACTGGGGCGGCAAAGCAAATCCAAAAAATATAAAGGAAATAAGCATATGACAAGCTTCATATTCTTATGTGCCATAGCGTAGTGAACTCTTAAAATTGGAACACCTGAATCCTGGATGTTTAATTGTACAAGTTAGAACAAGACTCTTCATGCTTGATAGCTCTGAGAGTGCTTTAAGTACACAAACTAAGGATAATGATATTTATCTTATTTACATAACTGGATTGTTAGAAAGATCAAATAGATAGTATAATGTGAAAATATCAAGTAAGTCCTACAATAACTATAACTCTACTATCTGTTGCACCGTTTTCACTGTGCCTTGGTCCCAGTTCTGACCTTGTCGTTGGATCACATGACCCTCTACTGAAGCAGTCATTGGATGATAACACCTACTTAGTAGCAGGAACAGTGTGAGATGAAGAAGCTAAACAGAAGAGAAGCAGTGCCCGATCGTCCCAGGCCACTCACTACATGCTCTGTTCATAGCTGGGAAGGACACTTCTGAGAATTACTATGTAGCAACCAAATGAAAGACGTCAGAGCGAGGGAAAATATTGCCTAGAAACTTTTCAGAGTTCTGAAATTACGACACAGGCTTGATAGGCAGACGGACTCTTACTCTGAAACAATCACCTTCTTTATGGCACAACACTCCATCCCCATTAAGTCAAGGAGTGAGTTGAGTATCATAGAACTTGGTTTATTGCTTGAGAGCAGCAGCAGGCCTGTACAGATGTTTCACCGTGGTAACGTTGTGCAAAATCTGACACATCTTTGGATGGGGTGTGGAGAAGAAAGTCTAGACTTTTCTGGAGCAGAATGTGAGCTTTGTTTGATACAACTAGCTCACGGATTATGTGCCTGGCCCTGTAAGCACAAGGCCACTTTAGATGTCAATTCTCACTTCCCTTTTCGAGGCTTCACAGGCTATGGTGGAAAAACTCTAAGGCTGAGGAATATTAACATGGGCAGGCACTCAGAAGAGCTGAAACCAGGGCCAGCCAGGCTGACTTGTCTTACCTAGGACAGGGTTTCTCCACAGATATATCTGAGTTGGGATATATTTTTTGTTTTGGTTGTGGGCATCCATCCCGTGCAGAGTACCTCTATTGCACGGCAATCCATCCTGCAGACTTTGAAAAAGGATGCTTGGGGGCTGGAGAGATGGCCTCACCTGCCTGTTAACAAGATGCGCTGGTCCCAATCTCCAGCACGTTTAGCCAGATGCAAAGTGACACAAGGGCGCAATAGTGAAAACATCTGCAGACTTTGAAAAAGGATGCTTGGAAGGCAAAATCTCTATTGTCTCCCTGGTTAAAAATTTTCTCTCTCTGTGTCTCTCTCCAAAAATAAATAAAATAAAATAAAATAAAATATTTAAAAAAAAAGGATGCTTGGAAGGCAAAAATTGCTCCTGGTTAAAAAATGGTGCTAAACCACTAGTACCACGAAACCATCAGTAGTTCAAAAGTATTCTTTCTGTGTCTTGAGCTTTACTGCTAAGAAGGAATAGGGTCTGCAAATAATCAGTCAACAAATTTGAAATATCAATAATTTTTATTTATTTATTTTTGGAGAGAGACACAGAGAAAGACAGAGAGGGAGAGGGAGACAGATAGAGAATGGGTGTGCCAGCAGTCTCTCAGCTGCTGTGAATGAAATCCAGATGCATGCGCCCCCTTGTGGTCAAGTGTGGCATTGCACCCTTGCATCACTTTGCATCTGGCTAAATGTGGGACCTGGAGATTGGAATTGGGTTCTTAGGCTTAGCAGGCAGGCACCTTAACTGCTAAGCCATCTCTCCAGCCCTGAAATATCAATAATTTTATGACACTTTAAAAAATTTACACAACTTGATATATTCTGTTGGGAGAAAAAGGAGAATTTATTATTTAGTATTATGTGCTGAAGGACTTACTTCAAATATCTTCTTTCACTTAGATGTCCAATAATCTCGCCATACAGCTCCCCCTGCCCTCCTGGTCCCCTCCCCCCAGGTAGGGTTTCCCTCTAGCTGACCTGGAATGTAGTCTCAGGGTGGCCTTGAACTCACAATGATCTTCTTAGGCATGTGCTACCACGCCCAGCTTACCTTCCTGTTTTAATAGCAGAAACAAGCTTTGAGATGCTAAGTGGCTTCCTCAAAGAATTATCTGGAATCACCTGACCTCAGGTTTTGCTACCCTTCATTCCATAGCACAGCTGCCCATGATGCAGTGGGCTTTTACACTTGGAGGTGAAAGTAAAGGCTGTCATCTGGGTTTGAATTAGCTATGTCATAATGATCCAGATCAATTTTTAATGGCATGGCCATACTTTTCTATTGTTCAGTTTAAGAGTCCAGAGCCTTAAATCATCAAGTCACAAGTATATGCTGTCATTGTTGGGGTGTGTCCTCTTAGGGTTCATGCGCTGAGAACTGGGTCCCCAGTGTGGCAGTGTTGAAATTAGGCGCCAAACCTAGGGAGGTGGTGGCTGGTGTGACGTACTTGGGTCATTGTGGTGGTTTGAATGCATGACCCCATTTTGGATTAAGATCAGACTTTCCTCTGAAGTCTCTAGCAGGCAGCTCCCTGCTGCAGTTGGGGAGGGGGCAGGTTCACTGGTGGTCAGTCTTCAGTCCAGCCCAACTAGGTGTACAGAGCCAGTTGAGCGCTGGCTGTTGGTGCCTGCTGGTGTTGGGTTTCCCTCTCTCTGGTGTGGATGCTGGAGTGAGCCAGCTTCTTCCACCATAATGGAACCCCCTGGATTCTGTAAGCCTGAAGTAAAGCCTTTCCTCCCATCAGCTGCTTCCGGTCAGATGGTTGTCCCAGGAACATGAAGGTAATTGCAACTGTCATCAAAGACACTGTCCTAGGAAGAAAATGTTTTGTTTTTTTCTTCTGCCTCCCGAGTTTTTAAAGGCGGTACCACGCCCTCAGTTTTTTTCAGGCTGATCTGGAGTTCAGGCAGAAAAGAATTCACTCTGAAAAGTATACGGTTCGTATGTGCACATGCCTATTCATTTCTATTAACTGGACACACCTGTATAACCAGCATCCAGAACAAGAAAGGGAACATTACAAGCATCAAAGAAGCCCCTTTGTTCCTTTACCAGTCAGTGTAATATTTTTAATGGCAGAGTGTCCAGATGCTAGCATATGTTTTCTAACCAGGAGCTCTGCAATGAGTAATGCGTTTTTATTACTATGCTGCATCCAATCACAACTTCCAGGCCAGTTGGGGCTATATAATTAGATACTGTGTTTAAGAAAAGGCACGAAACACAATTGCTCATATTAGTTTATATTCAGGTAACTGAACATGTACTGATTGTGTTAATACTGCGGTTGAGGGGCTCAAGATGAGAGGCCTCATAGGCTCTGATACTGGGGTTTCTTAGCGTCCATCAGACAGGCCTAGGTGGAGCTCTTTCTTAGTCACTGAAGAACCACCAATTTTCTTCTGGTTCTGTTAGTCAGCTTTCCATCCAGAAGGAGAAAGAGAACATTACAAGCATCACAGAACCAACATAGGAGGAAACTGGTTTCTGCTGATGGTCAGTTTGCTCATAACAGGTCCCTTGCTCCCCCTCCCTTTCTTTACCTCTTGCTCCTTGCTGTCCTTCTCTCTCTCTCTCTCTCTCTCTCTCTCTCTCTCTCTCTCTCTCTCTCCTGGAGAGAAGCCCTTCCTTGGATTTCACTTAGCTCATTGTAGGAGAACAAAGTCCATTGCAGGATTTTACACTCATAGGCTCATTGTATATATACCTCTTACCTCCTGTAAAAGCTCTTTGAACCCTTAAGCCTCCAAATGGATATTTGAGGTAGATTTATTAAAAAGGCATCATTGAAGAAAATAGAGCAGTGCTTTCCTTCCACTACCTTCTATCCCATCTCCTGGGTCTTTGGTTGCGTGGGCAGCAGTATGAACTTCACGTGCTGGCAATAAGCCCTACTGTTTTTTGTTCATGCAGACACAATATCATGAAGAAACACAGCTGCTCACCCCATGGCAGCCAGGAGTGAAAGAGGAGGCTGGAAGCCTATACCCGCCCCCACCCCTGTTGCTGCGAGGTTCTCCACACTGGACCACAAGCAATTTAGAGGAACAAAGTTTATTTATTCTTTGTTTCAGGAGGAAGCGTCATTAGGGCAGGGAAGCATGGCTGGAGCTGGAAGCTGGCTCATATCGTCACCTATCAACAAGAAGGATGTAGTCAGAGTGAGCTAGCTCTAAACATGCAGAGGGCTGGACTCATGAGCCTCAATGTCTGCCCCCAGTGACACACCTCCTCCAGCAAGGCTCCAACTTCCAAAAGATTCACAGCTCTCCCAAACCAGCTGGGGACCAAGTATGAGGCTCAACCATGTATGGCACAATGCCAGACCGCATGGCAGAGAAACCAGGAAGTGGCTTCTGTGAACATGGCGGTCTGTGCAGGCCTGGCATGACAACAGCTACAGTCCCATGCTCGCGAGAAACCTGGTATGAGATGATCTGTCTGGAGACAGGCTGTCATTGGTCACAAAAAGGGGACCACCCCATACAATGATTGGCCAGCCAAGCCCCTTAAAACTCTGTACACTTCCTCAATAAATGAGTTTGCAGCAGCTCGCCCTCTGCTGCTTCCACCCAACTCCCGGAGTCTGTGTCATGATTCTGCGCCTCTCACCCCCAACTCGACAGAGACCCTGCCGTCCCTCCTGGGCTGGCCCTAAGGGGGACCCCAACACAACCACACATACATTTTCTTTCCTCTCTTCCCTTTCCTCTCTCTCCCCCTCCCTCTCCATATTCAGACCACCACACTTCCCTCATTGCCCATATAGACTTATGGGCATCTCGTAATACAAAGTGCATTCATTCAAATTTTAAAAGTGCCCGTAGTAGCCACTGTGATTGAAGGCTTAGTCTCTGTGGAAGCATTCTTGGGAGATGACAGAACTCTTGGGAGGTGGGAGTGGGTGGGTGAGAGTTCCAAGGAACACGGAGAGGCATTTTTCAGGCAACCCCTTGGTATTTCCCATGTGAATCCCCAGGTATAAAAGGAATCCCTCTG
This sequence comes from Orientallactaga sibirica, assembly GCA_036365145.1. Classification (NCBI taxonomy): domain Eukaryota; kingdom Metazoa; phylum Chordata; class Mammalia; order Rodentia; family Dipodidae; genus Orientallactaga; species Orientallactaga sibirica. The sequence continues at coordinate 1,815,014 of JAEOAD010000028.1, read as the reverse complement.
CTCCTTGTCTGAGATGTAATCTTGCTTGTTCCTGCCTGCACTCCTGCTGTTGCTAGCTGCACCATCAGCTATGTTGTAGCGCCCGCGCTACCACCATGATCCCGAGCTGGGTGAGGTGCCGAGGATTGAAGAGACATTCACTGGGTCATTCGTGCTTCAAGAATGCTATTTATTGAAGTCACAAGGCGATATATATAGTCTTACAGCACTATGGAAATGTACCAGGGTCAGAAGGTCATGTTCTCCTATCCTGTTGTTTACGTCCTCCTATCCTGTTGTTTACGTCCTCCTATCCTGCTGTCATGTTCTCCTATCCTGTTGTTTACATATCCTGTTGTTTACATATCCTGTTGTTTACATATCCTGTTGTTTACTGTTAAGCAAGAGCCACCTGGGGCAAACGGAACTTGTGTTTAGGCCAGGAAATGGGAGTGGAACAGGATGTTTTTAGGCAAACAATCCTTGGTCATGTCAGTCAAGCAGGGCAGCAGACTCCCCGGGAGGGAGGGTGGACCCCACAGGTCCCCCTTCCTTAAATATAAATGAGCATCTGTCTTAGGTTGCCTCGGACGTCGACATCTATCTTACCTGTCATGGAGAACCCTGCCCAGGCCCCGCAGACTCTCTGTCTTAGGGCAGCAGACTCCCCGGGAGGGAGGGTGGACCCCACAGGTCCCCCTTCCTTAAATATAAATGAGCATCTGTCTTAGGTTGCCTCGGACGTCGACATCTATCTTACCTGTCATGGAGAACCCTGCCCAGGCCCCGCAGACTCTCTGTCTTAGGTTGATAGACATCCCCCAGGTCTTACCCGTCATTGATTACTCATTTATCTTGTAAGCTCAGCCATACTTGAGCAGTGGGGTTATCTGCTGCCAGAGACATCAGAACCTGTTTGGTCTGAAATTGGCGCTGGGCTTGAGTTTTTGCCATATGGCAGAGACAGACCAAGGACAAAGCCACACCACCCAGGGCGATTAGCCCTAGGGCCATAGACCCACTCCATTCCTTAAAGAGACGGCCTGCAAATCTATGTCTTTGCCATGCAGCCTGGCTTGTGCTACTTGGACATTGAACCTCCAAACCTGTGTTTCATTACAGTGACAGATAGACTCAAGGAGCTTATTTAGAAATTCTGCCATTTTTCTTTCTGCCCTCTTCAGGCTACTGTCTTCAATTTCCATTGCTCTTCATGATCATTTGAGTCTAATAGTTGTGTGTGTTGAGAATAGGAGTGTGGATGCTACACTGGGTGGTTCAGTCCACACTCCAGACTTCCATGCTAGAAAAAGTATTCCCTGATAAACCTCTTCCCTTTAAGATCCGGTTTCAAAACTGGTCCCAAGGGGCTGGAGAGATGGTTTAGCGGTTAAGGTGCTTGCCTGTGAAGCGTAAGAACCCATGTTTGACTCTCCAGATCCCATGTAAATTAGATGCACAAAGGTGAGGCAAGTGCAAGGTTGCACATGCCCACTAGGTGGCACAAGTGTCTGGAGTTCGATTGCAGTGGCTGAGGCCCTGGCATGTCAATTCTCTCTCTCTCTCTCTCTCACTAAAATATAAATAAATAAATAAATAAATAAATAAATAAATAAATAAATAAACGGGTCCCAAGGCCAACAGTTCTCATTTCTCCATAGTGAGACCCATGTTGAATCACCACCATTGATGGAAATCATGACTTGTTAAATTAGTAAGAATGGCTGTCCTCTCTCGAGGACCAGCTGCTCACTGGGTATGCTCATCACGCAGCCAAGCAACTATTAAAAAGACAGGGATAATTCACGTCATTTCACAAATGGACATTTCAAGGCTCAAAAGCTTGAATGGCTTGCCTTAGATCACACAAATAGTAAATGAGTGAAGCTTTGAAATCAGCCCATCTGATAAGACACTGCTACTTCTAATAAAGTTGATATTTAATGTTCTGTCTCAAGGTAAAGCTGCTAGCCCTTCTCAGGCGCCTGGTGTGCTTAACAGCAAGCCTGGATTAACAGCATCTCCTCCAGCTACAATCCAGCTCAGGCTTGCTCCGTAGATTCCAAAGACAGTTACTCATTGTTCTCCACGCAGGGCCCCATGAGGAGACAGCTACTCAACAGAGCAGAAATGCTGTGCGCGGTGAGACACCATCAAGTCCCTTTTAGTTCTTCCTGGATAACATTGTTTTATGAGGGCCTTCAGAGATAAGTCCTGAGCCAAGATTGACTCTGATCCTGGGGATTATAGGCAGTGTGAGAATCTTCCAGAGCATTTCTGAATCTTTGGTTGGAGAAAGGGTGCCCAAACTCAACCTGTCTTAAGGGTAATTAGCAAGACACTGGAAATGTAGAGAAAGGGTTTTTTTTCCCCCTACCTTTGTAGGCTAGGGACCTGGGAAAGAGACTGATAAAAGAGAGTTTAAAAGAGGCAAATAGAATTTATTAACACCTTCCGTGGGCATATAACTGAAAGAAACTCAATGATGAGTAACTCACAGGGGTGATTAGAAGCTATCTGTGCAACATCATAATAAGAACAATAAATTTGTAGTGAGGTGACAAGACCACAAAGAAAAAGCTTTGGGAGGCTGCAATTATGGGCATATCGATATGTAATCTGTTTGGATTGATTTTGTGTATTGGCCTTAAGCCCTGAGTATGCATTTTCTTCCTGGACTTCTTAAGAATTCTCCAGAAACAGTATTTATAGAAGCCTTCATTTCCCAAAAATCTGTTTTTAATAAGATAAGAGAAACTCTGAGAAGGACTCTTTATGTATCTGTTCAATTCCAAATGTGTTCAGATCAAAATAATCCTTATGCCCAAGTGGCATATTTTAGGATAGAATTTTTTGGTCACCTACAGAAACACCAAAAACAAAGAGAACTGATGACTATATAGTTTCATAGAACACAGAATATGGCATTTAAATGAACTGACACTTAAGTCTCTCAGTTTAGTTGAATCCTACAAAGTTAACATAAGATGAACAGCTAGGTTATTGAAAGATTATGTATAATCTGGCATTATGAAGTTTAAAATTCTGTAGAATAAATTTAATGAGATGCAAATAGGAAACAAAGGCACAATATCAGGGGATGAAGAGATGGCTTAGTGGTTAAAGTCACTTGCTTGCAAAGCCTGACGGCCCAGGTTTGATTCTCTAGTACCCACATAAATCCAGATTTACAAAGTGGCACATGGGTCTGCAGTTTGTTTGCAGTGACAGGAGGCCCTGGAGTGCTCATTCTTTCTCTCCTCTGTCTTTCTCTGCCTCTATCTATTTGTCACTCTCAAATAAATGAAAAAAATTAAAATACAACATTATATATAATAAACACTGAATTTATGAAGACACAATTCTGTCTGGGTAGAAAGAAGACCTGTCTTTAGTGTTTAATACCTCATCCAAAAACATCTAACAAGAGATGCTTAACACATGCTGGGCGTGGTGGTACACACCTTTAATCCCAGCACTCGGGAAGCAGAGCTAGGAGGATCACCGAGAGTTCAAGGTCAGCCTGAGACTACATAGTGAAGTCCAGGTCAGCCTGTACAAGAGCGAGACCTTACCTTAAAACAAAACAAAACAAAACAAAACAAAAAACCCTGGGTGTTCATTATGTCACTCTCTGCTTAAATGTATATGTTTCAATTGTTCATAAATTTCAAACATTCTGGCTCATATCCATCAACTACCACAATGAGCTCTTGCACCAAGACCTGCCGGTGTGTGGTAACTATAGTTACAGTGAACTGTGAAAGCACTGAGTGACAGCTATATATGCAAACTCTTAAGTAAAATGCCAGAAAAGATAACTGAACAGTATAAAGGAATAATTCATCAAAATCTGTTTTCTAAGAATGTAATAATATAACAAAATCAACTGATAGAATACATCACACTAATGAATTATAAGAAATAGTGAGTGAATCTGTATAGTTGTTTCTTTTAAAATTTAGAACAATAAATCTGACGAGGGGACCATGTACTTTTAGTTCCAGCTAAGGCTGGGGCAAGAAGATCATGTGAGTTTCCAGGAGCTCAAAGCCAGCCTGGACAACATAACAAGATCTATGTCTCCTAAAAAAGAAAACTAGAACAATGAAGTTCATTATTATTATTATGTAATATGTTTCCCCAAAATGTTAGTGAATGGTAAAAGGAGAAAGCAGATATAAAAAGTAACACAAATAGCATGTGGGAGAATTGTTCTCGCAACAAAATACCTAAAATAACAGGCAGATATCATCCAGTTTATTAACAAGGAGAATCTGTTCCAAAGGACAGGGGACACAGGCTTCTCTGGAACAGGGACATAGAAGTGTTACGAACACAACCAGGTTGTTCTAAGAATCATCTCAGAACTACAGAAGAACAGGACACAGCTGCTTGGCAATGGGGCTGGCAGGAACAAACCTGGAAGCAGGTCCAAGCCAGTTGGCTTGATGCACAGGGCAGTGAAACCATTGCACTGGGACAAGGGAAGCCTGGCCATGCAGGAGAAAGACAGGCAGTAAAGACCCAGATCGTGCACACCTGCTAACACCTTACGGTGTGCTGGAGATGTACAGTAGGCATGTCTCCCATCAGCACTTGGGTGAGAGCAGATGGGCAAGAAGTTTTGATGTGGTATCAGGCTGGCCCATCACTGGTTCTACAAGGAAAGAGGAGAGCTTGTTCAGAAGAAAGATATTCCTTTGAGACTAACTGGGTCAAGCATATCATAGGCCAGGCCCTGGTATTGTCCTCCATGGGTATCAAAGATTATGAAGTCTATATAAAATGAATCATTGCCTTAAATGCCTTAATGAGAGACTGTCTGTGCAAGTTTGAACTTTTGGCATGGTAGTTCCTTCTTTGTTACTCAACAGATCTAGCCCTGTGAATGGACCAGAGGTCAAGAAATGCCAACACTTAAAAGTTACCCAAATTTTGGCCCTTTGAGATGTCATAAATACATGCTCTCCTATGTTTCCCACTAGAAGAAGCTATAAAACCTGGAAAGAATATAAGGAGACCTAATTGAGAAGTATGAAAAATAAATTGTAGCACATGGTTTAGGAAAGAACAAAATTTGAAATGCTATTAAATTCGCAGTGAATTTATTTTTTATTTCTCCCCATCCATCAACACACACGTATATATGATATTATACATATATATGAATGGTAGTTGAGAAGCTATAACTTCTGAAGATAGCTGGTGAAACGGGAAATCCAAGCAATTAAAGAAACCATGACACAAACTTTATGGTAATGATACAAGAAACATGAAAAATCAAGACAGGGCTGGAGAGATGGCTTAGTGGTTAAGGCATTTACCTGCAAAGCCAAAGGACCTCAGTTCAATTCCCCAGGACCTATGTCAGCCAGATGTACAAGGTGGCTCAAGGGCCTGGAGTTTGTTTGCAGTGGTTGGAGGTTGTGGCACTCCCATTCTCTTCCTCACTCTTTGTCTCTGCTTTCTTTCTCAAGTAAATAAATAGAAAATAAAAAATTTAAATAAAAAAGAAAAATCAAGACAATATAACTCCTTCAAAGGGTGTAATGGCTTTCAGTGAGAAACAGACAAAAAGTCAGATAGATAACACAAAGGAATGACTATAAGTATGTTAAAAGAAATTGATTAAGAAATAAAAGGAATTGGGCTGGAGAGATGGCTTAGCGGTTAAACGCTTGCCTATGAAGCCTAAGGACCCCTGTTCAAGGCTTGATTCTCCAGGACCCACATAAGCCAGATGCACAAGGGGGTACATGCATCTCTCTCTCTCTCTCTCCCTGCCTATTTCTGTATCTCTCTCTCTCTCAGATAAATAAATAAATAAATATTAAAAAAAAAGAAAGAAAGAAAAGGAATCAAAGAAGAAAATCAACTTGTAAGGGAATCCCAAAAGAACACAGAAGACCTGCTGAATAACAGGAGGAGGTTAATGCAAGATATAGAAAAACCAATATAACATATTGGAAATGAAAATCATAGAATAAAAATTTCATAGGGTTGGAGAGATTGCTTAATGGTTAAGGCATTTGCCTGCAAAGCCAAAGAACTCAGGTTTGATTCCCCAAGACACATGTCAGCCAGAAGAACAAGGTGGTGCATCTGTGTGGAGTTTATTTATAGCAGCCACAGGCCCTGGAGGGCCCATTCTCTCTCTCTCACTCTCTGCCACTTTCTCAAATAAATAAATGAAAATAAAATAAACAAATAGAACTCATTGAGGGCTTCACCAAGAGAAGAGATGGATCAAGGAGAGGACAGAATATCTGAGCTTGAATGGAAGGTTGAGGAATTGTAACATTTCAACAAGGGGAAAGATAAATTAATATTAAGGTACAAGCAGGATTTTCAAGATCTTCAGGCCTCTATGAAGAGGTCAAATCTAAAAATTCAGAGAATAGAAAGATGAGCTGAATTTCAGTTTAAAGGCATAGAATTTATTTTATTTTATTTTTATTTTTTATTTTTGGAGACAGACACAGAGAGAGACAGACAGACAGAGAGGGAGAGGGAGACAGATAGAGAATGGGCGCTCCAGCAGTCTCTCAGCTGCTGTGAACGAAATTCAGATGCGTGCACCCCTTGTGGGCAAATGTGGCATTGCGCCCTTGTGTCACTTTGCATCTGGCTAAACGTGGGATCTGGAGAAGGCATAGAATTTTAATAAAATCAGAGAAGAAAATTTCCCCAAGTTAGGGGGAAAATGTCCCAAAATTAGGCCACTGTAGATATAGGAGATAGAACACCAAGCAGGCAAGACCAGAGAAATAAATGTTCTCATCACATTATGTGAGATCTAAGAAATTAACATGTTGCCTTTAGCTTCTGTAACTCCGCTTGCCAGCGCTCCAGCTTGACAGTAGTACTGCCATTTTTAAACAGGTAGCCATTTTTAGTGAAACAGACTGTCATTTGAAATAAAAAAACCAGGCTTGACTCAGATAAGGAACTTGCTGGTTAACGTGCTGACCTTTGCTTCTGTAACCTGTGCTTGCTTGCTCAACTACAACCCCCCCTTGTCAGGTTTCTGGGAAGTATCTACTTCAAGGACAGGGAAGTATCTACTTCAAGGACATTCCAGAAATAAACAACCGTGGGGGCCTCCAGCCTCTTGCAAAAGATAAGTCCTGTAAACAAACTGCAGACCTAAGATAAACAGCAGTTGCAACATGATGTAACCACTGTGTTTCTTTCCCTTTATAAACCCCTTCCCTCTGAGGGTCGGGGCTCTCTCCCACTCCCACTGCATTGGTCTGTGTGGATGGAGTCCCTGCCTAGGCTTGATAATAAAGAATCCTGCTGTTGTTGCATTCGAGCTCCTCGGTCTTGTTGTCTCACTGGGTGACTCCCAAAGACCCCAACCCATACTTGGGGGTCCTGGCACTTCAATTATAATTCAGCTACTAGAAATGGAGACCAAAGAAACTGAATTGGAAGCAGCAAAAGAGAAACACCAAGTCACTTATAAAGGCAGCCTCACATCAGAATAGAATCAGACTTTTTAAAAAGTATTATTTAGTTACTTACCCAGCACCCACACAAAGCCAGATACACAAAGTGGTGTATGTGTCTGGAGTTCATCTGCAGCAGCATGAGGCCCTACAGCACCCCTACTCACTTTCTATCTCTATGATCGAGAAAACACAACATTACAAAAACATCACAAAAGATACAATGAAGGTAGTCCTAAGAGGGAAGTCTATATTAAAAAATTAGAGAGATCACAAATAAAAATTTTAATGATACACTGTAGGGCCTTGGAAGAAGAAACAAGCTGAACCAGGCAAGGAGGAACTGGCTATAACACCCCAAAGTCCACCCCCAGCAGCACACCTCCTCCACCATGGCTCCACCTCCTAAACTGCCACCAGCTGGGGAACCAACCATTCAAAATATGAGGGTTTTTTTTTTTTGTGTGTGTGTGTGTGGGGGGGTGTAACTGATTTAAATTGCATCAGATTGTCCTTATTTGCAGATGTTATGATTGCATACAAGACAGAACCCCAATGTTGTCACCTGAAAACTGTCAGAGTTTTCCCTGGCTCATGGATATGAAGAATCAATATTGTGAAAATGGCTAACAAATTATAATGTCATTCTTCATTGAAAGTACAAATGACCTTGGATAACCAAAGCAAAGCTGAGCAAAAATAAAGGCTGGAGGTATCACTGTACCTGTTTTTTTGAAAAATTATTTATTTATTTGAGAATGACAGACACAGAGAGAAAGAGGCAGATAGAGAGAGAGAGAATGGGTGGGCGAGGGCCTCCAGCCACTGCAAATGAACTCCAGATGCATGTGCCACTTTGTGCATCTGACTTACGTTGGTCTTGGGGAATTGAGCCTCAGACTGGAGTCCTTGGGATTCACAGGCAAGCACTTAACTGCTAAGCCATCTCTCTAGCCCACCATACCTATTTTTAAGGTCTATTACAGAACCACACTAACAAAAACAGCATGGTATTGGCACAAACACAGATATGTAGGTCAATGGAACAGAATTGAAGATCCAGATATAAATGCAGCTATCACCATCTGATTTTTTAAATTTTTAAATTATTTTTATTTATTTATTGAGACAGAGAGAGAGAGAGAAATGAGCACACCAGGGCTTCTGGTCAGGGCAAATGAACTCCAGATGCATGCGCCACCTTGTGCATCTGGTTTATGGGGATTTTAACCTGGGTCCTTAGGCTTAGCAGACAAATGCCTTAAATGCTTAGCCATCTATCCCACCAGGACCCAGGTTTGATTCTCCAGGTCCCATGTAAACCAGATGCACAAAATGGCGGCACATGCATCTGGACTTTATTTGCAGTGGCTAGATGTCCTGGCATGCCCATTCTCTCTCTCCCGATTTCTCTGTCTCAATAAAGATAATTAAAAAAATCAAAAAGATACAAGAAGGCTGGAAAGATGGCTTAGCAGTTAAACACTTGCCTGTGAAGCCTAAGAACCCTGGTTCAAGGCTCGATTCTCCAGGACCCACATAAGCCAGAGGCACAAGGAGGCACACACATCTGGAGTTCATTTGCAGTGGCTGGAGGCCCTGGCACACCCATTTTCTCTCTCTCTCTCTACCTGCCTGTTTCTGTATCTCTCTCTCTCTCTCTCTCTCTCAAATAAATAAAAATAAAATAAAATATTTTTTAAAAATGATACAAGAGAAATAGAATCAACTGATCAAAGATCCTTCAATTAAATAGATAAAATTATCTTTTAAAAAATAGTTTAGGGCTGGAGAGATGGCTTAGGGGTTAAGGCGCCTGCCTCCTAAGCCTAAGAACACTGGTTCCAATCTCCAGTGGTTCCGATCTCCAGGTCCCATGTTTAGCTAGATGCAGTGACGCAAGGGCGCAATGCCGCATTTGACCACAAGGGGGCGCACACATCTGGATTTCGTTTGCAGCAGCTGAGACACTGCTGGCCCACCCATCTCTGTCTTCCTCTCTCTCTCTCTCTCTCTCTCTCTCTCCAAAAAAAAATTTTTTTTAGCCAGGTGTGGTGGTGCACACCTTTAATCCCAGCACTTGGGAAGAGGCAGAGGTAGGAGGATCACCGTGAGTTCAAGGCCACCCTGAGACTACATAGTGAATTCCAGGTCAGCCTGGACCAGAGTGAGACCCTACCTTGAAAAACCAAAAAAAAAAAAAATTATATATATTAGGGCTGGAGAGATGGCTCAGAGGTTAAAGCACTTGCCTGTGAAGCCTAAGGACCCAGGTTCTATTTCCCTGTACCCACATAAGCCAGATGTACATGGTGGTACACCTGTCTGGAGTTTGTTTGCAGTGGCTAGAGGCCCTGGTGTGCACACACATAAACACACTATCTATCTATCTATCTATCTATCTATCTATCTACCTATCTATCTATCTATCATCTATCTATCTATCTATCTATCATCTATCTGACTATCATCTATCTATCTATCATCTCTGCCTCTTTCTCTCCCAAATAAATAAATAAATATTTTACTGGGGGGGGGCTTTATGTGGGTACTGAGGAATTGAACTTGGGTCCTTTGGCTTTACTGGCAAGCACCTTAACTGCTAAACCATCTCTCCAGTCCCAAAATTATCTTAATCTAATAAATTTTCTTGAAGTTCTGTTCAGATTAGTATATGTTAAGGTGTCTAGTTAAACATGTAAAAATTAAAATTTTATTTATAGGGGTTCAACTGCTATCCTTAGCATCATGACTTTAACCTCCAACTATTAATTATCCCAAATCTTCTTGCCAAAGCATTCCTTACTTTAAATCAAATGAAAAATATTGGTCTATATATAACTACAGAAAATATCTAATGTTGTTGGGCCCTTTGGCCTCCACCAACCAATTGCTAAGGCAATGATACAGTCTTTATGTATTTTACTTTCCACAGTAGCCCCAAACTTAATTCCTATCATTAATTTTAGATGAAACCCCACTTCTTTTTTAAATTTTTTTTTAAATTTTATTTATTTTTGGAGAGAGAGAGAGAGACAGAGAGAGAGAGGGAGACAGAGATGGGTGTGCTAGCAGTCTCTCAGCTGCTGTGAACGAAATCCAGATGTGTGCGCCCCCTTGTGGCCAAGTGCGGCATTGCGCCCTTGCGACACTGCATCTGGCTAAACGTGGGACCTGGAGATTGGAACCTTCTTAGGCTTAGCAGGCAGGCGCCTTAACCGCTAAGCCATCTCTCCAGCCCCAAACCCCACTTCTTGTTTCTCAACCACTAGTAAACATGAACTTCACTGTCCTGTTTATTTGAGATACACCTAGCCTATGAGTACTCCATCTTATGAGCAGGGTGAGCATTAACTTCAAAGCACACACTGACTGGAGCCTTACAAACAGCTCCATAAACTATCTCCTATGAAGTAATATTAGCCATCATTTTCTATGAATCCTGCTAATAGCTGCATCATTAGCTCTATTAATACTTTTTATATACAAGAGCACATACTTTTCATCTATCAAAATGACTACTGGCTTCTCTCTATAGTAGCAGAGACTAATTAAGGTATTTTTGATACAAGAGATGGAGAATTAGACTTAGTGTCAGGATTTAATTTTAAATATACTGTATTTTTGAAAATATTTGTTAACAGAGGGGGGGATGTGGGGGTATGCCAGGGCCTCTTGCCACTGCAAATGAACTTCAGACACATGCACCATTTTGTGAATCTGGCTTTAAATGGGTACCAGGGAATCAAACCCAGACCATGAGGCTTTTCGTACAAGTATTTATTTAACCGATGAATGATCTCTCCAGCCCAATTTACTGTATTTTTTATAATAGCGGCATATACCAATAAATACATTCTAATAAATACCTGGACAACTCCACATTTATTAGGAGCATTTCATAAACTTTACTTACCAGAAAGTTTTATAGTCAACTGCACAATTAAAACTGTGTCCTCACTGCTACGTTTTTATGAACTTGAGCATCTTATTCGACATTCCAATATAACCAACTGATCCATTATGAACAATTCTCAGGGCTTGGAGGCATCTCTGTTGGGTAAGAGTTCTGTTGTGCAAGCACAAGGACCCGAGTTCAATCCCCAGCACCCACATGATCAAGCATACCTGTTATCCCAGTGAGACAGGAGGATCACTGGGGCTCAACAGGAAAATCATAATCAAGCTCCAGGTTGAGAAGAGACTGTCTCAAGGAAGCAAGTTTGAAGAGTGACAGAAAAGGAGACGTCACACCCTCGCACACAGAGTGTGCACACCTATACACAAGTATAGCAGACAGCTTCAGGTTCGCTGAGATGAACTTCCAGACCAGGCACAGTTATGGAGGAAGGGATATTATTTATTGAAGCTTGCAGATCCAGGGGAAGTTCCATAATGGCAGAAGAAGCTGGCCTGTCTTCACAGGACCAGGCAAGAGAGAGAAAAACCACCAGCTACACAGCACACAGAGCAAAGCTACAGCCCAAAACCCCAGCACACTTCAGGGACTCCTACTGGGCACACTTTGCATATCTTTACAATGGAATCTCAAACCCACCACCACACCTTAAGAACCACCCAGTGACATTGCCTCTAGCAAGGTGACTGCAGATGCAAACTATAAACTAATAAAACACTGAATATATTGGGGGCCTTATATTCAAACTACCACAACAAGCATAACACTACAGCTTTCTACCTTTAACTTCAGCTTTATGTATGATGTATTTGTTTACCTAGTAATCTAATGTTTCTCCTTACCTTCTGTAGCAGACACCTTCAGGTTCGCTGAGATGAACTTCCAGACCAGGCACAGTTATGGAGGAAGGGATATTATTTATTGAAGCTTACAGATCCAGGGGAAGTTCCATAATGGCAGGAGAAGTGGCCTGCTCTTCACAGGACCAGGCAAGAGAGAGAAAAACCAACCAGGCACACAGCACACAGAGCAAAACTATAGCCAAAAGTCCAGCACACTTCAGGAACTCCTGCTAGGCACACTTTGCATATCTTTACAATGGAATCTCAAACCCACCACCACACCTTAAGATCTGCCCCCAGTGACATTGCCTCTAGCCAGGTGATTGCAGATACAAACTATAAATTAATAAAATACTGAATATATTGGGGGCCATATATTCAAACTACCACACCTTCCATATAGAAATATGTCTGATAAAGTTACTCGGGTGCAGGGAATCAACTCAAGCACCTTAGCCCTGTTTACACACACTACTTATACAAATCAGACAAGAAATATGTCGACTTATCAATAATTCCATTTCTTTTTTAGTTTTGACACTTTAAAAACAAGTCATGAAAGTAGGATGGGGATTAATTTGGAAGAAGGGCTTTAGGGGGAGGGAGATAAGAGGAAAATTGGAGGAAATAAGGTCAAAATACATTATATCATGATATACATTTATATCAACCATACCTATGTCATCTCTGAAATAAATTACTTGTGACGATCTATACCATCCTACCAACCCTCCTGCCCCTCGGGGGTGTACCCCTCCTTAACAAGATATTTACCAAAATGAATGACCATGCAAGGAATCTCTCTCTCAATCTCTTTCTCTCTCTCTCTCTCTCTCTCTCTCTCTCTCTCTCACACACACACACACACACACACACACATCATTCTTCCATCTTTTATAGGTATTTTAGTTTTGCCTAAGTTATTCTTTTGTATACAACTAATTCATTCTCTATCCTTAGTCTCATCTTCATCTCCCGACTACATTAAAACAAAATGGCAGTCTGGAGAAATGGCTCAGCCATTGGAAACATTTGCTTGCAAAGCCTGAATGAAGGCCCAGGTTCAATTCCTAATATCTATGTAAAGCTAGATGCATGGGGTGGTGCATGCATCTGGGGTTCATTTGCAGTGGCAGGAGGCCCTGGTGTACCCATACCCCCGTCTCTTTCTGTTGATCTCAGTCTCTCTCTCTCAAATAAATAAAAATATTTTTAAGAAATCTACTATTAACCCCCACACAGCCCAGCATTTTCTTCTCCCTAACAAGATCCCTTCTACTTTTTTTTTTTTTTTAAGTAATTCCCTGATTTTAACTAGAGTAGCTTGAGTCAGCGTATTAGCAATTGAGTGGGGAGTTGTGTCCTACAGCATATGCCAGCCATGACAGAAAATCACTCTACATTCTGCCACTATAATGAGATCCTGGGGAGAGGTGTGGCCTTATGAGCCCCTCCCCATCCGTGATAGAATACTGACTGGCCCAGTCTTATGCAGATAGCCAGGAGTTGGCGAGTGCAAGACAATGTCATGTCTAGAGGACAGCCGTTCACAATTCTCCTCGTCATCTCGCTCTTACATTCTTTCTGCCCCATTAGGACTGAGCACTCAGGAGTCACTTATCAGCACTTTGACCAGTCTTGAGCCTCTGCAGTAATTGCCACTACCGGGCCCAGCAGCTTCTCTGATCAAAGTTGGGAGCAGCAACAGTTTGATTGCTGGAGGACACCCTGCCTTGGGGAGTTCCTCTGCATTCCGCCCCGCCCCCACCCAGCTCTGGTCTATGCTCCCGGGGTGGCTTTTCACCAGCCAGGGTCTTCTCTTAGGGGGGCTGTCAGCATTCACTCCTGGAGATATCAGGGCTCTGTTCTGAGAGCTGGGGGAGCCTGGAGAGGAGCTCCACGGAGCAGCCTTTGCTGTGAACTGGGTGGGCAAGCAGCTGTGCTGTGACTGGAGCACCTGTTAGAGCTTGTGTGTCATCTCAAAATGCTGTTTCTGGGGTCCCCACTGGGGCAGTGGAGGCCAGAGGCCTCCTTCTGTAAGATCCCTACTAAAGCGCCGTCTGTAGGAGATTCCCTGAAGGGGCCCTGGATGCAGGTTTCCTCTGTGGCCTTGGCAGCAGTTGTCCTAGTTCACCAGAAGTTTCTTGGGGTGATGAGCAAGAGGATCACGGGGGAGAGCAGCAGTTGGGGAGTTACACAATATTCCTGTTTCCTTTGTTTCCCGAACTATGAGCAGCCACTCACTCAGAGTCTGTTATTCTTAAAATTACCCAGAGGTTTAGTTTAAACTTAGACCAAGGGCTTTTAAAAAGTTCTAAAGAAATTCAAAACATTGAACTTCTGATTTTAAGGCTTGCAAGAGTTTTTGCTACACCAGTGAACACAAACACTTTCAGCTAAATCGTTACTAGCTCCATGAGAGCTGAGCCTATGTAAACGTAGGTATTGCTACTCAGCTGGCATCACTTTACTTTTCCCTCTGCCAGGAAGAAGCCCAGGTAGAACTGAAGGTGTTCCTTCAAATTTGCAATTCAGTGTGATAATTCACCTCAGGATTTGACCAAAAAGAGACTCAACCTCTGTCTGTCTGTAGATTTTCAATCTATTGCTTACTCAGCCATCTTACCTATATTCATTAATTATTGACTTTTTAAAAAAACCACAAAGAGAGCTGGAGAGATGGCTTAGCGGTTAAGGCGCATGCCTGTAAGCCTAAGGACCCGTGTTTGATTCTCCAGATCCCACATAAGCCAGATGCACATGGTGATTGCAAGCTTGCATATGCACGCAAGGTCTGGAGTTCAACTGCAGTGGCTGGAG